>CM061541.1:187087-1412087 GCA_030864215.1 Capsicum pubescens
TTCTTCATAATCTTCTACATCCTTACGCTCAAAATTCAAATGCTCAGCAGACAATGGTTCAACAGTAGGCTGCTTTTCTAATGATAGTTCCTTCACATCCTCGTGATAAACATCAGCTATAGAAAACATATTCATATAATTTGGCTGCTTCATTGATTTGCATACATCAAAATGAACCACTTCGTCATTCATCCGAAACAAAAGCTCATTGGCTCGTAAATCAATAAGCACACTTCCTGTTTCAAGGAAAGGACGACCCAAGATTATGGGTACTTCAGAATCCGTCTCGAAATCCAAAATAACAAAGTCTGCAGGAAAAATGATGGTAGAAACCTTCACCAATACATCATATAGGATAACAACAGGTCGTTTTACCGACCTATCAGCCATCACGAGCCGTATATTGGTTGGTGAAGGATCACCCAACCCTAACTTTCTGTATATAGATAGCGGCATCAAATTAATGCTAGCTCCTAAATCGCACAATGCCTTAGCAAAATCCAAAGATCCAACCGTGCAAGGAATAGTGAAAGCACCAGGATCTGTCTTCTTCTGAACTAACGATCTTGTAGCGATTGCACTGCAATGATGAATATTATCTGCCAGCTCATAGCTTGCTTCCCGCTTCTTTGTCAAAAGGTCCTTCATGAATTTAGCATACCCAGGCATCTGTTCCAGCGCCTCCACCAAAGAAACATTAATAGTTAGCTGCTTCAACATAGTCATGAATTTACTGAACCTGGTGTCATCAGCTTTCTTCTTCAGTCTTTGAGGGAAAAGTGGTGGTGGAAGGGGAATAGTTTTCTCCACCACTTGCTTTTTATCTTGCTTCCGATTATCAATCTTTTCAGGCTGGTGACGTCTAGGTGTAGTGTCATGAACCTTCTTATTCTGATTTTCAGCTTCTACAGAATCATCACAATCTGCTTCAATCACATTCTTTTTTGTATTATCAACCACCTGTTTGCCTTTGGATGGATTTTCCAATACCTTACCACTTCTGGTAGTAATAGCCATACATGATACATCATTCCTTGGAGTTTGCACGGTGTCTCTAGGTACGGTGCCAGCTTTTCGTTGATTGAGTGCCGCTGATAGTTGACTCAATTGTTGTTCCAACTGTTTTATTGAAGTGGAATGCGAATCAACCAATTGATTTATTGAGGACAAATCATTTTTTACCTCCATTACTCTCGTGTTGGTTGCCTCCACTCCTTTCAACATCTTAGCCATCATATATTCCATTGACATCTTCCCAGAGCCAGATGTCGCGGCCTCACGATTTCCAGAAGGAACATACAAACCACTCCTGTCAGTCTTATTCTTTTATCCGGATTTATCATAATAGTTCCGACCTTGGTTTCCTTGGGCATTGCCTCGGAAACCCCCCTAATTATTCAATTAATTTGCTTCTTCCTCAGAATCGGATTTATCTCTTCCCTGTGATACAACGGCCTTAACCTTTTCTGTCTTCCCTGATAATAAATGCTTGATAAGAAGGTCCATCTGAGTTTTCATGTGAGCCATATCTTGGTCACGTTCCTCTTCTCTTCGCCTCTGTTCTGCTGTCATGCCAGTAGATACAGTAGATCTTGCTACCTCAGAATCCCTGGTATGCCAAGCTCTACTTTGCTTTGTCATACGATCCAGTATATCACCAATCTCAATAAAAATAAGGTCCATGAATGACCCACCTGCAGCATTATCAACCACTGGCTTAGTCACTGAGTTCAAAGCCCTGTATAATATTTCCATCAAGTGGATATTGGTCATCTGATGGTTTGGGCACCGCATAAGCTTCTTCTTGAACCTCTCCCATGTTTCGTGGAGAGCTTCAGTTGGAAGATGTCGAAAATTACTGATCTAATCTCGTAATTGTGCTCTCTTGGATGGCAGAAAGAATCTTTCTAGGAAAGCGTCTTTCAGTTGCCTCTAATTAGTGATAGAGTCAGGAGTTAGCCTGTTCAACCATAGAGTTGCCTCACCAGATAGAGACAATGGAAATAAGCGCAGTCGAATTGCATTTTGTCCAACTCCTGGATTGTCAAATGACTTGCATGTTGAGATAAAGTTGATCAGATGTATATTCGGATCTTCACCTGCAAGTCCACCAAATAACCCTTTGAGTTGTAATAGCTGGATCATGGTGCTAGTGATATTGAACTTGGCTCTGGGTTCCAAGGGCAAAGGAATAATAGCCTCTGTGGCACCAGCCCCATCCAGATCGTCATCATCATCATCAAAAGGAGCCTGCACAGCTCGACGTTCAGGTCTCATTCTAGCTTGACGGTCTCTCATGTTCACAGGTGCTGCCACCTCATCTGCACGTCGTGGATTAAGTAACTCATCATCACCCAGGTCCTCATCATCAGGATTTGTTGCCCGACCTGGGTTATCAATATTCTGTTGATGCACTTGAGCATCTGCCAACACAGCTAACCTAGCCTGCTCCTGTTGAGCAGCCCTTCTTTCAAAGTCACGTTGTGCATCCATTCTGCCAATAAGCTGTGGTTCAGGATTTATGGGTAATAATGGCTGACCAGATCATCGTGTATTTGGCATGCACTCTACCAAACCTGAACAAAACAAAAACAACAAACAAGAAGTAAAATTCGAGAATCTTTGACCAAAGGATCTAGTAACTATCACAAACTTAGTTGACAACCGTATTCCCCGGCAGCGTTGCCAAAATTTGATAACACCCAAACTACAGCTCTCGTTAGAAAGTGTAAGCGGTCGCTGTCAAATATAGAACCCAACTGGGTTGGGTGTCGAATCCCACAGGGAATACTTGGTCACTAAGTGTTGCAATTATTAGTAGACTGTTGGTCAAAAATTCCACGAAAAAGGGGGGTTTTGATTTAGGCGTGAATTAATAATATCAAAGTAACGAATAAATGATTTGTTTAGTAAAGGTTAATCACAGAGAATAATAAGTTAGGGTTATGTCCACATTGTAGTTTCTACTTCTCTATTAACTATGAGTAACGCGGAATTTAGACATGCATGCACTTATAGAGAATCATATTCTAATTCTAAATCCAAGTGTTTCCCAACCATCAAGGATTTATTTCACTTTAGCTCTCCCGAGCCTAAAGTGTATAACGAATGGTACAAATTCTCCAAGAAGTTAATCCGGTTAAGGCATTAACGTGTAAATAGAGGTTAGAAGCCCTATTTCTTTGTCACACTCTCTTTTCCAATCATGTAATTTTTCTCCCGAACAAATTAATGCTATAATGGCATGTTCTCTATGTTTGCAACCATGAGAATTTAATTAAAACGAAGAGAGTAATGATATAAGTAGCATACACATTAAGAATTCACAAATTCATAGCAACAAATAGTATCTTACAAGGTTTCCATAACCCTAACAGAGAAGTTTAGCTACTCATGGATACGACGGAAATCAAAGAAGACATCATCATCATACCAAAGTTAGAATAATCTCACGATGGGGATGAGTTTGGCGTCAAACAAGAGGTTGACGTTTTTCTTCCCTTTAGCCGTTCGTGTAGCCTTAGCGTTTTTCTCTGTCTTAAACTTACAGAATCTGTAAACTGAATAATGACTAATGATCGAATGAATGAATCAAAGAATGCTGAAAAATTCAGCAAATAGGGTTTTTATAACATCCTTGTCCTACTAAGTTACTGCTGCATCCCTAAGTATTTAGAAATACTGATTTTGCCCGGGACAAGTTCTCCATGCATCACATTCAGTCCACAAGCTTCCAAAAGCTGCCTTCCCTCTTATATGAAGTTTTCCTTTGCTGCCCAAAGGTCCACAAAGTGCTGAAATCTTCATCATTAATACCTGAAAACATGCTAATCACATAGGTTAGCTCACTTAAAAGAAAATGGACTAAAAGTGCAGGAATTATATATTTTATCCTCAAAACTTAGCTAAAATATGGGTAAATTATGGTTCTTAGGGGTATAAATACGCCCAACATCACAAACACATGGGGAGCATACCTTGGTCATATCACTTTTTTTACACCTAATTCTCATGAAAAATCAATCAACGCCCAACTTGAAGAGGCTTTATCATGAACAACACATAACTACTACATAATAGAGTCAAAGATTACAAATTTATAATCACAACATGATCTAAAGACTCAACAATCACATGAACTTCAACCTCAATCCACATAAAGCATGAAAAACTCATAAACCATAAATCTTATATTTTAGAAAAAGAGATTCTTGGACTTCTTGGGTGGAAGGGACACAAGAATCAACACTTGCATACCTCAAAGCCTTGAATCTTGAAATAGATCTAGAGTTTCTAGAAAGTTCTTTGATTGGGAAACACAATTCTTGATGATTCTTGAATCTTTTGACTAGGATACCTTGAATATTGAACCAATTTGTAGAAACTATGATTGAATCTTGAGATTCTTGGAGAGAAGTTAGATTTTGATATTTAAAGAGAAAGACCTAATTATTGATTCTTTGGAAGAAAAAGGAAAAATCTGGAGTCTTATGTTCTTCAATAGGGTATATATAGAGGTGAAGAAGGGGAGGGAAAAAACCAAAAAGCCCATTTAAAAATGGACTCGTTTAGTTGAATCAAGTGTTCAACGGTGTCAGGAAATAGTCCGTCGCATGATCAACGGTCAGTCGGCCCGACCGTCGGACCTGGATAGAAATGGATCTCACTGTCTAAGTGTGACGGCTATGGTCGACAGTCTATTTCCTGTACGACATCCCATCGGATCTGACCATTGCATTTATCCAGTGGCCAAACTGACTCCCTCATTATGACGATGATGAATAATGGTCCTCCGAACGCTCGACGTTCCGTTGGACCTGACCGTTGCACCTGGGAAGTATGGACAGTTTTCTGTAAAGCATCCATAACTTCTTGATTCGACATTGGATTTTGATGAAATTGATATCAACAGAAAGCTTATTCAATTCTTCATATGACAAAAAGTCAAAATCTTAAGAATACTTTAAGGAATAAAAGGAATTCATCTTAGGATAAAGCCTTGGATGTTCTAAGGATAAATTTTAAACTAGGAAAAATTCTGGGGTATTACATTATCTCCCCCTTGGGAACATTCATCCTCGAATGTCACTGACTGAGCTGAGAACACTGATAGAATGAACTTACTCACTAGACATGGTTATCTGACCAGCATTTCTAAGTTACTGGAATCTCATTAAGGAACATGTATATTCGATGCATGGATATGTGACTTAGTTATTATCAGGGATGCATAACTGAATACACTGGTTAGCTTAGCTTTTTCTACTACTACTGAACATGCAAGTCTAATGCATGAACATCTCACTGAACTGACTCTCAAATTACATAACTGGACTTCTCACAAACTGAGTTTCTCATACTAAGAATATATGTCTGATGCATGAGTACATAACCGAACTGACGTATGAACAGGAGACTGAATATGCAATGATAACTGATGCAAAACTTATGATGAGAACCTGTACATATAACTAAATAGGGTATCTCCCTCTTGGGATACTGAGGCGGTGCATGAGGCACCTATGAACTAGTTCATATATATGATGCACGAACTGAGCTGTACTCGCAACTACTAGGATATTCTATTTTGGAATAATTCCATTCCTGAGATTTCTGATAGCATTATTAGATAGTATGATGAGAAAACAAACTATACGATTCTGACTGTCTACCGTTAACTGGCTTACCGACTACTCAACTATCACATATTGAAAACTTAGGAAGCAAAGGGTCTAATAATACATAACATGGAGATGAAAGACTCAAACGTCGAATCTACATTGTGGAAACTCTTCTGATAGTGGAAAGTCTTGAGTGCATAGAGTTTATTCTGACACTGACGCGAATCTCTACCCCTCTGAGCTAACACTCTACACTCCCGTATTATGTGGCCTGGGTTTCCACTTCTAAAACATACATTATTGTGCGCTCTGCACACATCTAGATGATTCTTTCCACACTTTCCACAAAGCATATTAGTACGCTCACTTCTCATACTACTCTGGACTTTGGAGCCTGGCACCCCACTAAACTGAGGTGCGGGTACACTAGCTAAGGAAGGAGTTGGGACTGAAAACTTCTAGCTATGCTGTGTATGGTTGCTACCCTGGGACCCTACCTGAGAGAAATTATAACTATCAGCTCTGCTCCTCTTATTATAGCTCTCCCCCTCCTTAAATTTATCTTCCTCTATCTGTTGAGCATGCATCATCAATCTAGAAAGATCCATATCCCTATTAAGCATCGCAAACCTACACTCTTTAAGAAAATAACTTGACACGCCAGACACAAACTTACTCATACTGGTTCTAGGGTCAGCCATCAAGTCGGGAGCATACTTAGCTAACTGATTGAACTTTAGACAATACTTTTTTACAGTCATGGAGCCATGCCTCAGTTTCATAAACTCTTCTAGATTAGCCTCTCTTATCTCTAATGGGAAGAAACCATCTAAGAAGGCATCCTAAAATACTTGCCAGGTCATAGGAGTTGCATCCTCCCCTCTAATCTTCTTCCACAACACTACCTAATCATATGAAATATCCTTCAGCCTATAGCATGCTAAATCTACACTCTCTTCCTTGGACACATGCATAATATGGGTTACCTTTTTCACCTCTTTAAGATAAAGCTATAGGTCCTCACCTGCTATTGACCCAAAGAATTTTGGCGGGTTCATTTTCATGAAGTCTCAGATTCTAGCTACGGCTGAAACCCCATCTCGCCGAGGTGGGTCTATAGCCTGACGGTTACCCTGAACATTAGCGGTCACAGCCTGGGCTAGTACTAGGAAATCTGCCCAAAACTCTGCAGGTGACACAGTTTCACTCGAAGAATCTACTGGATGAGGGGCTGACTTGATTCATGTCCTCTTCTTGAGAGGCATGTTCTACAAACGAAAGAGGAACAAGGATTAGGCTGAGACTTCAACTTAAGCTTTTACTCACTGCCACGACATTAATACTGAAAGAAGGGAAACTATCCCTAAACATCTCATAACCTCTTGTACATAAATGTGGCGCGCAACACACCCATGCAAAAGACTCTACTAGATGAGGCTTTTCAAACTTCCTAGGACACAATTGAACCTTAGGCTCTGATACCAAGTTTGTAACGCCCTGATTACCTATAACCAAAATGCCACATGGTGCTTATAATCTCGAAGGACCACAAGCTAACCCTCTTCTGATATCTGTACCTGAGCACTGCATAATGTAATAAAATAAAAGCGGAACTAGCAAAAACTTTCCATAAGGTTCAATACATCTAAAATATAAAATCTAAAAGCTGAATACCTATACATCTATCCGAAAAGCCTCTAACTATCTGAATTGTGGAGTTGATGGGACATGTCCCCAACTAACTCTGTCTAATGAAAATAAACTAGAGCTAATATGAAACTAAAATAAGGAATATCCTCAAAATATGAGGACTCACTGCTATGTCTACTGCCGCTGACTGAGTCTGGACAGTTAAGGATACTCTGGATCTCATGCTTCTGAACTTATGGTGTCAAAAATAAAACACCATAGCGCAAATACATCAGTACGGTGGAATGTACTGAGTATGCAAATGGGGTAAGGCTGAATGCAAGGGCTTATGCATGAACATAATTTAAAGAAATGATATGCAAGAGCTGGATTAGCATACATAAAGAATCTGTAACTACTGAACATACTATCCATACTATGACTAAGCATACTAGGACTAAATCTGATAAGTATATACCAAATATACTGTCAATCTGATATTTTTGAACATACTGAGATTCTGAGTATCTAAAGCTACTTAGATGTGGCGCGCTACACACCGATGATCAAGACTCTACTTAACGCGGCATGTCAGACTCCCTAGGACTTCTTAAATCTTAGGCTCTGATACCAAGTTTGTAATGCCCCAAAAGCGGGTCTCGAGGCATCACACGGTGCTCAAGGCTACAAGTAGCCCCAAGCTAACCCTTTGAACCATCTACCACAAAAACAAGCTTATTTTAAGATAATTAGAACAAAATATCAGAGTATCATAAATCAAGTCTCACGAAATATGAATAAAAACTGACAAGTAACAAAATACGGAATATCTAACGACTCTGAAGAACTAATCTGACAAATCCAGCCTGACAAGCCTCTACTAATCAATGTACCAATGAGCCATTGGGACAGTCCCCAACTGATTCTAACTCAAGAAGTAAAATAAATAACTCATAATGAAATTGAAAATCTGAATTACACGTCCTCGAATCATGAAAACTCACCACTGCAGAAGATGTAGATCAATGTGCTCGGTAATTACTGTCAAGTCTGGAACTGAGAATCTGAACCTATATTATAGGAAAAAATATAGCTCACATACAAATATGTGGGTCAGTACCATGGAATATGTACCAAGTATATGGGGGTGTATGCAATTTAAAATATTAAATATCATAATTTTATAAGACATGCATGCTGATATGAAAGACTCACTTAGCTGGAAATAAATCATCAGAATCATGGGTGAGTAATACATACCAAATAAAAACACGTGAGTCATTTTGCTAAGTTCTCAATTCACTTCTTTCTTGGTTTCAAACCATTAGAGAAATCAAACTTCCAAACATTTTTTTTAGAACATAACATCTTAATCTTTCGAAAAACAATAAACTTTCTCAAAGCAAGTCTTTCTAAAGCATATACATTCATCTTAGATAGAGTGGGAACACACACACAGACTTTAGATGTTTCTCATAACCGACATAAACCATGTGAGCTACATGGATTCCAATGTCCAACCCACATTGGAGAGAGCTGTCCTATCCTTACCATCAGAGTAGGACCTTAGTCATCAATTCAAACACTAGTGATCACTATATCAGCCTCAGGCTCATATCCTATGGGGGCACGTAGTTCTAGGAAAGTACCACACTTCCCACTCGGTGCTAAATACTACTCCTGGACTTAGCTCAGAACTTTAAAAGACAATTCACCTTAAACAAATTCAATACTTTGCATTGGGAGCCAATGTGCTACCCCTTTTCATCATAAATCAATCAAATGGTGTGGATTGTTTTTCTCACTTGGATTTAAAAATCAACTCTTTCATAACCATTAGGTCAAATCTTTCTACATCATTTCAGATCATTCAAATCTCGAGATGGTTATAGTACATAATTTCTCAAAAGTAACAATTTCAAATAGGGTTTAAAGACCCATATATCAATATCACAATAAAACCTCTCAAGACTTATGCTTTATATCATAAACACATATAAATCCCTTAAAAATCTGAAAAAATTCAGCTTTATATGCAAAAATATCAACATTCTCATGAAAACATCATAAGGTATAAATTCATACTTCAAAGTCATAGTAAAACATATAAAGTCATGCATTTTTCGTAAAAGAAAAACATCTTTGGGCACAAGAATGAAAGAGTGTTCTTGTTGAAAAACCTCACATACCTTGAAATTGGAGCCTTTGAATGGACTCTCTACTCCGAAGGTCTATTCATGAGATTGTTATGTGCTTCTTATATCCCTCGGAACGGGGATTCCAAATATCAAAAAATCTTTAAAAAGCTACGGTTGAATCGCGAGTTCTCTGGACCTCTTTATAAAAACCCTAAGCTATGTTCTTGGTAAATTTTGATGAAAGTGATGATATTTTGGTGGTTTAGGATTAAATCCTGTGTTAGAGAGGATAAAGGTTTCAAAAATTACCATTATACCATTAATGAAACTGATGGGAATGCAGAAAAATGGTCGGGCGCGATTAGCCAAGCGTCGCCTGGCCTACAACAGTGGGCTTCCCCGGGCGACGCCTGGGTTATCACCCACGATCTCCTGGGCGGCGCCTCATTGATAGCCATCGATATCTTAGGCGACGCGGGCTTATCGCCCATAACTACTAGAATTGGAACCCAAACACGGTCTTAGGCTCGTCTAAAAATTCTGAAACTCACCCGGAACCTACTACAACCTCGCCTCATCGCAACGTAACAAAAGTTTCAAGAAACATAGGTTGGGAAGGTTACTAAATAAGTTAAGAAAATTCAAGGCTCAAAATTAAACTAAGTGTTGGAACACTTAGCAAAACTTCTAAGTGTTAAGCTTAACATAACTCATTTCGAAGGTTTTAGCGATGAGGAAATTTATGGGGTCTTACAGGAATACTGTGTAATCTGACCAACTCCCTGATATAGAGTTTGATATAATCCTCGGCTGAATAAGAGGTATGAAATGGAAGGAAATGAGCTGACTTGGTCATTCTGTCTACAATGACCCAAACTGAATCATGCTAATGATGAGTATGAGGTAAACCCATCACGAAGTCCATGTTCACTTCTTCCCACTTTCAAGTAGGAATAATGAACTCATGCATGGAACCACTAGGCTTCTATTGCTCTATCTTAACCTGCTAACATGTAGAGCACCTAGCCACAAACTCTGTAGCATCTCTCTTCATCCCACTTCACCAATAGATCTCCCGCAAGTCGCGGTACATCTTAGTGGCCCCTAGATGAATAGAGTATCGCGCACCATGAACTTCTACAAAAATTCGCTACCTCAAGTCATCTACACCTGGAACACAAAGACGACACTGACAATGAAGAACACCATATCCCCCTTGGAAGAAAACCTCCACTTTCTGATCCTTGACTGACTCTTTCAACTTGACAAGGTTGGGATCTCTATCTTGCTTTTCTTTCATCTCAGATACTAGAGACGATTCTGAACTATGCTGAACACATACACCACCCTCTAAAGAATCGACTAAGAGAACGCCTAGTCTAGCAAGCTGATGGACTTCTTGAGCTAACCTCTTCTTACTGTTTTCAACATGGGAAACACTACCCATATACAGTCTACTGAGAGCATCAACCACTACATTGGCTTTTCCCGGATGATAAAGAACACTCATGTCATAATATTTTAAGAGCTCTAACCATCTTCTCTGACGAAGATTGAGATCTTTCAAAGAAAAAACATACTGAAGGCTCTTATGATCCGTGAAGACATCTACATGAACTCCGTTTAGGTAATGCCTCCAAATTTTTAAGACAAAAACTATGGCTGCTAACTCAAGATCATGAGTAGGGTAATTCTTCTCATGGGGTTTAAGCTATCTGGAGGCGTAGGCTATGACCTTACCATGATGCATGAGGACACTACCTAAACCTACTCTGGATATATCACAATATACTACAAACCCATCTGAACCATCTGGGAGAGTTAATACTGGAGCTGAGGTGAGTCGAGTCTTCAACTCCTGAAAACTCATCTCGCAAGGATCTGACCACTGAAACTTGACTTTCTTTTGTGTCAATCTGGACATAGGGGATGCAATAGAAGAAAATCCCTTAACAAACCATTTGTAATAGCCATCCAAACCCAAGAAACTCCTAATGTCTGATGGAGAGACAGGGCGAGGCTAGTTTCTTACTGCTTTGGTCTTTTGAGGATCAACCCTAATGCCATCATCGGAAATTATATGACCAAGAAATGCTACTGACCTTAGCCAAAACTCGTACTTACTAAATTTGGCGAATAGCTGATGATCTCTGAGAGTCTGAAGAACGGTTCTGAGATGGTCTGCATGATCCTTCTCACTGCGAGAATAGACCAGAATATCATCGATAAAGACTATGACAAACATGTCCAAGTATTACTTGAATACATGGTTCATCAAGTCCATAAAGGTTATTGGAGTATTGGTAAGACCAAAAGACATGACTAAGAATTCGAAGTGACCATACCAAGTATGAAAAGCTATCTTCAGGATGTCACATTCTCTGACTTGGAGCTGATGGTAGCCTGATCTAAGGTCTATCTTAGAGAAATAGCTAGCACCCTGAAGTTTTTCAAACAAGTCATCAATTCTGGAAAGTGGATACTTGTTCTTAACCGTGACTTTATTGAGCTAACGGTAATCAATGCACATTCTGAGAGAACCGTCTTTCTTTCGCATGAATAAAACTTGTGTGCCCCATGGGGAAATGCTGGACCTGATGAATCCCTAATCTAAGAGTTCCTTCAACTGATCTTTCAGCTCCTTGAGCTCTGCTGGTGCCATTTTGTATGGCGAAATAGATATGGGTAGAGTGTCTCGAAGAAGATTAATGCCGAAGTCTATTTACGTTTCAGGAGGAATGCCTGGAAGATATTCGGGAAAGACATATGTGTATTTATTCACTACTAGGACTAATTCAAGACTGGTAGTTTCGGAACTAGAGTCATTAATATGCACGAGATGATAAACACATCTCTTAGATATCATTTTCCTTGCCCGTAGGTAGGAAACAAGCTAACCTTTGAAAGCTGAAGTACTACCCTTCCACTCAAGGACGGGTTCATTTGGAAACTAAAACTGGACTATTTTGTTTTTACAGTCGACTGTGGCGTAGCATGAATGAATATAATCTATGCTGAGAATGACATCAAAATTAGTCATAATTCGACTAAGTCCGCTGAAGTGACTTTCTGGAATATCATAACCGGACAGTTTCTGTATACCCGTCTGGCTATGATGGATTTACCCACTGGGGTAGATACTAACAAAGGCTCTGCTAAAATTTTGGGACTGACTTCGAAATCGGCTGCTATATATGGAGTGACAAAAGACAAGGAAACTCCTGGATCTAGCAAAGCATAAACATGAACATGAAAGATCTATAACGTACCAGTAACTACATCAGGAGAAATTTCCTGATCTTGGCGGGTATGAAGAGCATAAAGGTAATTTGGGCGTTGCCCACTAGTAGCCCTGGAGGTGGCACCCTGTTGATTTGGGCGACCAGACTGATCTGCAAAAGGATTCTGTTGACACTAATAACCCAACTAGGGACAATCTGTAACTCTGTTTCCTAGCTTACCACAACCAAAACAGACATAGCTACCAGCTCTGCAAGAACCCTTGTGGTTCTTACCACAAGTCTGACAAAGGAGATTCGTTCGGGCACTACTGATACTTCCCTGAGACTTAGATCCTGGTGCTCTATATCTATCACCATCCCTGAACTTAGGAGCTGAAGCACTAGATGAAGAAGGATCTGGAGTTGATGACTTAGGACAAAACTGAGAACGGTTTTCTCCATATGATTTAGGCTGAGTAAAGTTGAAACTACCTGACCTTTCCCTCTTATTTTTCCTTTCCCTCATCTTAATCTTATGATCCTCTAACTGTTGAGCATGAGTCATAAGCCTTGGTAAAGTTATGTCACCATTAAGCATGGTGGATCTGCACTTATTCACTAAACAATCATTCACCCCTGAAACAAACTTACTCATTTTGGACCTGCTGTCTGCAACCACATGAGGGGCGTATCTAGCTAATTGAGTAAACTTAAGAGAATATTCTTTCACCGTCATGTTTCCCTGCCTGAGGTTGATGAATTCAAGCACCTTAGCCTCTCTCATCTCTTGGGGAAAGAATCTATCTAAGAATGTCGTGACAAACTCCTCCCACTCTATGGGACCTGCATTATCTAACCTTTCTAACTTCCACTGTTTGTACCAAGTGTGAGCAACATCCTTCAAATGATATGCATCTATCTCATCACTCTCAACAGCAGTAACCCACATGACATCTGTGACCTTCTAAACCCTATCAAGGAACTCCTGAGGATCCTCATCTGACGTAGACTCGAAAAAGGATGGAGGATTCATTCGGGTGAAGTCCTGAATCCTAGCTGCAGCTGAATTGGCCACTGGTTTGGCTGGAATGATTGCTGGTCATTCATTTTGAGCAGCGACTGACTGAGCAAGAGTAGTGAAAGTGGCTCTAAACTCCGCATGAGAAACATATTCGTCCAAGGGGTCTTCTTGGATAGGCTGAGTACTTCTCTTGGGAGTCATGTTCTGAAATAAAAAGAAGAATGGATTTATATTGAGAGTTTAACTTGATATTATGCTCACTGGCATGACATGAATACTGAAAGAAGGGAAACTATTCCTAAAACATCGCATAACCTTCTGCACATAAATGTGGTGCGTAACACACCTATGTACAAGACTCTACTAGATGCGGCTTTCAAACTTCCTAGGACACTATTGAACCTTAGGCTCTGATACCAAGTTTGTAATGCCCCAATATGCTAAATCGGAATGTTGCACGGTGCTCATGGCCCCGAAGGACCACAAGCTAACCCATGACTGATATCTATACCTGTACACTGCATAATATCTCATAAAATATAGAAACATAAACTGAAAGGCCATAAGGTTCAATATTGATCAAAATCTGAATAATAACAATGTCTGAATAAGGTGGTATCATATACCAAAACAAAACTGAAAATAAATGGAAGTCTGAACATGGTAGTCTGAAAGCTTTTAAACTGTCTGTATAAGGAGTTGAGGGAACATGTTCCAAACTAACTCTGTCTACTGAAAACTGAACTAAAATACTGAAATAAATGATAACATAATCATCCTCGAATGAAGAGGACTAACTGCAACTTTGACTGCTGAATACTGGAATGCTACAGCTGATTTGGAACTCGTACCTCCGAACCTATGGTGTAAAATTAAAGAAACACCATAGCGCAAATGCGTCAGTATGGTGGAATGTACTGAGTATGCATGTGAGGTAGTCTAAATGCAAAGGATGCATATGCATGAACAATGCTAACTGGATGACTAACATGAACGTGAGAATACATGAAAACATACGTAACTATAACTGAATAACATGATGATATTGACTACTGAATCTGAATACTGATAACTGATAGCATGATAACATGAGTGATTGTATCTAACAGTCCTGAATCTAATGGAACTAGCTGAGTTTCATACTGTATCTGAGTTGACTGTATCTGACAGTCCTTAGATCTGAAGAACTATCTGAGTTTTTTTACTGCAATTGATACTAAGACTATAGGAAGTAGTTATTTAACCGACATGCCCCATATGTGCAATATAGCTAAGTTGGGGTCTAATCTCTTCCCTGACTGGAAGGGTGTCAATACCGCGCCACTGGTGAAGACAAGCTGTGGGTGACCCTCACCTTATAGTGTCCCTAAAAGAGAATGGTAGGACCCTAATTTGACATCATTTATCCACCTCATCAACCCTCATCTGGCAATGTTGATGTCTCAACTTATGCTGGCTACATAGTTCTAGAATGCAAGGATGACTTTTAAGAATCACACCCTCATCTAGCAGTGCGTGTTCCTATACTTGGGTTCACTCGGTGCTAACCTCTAATCCCATCTGAATAGACTCTGAACATGATTAACTGAACTGTACATGTACTGAGTTTACTGAATTCCATTGACTGAAGGAAAGCTACCGATGACTGACTAGGTTCATGAGATAACTGAGATTTTCCTGAGTCACATGACTTATTGAATTCTATGGAACGTATCTTGAATGAGAGCATCTTGAAACCATGACACTATCTCTAGGTACACAACTATATTTTTTGGGTACGCATACCCCCAGGACTAGATAGAAGGAAATTGACACTTCTTGAAATAGGAATATAACCAACAATTCATTATGCAATAACTTGGAGATTTCATGAAGCACTTGGATAACCATAATAAAAACTCATGCCATAAGCCTGAAGCACAACAATGACTATTTGTCCAGGATTTACTCATTAAGACATTTCATCAAACAACTTACATGCATTAACTTGTACACTTCCAAGCCTCTGGAAATTGATGATTGGGAAAATAGGCTATGGAGCGATGTAGAGCTTATCATTTTTCCACATGTTTGCAACCTGGAAGTTTGGCACGACGCGGAGGAATCGCGAAGGCCTACTGGAAATTGACAATCATGAAATTGGCTTATGGCGCGACGCTCCATGAACTAAAATGGCATTGTTTTATAGCTGGGACTTAAAATAGCCATAACGACTTACCCGATTATTCGATTCACCTTTCAAAGCAAGAACCTAACATTCTTAGGACTATTTCAAGATAGGTAGGAGTACAGTGTTTTACAAGTTATATCTACATAAGTTGGTTTCTTCTCTTGTATCTATCATAGGAATATAATATCTATTATAGTATTCTTCTACTATTATTTTCATTAATACATATATTTTCATGTCATGTCAAAGCTCTTTCTATGAAATCTATGAAAATACTATCTCTGATACCAATTTGGGGGGTGCGGATATCTTGGATCTATGTAATCTATGCATGCGGATAACTTTGGATCTATGTAATCTATGTCTATGTTTAGGCATAGATTTTTGATTCGTAGTTAGCTTAATTTTTCTAATTCTTAGTTTGGGTAAGTCAAGATTAACTGTTGATGGGGGTAACATAGATGTAGGCATAGGTTAGTCTAACTTAGATAATTTATTATTATGTTGGTAATTGTTGTGTATTCTGTATATTCCGTGTGGATAACTTTTTGTGCGGTGGATATTTCTTAACTTCTCTAAACATTCTATGCTTGACTTTATCTCTATGATTAATTTATTTCTATGATTTATTGATTTCATGTTTGATTAAATGCTTTGTCATAATATTTACTAGTTGTTTGTTTTAATCTTAATAATTCTTCTATATTCTCATTAATGTATTCTATATATTTTATATCTTTGGTTCTCATATATTCTTTTAAATTTGTTTTCATTAGTTTTTCTATTAATTTTATGCTCTTCATATCTTTTCTCCAATACTCTAGATATTCGTAGTTTATCATTTTAGTTGAATTATCCTAGGGTCGTTGTAATTTTGCAAATTTCTCTATAATAATTTATTCTAATTGTACTATATCTAATATCCAATTTTGTGCTTTCAATATTATCCATTATCCTGTGTTGTTCTTCTATGAATAATTCTAAATTTAGATTATAATTTAAACTACTATATGAACTATCTTCTGGTTCTTGTCTTTCTAAAGCTTTCTCTATCAAAATTAATCTTTTTTCTAACTGTTTCAATATTTCTTTAAGTTGGTTCCTGTAATTTATTTCTTCATATAGCCAACTTTGTCTTTCTCTAACACTTTTAATACATTCTAACATTTTTAATTTGTGTAATATACGTCGGAATAATAACTATCTAGATATTAATAGTAGCTATCATTATATAAGTGTAAGTTTTCTATAGAACTTAATAACTCTTCATCTTCAAAATTCCATATCTTTTCACATATTATTTTCTATACGTCTACAATTTCTATATCTCTAAGTACATACAAAACAAGTATCTTAAATTTATTTATCATTTCATCAGGTAAATAAGTATTCATTTCTCATATGATGCTATTTTTCAAAATATTCCTTTCAATCATATACATAACAAAATATGGTCATCTTAGATTACTATGTACTAGACTATTCTTAAATAATTATGTTACTCTGTCACTATTAGAATGTTCGTCAGGATACTTCTCCCTTAAACAGTGCCTCAACACTAGTTACTCCCCTATCACGGCTTCTTGCCTCACCGGTTTCACCTTTAGGATGGCATAGTCCTTAGGGATTTTTCTCCTTTTCCTCTTTGCTAATAAACTTTGTAACATATTATTCTTCGAATAATTCTATTATATAGTAACTAACATGAACTTACTTTATCATATCATGATTGTCAGGAATTTATGAATTTAGCTATTCATAATCGTAAATAAATATACTTGTTCTTGTAGGTTTTATAGTTCTGGGCTTTGTTCATCCATAGTTTTTCCTTAGAAATATATCTGTTTTTATTATATATTCAAAAGTTTTTTTTTTGTGTACAAGAGAGGAGGCTTGTTTTCAACACATGAAAGTCTTGCCTTAGATTTGTTGTTTGGCTTACATATTTATAACAAAAAAAAAATGAAAACGCGTAAAGTATTTACTATTCCTACTTTACACGTAAACTATATACTATTCCTAACTTTTACAAAAAAATCTTCTTCTTTAAAAGTAGAAAAGACTTAAAGTATAAAAAGGTGAAAACTTTAATAATGGCACTTTGCCAAAAAGTCTAACCTAATAATGCTATACAATTTCTTTACGTAAAGAAAAGTCAAGAAAAGTTATTTAATTTATTCACATGTCGCTTTCGTAACTTAATTATGTTGTCTTCTTGCCTTTGTCTTTATTTCTCCATTATTGTTCCGTTGCTTTCTATCTTTTTGCTATCTTCCAGTTTGCGTTCTTATCTTCTTTTATTCTAGTTAAACTTCTAGAATTACATTATTTTCTCCATTGCACTTTGAGCATTGGTGGTCTGGATATTTCTATCCTATTAATTTGCAATATCTGGTTAATAAATCTTCTGAAATAAATTCCTTTTTAATTTCTGCAATAAATTCCTTTTTAATTGCCCTTGTAGTTGGTTGTTTTTCTGAATTGAGCAACGTCATAATCCATTGTTTAGCTTCTTCCATATCTGACTGTCGAAGCTCCCTTGAATTTGAATAGATCATGAATTGGTCTCTCGAATAGTAGCTCCAAATTGGGTTCCCATTGAGATAATTATTTGCTAGTTCTTGAATAATTGTAGATATTCCTATAGTTCGCTTATTTGCATAAAAATCAGGTATCTCAACTATAGGTATCTCCGGCTGTTGAACAATATATTCCGGTATAATCATATCTCTGGTTAATCCTATTTTTACAACTTGTATAACTGATTTAATTTCGTCATATAATATCTCTGCTGGTGCAGTATAAAACTTTATTAAAAGTAGATTTTCTTTGGTTATTTTCTTATAAGTGGCGAATGCTCTATGTAATTTTGGTATAGTTGTTAGTTCATCTTCGTTTAGGGAATATATGGTATTTGATAGTCCATAACTGAAATAAGTTTTAACTAAGTTTGGGTTGGGTTTTGGTAGTGCGATTAACTTGTTGTAACATTGTAATTTTTGGGTTATATAGTCTGTGTTTGGTTCTTGGATATTTGTGGATCTGGGTTTAAGGTTTAGGTAAGTCTGTATTTTGTGGATATTTTCTATGTATGCTCGAGTTATATGGTTATAGGCTTTCTTATCTTGGTTCAAACTTTCTCGATATGTGGTAGTTTGTGGGGGTATGAACAAGGGGTCTTTTTGTGTTTTAGGTATAAATGGTTTTTTAAATATCTTTTTCATGTTCATGTTCTGATATTTTGTCCACTAACTCCTTTTCTTGTACCTACAATTGTAGATTGATAAACGTTATAGGTTTTATGGAGTGTCCCAACGTCTCCTTTTAGCTCTGGATTTTTGATGTCTTCCGATCGACATAGATCAACATTTTTATAGTCATGCGGATGACTTATAGCTATAGACTTCAGTTTATCTTCATTAGTCTATAGGTTTTCTATCTCATTACCTATACTGTCCACTTTTAGCGAAAGTGTAGTTAGGGTTTTGAGTATATTTTCTAAAGCATCATCTTCTATTATATTAGTCTGTGTAGCTTTGTCTTGATATGTAATTTGCAATAATATTTTTGTTAGTACTGATTACTTCAATTGTAAATGTAAAATTTAATATATTTAATACTAATCTCCAAATCTCCTTCATCGTAACTGAGTTTTGTATTTTTCTTGTTAACGACCATCGTACCTGTGTATTATTTGTTCTTACAATAAATTTGTTATATACAATATATGGCTCAAATGCTAATAAACATTTATATAATGAACATAATTCTTTTCTATTTAGTTATTTATGTGTGGCTATAATTTATCTAAAAATGGCATTTCTAAAAGCATATCTTTTGATGTTAGTTTATAATTATAGATTTTTTTCTATTGTTATTATCTTATCCCATACTTGTATTTTTACATTTTTAGCTTTATATGTAATTAAACTTCCTTCATTATTAAATCATTTAACCACTATTGGTATTTTAACTTATCCTATTTGTCTTCTGGTAAACAGTTATATCTGCATAAGTTGACTTCTGCTCCTGTATCTATAATAGGCGTATAATATCTATTATAGTATCCTTCTACTGTTATTTTCATTAATACATATATTTTCATGTCATGTAAAAGCTCTTTTTATTAATTATTTTTCTTTATTATATGTTATGGTTAATTGTGTATGTTCTATATTGTATGGTTTTACTTGTTCTAACCATTTTATTCCTAATATTATATCTGCTTTTTGCATATCTTCTTTTACTTCAAATTCTATTTTTATTTTTCTAACTCCTATTATTATTTCTTTTTCAGCTGTATTTTTAATAGTTATTAGACTTCTTGGTAAATCTGGGCATATATCACTATTAGATTTTATTTCTTCATTTTTTACTAAATGTTTTGATATATAAGTTTCTTCTTGTCCTGTGTTCAGTAGTATTAAATATTCTTTTTCGTTTATTGTTCCTGTTATGTAATATTAAGTTAAATTAACTGTTGAAGTTGTTTCGTAATTTGTTCTTTTTGATGAGCTTGATGATTTTGGTTTTTCATATGCTATTCTTTTTGTTATGCTTATTCTATCATTTATTATTTCTAAATGTTCTTCTATATCTATGTCTTTGTAACTATAATCATTGTTATCAATTGTTTTTTACAAATTGTTCAAAAGGACTTTCTATTTGTATTTTATTAATTTTATTTTTTCCAGTTATTTTATGTTTTGTTGTTAATACATATAGATTTTTACATCTTGCTGTAAATATTTTACTTCCTGGGGTTAGTTCTATTTCTAATATTTTCCAGTATAACACTAATGATTTGTCTATGTTTCTATCTGTTATTGGTACTGAATAATTTGCACTTATTATAAATTTAAATTTTTGGTATATTAAATTTCCTTTTATGGCACTGATTATGCTTTTTTCTATAGGTTTTATGATCCTATCACCTGCTAAATATAGTTCTATTAGTGTATCTATTCCTTCTCTAAAACATGATTTTATTAATATCTCTGTTCCTCCAAGATGTACATGTTTTATTGGGTCTCTACTTTTTATATCTTGTATTTCTTTATTAACTATTCTTTGTGTTACTAGTGGTATAGTAGCTTTACCTCTTGCGTATTTACAATCTATTACATGCTCTTTTTGTCTTACCACATAATATTCCTCTTTTCTTCTACTAAATATGTTTTTTAATGTTGGCATTTTAAATATTTTTTCTACACTTAGGTCTAGTTCTTTTTCTTTTATATCTTCAAATATATTATTATCAAATATTACCATTTGGTCAGTTCCTTCTTCATTTAAGAATTCTTCTTTTGTAATTATTTTTATGCCTTCTTCAGTTATTTGATTCATCTAATTCACTATCTATTTCATTATCTGTCTCGTTTTCCAAAATTTCATATATTCTATCTTCACTTTCTAATTCATAATCTATGTACTCTACCTGCATATATTTTGAATTTTCTATTTTTACTTTGCGATATTTGTTTCTTTTTTGGGTCTTTAGGTAATTTACAATCTCTAGCTAAATGTCCTAACTTTCTACAGTTATAACAAGTACATTCTTTTATGGATTTCTTTTTTCTATATGGTCTTTTGTATTTATAATTTTTTAGATAATATCTTTTTCTTGGTTTTTTATATTCATATTGTGATTTCCTATATTTCTTATATTTCTTATGTCTTTTTCTTTTCTTATAATATTTTTCTTCATATCCAAATTGAAGTGCTATTTTATCTTTGCAACATGCTAAATTCCTTATTAATGTTTTTCCACTTTTATTTCATCTCTATATTTTTCACATATATTCCTATACCATTGTTGTAGAAATTTTATTTTTGCTCCTAGGGTATCTACTATTTTTGCTTCATCCCAGTTTTTTATTATTTTTGAACTAAATGGTTCAAGTAACTTGGTAAAATATAATCTTCTTATTTCTTTACTTTCTTCTGTGTTATATGTTTCCTTATAATAGTATTCTATAAATGTGCACGTATATTCATCTATGTAAAACATATTACATATTGCTAATTTTAACATTAAATTTCTATTTGTATCTTTTTCTTTATTTTGTTCTTCTTCTTCTATTGTCATACTGCTAAATTTATCTCTTATAGCTATTTCATATTTTTTTCAAAATTTTTGTAGATGATATTTTAGTAGGTGTTGATGTTCCTTCTGTTTTCTTATCAGACCTTAATACTTTTTTACTTTCTTCGGTTAAATTTGAGAACCATAATTTTACTGTTCCTATCAGTGTTCTTTCTATATATTTTGGTGTGTTTGTTGTATCTATGTTGTTGTCTAATAATTGTTTTGGTATGTATCCTATCCATAGTTGTATTATTTTATCTACATCTATTACACAGTCTAAATCTAAAAAATTATAACTTTTACTAACTATTTGTTTTGGTGTCCATTCATTATATTCATTTTTGGGATTATATCTTTTAAATCTACCTTTGTAATTATATGTTGGATTTTTTACTTTTGATGTATTGGGTATTATACTTTCATCATCTTTTTTATCGAGGGTATTTCCTTCTGTATTTATTAGTTCAGGATTTTCTTTATTAATTATTTCTTATTTTCCATTTATTTCTAATTTCTCTATATTTTCTAGAATTTCTGTATATGTTTCACTATCTTCTGAATCATAATTATCTGTTTCTTCAGCATCTACTGTATTTATTTCTAATTTCTTAGTTTCTAAATCTTTTTCTAATTCACTTATTTCTAATTCTTTATTTTTTTCTTCTAATTTTTCTTTGAATTGATTTATCTCAGCTAATAATTTTTGTTCTTTGTCTTTTTCTTCTTTTTCTTCTTTTTCTCTCATACAGATCTTTTAGCATTTGTAGTTCTTTTTCTAATTCAGCAATCCTATTATTTTTAATTTCTTCTATTTTTCGTATTTCTTCTGTAGTTTGCTATTTTATTTTATCTATTTCCTTTTTCCTGTCTATTTCTTTGTTTTCTTTTGCTATTCTTACCATAGCTATTAACTTATCCTCTAATTTAGTTCTTCTTTTTCTAACATTCAATATAACTATTCACCTATTTTCTTATATCGTCTTCCTAGATTAGAAAATACTATTCTTAATTTTAATCCTTCGTGATTTTCATATTAATCAAATAAATATTAATCAAATAAATATTAATACTACTTCCCTTAACTTTAAATAACATGGCTCTGATATCATTTTGGATCTATAAAATCTATGTAACTTGGATCTATAAAATCTATGTCTATGTGTTGGCATAGATTTTTGATTCGTAGTTAGCTTAATTTTTCTAATTCTTAGTTTGGGTAAGTCAAGATTAACTGTAGATGGGGGTAACTTAGATGTAGGCATTGGTTAGTCTAACTTAGATAATTTATTATTATGTTGGTAATTGTTGTATATTCTGTATATTCCGTGCGGATAACTTCTCTAAACATTTTATACTTGACTTTATCTTTATGATTAATTTATTTCTATGATATATTGATTTCATGTTTGATTAAATGCTTTGTCATAATATTTACTAGTTGTTTGTTTTAATCTTAATAATCCTTCTATATTCTCATTAAGGTATTCTATATATTGTATATCTTTGGTTTTCATATAATCTTTTAAATTTGTTTTCATTAATCTTTCTATTAACTTTATGTTTTGCATATCTATTCTTCAATATTCTAGGTATACGTAATTTATCATGGTTGATGTGTAGGTTTGACATGTAGGTATATGCAGGAGTAAGTAGGTAGGTGGGATATGTAATTTATTCTAATCATAATATATTTATCAAATATCTTTTCCCATATGATCTTTCTTATATCTACTATTTCTATAGCCTTAAGGACATACAAAACAAGTATTTTAAATTTATTTATCATCCCATCAGATAAGTAGGTAGTCATTTTATTTCATATGATGTTATTTGCAAAAATATTCCTTTCAATCATATACATAACAAAATATGGTCATCTTAGATTACTATGTACTAGACTATTCTTAAATAATTATGTTACTCTGTCACTATTAGAATGTTCGTCAGGATACTTCTCCCTTAAACAGTGCCTCAACACTAGTTACTCCCCTATCACGGCTTCTTGCCTCACCGGTTTCACCTTTAGGATGGCATAGTCCTTAGGGATTTTTCTCCTTTTCCTCTTTGCTAATAAACTTTGTAACATATTATTCTTCGAATAATTCTATTATATAGTAACTAACATGAACTTACTTTATCATATCATTGTCAGGAATTTATGAATTTAGCTATTCATAATCGTAAATAAATATACCTGTTCTTGTAGGTTTTATAGTTCTGGGCTTTGTTCATCCATAGGTTTTCCTTAGAAATATATCTGTTTTTATTATATATTCAAAAGTTTTTTTTTGTGTACAAGAGAGGAGGCTTGTTTTCAACACATGAAAGTCTTGCCTTAACTTTGCCCAATGGCTTACATATTTATAATCTCTTAAAATGTGTAAACTACTATTCCTAACTTTACACCTGTAAACTTTACAAGAGAAGACTTAAATTATCTTTACAAAAGTCTTCTATGTAATAAAAATCTATTCCTAAAGGACAAAACTATTAAAGTTATACAATAATGACACTTTTGCCAAAAAAGTCAATAATGATGGCTATACAATATCTTTACATAAAGGAAAGTCAAGAAAGTTATGTAATTTATTCACATGTTGCTTTCATAATTTAAATATCTTGTCTCTTTGTCTTTTGTCTTTATTTCTCCATTATTGCTCCGTTGCTTTCTATCTTTCTGCTATCTTCCAGCTGGCGTCCTTATCTTCTTTTATTCTAGTTGAACTTCTGGGATAATATTATCTTCTCCAGTACATCTCGAACATAGATGGTCTGGATATTTGTGTTCAATTAACTTGCAATATCTGGTCAATATCTCTTCTGAAATAAATTCCTTTTTAATTGCCCTTGTAGTTGGTTGTTTCTCTGGTTTGAGCAACGACATAATCCATTGTCTAGCTTCTTCCATATCTGACTGTCATAGCTCCTTTGAATTTTAATAGATCATTAATTATTCTCTCGAATAGTAGCTCCACATAGGGTTTCCATTCAGATAATTATTTGTTAATTCTTGAACAATTGTAGATATTCCTATAATTTGTTTATTTGCATAAAAATCAGGTATCTCAACTTTAGGTATCTCTGGATGTTGAACAATATCTTCCGGTATAATCTATCTCTGGTTAATCATATTTTTACAACTTGTATAGCTGGTTTAATTTCGTCATATAGTATCTCCGCTGGTGCAGTATAAAACTTTATAAAAAATAGATTTCCTCTAGTTAGTTTTTTATAAGTGGCAAATGCTTTATGTAGTTCTGGTATAATTGTTAGTTCGTTTCCGTCCTGGGTATATATGGTATTTAGTAGTCCATAACTAAAACAAGTTTTAACTAAGTTTGGGTTGGTTTTTGGTAGTGCGATTAACTTATTCTAACCTTATAGTCTTTGGGTTATATAGTCTGTGTTTGGTTCTTGGATATCTTTAGCTTTGAGATTGTGATTTAGAAAAGTTTGTATTTTGTGGATATTTTCTATGTATGCTCGAGTTATATGGTTATAGGGTTTTTTATCTTGGTTCAAACTTTCTCGATATGTGGTAGTTTGTGGGGGTATGAACAAGGGGTCTTTTTGTGTCTTAGGTATAAATGGTTTTTCAAATATCTTGTTCATGTTCATGTTCTGATATCTTTGTCCACTAACTCCTTTTCTTGTACCTGGAATTGTAGATTGATAAACGTTATGGGTTTTATGGAGTGATCCAACATCTCTTTTTAGCTTTAGATTTTTTATGTCTTCCGATAGACATAGCTCAACATCTTTATAGTCATGCGGCTGACTTATAGCTATAGACTTCAGTTTATCTTCATTAGTCTTTAGCTTTTCTATCTCATTTCCCATACTATCCACTTTCAATGAAAGTGTAGTTAGGGTTTTAAAAAAATTTAGGTTTTGCATGAAATTGTTCTGATAGACGGCATGGTATTATAACAAGAGTTTGTGCTAAATCATTACTATTGAGATATTTAGGCTCTAAGTGTGACTCACTGTGTGATAATTGTGTGGTTTAATTCATACATCTGTTGGGTCAAGAGTCTATACTGCTCCCAATAAAGTTGACCATGTGCCTTGTGTGTGTGAGGTTATAGTATATTCTGTGTTGTGATTGATGCTAGAACTTGCCTGGTGTGTGCGTAAAGCGAAATAAAGAGTGTGAGTTTAGGAGATGATTTAGGCATTTCTTTGGCAGCCTGTAATTGTTTACCTTCTTTTTACCTACCTTTGTACATTATCCTAGTGAACCCCCTTTGAGCCTTTAGCTATTTTCTTTGGCAAGCCTCATATGTAGCCTAATCTATTTTTTTTTCAAGACCATAATTTGATCCAAATTCCTAAGCGCTTTAAATTGTAGAGTCATGTGACAAAATAAGAGGAAATTGGGTGAGAGTGATGCCTCAGAGTGTATTGGTACTTGAAATTATTGTGAAAAGGAGTGGCTATCATAGAGGTGTTTTATAAAAAAAAAAAGACAAAAGAAAAGAAAAAAAAAGAAATAGAAAAATAAAAAGATAGTTCTGTTTATAATTGAATAACAAAATAGGTGAGAAGGGGTGGTAGATGAAAGAAAAGTAGAGGGGTTGTTTAAAAGAGAGTGTTAATGACATAACGTAGTGTATTAAAGCGCTTAGGGAACATAGTCACTATTTCTGGCCAAAATAGTCCTACCTGTCCCTTAGCCTACATTACAACCTGTAAAGACCTACTTGATCCTAAGCTTAGCATTCTGATATTAGTGGAGCATTACACTAAGGGCAAGCCTATGGTCATCAGTTGCAACATATGAATTCTTTGTGAGAGTGAGAGCAAGGAGAATCTTATACCCATGTTCCGAAAAATGCAAAACTTGTGAGTGATTATGGGTGATATCTTGTGTGAGACACACATGGTTGACGAGTTTTGGGTAGTTTTGTATGATTCTTTGTGCCTTAACTTGTGGATACAAATTAGCCATCATTAAGAGTCTATGTTGGAGGTTGAATTGTTTCTAGTAGTGATCTAGAAAACTACTCTTTGTTAATAATTTTCGTGCCTGTCTTGATGAATATTTTGTGTTACTGCTGTGAAATCCTAGTTAGATGTTTGCATGGACGGAATATTTTGTTTGAGGACGAACAAAGCTTTAAGTGTGGGGTGTTGATGTTGGGTGTATTTACATGCCTAAACACCATAATTTACCCATGTTATAGCTAAGTTTTGAGGATAAAATATATAATTCCTGCACTTTTAGTCCATTTTCCTGTAAGTGAGCTAACCTACGTGATTAGCATGTTTTAAGGTATTAATGATGAAGATTTCAGCACTTTGTGGACCTTTGGGCAGCAAAGGAAAACTTCACAGAAGAGGGAAGGCAGCTTTTGGAAGCTTATGGACTAAATGTGACGCATGGAGAAGTTGTTCCGGGCAAAAGCAGTATTTTTAAATACTTAGGGGTGCAGCAGTAACTTAATAGGACTAGGACAAGGATGTTATAAAAACCCTATTTTCTGAATTTTTCAGCATTCATGGATTCATGCATTGATTCATTCATTATTGTTTTTCATAATTGAGACGCCACTTTTGGGATTATTCACGTTACTTTCTGACAGAGAAAGCACGGCTCTTGTGAGCAACGGAGAAGGGAAAACGTCAAACCCTAGTTGACGCCTAAACCATCTCCATCGCCAAGTTTATTCTAGGTTGTGGTATGATGATTATATCTATTGTGATCTCCGTTGTAATCATGAGTAGCTAAACTTCTCTGTTAGGGTTATGGAAGCCTTATGAGACTCTATCTATTACTATGAGTTTGTGAATTCTTGATGTGTATGCTACTTATATCATTACTCTCTTCATTTTAATTTAATTCTCGTGGTTCCAAACATAGAGAATAGGCCATTATAGCATTAACTTGTTCGAGAGAAAAGTTACATGTTTGGAAAAGAGAGTGTGACAAGGAAATAGGGCTACCAACCCCTATTTATACGTTAGTGCCGTAACTGGGTTAACTTCTTGGAGAATTTGTACCGTTAGTTATACACTTTAAGCTCGAGAGAGTTAAAGTGAAATAATCCTTGATGGTTGAGAAACACTAGTATTTACCATTAGAATATGAATCTCTATAAGTGCATGCATGTCTGAATTCCGTATTACTCATAGTTAATCGATACGTAGAACTCATAAGGTGGACATAACCCTAACTTATTATTCTCTGTGATTAAATCTTTCTAAATCAAGCATTACGTTTTTACTTCCATAGTATTAATTCACGCCAAACTCAAATTTCCCCCTTTCTGTAGAATTTTTGACCAACAGTCTACTAATAGTTGCAACACTTAGTGACCAAGTATTCCCTATGGGATTCGACACCCAACCCAGTTGGGTTCTATATTTGGCAGTGACCGCTTACACTCTTACGAGAGCTGTAGTTTGGGAGTTATCATTGACCCAACAGGTGAATGAATTGAACCACACAATTATCACACAGTGAGTCATACTTAGAGCCTAAATGTCTCAATAGTAATGATTTAGAACAAACTCTTGTTATAATACCATGCCGTCTATCAGAACAATTTCATGCAAAATCTTTAAAAAATCGAAAATATTACGACTAATTAGCAAAAACAAGAATAAGTGTAGGCAAAGAAATACAATACAACAGACATATACCCACACCCCACACTTAGACGGGACACACTGCCCTCAGTGGAAATAAATAAGGAAAACCTGATTAGTCGAACTCCTCTTCTATGTATGGGGTCATGCCCCCTGCGTCGGAATTATCATTAGAGTCGTCATCATCAGGTTTCTTCCCCTTTTCTGACCTTTCTTGTCCTTTCTGTGAGGTGGACACTTTTTGTTTTCCTTGTAGTCCTTTTGGGGCCATTCTACCTGAGATTAAAAATAGAGTCATGTTAACTTCATCTCGGAAGATTCAATCAAAAAACAAACAGTAGTGGCACCACCCCACACTTAATTTGTTGGCACAGACTAATTAAGTGAGTGATGTCGATTACTCAGACTTCATCGACATACATTTAGGCGATATGTTCCAACAACATGTTCAGCACAGTCATACGTTCATGTCATCTTAACTATCCTTTCCAATTCTATTTCATGTAATCTTGTCTATACTTTCATGTTTGGATGAATGAACTTTTTGAACAAAACTACCACATAAGGATCGTACCACAAATAGAAACAAGTTATTGCATAGGCATAATCACACCATCTTATGCTTGTGGTCAATCATAATCGGTATCTCGATGAACGAGTCATTCAAACATTCAAGCTTTCAACTTACAAGATTATGTATTAACTTCACAATTTCGACTTCATAAAACTATGACAGTGTATTGATAACGCTCAATCTACAGCTCTCGTAGGAGTGTAAAGCGGTCATTAGCAAATATAGAACCCAATAGGGTTGGGTGTCGATCCCACAGGGAATAGCTTGGCCAACAAGTAAGCAAAATTACTAAATTTTTGGTGCAAGTCTCGTAAAAAGGGGGGATTGTAATGTGTCACCAAAAAAATTAAATAAAAGCTGAAAATAGCAAAGTAAAAGAGAAATATTGTTACGTAAGTTGTAAACAATGAGAATTGAGGCGTTGGGGTTATGTCCACCTTCTGAGGTATACGTCTCTATTGGCTATGAGTGTGTAGAATTCTGACATGCAACTGATTATAGAGAATTGTATTCGATGGTAAATCCAGGCGTCTTTCGACCTATTCGAGGATTATTTCACTTTAACTCTTTCGAGCTTAAAGCGTGTCTAACGGTACGAATTCTCCAAGAGGTTAGTCCAGTTACGACACTAGCTTTTTAGTAGGGAATTTTAGGGGGTGACCCTACTACCTTGACATTATCTCTTTTCCAGACAAATAACCTTTCTTTCGAACAAGTTAAATGTTATACTGGCGTATTCTTGCATTTGCAACCACAAAGAATGTAGACTAAGATGAAGAGAATAATGATATAAGTAGTATACGTGTCGCGAACTCACAACCTCACAGCAATAGATAGTATCTCATACGACTTCCATAACCCCAACAGAGAAGTTTAGTTACCCATGAATGCGAAGGAGATCACGATTGACATTATTGTTATACCACAAGATTGAGTAATTTCGTGTAGCTTAGGTGGTAGGCGTGAGGCGTGAATTCCTAGGCAAAGTAACGATTCTCTTGTTGTGAAATTTAAGAATAGAAGAGTAGAAGAAGAAAAATAAAATTAATGGAAAGATTAGAAGAGTTGTAGAATTGTTTGTAGTGGAAGATGAGAGGGATGGAAGAAAGTATTGTGGTCTCCCCGATTCTTAAAAATCTCTAGCATGATAGGGTATTTATAATACCCATATCCTAATCCTACTAGATAAATAAAATATCTAACCAAATCCTACTAGGCTAATGTAATACTTAACCCAATTGTACTAGGTTAATGTAACATTATCATAATCCAAATAAACTAATGAAATACATAACTCAATTGTACTAGGTTAATGTATCATTGTCCAAATTCAACTAAGTTACTGCAAATCCCCAAAGTCTTCAGAAATGCTGTTTTAGCCCGGGACAGATTTTCCATGCAGCAGTTTTGGTCCTTAGGCGTGTAAACTCCCTTCCCTTCCTTCGTGAGCTTTTTTTTTGCGTCAAGTAAGCCATAAAATGCTGAATTCTGCATCATTTATACCTGAAACTTTACAAATCATGTTCGTTAGCTCATTTACAGGAAAAAGGACTAAAAGTGCATGAAATATATACTTTGTTCTCAAAACTAGGCTAAAATATGGGCAAAATATATTGATATAGGCGTGTAAATTCACCTATCATCAACACCCCACACTTGAAGCTTTGTTCGTCCTCGAACGAAATACCATGTCCTTCTAAACATCAACTTAGGGTTTCACAGCAACAACACAAAACATTTGTCAAGACAAGCACAACAATTATCAACAAAGAGTATCTTTTCGATTATAGGTAGAAACAATTTAACCTCTAGCATAGACTCGTGATGGTGATCAACTCGCATGCAAACGTTAAGGTACATGAATCATATATAACTACCCAAAACTCATCAACCATATGTGTCTCACACTATAGTACCCATAATCACTCACAAGTATAGCATAATTTTCAAACATGGGTATCAAAATGTCCTTGCTCTCACTCTCACAAAGAATTCATATGTAGCAACTGATGACCATAGGCTTGCCCTTAATGTAATACTCTACTAAATGTCAGAATGCTAAGCTTAGGATCAAGTAGGTCTTTTGATGGTTGTAATGTAGGCTAAGGGACGGGTAGGACTATTTTGGCCAGGAATAGTGCCTAAGTTCCTAAGCGCTTTAATACATCACTTTGTATCATTGACACTTTTTTTTTCTTTCAACCTTTCTTTCTTTTATTCTACCACCCTTGTTCTCCTCTTTTGTTTTTCAATTTTAAGCACAACTCGTTTTTCAGCTTTCTTTTCCTTTTTCTTTTCACAACATACCTCTTATGATAACACTTTCTTTTTCATAACACATTCAAGCACCATTACAATTTATAGCATCATACTCACCCAATTTCCTCTTATGTTGTCACATGACTTTTTCACTTTAAAGCACTTAGGAGTTTGGATCAAATTACGGTCTTGAAAAAAATGGATTAGGCTTACATACAAGGTTGTCAAAGAAAATAGGCTAAAGGCTCAAAAGGGTTTAACTAGGATGATGTCCATGGGTAGGTAAAACTGAAGGTAAACAAATATAGGTTGCCAAAGAAATGCCTAAATCATATCCTAAACTTACACTCCTTATTTTCGCTTTGCATACATACCAGGCAAGTTTTAGCATCAGCCACACACATAGAATATACGATTATCTCACACACACAAGGCACATGGTCGACTTGCTTGGAAGTAATATAGACTCTCGACCCAACAAGTGAAGGAATTGAACCACACAATATCACATAATGAGTCACAACTAGAGCCTAAACGTCTCAATAGTCACAATTGTAGCACATACTCTTGTTATAATCTCATGCTGCCTATCAAAATAATTTCATGCGAAGCTAGAAAAAACAACAAAAACAAAAAACTAAAACACGAAAAAAAACAACAAAAAAAACAACAAAATAAACAAACATAGATGCGATAGAGAAGTATAGCATACGATACCGCCACCCCACACTTAAACGGGACACTGCCCTCAGTGGAAAATAAATACGAGGAACCTGGTTAGTCGGACTCTTCCTCAATGTCGGGGGTCATACCCCCTTCGTCAGAATTATCATAAGAGTCGTCGTCAGAGTTCTCCTCCTCGTCAGAGTCTGGCAAGCGTCGATCGTCATCAGTCGGCACATCATCATCTAGAGGTTCCTCAAAGTATACGCCCACTCCACACATCTCCCGTGCATGCATGTTCATGGGATAGTTGTGGTCCAGCTGTTGGAGCTCTGCAGCAGTTGGAACACGTCCACCACTCATCATAGTAAATCGTGTCATGCCATAAAGATGACGGAAGAAACTCTTATCACAAGCATGTCTTTCCGCAGTAGTAAGGTTGACACCATGAGTTGTTTCAGCATCTTTGACCTTAGTAAGGTCAACCTTCTTTGGGTTATGTGGGAGTTTGTGGTCAGCTGGTTCCTCTTCGATATCCTCCTTCCGCAAGATTGCTGTCAACAGATTTCCAAACGTGAAGTGGGACCTTTTGTGGAGTTTGTCCTTCCTCATGGTAGAGCGAATGATTTCCCCAAAGTTGATAGGGACATTCGTCATCAAAGCATAGACCAAACACACTTTATCTCTTGATATCTTAGTGTATTGAGTCCCAGGAATAAGGCATGAGTTGACAATACGCATCCAGATTCTTGCTTCCCTATTCAGTGAAGCATAGGGGAAGGTGTTGTGTCGTCCTGTGTATTTATGTCTACCCCACCTTGCCATCGATCTACTTCCACAAAGTGTGTGTCTAATTGCTCTATAAGGAGGCCTGCTGTACAGCTCTTTGAATGGTGCTGGGTCGACCGAAGGTAAGCCAAGAAAAGAGTTGATCCAGTCCGCGTTGAGCTGTAACACTTGGCCCCGAATTTTGACTTCGTTGCCTGTTGTTTTCGGCGACCAGTTGGCATAAAACTCTCTTGTCAAATCAAGATTACATTCTCCCATATCGCGGAAGATCAAATCCAGCTTCAATGCCATGATTTTCGCCAACATACGCGGCTCCTTCTTCGCTAAGGTGTCCTTGTTGATCAGGTCGACGTGAACATATCTTCTTTCTTTGTTGTTCCTGTACCATTCTTTGGCTTCCTCCTCAAGAACCCATTTTATTCCAAACATTCTGCGGGGTAGTTGTGTTGAGGATGATTCTCCTTGGTCCTTTCTACCTCTCTTCTTGCCCTTTTGGGAAGTGGTAGCCTTCTCCTTGCCTTGCCTCGCTTTAGGTGCCATTGTACCTGAGACTAGAAATAGTGTTAATGGAAACACAATCTCAGTTGATACAATCTATAAACAAGCAGTAGGGGTACCACCCCACACTTAGTTTTGTTGACACAAATCAGTGAAGTGAAAGTGGTCGATTACTCAGATTTCGTCGACATACGTTTAAGGATTATATTCCGACAAGAAAATCAGTAATGTATTACTACTTGCAGCCATTGAACTACTTTCATGTTAGATATAACAACACTACTACATAGGGGTTGTAACATGGTATGGATGTTTTCAACAATCGCAACCTCCTAAGTCGGTAGGCAACTATAAGGCTTATCCCGATGAACGGGATAGTCTAGCATGTAAGTATCCAAGTAACAAGATCATAACATGATAGTCAATGTTCATCACCATAACAATTCCGCAAATCGTATAACAATGCTATTAAAACCAAATTCAAGTCGGAAACAAGTCAAGATTTTCCTACGTATATGTTTACTCACATGATTTTGTATCAACGATCAAAACACATGAACATCACCAATCAATCTTATACGATGTAGAAATTTATAATAGACATAGCAACGTAGTACTTACGAGAAATAAATGAAGAATAAGAGAGTACTTACTTGCTTGAAGCTTTTGGAGATGGTTTTGTGAATTGGAAGAGCAAAAAGAAAAATTTTGGGATGGTTTGGAGAGGGAATGCGGCACCTTTAGGTTAATTTCTAGTGTGGTTATGTTTCAAGACTAAGTCCCCTTTATATAGGAAGAGAATGAGTCGGGTTTTGACCCATTTACAATCGGTTTTGGAGACAAAAATGCTACATATGCGGCACATAATGCTTGGCATAGTCATGGTATATGCGGCGCATAGTCTATGGCATTTAGGGACATATGCGCCGCATAGTCTATGGAATTTAGGGATGTATGCGCCGCATAGTCTATGGCATATGATATCCTGAGACCTAATGCTATAGCATAGGCGGTGCATAGTCAAAAGCACACTTAGGACTGGGCGGCGCATAGTGTATAGCACACTAGATTCTGAGACCTTAGGCTATAGGATAGGTTGTGCATCGTTCGTGTCCTAGTTTTACCTAGGCCTAGCCTTCCTCGATGCCTAGTTTGGCATGATAAATGCTCAATCCATAGCCTTATGCATCACTATTCCTAACTTACCAACTTTACCAAACAATGCGTCCAAATCGTCAATTGAAATCAATCTCCTCGTTGAATACCTCTTGCACCTATTTTTGCTTAAAACCAAATGAAAACTATTAGTACGATGGGTTGCCTCCCACCAAGCGCCTTAGTTTTGGTCGTGGCACGACTCTTATTTTTGGATTTTCATTATCAAAAGCAAAACAAGTAAAAAAAAAAAGAACGATAAAACGATAAAACGATGGGTTGCCTCCCATCTAGCGCCTTTTTTTATTGTCGTGGCTCGACATAGTTACCTCGAGTACTTAGACTTCATCGAGATAGATGATGGCCATAGAATTCATCGAGTCAAGAGGACCGATATAAGGCTTAACACGTTGGCCATTCACCTTGAAGACAACACCATTATTATCTTCCAATTCAACTACTCCAGACGAGTAGACTTGGATAACTTTGTATGGACCACACCACTTGGATTTTAACTTACCTGGGAAGAGCTTCAATCTGGAGTTGAAGAGAAGTACCATATCACCCCTTTGGAAGTTTCGTCGAACAATCCGCTGATCATGATACTTTTTTATCCGCTCCTTGTATAGGTCTGACCTTTCATATGCATGGAGACGGAATTCATCTAGTTCGTTCAGCTGCTCCAACCTCAGATTCTTCACATCATCCCAATTCAAATTTAATTGCTTCAATGCCCACAATGCCTTGTGTTCGAGCTCAATGGGTAAGTGACAAGCCTTCCCATAAACTAGTTGATAAGGGGACATGACAATTGGCGTTTTGAATGCAGTCCTGTACGCCCATAGTGCATCGTCCAGCTTCCGAGACCAATCCTTCCTATTAGCATTTACCGTCTTCGCAAGGATTTGCTTGATCTCTCGATTGGAAACCTCTACCTGTCCGCTAGTTTGTGGGTGATAAGGCGTGGCTACCTTATGTTGCTTGACACCATATTTTGCCAATACGGACTTGAATAGCTTGTTGCAAAAGTGAGATCCTCCATCGCTTATGATAGTATGTGGTACTCCAAAGCGAGAGAAGATATTCTTCTTCAAGAACGCTACAACACGCTTTCCCTCATTGTCGGCCAATGCTATAGCTTCAACCCATTTCAAAACATAATCCACAGCAACCAAGATGTACTTCATTCCAAACGAATTCACGAATGGACCCATGAAATCAATACCCCACACATCAAAGAGTTCTACCTCAAGAATTTTGGTCATGGGCATTTCATGGTGTTTTGAAATCGCACCTTGACGCTGGCATTGATCACACCTTCTAACATAGTCGTAGGCATCTCTGAATATTGAAGGCCAATAATAACCACTTTGCAATACTTTTCTGGCCGTCCGATTGCCTGCGTGATGTCCTCCAACTTGCGACCTGTGGCATGCTTCCAAGATATTAGGCACCTCTTCATGGGATATACATCGTCGAATGATACCATCCGCACATCGTCGAAACAAATAAGGCTCATCCCAATAGTAGTATTGTACGTCATGCATAAACTTCCTCCTTTGGTGGTAAGATAAATTGGCAGGTATCACATTACTCACCATGAAATTTACAAAGTCGGCATACCATGGTAATTTATCCATTGTTGTTGCTAATATCTCTTCGTACGGGAATGCATCATCAATCTGAATTTCAGGTCTCGCCACATGCTTATTCTCAAGTCGAGATAGGTGATCAGCCACTTGGTTCTCGCAACCTCGTCTATCTTTGACTTCGAAATCAAACTCTTGCAGAAGCAATAACCATCTAATCAACCTTGGTTTTGCATCCTTCTTTGTCATTAGATACCTAAGAGCTGCATGGTCTGTATGAACAATCACCTTAGTACCCAATAGATAGGCACGAAACTTCTCAAATGCATACACAACCGCTAGGAGCTCTTGTTCAGTAACAGTGTAGTTCCTTTGGGCTTCATTTAGGACCTTACTTGCATAGTAGATAGGATGAAATAATTTCTCCTTTCTCTGACCAAGAACAGCACCAACGGCTACACCACTAGCATCACACATGACCTCGAACGGGAGAGACCAATCTGGTGCTACCATGATAGGGGCTTTGATGAGTTTTCCTTTGAGGCATTCGAATGCCTTCAAGCAATCGTCATTGAAGTCAAACTTCGCATCTTTCTCCAAGAGTTTGCATAATGGACTAGCAATTTTGGAGAAGTCTTTGATGAACCGACGATAGAAACCTGCATAGCCGAGAAAACTACGAACACCCTTCACCAAAATTGGAGGCGGTAGATTCTCAATGACTTCAATTTTCGCTCGATCAACCTCAATTCCTCTTTCGGAGATTTTGTGCCCAAGAACAATACCTTCTTTTACCATGAAGTGGCACTTTTCCCAATTCAGCACTAGGTTGAATTCTACACATCTTTGCAACGCCATACTTAGGTTTGTCAAGAACGCTTCAAAAGTCTCACCAACAACTGAAAAATCGTCCATGAATACCTCCAAAGTGTCTTCAACCATATCAGAAAAAATGGACATCATACAGCGTTGAAAGGTGGCTGGTGCGTTACATAACCCGAATGGCATACGTTTGAAGGCAAACGTACCATATGGGCATGTAAACGTTGTATTCTCTTGGTCTTCGGGTGCAATACAAATCTGATTATAGCCTGAATAACCATCCAAGAAGCAAAACCATCCTTTCCCCGCTAATCGATCTAGCATTTGGTCCATAAATGGCATTGGGAAGTGATCCTTGAGTGTCCAAGAATTCAGCTTGCGGTAGTCCATGCATACTCTCCATCCAGTGACGGGCCTAAGTGGAATAAGTTCATTCTTTGCATTCGCGACCACCGTCATACCTCCTTTCTTGGGAACACATTGTACAGGGCTTACCCATGTACTATCAGAAATAGGATACACAACTCCTGCGTCTAACCACTTGATGATCTCTTTCTTCACCACTTCTTGCATAGGTGGGTTTAGACGCCTTTGATGCTCAATGGTGGGTGTGCAATTTTCTTGAAGCTGAATTTTATGTGTACAAATCCCAGGTGGAATACCAATAATATCCGCAATGGTCCATCCAATAGCTCTAATATACTTGCGTAGAATAGCAATAAGAGCTGCAACTTGTCGCTCACCCAAATCGGCTGCCACAATGACTGGAAGAGTGTTTCCGCTTCCTAAGAATGCGTACTTCAAATTTCTTGGCAGCTCCTTCAATTCTAACGTGGGTGGCTCTTCAATAGATGGCTCAGCTGGTGGTGTAGGCCGATTCTTGAGATCAAGATCCAGCTTCTTGGGAGTATAGAGATATGTTCCTAATCCCGATAGAGCACAAATGGCTTCTTCAGAATTTTCAGCATCTTCACTCTCTCCATTGATGAGCACAACCTCCAAGAGATCATCAATAATTTGCTCTTCTTCAAGTAGTTCTTTCTCGTCATCAAAGAAAACATCAGCCACCGAAAATACACTAAGATCTTTGGGTTTCTTCATTGTTTTGCAAACATCAAAACGAACCACTTCGTCATTTATTCGGAATGAAAGTTCATTAGCTCTCAAATCAATGAGCACACTTCCTGTAGCAAGGAAAGGGCGCCCCAAGATTATGGGAACCTCAGAATCTGCTTCACAATCCAAGATGACAAAGTCTGCTGGAAAGATAAATGAAGAAACTTTTACCAAGACATCGCATAGAATACCAACAGGTCATTTTACCGACCTATCTGCCATGACGAGCCTCATATTGGTTGGAGTAGGATCTCCTAACCCCAACTTCTTGTAGATCGATAATGGCATCAAATTGATGCTGGCTCCTAAGTCACATAATGCTTTGGCAAAGTTCAAAGATCCGACGGTGCAAGGAATAGTGAAAGCTCCGGGGTCGGCCTTCTTCTGAACTATCGATCGGGTAGAAATTGCACTACAATGATGCACATCATCTTTCAACTCATAACTTGCTGCCCTCTTCTTTGTCAAAAGATCCTTCATGAACTTCGCATACCTAGGCATTTGTTCAAGTGCCTCCACCAATGGAACATTAATGGTCAGCTGCTTTAACATAGTCATGAATTTGCTGAACTTAGTGTCATCCGCCACCTTCTTCAGTCTTTGGGGAAAAGGTGGTGGTGGGTATGGAAGTGTTCTCTCCACGGTTTTCTTCTCCTCTTGCTTCCGTTTTTCTATTTTTTCAGGCTGCACGTCACTGGGCGTGACGTCCTTGACGTCAGGACTGGTTGTTGCGGCATCTTCTCCTTTTGCGTTATCATCCATGTCCGCAACTTCGTCAACCACTTGCTTGCCTTTTGCTGAAGGTTCCAGCACCTTACCACTTCTGGTAGTGATGGCCATGCATGACCCATCATTCCTTGGGTTTTGCACAGTATCGCTAGGTAAAGTACCAGCCTTTCTTCGATTGAGTGCTGCTGAAAGTTGGCTCAATTGCTGCTCTATTTGCTTGATTGAAGTGGAATGAGAATCAACTAGTTGTTTCATGGAGGACAAATCATTAATTACCTCAGTAACTCCCGCACTCGTTGCTTCCACTCCTTTCAATAATTTAGCCATCATGTCTTCCATACTTCCAGAATTAGATGTGGTGGTATCACGTCTACCAGGGGGAACGTACAAACCACTCTTTTCATTGTTTTTCTTCCAACTACCTTGGTCTTTGCTTCCAGATTTATCATAATAGTTCCGACCTTGGTTTCCTTGGGTATTCCCACGGAAACCCCCCTGATTGTTCAAGTAGTTGGCCTCCTCCTCTTCCGAATTAGATTCGTCTCTTCCTTTTAGCGCCACAACTTTCACTTTTTCGGTCTTCCCTGATAATAAATGCTTTGTCAGAAGATCCACTTGCGTTTTCATGTGCGCTAAATCTTGATCACGTTCTTCTTGTCTTCTTCTTTGGTCTGCAGTCATACCTATAGATAAAGTGGGGCTCGCTACCTCGGAATCCCTGGTATGCCAAGCTCTACTTTATTTCGTCATGCGATCTAGCATATTGCTTGCTTGACCAAAGGTGAGATCCATAAAGGATCCTCCAGCTGCGTTATCCACCACTGGCTTAGTTATTGAATTCAAGGCTCTATACAATATCTCCATGAGGTGAACATTAGTCATGTGATGGTTTAGGCATCTCGCTAGCTTTGTCTTGAACCTCTCCCATGATTCATGAAGAGCTTCAGTGGGATGCTGACGAAAGTTGCTGATTTCATCTCTCAATTGTGCCCTTTTGGAAGGCGGAAAGAATCTTTCTAGGAAAGCGTCTCTCAATTGCCTCCAATTTGTAATTGAATCAGGAGTCAGCCCATTCAACCATAGTGTTGCCTCCCCAAACAGAGACAATGGAAATAGACGTAATCGAATTGCATTCTGACCAACACCATGATTGTCAAAAGACTTGCATATAGAAATAAAGTTGATGAGATGCATATTCGGATCATCGCCTGCTAGTCCACCAAACAATCCCTTGAGTTGCAATAACTGAATCATGGTTCTTGTGATGTTGAACTTGGCTCCGGGCGCTAATGGTGGGGGAATAATAGCTCCTGTGGCTCCGGCTCCATCAAGATCATCATCATCATCGTCGAAAGTTGGTTGCATGGGTTGGCGATCATATCTAAACCGAGCTTGTCGACCTCTTCTGTTGGCAGGTGTTGTGATTTAAGCATCATGCCTTGGGTTTAGTAATTCGTCATCACCTAAATCCTCATCGTCAGGATTTGTTGCTCGTGCAGGGTTATCAATGTTCTGCTGTTGAACCTGGGCTGCGGCAAGGGCAGCCAATCTTGCTTGTTCCTGTTGAGCAACCATCCTTGCTATTTCAGCTTGTGCTTTCATTCTACCAATGCGTTGTGGTTCAGGGTTGATTAGTAATAGCGGTTGACCAGAACTTCGAGTATGGGGCATGCACTAAAATAAAAACCTGCAGTAGACAAAAACAAAAACTAAACGTAAAAGTACGAGAATCTTTGACCAAAGGGTCTAGTAATTATCACGAACTTGATTGACACTTGTATTCCCCGGCAGCGGCGCCAATTTTTGATAACGCTCAATCTACAGCTCTCGTAGGAGTGTAAAGCGGTCATTAGAAAATATAGAACCCAACAGGGTTGGGTGTCAATCCCACAGGGAATAGCTTGGCCAACAAGTAAGCAAAATTACTAAACTTTTGGTGCAAGTCTCGTAAAAAGGGGGGATTGTAATGTGTCACCAAAACAATTAAATAAAAGCTGAAAATAGCAAAGTAAAAGAGAAATATTGTTACGTAAGTTGTAAACAATGAGAATTGAGGCGTTGGGGTTATGTCCACCTTCTGAGGTATACGTCTCTATTGGCTATGAGTGTGTAGAATTCTGACATGCAACTGCTTATAGAGAATTGTATTCGATGGTAAATCCAGGCGTCTTTCGACCTATTCGAGGATTATTTCACTTTAACTCTTTCGAGCTTAAAGCGTGTCTAACGGTACGAATTCTCCAAGAGGTTAGTCCAGTTACGGCACTAGCTTTTTAGTAGGGAATTTTAGGGGGTGACCCTACTACCTTGACATTATCTCTTTTCCAGACAAATAACCTTTCTTTCGAACAAGTTAAATGTTATACTGGCATATTCTTGCGTTTGCAACCACAAAGAATGTAGACTAAGATGAAGAGAATAATGATATAAGCAGTATACGTGTCGCGAACTCACAACCTCACAGCAATAGATAGTATCTCATACGGCTTCCATAACCCCAACAGAGAAGTTTAGTTACCCATGAATGCGAAGAAGATCACGATTGACATTGTTGTTATACCACAAGATTGAGTAATTTCGTCTAGCTTAGGTGGTAGGCGTGAGGCGTGAATTCCTAGGCAAAGTAACGATTCTCTTGTTGTGGAATTTAAGAATAGAAGAGTAGAAGAAGAAAAATAGAATTAATGGAAAGATTAGAAGAGTTGTAGAATTGTTTGTAGTGGAAGATGGGAGGGGTGGAAGAAAGTATTGTGGTCTCCCCGATTCTTAAAAATCTCTAGCATGATAGGGTATTTATAATACCCATATCCTAATCCTACTAGATAAATAAAATATCTAACCAAATACTACTAGGCTAATGTAATACTTAACCCAATTGTACTAGGTTAATGTAACATTATCATAATCCAAATAAACTAATGAAATACATAACTCAATTGTACTAGGTTAATGTATCATTTTCCAAATCCAACTAAGTTACTGCAAATCCCCAGAGTCTTCAGAAATGTTGTTTTAGCCCGGGACAGATTTTCCATGCAGCAATTTTGGTCCTTAGGCGTGTAAACTCCCTTCCCTTCCTTCGTGAGCTTTTTTTTGCGTCAAGTAAGCCATAAAATGCTGAATTCTGCATCATTTATACCTGAAACTTTACTAATCATGTTCGTTAGCTCATTTACAGGAAAAAGGACTAAAAGTGCATGAAATATATACTTTGTTCTCAAAACTAGGCTAAAATATGGGCAAAATATATTGATATAGGCGTGTAAATTCGCCTATCATCATGTATAATAATCAAATACAAGTCGGAACAAAGTCAACAACACCCACACGTATTCTTTCACTCAACTAGATGTATCATAACAAACCAACCACATTCTAATCACCAACACCACTTCAAAATCTAATAAATCATTATAAACGTAGCATTCCAACAACTACGGAATATAAAAGAATAACTTACTTGGTGATGGATTCGGAAGATAAGCTTGCAAGATTAGATGAGCAAAAAGAAAGATTTTGAAAGAATGGGGAAGCTTGGGCGGCGCCTATATGGAGCAAACAATTTGATTTTGTCTTAAGGTTGAAGTTCTATTTATAGACCAAGGCTTGGGTCGGGTTTGACCCATGAAAAATTGGGTTAGAAGACCAAAAACCATAGGTAGGCGGTTCCTAATGCTTTGCCTATGCTTAGCATAGGCGGCGCCTTTAGCAAAGCCTAGTTGAACATAGGCGGCGCCTATGCTATGGCCTATTTTGGCATAGGCGGCGCCTATGCTATGGCATTGTAGATTCAGAGAGCAAAGGCAATAGCATAGGCGGCGCCTTTAGCTTTGCCTAGTTGAGCATAGGCGGCGCCTATGCTATAGCATTGTCGATTCAGAGAGCAAAGGCAATAGCATAGACCTTGCCTTGTCCGTTGCCTAGATTTACATAGGCCTTGCCTTGTCCATTGCCTAGATTTGTATAGGCAATGCCTAACCGAAAGCCTTTTGCTCCTTCATTACTCAGTTACCACCTTTAACATTGCTCACTTTCAAATCAAAATTTGAGACCAAGCTCCTCCTTTATACGTCTTCCCCTACACTTAATCAAAAACAACAAAAACGATTAGAAAGATGGGTTGCCTCCCACCAAGCGCCTTAGTTTTGGTCGTGGCTCGACTCTTCTTTTTGGATTTTTATTTAACAAAACAAACTCCTAGGAAAACAAAATGACTAAAAATGATGGGTTGCCTCCCATTTAGCGCTTGATTTATTGTCACGGCACGACATAGCTATCTCGATTACTTAGACTTCATCGAGATAGATGGTGCATCATTTTCTGAATAGATTCAGACGACGCTTATGCTTACTTGTAGGCATGCAATCTTCTTTGAGATGACTCTTGTGCATACATATCCCAGGAGGGATACCAATTATATCATCAATAGTCCAACCCATGGCTCTCTTGTATCTCCTCAGAACAGAAATAAGAGCCGCAACCTGCTGCTCACCTAAATCAGCCGCAACAATAATCGGAAGTGTATCACCACTTCCCAAAAACGCATATTTCAGGTGACTGGACAGCTCCTTCAATTCTAGCACTGGTGGTTCTTCAATGGATGGCTTTGATGGTGGTGAAGGGCGATTCCTAAGATCAAGGTCCAGCTTCTTAGTAGCATGAGAATAGGACTTTATTCCTGTTAGAGCACAAACAGTTTCTTCATATTCTACAACATCCCCATGCTCAAAATTCAACAACACAGCAGACAATGGCTCAACAGTAAGCTGCTTCTCTACAGATAATCCTTTCTCATCCTCATAGTAAACATCATCTACAGAGATCACATCCATATCTCTAGGTTGCTTCATCGATTTATATACATCAAAATGGACCACTTCGTCAGTCAGCCGAAATAAAAGCTCATTAGCTCTTAAATAAATCAGCACACTTCCAGTTGCGAGGAAAGAACGCCCCAAGATTATGGGAACTTCAGAATCCACCTTGCAATCCAAAATAACAAAGTTTGCAGGAAAGATGAAGGTGGAAACCTTCACCAACACATCATATAAGATACCAACAGGCCATTTTACCGACCTATCTGCCATCACGAGCCACATATTGGTTGGTGTAGGATCACCCAACCCCAACTTTCTGTAAATAGATAGCGGCATCAAATTGATACTAGCTCCCAAATCGCACAACGCCTTAGCAAAATCCAACGATCCAATCGTGCAAGGAATAGTGAAAGCACCAGGATCTGCCTTCTTCTGTACTAGCGATCTTGTAGCGATTGCACTGCAATGATAAACATTATTTTCCAGCTCATAACTTGCTGCCTGCTTCTTTGTCAACAGGTCCTTCATGAATTTAGCATACCCAGGAATCTGTTCCAGCGCCTCCACCAACGGAACATTAATAGTCATATGCTTCAACATGGTCATGAATTTACTGAACCTTGTGTCATCATCTTTCTTCTTCAATCTCTGCGGAAAAGGTGGTGGTGGAAGGGGAATCGTTTTCTCCACCACTTCTTTTTTATCTTGCTTCCGATTATCACTCTTTTCAGGCTGGTGACGTCTAGGTGTAACATCATGAGCACTCACTTCAGCTTCTACGGCATCTTCAAACTCTGCTTCATCAACATTCTCTGTTATATCATCAACCACCTGCTTGCATTTGGATGGATTTTCCAACACTTTACCACTCTGGGTAGTAATAGCCATACACGATCCGTCATTCCTTGGGTTTTGTACAGTGTCACTGGGTAGCGTGCCAACCTTTCTTTGGTTGAATGCCGCTGATAATTGACTCAATTGTTGCTCCAACTGTTTTATTGCAGTAGAATGCGAGTCAAGCAATTGATTTATTGATGACAAATCATTCTTTACCTCAGTAACGCCCATATTAGTTGCCTCTACCCCTTTCAACAGCTTAGCCATCATATCATCCATGGACATCTTTCCAGAGCCAGACGCCACAACCTCACAATTTCCAGGAGGAATATACAAACCACTCCTGTCAGTCTTATTCTTCCAACCACCTTGATCGCGGTCCTTGTATCCAGATTTATCATAATAGTTCCGACCTTGGTTTCCTTGGGCATTGCCTCGGAAACCCCCCTGATTATTCAAGTAATTTGCTTCCCCCTCAGAATTGGAATCATATCTTCCCTGTGATACAACGGCTTTAACCTTTTCGGTCTTCCCTGATAATAAATGCTTGGTAAGAAGATCCATCTGCGTTTTCATGTGAGCCATATCTTGGTCACGTTCCTCTTGTCTACGCCTCTACTCTGCAGTCATGCCAATAGATAAAGTAGAGCTTGCTACCTCAGCATCTCTGGTATGCCGGGCTCTAATCTACTTTGTCATACGGTCCAGCATATCACTTGCCTCAATAAAAGTAAGGTCCATGAATGACCCACCTGCAGCATTATCAATCACTGGCTTTGTCACTAAGTTCAAAGCCCTGTATAATATCTCCATCAAGTGGATGTTGGTCATCTGATGATTTGGGCACCGCATAAGCTTCTTCTTGAACCTCTCCCATGTTTCGTGAAGAGCTTCAGTTGGAAGCTGTCGGAAATTGTTGATCTCATCTCTTAACTGTGCTCTCTTGGAAGGCGGAAAGCGTCTTTTAGTTGCCTCCAATTAGTAATAGAATCAGGAGTTAACCCGTTCAGCCATAGATTTGCCTCCCCAGACAGAGACAATGGAAATAAGCACAATCGAATTGCATTCTTCCTAACTCCTGGATTGTCAAACGACTTTTATGTTGAAATAAAATTGACCAGATGCATATTCGGATCATCGCCTGCAAGTCCACCAAATAAACCTTTGAGCTGCAATAGCTGAATATTGAACTTGGCTCCAGGTGCCAAGGGCGGAGGAATAATAGCCCCTGTGGCACCAGCTCCATTAAGATCGTCATCATCATCATCATCATCAAAAGGAGCCCGCACAGCTCAGCGTTCAGGTCTCATTCTAACTTGACGATCTCTCCTGTTCACAGGCGCTGCCACCTCATCTGCACGCCGTGGATTAAGTAACTCATCATCACCCAGGTCCTCATCATCAGGATTTGTTGTCTGACCTGGGTTATCAATATTCTGTTGATGCACTTGAGCATCTGCCAACGCAGCTAATCTAGCCTGCTCCTGTTGAGAAACCCTTCTTTCAATGTCACGTTGTGCATCCATTCTGCCAATAAGTTGTGGTTCATGATTTATGGGTAATAATGGCTGACCAGATCTTCATGTATTTGGCATGCACTCTACCAAACCTGAACAAAACAAAAACAACAAACAAAAAGTAAAATTCAAGAATTTTAGACCAAAGGGTCTATTTACTATCACAAACTTAGTTGACAACTGTATTCTCCGACAACGGCGCCAAAATTTGATAACGCCCAAACTACAGCTCTCGTAAGAGTGTAAGCGGTCGCTGTCAAATATAGAACCCAACTGGTTTGGGTGTCGAATCCCACAGTGAATACTTGGTCACTAAGTGTTGCAATTATTAGTAGACTGTTGATCGAAAATTCCACGGAAAAGGGGGGATTGGATTGTGGCGTGAATTAATGCTATCAAAGTAACAACAGAATGCTTTGTTTAGTAAGATTTAATCACAGAGAAAAATAAGTTAGGGTTATTTCCACCTTATGAGTTCTACGTATCTATTAACTATGAGTAATGCTGAATTCAGACATGCATGCACTTATAGAGATTCGTATTCTAATGGTAAATCCTAGTGTTTCTCATCCATCAAGGATTATTTCACTTTAACTCTCTCGAGCTTAAAGCGTATAACTAATGGTACGAACTCTCCAAGAGATTAATTCGGTTAAGGCATTAATGTGTAAATAGGGGTTGGTAGCCCTATTTCCTTGTCACACTCTCTTTTCCAAACATGTAACTTTTCTCTCGAACAAGTTAATGCTATAATGGCGTATTCTATATGTTTGCAACCACAAGAATATAATTAAAATGAAGAGAGTAATGATATAAGTAGCATACGCATCAAGAATTCACAAACTCATAGTAATAGATTATATATCAAAAGGCTTCCATAACCCTAACAAAGAAGTTTAGCTACTCATGATTGTAAAGGAAAACAACGAAGACATCATCATCATCATACCAAAATGATAACAATCTCACGATGGGTATGTATTGGCGTCACTATGAGAATGACATGATTTCCTCTCTAGCCGTTCTTGTAGCGTTTTTTCTCTCTAAAGTTATAGAAATTGTAACGTGAATAATACTAAAAGTGTCGACTGAATTATGAAAAGCAATAATGAATGAATGAATGAATGAATGCTGAAAATTTCAGCAAAATAAGGTTTTTATAACATCCTTGTCCTAGTCCTATTAAGTTACTGCTGCACCCCAAAGTATTTAAAAATACTGCTTTTGCCCGGGACAATTTCTCCATGCGTCATATTCAGTCCATAAGCTTCCAAAAGCTGCCTTCCCTCTTCTGTGAAGTTTTTCTTTGCTGCCCAAAGGTCCACAAAGTTCTGAAATCTTCATCATTAATACCTGAAAACATGCTAATCACGTAGGTTAGCTCACTTACAGGAAAATGGACTAAAAGTGCAGTAATTATATATTTTATCCTCAAAACTTAGCTATAACATGGGTAAATTATGGTGTTTAGGCGTGTAAATACACCCAACATTATTCTACAGATTTCAAGATTGTCAGATACAGTCACTCAATTTAGTGTAAAACTCAGTGAGTTCCATTAAAATCAAGATTGTCAGATACAGTCACTAAGTTAACAATATATCAGTTATCAGTTACATCAATTATTAGTAATTTATGTTATCAGTAAACTCAGTATTCAGAATTTTTATGTCTTCAGTTACAGTTATGTGTTCATGCATGTATTCTCATGCGGTCATATTCATGTTATCAGTCAGTTATAGTTTATGCATTCATCCTACCCCACTTTGCATACCTGTTCATTCAAAGTACTAATGCATATTTTTCTTTTGTGCTATGGTGTCTTATACTATAGGTTCCTAAGCACGAGCTCCCGAGCACCCTTAGAAGTTCAGATTTAGCCAGCAGCAGTAGACTTAGAAGTGAGTCCTTATCATTCAAGGATGTTTTATCATTTCATTATATTTAGGACTTAGCTACTTCAGTAGTCGGAGTTAGTTGGGGACATGTCCCATCAACTTCCCAGTTCAACCAGTTTAGAGGCTTTCATACTAGATGCTTAGATTATAGTATTTCCAGGTAGTTATTTCAGTTTTAGTATTGTTATACAGTATTTTAGTATTATTCAATTTTGAACTTTATGGTTTTTCAGCCTATTATTCCGCATTATACAGTATTATAATCAGTATTTGCAGCACGCACCAGTCATGGGTTTGATTGTGGTCCTTCGGGATTATGAGCACCATGTGGCATCCGAGGTACAGACTTAGGGCATTACAAACTTGGTATCAGTGCCTAAATTTCAATAGAGTCCTAGGAAGTCTGAAAGCCATATCTAGTAGAGTTTTGTGCATGGGTGTGCTGCACGCCACATTTATGTACAAGAGGCTATGAGATATTTTAGGAACAGTTTCCCTTCTTTTTGTACTCATGTCGTATGAGTAAGAATGATATCCAGTTAAAAACTCTCAGTCTAAACCCCTTCTTTCACTTTAATTTACAGAACATGCCTCCCAAAAAGAACAGAAGAAGAACGAAAAATCAGTCAGCTCCTCCACCCGTTCAGGAAGATCCCCTGAATGAGCATGTCTCTCACGCTGAGTTTAGAGCTGGTTTTACTATGTTAGACCATGTAATATTTTCTTAGAACAACCTTCAATCTGTTTTCCTATCTAGGCTTGGGGTTCATACCCAACAGAGTAAGAGGGAAGGGAGTAGGAAGCCCTTTTAGAGGAAATAAGAGGGACAGAACAAATAGCTTTCAGCTAAGATTGAAAGTTATTCGTACTAATCCACTTTTCAAAGAATATGTGTAGATTTGGTAGTGATGGGTGTTTCGGATGTGACAAGCTAGGCCACAAAGTCAGAGATTATCCTCAGTCAGGTTTTTAGGGTCAGTGTAACCATCTCTCAGCTCAGTTTGGTCACCCAAATCAGTTGGGTACCAACTCTAGTACCACCAGTAGGCAATGGCCAAGTAGGTTTCCTGCACTTCAGTCCCGATAGGATCAGGAAAGTTCTCCTGATACGATTATCGGTATGTTACAGACCTTCTATTTATATGTGTATGTCTTATTAGGCCCAAGGGCATCTCTGACATTTGTAACTCCTCACAATGGCAGTCTAATTCAGATTTAGTCCCAAAGCCTTGGTAATACTTTATCAGTCTCTACCTCAGCAAGTAACTCTACCCTAGACAGATGGGTATACATAGACTGCCTGGTTACAGTATCACAGAAAAATCATTCAGTTGATTTCAGAAATAGGGTAGTTCAGTTTTAAGTTCCCTAATGAATTATTCATTGAATGATGGGGTAGTACCTCAGTTCTTAGAGGTCAGATGTGTTTCCAGATTCGTCCTTAGAATCCTATGATAGCATATGATGTAGAATTAAAGGCATAAAACCAGAAGTCTAGCAACAGTAATAGAATGGGGATGATGTTATCAGAATTTGGGCAGATTATAGTTCATAGGGATAGTCATATGTAAAGTGAGTCAGTAGAATTGAAAAAGTGTATGCAAGAATTTAAGTATAAATGAGGCTAGTAATATGTGATGTCTGATGTTTAGTTGTGATAGTAGTTCCCATAGTTTAGGGAGAAAGATGAGTTTAGAGAAGTGATATTTGTAGGTTATGATGAAAGTAGTAAGACCTATTAAAGATTTGGGATATTCATGTCATGTGTTAGAATCTAAGCATGAATCTTTTGATGGTCAAACCAATAAAAGGAGAGTTGAAAATTCTAAGTTAGTTGGTGTTTCAGCTATTATATGATGCTTGTTGAGGTTATAGAGAGATAGAAGTTGAATCTTAGAAGATAGTACTAGCAGCAAGTTGTACATTTACAGGTATAGTCATTCAGGGTAAGTTCACCAATCATGCATATTATTATCCCCCCAGAGTAAGATAGTGGCAGATCAATGATCCTAGCTCATTTCCGTGCACATTCCAATTCCTGGTATAAGAAATTCTAGTCTACTCAGTGTTATGAAAAATGCTCCATGAATATAGAAACTCCAGACTCAGGTAATGTAGATCGTGACTCATGTACTTATGTCATGCTTTACAGTAGGCTTAGTTCCCATGACTCATGCTACCCTCCTAACGATCGACTGAATTCAGATTAAGTTATACATATATCCCCAATTTATATCTCTTGATAAATCCATGATGTTGATATTCTACTCTGCGGTTCTCAGATAAGTATAGACTCCTCTTGCTTTAACCCTTCAATGAACTCTCCTTTTAAAAAGATGTAGTGATGAGCAATTTCTTAGATGAGGGAGAGTAAAAGCTTCATGTAAGGTTTTTTATGAGATGAGATATTAAGAGAATGCAGGGTGTGAATGTATATTAAGATCCTCTATTTATGTCATTCTCCATCGTGTAGTTATCGAAACTCAGTATTCAGCCTTAATTCAGCATTCAACTTATAACTCAGTCCAGTTTCAGGTTTGCTTTACCATAGCGTACAGTTATTATTCATTAAGTCATCAGTATTGTAGTAACTCAGTTTATAGATAATTTTAGAGTTGTGTTATACGTTTGGTCTTGCATTCTCAAATAATACAGTTTTCACAAATTCATGCTCAGTTATCTTATGTTACCCAATCAGCCCTTACCTCGTATGCATGATACTCTACAGTTCCAGTCCAGCTATTAAGACTAAGTACAGTTTTGTTTTACATGCCAGTATCCAGAAATAAGTCATTTTGTTAATCAGCTAAGTTAGTATGTTTATGCATTCGTGCTCAGCGCCCATGTGAATATTTTTAGTAGTATCAGGTGGTGTGTAGTACTAAGGTGGAAAGTATAGTTGAGAGAGAATTTAAGGGATATGTCTAAGCTTGAAAGATTTGTAGTTGTAGTGCATAAGTCTTAGAACTTCATCTTAGATGATGTTCCGTAGGCCTCGACTCATCTTACAAAATTTTAGCCAGGATGTGATTTTCTTATTCAGCTATTTTATTCTGCCCATGCCAAGATATCTTGCTCCCAAAGTCACTAGAAGTCTATAGAAAGAGTGTCAAATAAATGCTCCAGTTGAGTATAAGTTTTCAGCATGAGTAAGTTTGTAAATCCAACAAATCAGCCTAGTAGTCAGGAGGACAAGTTCATATGGTTTAGCTTCCCATTTTTCCATCTAGTCATACTATCTGAAATCTCATGAATGTAACTATTCCAAGATGGAGCAACTAGGTAGTTATGAGTTCAGTTTAGTTATGTGTCATGCCTCAGTTTTAGATCCTAATTATACAGACATGATTCAATTCGTAGGTGCCCTGTGCATCATCACGGACTCTCCTCTGTGTCTTAGCTAAGTCAGCATTTTTCAGGGGACATAATGTCACGGGGGGGGGGGGGGGGAGATGCACTAGCATTTTTGAGCTTTCATGACTTAAACCTCTCATTTTATCTTAACGTAACAAATCCAGTTTGGAGTAATAGGTACTCATAAGTTGACCCTCTAGCTCCAATCTCAGTTCTAAGCCACGTATATAAGGGCTTCATTCAGTTCAGGATATTCAATTTATGCTTCATGTTTCAAGATCAGTTATGTTCTCGTGTTACCATTCATGCGTGTTTAGTAAATGATCTTGAGTTTGAGATCGGTGATAATATGTATTTGAAAATCTCTCCCATGAAGGGAGTGAAGAGGTTCAATAAAAAGAGGAAGCTCAGTTCCCGATATGTCAGTCCTTACATAATTCTCAGTCATTTTGGAAAGGTAGCTTACGAGCTTGATTTTCCTTCAGATCTAGCCTCAGTACATCTAGTATTCCACGTCTCCTTACTCAAGAAGTATATAGGAGACCCAACAGTTATCTCTCCCTTTGAGGGCGTAGATATTCAAAATGATCTCTCTTTCGAAGAGGTCCTAGCCCAAATCCTAGATTATCAGATTCATAGACTAAGGAACAAAAAGGTTCCATTGCTCAAAATTCTTTATCGGAATTAGTCCGTTGAGGGAGCTACTTAGGAAGCAGAAGTAGACATGCGGACCAAGTATTTTCACCTCTTCTCCGTAAACTCAGACCCATCCCAAAGTAACAGTTTTTCTTAAGCTTATTCAGTTTTATGCTCAGAATTTTGTTATAAACTTGGTATCAATTACCATTGAATATTCAATCATATGTTCAAGTGTTAGTTTAGTTATGTATTTATGCATCAGATTTGCATTCTCATAGTGAGAAACTCAGCTTATCAGAAATCTCAGTCATGCATTCATGAGTCATTTATTCATGCATTAGATATCTATGTTCAGTGATAAATTCAGCTTATCATTCATATTAATCATGAAATCATGCATCGAATATGCATGCCTAGTATAAATTTCAGTAAATCGGTAATGTCAATCCTGTAAATCATGTTATAATTGTGTACGTCCAGAGTACAACTTCGTTTATCATTTTTCCCATCTCAGTAGAACTCAGTCAGTTATAGAACTCAGGAAAACTCAGTAATCTCAGTGAACTCAGTCAGTTAATAGAATTTAGTAGTATTTCGTTAGTCAACAGAACTCAGTGAAATCAATCCAGTTCAGCTCAGTATAATTAGTTTAGTGTCTATTTAGTTGGGAGTAGGATTCAGCACCGAGTAAACCCAAGGATGGGTACTCACCTGCCAGTAGAGGGTCTGATTCCTAGAAGCAATCCTTGTATCCCAGAACTACATTACCAGTATAGGTATAGGCATTGAACCTGCTAGTTGAGGGTTGATGAGGTGGCTTAACCTGTCAGATGAGGATCCTGTCATTCTCCTTAGATTACCTACCAGATGAGGATCACTCACAACTTATCCTTACCAGTGGCGCGGTATTGACACCCTTCTAATTGGGGTTACAGATTAGACCCTACTCAGCTATATTATTTGGGGCATGTCGGTTAGATTATTACCTCCCATATTCTCAGTCTCAGTCTTCAGTAAAAAACTTAGATAGTTCTATAATTTTAGGATTATCAGATACAGTCACTCAGCTCAGTACGGAACAAAGCTAGTTCCATCAGAATCAGGACTGTCAGATACAGTCACTCAATTAACATTATATCAGTTATCCATTTCATTAGTTATCATTAATTCATATTATTAGTAAACTCAATATTTAGAATCTTCATGTCTTTAGTTACAGTTATGTGTTCATATATGTATTCTCACACGGTCATATTCATGTTATCAGTCAGTTATAGTTTATGCATATAAGCCCATGCATTCAGCCTACCCCACTTTGCATACTAGTACATTCAAAGTACTGACGCATACTTTTCTTTTGCACTATGGTGTCTTATACCATAGGTTAAGAAGTACGAGCTCCCGAGCACTCTTAGCAGTTCAGATTCAGCCAGCAGCAGTAGACTAAGCAGTGAGTCCTCATCATTCGAGCATGTTCTATTATTTCATTATTTTTTGTATGTAGTTACTTCAACAGTCGGAGTTTGTTTCGGACATGTACCATCAACTCTCAGTTTACCTAGTTTAGAGGCTTTCAGACTAGATGTTCAGACTACAGTATTTCCAGATAGTTATTTTAGTTTTTGTATTGTTATACTGTATTTTAGTATTATTCAGTTTTGAACCTTATGGTGTTTCAGCCTATTATTCTACATTATACAGTATTATAATCAGTATTTGCAGTAGGTACTAGTCATGGGTTTGCTTGAGGTCCTTCGGGATTTTAAGCACCGTGTTGTTTTTTGGGTACAGGCTTGAGGCATTACACTTTTATACTAATCTTTTGATAAGAACACATTAGAGTAGCTCCTAAGTGAAGGATTAGAAAATTTTCATTGAAGATTTGTTGAAATTTAAATTTTGGATTTGGATTTCCTTTATCTTTCATGAATGAATTTGGTGGAAATTTTGGTGTATCTTTATTTACTATCTCTATAAGTAGCTAATTATTCCTGTTGGGGTTATGCTTGAATAGATTGTGCGTAGTGCTTGGGTGTAGTTTATTCATCTATCTAATTAGCTATTTGTTGTGGGTTTTTCTTTTACCTCATATTTGACCTACGAACTGTAGGTGAAAACTCTAATTATTTAGGATTTCATACTGTCCTTGAAAGAGGGGTATTGAGTGAAGGGTATTTGTAAACAATAACTTGAGTTAGCTTATAGGATGGCATCATCTTAGAAATAAGGGTGATGTTTGATTAACTCATCTGATAGTATCATCTTAGAAATGAGGGTGCTAATTGAGGTATTGGGTTGGTTGTTTGGACACATCCGTGAGGTGTTTGAAAGAACCCATGAATGAAATTTAGTTTCTTATCAAAAGATTGATGCTACAACCTCTAAATCTAACCTACCTATGACTATATATAAATTTGGATAAATTTTCAATTACCCATGAATATATTTGCACCTAGAATGACATGACCCCAATCTCTGTTCCTAATTTATTATACGCTAATTATGTTTAGACTCAGGTTAATCTTCTAGAACTACTAAAATTGTTATACTTTTGAAAATGTTCAAAAAATCCCAATATATTTATATCTCATATTTGAATTTAGCAAGTAACTTTTATTTCGAACATACTCGATCACCATTCACATTGTTCCTGGTGGATTCAACCCCAACTAAAAGTTGGGTAATTATATTTGACCATAATTGTCCTACACCAAAATAATGGTATAGTTGAGTGTGGTCAAAATGGCACCATTTTCAGGGAACTCTGTAACCTGTAATTGCCATATCTAAAACTGATTTCCAACCTAGATAAAAAATTGTGTATTTCCAATTCTTTCCCAAAACCCATAAAGAAACCATCCCATAAGCTTAATTGGACAACATAACATAGTTTTTATATAAAAATATTAATGATGACTGTTGTTGTGTTGTTATCAAGTTTTCCAGGTTTACTTTATGGGAGATTATGACCAAGTCTATTTCATAATCGTTGAATGCCATAACTTGTATTATGATGATCTCTCTAAGATGAAGTTGCAATCAAAGAGGGGCATAAACTTGGATAAGGTGCCGCAAAAGATTTTGGCATTCTATGACTGACTCATAGCCACTAGGTGAAGGGTTTTTCCTCAGATCCTTATTAGACAAATGTGCAATAGGTAAGTGAATTCTATGCTAACCTTAGCATGGTATCTCTCTCAGACCCATTCATCAGGATTCGAGGAAAGGAAGTAAACTTTAGAGCTAAATAAGTAAATGACCTATATGGGCTCTCAAATGTATATATGATTCAATATAAGGCAAAAGGATATGAACCATGGAGTTGGATTGTGGAAAAGTTGTGTATTGGCAAGAAGATTTATTAGGTGACCTCCAAGAAGGGTATATCAATGAATAATTTTATGGCTAAGGCCTAGATTTAGCTGTACATCATTTGTAGTCGATTTTTCCATGCACACATATGACTATTATTCTAGATATGAGAGATCTATGGTTGCTTGTATGTAGACAACATTCCTTTGAATGTTTCTTGGCTTGTGATCTCAAATATAAAGCATTTCAAGATCCATGGTGGTATGCTCCTCTTATTCCCTTCTTTGATTACTAATCCATGTAAGAGAGTCGGGGTTGAGGAGTACCCTAATGACACTTGGGTGTGACCAAATACCCATATTTATTCTCTTAAGATTTGGGATGAGGGAGCACCATATAAGAGAAATAACAGGAAAATCAACTTAGGCAAGTTGACATTTGAGGACATAGACTCATACAGGCCATCCACATCAAGGTCGATTAATAATATCACTATCGAGATAAGGATTATTACGGAGATAGTATCCAAGTTTCCTTAGGGATGATAGAGCCTTCCACCACCAAACATTTCTATATGGCTCAGTCTAATTATAAGAGGTACCTGGAGGATCTGAGGACACAGGGAGCCATTATTTCTAGTATTCATAGGGTCTATTCATCTTTGGCAGAATCGCACTGGGAGCTCAGGGGATCACATGTATAACACCCTAAGATTTTGGCTCTTAGAAAACTTCTTGGAATTTTGGTTTCTAGATAATATAAAACTAGGGTGTACTAGTCATATGATGGGGTACGGTTGGTATAGACTTTTTGTATGCTCGCCAGTGTTAGTGGGTGGGTTGAATTAGTTTCTATAATAGGTATGACTTGGTGCGTACAAGTCATATAGTTAGATACAGGTCATTTGGTTTGGGATTTTCCTTCAGTTAATCAAAGATTTGGTGACTTAACTTGGATCTGAGTACTAGTGGGTCATCATAAGCAGTAAGATATTGTATAATTTGTACCATTCACGCGTATGGTCGACAGTGTCTAAATCATCTCTTTTGATTCTATTCTGCCAAAGGTATAGTCTAGCAGTAATAATCATATGGTTGGGTACGACTTGGTTAGGGTAATTCATATGGGGGACAGTATTGGAGTCCGTGGGAAGTCCCATGGTATGAGTGGTAGTTATCATACATATGGGATGGCATGACTTGTATGAGGTAGTCATACCTTCTAATAGGAATTTTAAGTAGTTTAAGTTGAGGGTAATTTGGACATTTCCCCACTTAACCTTTTAAGGTCCCATGACTTATATCTCTTTTGGGATATCTTTTAACCTATTTCCAATTACTTAAACACTTTTTAGTTCTCTCTAAGGCTCTTGGGTAATAGCAAGCTAGGATTTTATCAATAGGATCAATTTGGGGATTTTCTTGGTTAATTTCTCTCTATTAACTTCATAATATAAAGTATGTCCTCTTCCCTCATAGCTAGATCCAACTAAAGGCTTGATTTATGAATTATTTTCACGGTATAATAGTTGAATGGTTTTGGTTTCAAATATGTGTTGGGGATTTGGTTATAAATGCTTAGTTATGGTTTTCCCATGTTTTAATTATAAATTTTCATATTATATTGGTGGTTTGGACATTTGGTTACATGGTAAATATTTATTCAATCTTGGCTTTGAAAGCATTATGCCCCCAACATGTTTGATAAAATATTATTGGACTTTATTGAACAAATGTATGGTTTAACTTGGTAATGGAACCCTAAATAATAGAAATGGTTTAAATGGTTTTGGAATGGTTAAATGGTAAGGTCTTGGTGGTAATGGATATGGCTTAATCGTACATCCTTATGGGGTACAATAAAATCCCCCAAGTAATCATAATAATGGAACATTTGTGGGGTACATGGTATTCCCCAAAGTTAACTTGATAATGTAATCTATGGGTATATGGGAATCCCTTAACCTCTTAAGGTTTGGCTAAAGACAACACTTGCAAGTTATAGTCAGTATGGCAATACCACTACTTATAGCCTTGGTTAATAATAATGGAATAATGGTTTGGTTTGATGGTAAAGGTTTTCATTGGGCAATAATGGTTGGGTGTGATAGCTAACCATGAAGGTATGAGTCCAATGGATGAACACTAGAAACATATATTTTTCGACATAAGGGGTTGGTCATGCGACCATATATGATACTCATGAGGTACACAAGAATTCTCTAATTGCACTTGTACATATGTATTATGGAGAGCGAAGGGTACTCGAGAATCCCCTACTCCTATGGTATCTCTATTTTGTGCATCTGCACGTATCAGGGATTGTTCAGGGGGTTACACTGAACCCATATAGACTTTGTGTGGTTTTAGGATGGCTAAGCTTTACATACCTAGGTTAATGATTCTAATGGCATTATAAACCTGGTTCCTTTTCCCTGCATGGTTATAAATATATATATATATATATGGTTTTTACTCATATGGTTGGTTTACTTGGTTTCAAAGGTGGGCATTATTTTATCCTTACCCTAATTTCATTATAGTATTCACCCGCTAACCCATCTTCGAGTGGCTATATCCCTATATGATGCAGGAACCGGCTATTCTACTCCTCTTGCATAGTGATTGGACTTTGGGATTAGCTATTGGATTGGAGTGGTGAGCTTATATTTTTTAAAAGGCTCTATTTCATGTCACCGATATTCTTACATACTTTAGTTATTTTATGGATAGTGGTTTTAGCTATGGTTGGGGGCATATCCCAACTGGATATTGTTTTCTTTTGGCTGGAGGCTTTGTGGAACAACTATGGGTTATTATGGACGGTGCCAGTAGTGGTGTCAGCCTTAGTATTGGCATTGGTATTAGGGCTGATACCATTGGTCAAAATTTATGATTGCTCCATCCTCTTTTATTTTGGATTATATATTTATAATGGAACTCATTTTTCCATGGATTTTTGTTTATGGTTTGGTTTGGTTACGGTTATTTGTTGGGTATCAAACGTATTGACTTGGTGGGGTTGGTCTGGGAATAGACTTATCCTAAAGTCATTATATGTCCATATATGTTATCTTGATATATGCTCAAAATTCATCCAACTCAAGGTATGTATACGATGGAGGGGTTGGGTAACTGGGGCGGTCCCCGATCCTGGTTGAACTTAGGATGCCTATTATAACAAGGAACTAGTTTGGGTTATCTAAAATTGGTATCAGAGATCTAGGTTCATGGTCAATTGAGAGTCTACAAAGCTGTGTCAAGTAGAGTCTCTTTTAAAGGTATGTAGCGCACCACACTCGAAAGATAGAGGCTACACGACATTTAGGAATATTTCTCTTTCTTGATATTCTATTTTCAATCTTGGAGTCTTAAGTCTTTGTATCTTCTCTAATCTTTTTTTATTTGCTTTTAAAATCAGGCCTCGATGATCTATGATGCAAGGAAACTCTTCTATCCTATCTGGGAATGATGTTAATATGGTACGCCCTACATTTGGAGTTCACACTCAATCTGGGGGTCCTATCCCTGATTGTTCTGGATTTCTTTTGGTCTCTTTAAATCCTTCTTATATTCCTCTAGGTAATGTGACAAATATGGAATTTCATCGATCGATTCATGTGATGTCTTAGTTGGTTATTACTCAGGCTGAGTGGGGTACATCTAGTATTCCATCTTCGAAGGCCACAAGGGTTGGCTAGTTTATAAGGATGAGACCTCCTATTTTTATTGGTTTGAAGGTGGAGGAGTATCCACAAGGTTTCATGGATGAGATGGAGAAAATATTTAGGGTGATACATGCCACAAATATGGAAGAGGTGAATTTTTTTGCTTACCACCTTAAGGGTATTGTGTACCAGAGGTACGAGGATGGTATAGGGATAGAGGTAATATGGAGGAGTCATCTTTGTGGGAGACCTTTTCTAATGCCTTTCTAGATCACTTTTTCCTCAATATCTGAGGGAATCAAAGGCAGAGAATTTATGAATCTTAATTAGGGGAAAATTTCTATCAAGGAATAAGCCTTGAAATTCCACCCGCTATCTAGGTATGTCCCAAAATTGGTATCTAATTTGAGGGTTAGAATGAGAAAGTTCACTTCTAGTCTATCTCGAAATTTGATCCTTGAAAGAAAGACTGCTTTGTAGATCAAGGATATAGATATTTTAAGGTTAGTTATTTATATACAATTGGTGGAGGAGGAAAAGAGAAGGAAGGAAGAGTTCGGGGAAAGGCAGGGTAAGAAGAATAGGTTCTCTGAGAAAGATGGTGCTTATTAGAAAGGTGGTTGGGATAGCGGTAAATGGCCAAGGAAGAAGTGTGGGAGTTCTAGTTCTTTCTCCACAGCTAGTGCTACTACCCAAAGTCGTCGGGTGATAGGCATCAGTAAGGTAGCACTAATTTTATGGTACAGAGTGCCCAATCTCAGTCGAATAGGGCTAGGTCATCCTCATCATGTCCACCTTGTCATTTCTAGAGTAGTCTTCATCGGGGATTTTGTGATTAGGGAGGGACATGTATTTTAAATATGATAAGCTAGGACATATAATTAGAAATTATTCAATTGGTAAGGGTAATTTGCGAGAGATTAAAGCTCTTGTTTTTTCATTTTCTGATCCTGCACCTAGGGGTGCTACTTCTGTGCCTGTTACTGCTCCTGGTGCCGGCTCTAGTAAAAATTGATTATATGCTCTTGCGTCTTGACAGAAGTTTGAGGCATTACATGATGTCATGACTTGTTACAACTCTTTTCTCATGACGTGTATTGTCTACTTGATCAGGGTCCACTTTCTCTTAGATGGCCCCATTTATGATTGTATATTTTGATTTTGATCTCGAGGTTATTTTGGATCCTTTTTGTTTCTACCCTGGTAGGTGACTCAATTATTGCTAAAAGATTCTATAGGGGGTGTGTTGTATCTATTGGAAATAAGCAGACCTTGGTGGATTTGTTTGAACTGGATAAGGTGGATTTTGATGTTATTATGGGGACGGGATTGATTACACTTTTACTATGCATCCTTAGATTTTTGGACCCATAAAGTTGTCTTTAAGTTCCCTGGTGAACTAGATAAAGAGTAGGAGAGAGGTTTCCTAGCTCTTAGGGAGAGGTTTATTTCATATCTTAGAGCTCACAAATTAATCTCCAAAGGGTTTCTGTATCACTTGGTCCAAGTTAAAGAGTCTAACTCAGAAGGTCCTTCTTTGCATTTGGTTCCTATGGTGAATGAGTTTCCTGAGGTTTTTTATATGATCTTCCTAGTGTTCCTCCAGATAGGGAAATAGAGTTTTGTATTTATTTAGTTCTAGACATACATCTAATATCTATTCCTCCTTATAGAATGGCTTCGTCTGAGTTGAGAGAACTCAAGAAGCAACTTAAAGATATTTTGGATAAGGTTTTTAATTATCCTAGTGTATCCTTATAGGGTGCACCAATGTTGTTCGTGTGCAAGAATGATTGGTCCCTTAAGATATGCACTGACTATCGATAGTTGAATAAGGTAACAGTTAAGAACAAGTATCATTTTCCAAGGATAAATGACTTGTTTGATCATTTGTAAGGTGTTAAGTTCTTTTTTAAGATAGATATTCGGTCTTGCTATTATCAGCTTAAGACTATGGAGGTGGATATACCTAAGACAATTTTTCATACTCAGTACGGGCACTTTGACTTCTCGGTTATATCATTTGGGTTGACTAATGCTCCGGCAGCATTTATGGATCTGATGAGCAAGGTTTTCAGGAAGTTTTTATCTTTTTGTCCTTATGTTTATTAATGACATATTGGTGTATTCTAAAGGTGATGTGGATCATGTTAATCACCTCTGTGTGGTGTTGTAGACTTTGAAGGAGCAACAGTTGTATGCCAAATTCTAGAAATACGAGTTTTGGCTAAATATTGTAACTTTCTTGGGTCATATTATTTCTAGCGAGTGGATCATGGTGTATCCATAAAATCTTGTGGTAGTTAAGAGGTGGCCTAGACCTATAACTCTAACTATCATTTGGAGCTTCTTAGCTTTGGCTGAGTGTTATAGGTAGTTTTTTGGAAGTTTCTCGATGATAGCTTCCCCATTGACCAAATTGACTCAAAAGAAGGTCATGTTTTCCTAGTCGGATGCTTGTGAGTGAGCTAACTATGGCTTTGATTTAGACCTTTCCAGAAGGTATGAAGGTGTTTGTGGTTTATTATGATGCATCCTAGGTGGGACTTGGTTGTGTTTAAATACAGCATGGGATGGTGATTGTCTATGCTTCCAGTCAGTGAAAGAAGCATAAGAATAACTATCCTACTCGAAACTTAGAGCTATTGGCGGTGTTTTTTACCTTAAAAATATGGTGGCATTATTTTTATGGAATTTGCGTGGACATCTTTTCTCACTATAAGAGTCTACAGTATGTGTTCACTCAAAATAAGCTTAATCTCAGGCAAACAAGATGGCTTAAGCTTCTCAAGCACTATGATATGAGTCTTTACTACCACCCAAGTAAAGCTAACATGGTTGTTGATACTCTTAGCAGGTTGTACATGGGGAGTTTAGCTCATGTGGATAAGGAAAAGCGGAAATTGGTAAAGGATATTCACTACTTGCCTAATCTTGGAGTTCGTCTCTTAGACTTAAGTAATGGTGGTATAATGGTGCAAGAAGTGGTTCAGTCATCTCTTGGTGTAGAGATCAAAGAGAAGAAAGTGTTAGATCATGTCTTGATAAATATCAAGAGTCATGTAGGTGGTAAAAAGGTGGTGGTATTTGAGATCAATGGTGTTGGTACTTTGTGGTACCAAAGGAGGTTATGTGTTCCTACGTCGATGGTTTGCGACAAAGGATTTTGGTTGAGGATCATAAGTCGCACTATGTTTTTATCCTGGATCTACGAAGATGTATCATGATCCGAAGAAGATATATTGGTGGAATGGCATGAAGAGGGATGTGGTAAATTTTATGGCCAAATGCATAGTGTGTCAAAAATTAATGTTGAGAAGATGAGGCCCACAGGGTTGTATCAAGAAATTAATTTGTACGAATGAAAATGGGAGGTGATCAATATGGATTTTGTTATCGGTCTTCCTCGATCTCGAAATCAATTTGATCTGATTTGGGTTATCATGGATAGGATAAAGAAGTCTACTTACTTTTTTCCAATAAGAAGTTTCTTTTTGACTGAGGATTATGCGAAGTTGTATCTTCAAAAGATTGTGAAGCTGCATGGGTACCTTTTTCGATTATCTTTAATTGTGGTATGCAGTTTTCATCTCTATTTTGGTGGCTTTTTTAGAAAGGGTTGGGAACTAAGGTTAGTTTGGGTACTACTTTCCACCTGCAGATGGATGGAAAAGCAGAAAGGACTATACAGATGTTGTAAGATATGCTTCGGGCGTGTGTGATTGATTATGGTGGTAATTAGGTTGATTATATACCTTTGGTAGAGTTTTCTTACAATAATAGCTATCATTCTAGTATTGGGATGGCCCCTCTTGAGGCATTGTATGAAAGAAGGAGTAAATGTCATATTGGTTTGTTTAAACTTGGTGAGGAGGATATGTTTGGTCCAGATTTGGCTTATTTGGATATAGAGAAGGTAAAGGTTATTGGGACAGGCTTAAGGCTACCCAGAGTTGCCAAAAGTCCTATGCGGATATGAGGTGTAGAGCTTAGAGTTTGAGGTTGGGGATAAGGTTTTCATATGGTATCTCTCTTGAAAGAAGTAATGTGGTTTGGCAAAAAGGGAAAGCTCAGTCCTCGGTTTATTGGTCCTTATGTGGTTTTGTGGAAGGTTGTTAATGTTGCTTATCAATTAGAGTTTCCTTATAATTTGAGCTTCATTTATCTGGTATGCCATATCTCTATGTTGAGAAAATGGATTGGTGATTCTTCTTTAGTTGTTTTTTTTGGAAGGATTGGGTATCTTAAATTATCTATCCTATCAGAAGATCTCAGTTGAGATCATAGATTGGTATATTTGTCGATTGTGTACCAAAGATGTGGCCTCGGTTAAGGTTCTATGGCAGACCTATAAGGTGGACGAGGCTACTTAGAAAATGAAAAAGGATATTAAGTTCACGTATCCCGCATTTGTTTTTTGCTCTTCAAATTCGTGCGGAAGGTATATGTTTGTCATCATACTCTTTGTTTACTAAATTATTTACAGGTTAGAAGGATATTTGATGATGCAATTACTCATGCATGTGTTCACCCTACCTTCTCCATTATTCAGGGATAAATGATAGTAATAAGGGAGACTATAACTCCCTGGGTTTTTATCCCTTAGAAAATTTCCACGATTTCTGGTTTCTGAAAAACATATGACTAGAGGTTACAAGTCGTATGATAGGGTGCATTTGGTATCATCTTGTTGTATGTAGGCTAGTGTTAGTGGGTGGGTTATACACATGTCGTTTGGTTTGGGTTTTTCCTTCACTTAATCTGAGACTTGGCAACTTAACTTGGATCTGAGTACGACTGGCTCACCATGAGCCATAATATATGGTACGAGTCATACCATTCACTCGTATCGTCGACAGTGTCCAAATATTCCCTTTTCATTCCATTCTACCAGGGGTACGTTCTAGGGGTACTAATCACATATTGGTATGACTTGGTTTAGGTAAGTCATATGGTGTACAGCGTTAGGGTCCAAAGAAAGGCCTAGGGTACGAGTAGTGGTTACCATTCATATAGGAGGGTACGACTGGTATGGACTAGTCGTACCTTTTAACGAGAATTTTAAGTAGTTTGAGTTGGGGGTATATGGTTATTTCCCCACTTAACCTATGAAGGCCCCACGACTTATATCTCTTTTAGGACATTTTTTAACCTATTTGCAAAAAACACTTTAATTCCTTTAACGATCTTGGGTAAAGGCAGGCTAGGGCATCAATAGGATTAATTTGGGGCTTGTGTTTTTGATTTCTCTCTATTATCTTCTTAATTTAATTCATGTTCTTTTCCATTATTGTTAGTTCAAACCAAAGGCATGATTTGTGAATTATTTTCATGGTATAATTATTGAATGGTTTTTATTTTCAAATATGTGTTGGGGATTTGGTTATAAATTCTTGGTTATGGTTTTCCCCTATTTTAATTATGAATTTTCATATTGTATTGGTTGTTTAGACATTTTGTTGCATGGGAATGGTTATTTGGTATTTGGTCATGGATTTGAAATCACTATGCCCCCAACATATTTGATAAAATGCCTATAAGAAGGCTTTTGGTTAAATTGTTGGACTTTCATTGAACTAATGGATGGTTTAACTTGGTAATGGGACTCTAAATGGTAGAAATAGTTTAAATGGTTTTGGAATGGTTAAATGGTAAGGTCTTAGTGGTAATGGTTATGGCTTAATCGAGCATCCTTGTGGGGTACAATGAAATCCCCCAAGTAATCATAATAATGTCCCCCAAGTTAACTTGATAATGCAATCTATGAGTACATGGGAATCCCTTAACCTCTTATGATTTTTCTAAGTACAATACTTATAAGTTATAGTCGGTATGACGTACCACTACTTATAACCTTGGTTAATAATAATGGTATAATGGTTTAGTTGGATGGTAATGGTTTTAATTGGGCAATAATGGAAGGGTGTGATAGCTAACCGTAAAGGTGGGAGTCCAATTGACAAACACTGGAAACTCGTGTTTTCTGACATGAGGGGTTAGTCATGGCGACCATATATGATACTCATGAGGTACACTGGAATCCTCTTAGTACACTTTTACATATGTATCATGGAGAACGAGGGGTACTCAGGAATCCCCTACTCGTATGGTATCTCTGGTTTCTACGGCTACACTCATTGAGGCACGTCTAGGGGGTTACACTGGAGACATATAGCCCGTGGATGGTTCTAGGACAGTTAAGCTTAGTATACCCAGGTTAATGATTTTAATGGCATGCTAAACTTAGTTTTTTATCTTGGCATGGTTATATATATATATTTATATGTATGGCTTTTATTCATATGGTTGGTTTACTTGATTTTAAAGGTTGGCATTATTTTATCCTTATACCTAGTTCATGCAAGAATTCATCCGCTAACCCATATTTAGGCGGTTGTATCCCACGCGATGCAGGAACTTACCGTTCTACTCCTTTTGCATAGTGATTAGGCTTTGGGATCGGCTATTGGATTAGAATAGTGAGCTTCCATCTTTTGAAAGGCTCTATTTAATTTCATGGATATTCTCACATACTTTGGTAATTTTATGGATATTAGTTTTGGCTATGGTTGGGGGCATTTCCTAACTGGTTATTGGTTTTCTTTTGGTTAAATGCTTTGTGGAACTGCTATGGGTTTATATGAAAGGTGTCGGTAGTGGTGTCAGTCTTAGTATTAATTTTTTTATTGGGGCTGATACCATTGGTTTAAGTTAATGATTTTTCCATCCTCTTTTATTTTGGATTATATATTTATAATGGAACTCATTTGGTTATGGCTTCGGGTTTATGGTTTGGTTTGGTTATGATTATTGGTTGGGTATCGAACACATTGAATTGGTGGGATTGGTCTAGGAATAGACTTATCCCAAAGTAATTATATGTCCATATACGTTATCTTGTTATATGTTTGATATTCAGCTAACTCAAGGTATGCATACGATGGGTGGTTTGGGTAACGGGGGAGGTCTCTGGTCCTGGTTGGACTTGTGATGCCCATTACAACAAGGCCCTCGTTCAGTTCATGTCAACATGAGAAGATGACAAAGACGGAGAAGAAGAGACACAAATTTTTCACCAAGATGTGAAAGGGGGTAATGGGCCTTTAGAAGGTCCTGAAAACCATTGACAGACATCCTTATTCAAGAGTTGATAGTGATGACAAGGCCCCTGCTGAGTGGTCTGGTTCTAATGATTCCAAAGATGATGTTGAGTCTAAGAGCGACAACAGCTCTTGATGCGGTTACAGGGAGCACCCTTTTACTCTCCTTATGCTTTATAGATTTTGCAATGAGGTCAATGCATGATTTTTAGTCGGGGTGCTTGTCTCTATATTATTTCATTTTGACCTGTATTACTGAGATACTATTTGATGTTTTTATGTTAATTCGAATAATTTTTATTTATATTCTAGGTTGTAATATTCGGTCACTCTGATGGTGACCATATTTCATGGATTAGTTGCTTGGTTAATTTTATGTTTTTCTTTATTTATCTTTATCTTATGTATGGTGATATCGGACGAGCCTTTCCCTATGATAGATTGAGTGACTATATTCTTAAGGGAAAATCATCGTGATTAGGTTGTGATCCATGGATGTAGTAGAAGTCTAAGTACTCGTAGTATCTAAGCGATAAATGCAACGGAAATCTAAGTACCTGTAGAATTTTGGATTTGGGATCACCATCTATACCTATGGTGAAGTCTGAGTAGCCATATGGTTTGACCTTATGAAAGCTAAAATGTGAGACGGCGACTTGGCTTGGTACCATCAATAACAAATTATGCGTGGTGCAAATGCAAAGAAAACACCCCCTCCGTTGAATTTTTTTGAAAATAAAGTACATAGATGTGAACAAATTTTTTAATAGAACCTTACCTCTTTTTGTGACTCCGGAGTCTTTAGCTTTTTGAAATTATAAAATACTCCCTTTTATCTCTAGTAAGAAGTGAAATTGAGACTTCTTGAAAAGTTTACATGTCATGTGTCGTGAGCATAAATGTCCAACTCTCAAGCATGTTTGTACCATCGAGAACTAGCCCCGTTAGTCTCACAAGGCTAATTGTGATTATACTTGGTTGGTAAAATGATCTTAGGCCTCCTTGGAAAATATTAGATGCCCACTTTAGCCTAAATAGCCTACCCATACATAGAATACTATCCTTAGTTACCCATTTGGAACCTTCAAGCCTTTCTTTTGCAACCACATTACAAGCCTTGAACCATTCTAAGTTCTTCCCTCTTTTGAACCCTACCCTCCTTGAACTTGAAAAATGAAGTTTGAGGCCAAATGCCTAAGTTAGGGTGGTAAGTTTTGAAGATATGAACTTATTCCATGATAATGTAGTGGATTCCTATGATGCTAAGCAATGAGTGAAATAAAAAAGTTAAAAAAAATAAAGGAATCACCAAAAGAAGGAATAGCATGGAGTGAAAAAGAAATAGTCAAAAGAAAATGCTTTCAAAGGGTTGGGTAAATCAAGGTAGCCAAAGTAGTCATGTGTGAATGTTGGAAGAAATACAATAGTCCATGGTCAAATGTTCGATGAGATAGTGTGATGTAGATGTTCAAGGAGGGTATAAGTGATGTTGGATGAATTTATGCATTCTAGCCTTGCTATTTTAGCCCTTTTAGTCTTGTTTTGAGGATAATTCTTATACTATATGTGTTGATAATGATATAAATGAGAATTCATGTGTCCAAGTATAGGTTTACAATTCTTAATGATGTTTTTACATAAGTTTTGATTCAATTTGAGCATTTAGAATTCAACCAAAAAAACTAGTGTTACTAGCTTGAGCTAGGTGTTTGTCTAGTCTATTATGTTGAGTTATAATGTGGTTTAATGAGTTACTAAGGTTTTTATTGTGTATTTATATGTCAAACAACTTGTTTGTAATGTTTAAGGGTCAATTGGATCGATACAAGAGTCAAAACAATGAGCTAAATATCAAAGTGAAATTAGCCTATGCTTAGCTCGTGTTTCTAGTTCACCATCTTGGATGTTGTGTTGTTTTGATCTCTATATTGTGGTATTTAATGATTTAGTATGCTTGATTAATGTATTATGATGATATATGTAGGATATACAAGCTTCAAATCAAGTGGAAACAACTCTAGAAGGCTCGCAATGGCTCAACGAAACAACAATACACAAATTGACTCCGCTTGGAGTCCTGAAATATTATGGGTGAGTTTAGGCGCGTGAACAGTGATCTAGGCGCTTCGTTTGTTCAAAAATTCTCATAAGGTACTACACTATGCGATAGAGCATGCGCCACATAGTTCTCTTCGGAGTAATGGACCATGCTATGCATGCTAATCGCATGGTGCCACTGGAATTTGCCTTCAAAAATTTGTCTAAGGCAAGGGACAGGTGGAATGGACCATGAGACGCATGATCCATTACACCTCTGGAAATACGTATAAAAATATCATTTTAACATAAGAGAGGAGTCTGGGACATTTTGCTGAAGCTAGAGGCGGCGGAGAAGGAGAAAATTCTCCATTTTAGGGTTCTTAACCCTTCTTTTCAACTCCTTCATTGTAAGATTACTTATGGGTATGATTTATAATTCATTTTTGATATTGAATTCAGTTTTTATTTGCTAAATACCCTTGTTTCTGGGTTGAGGCCAAGAACATGAATATTATTTGATATTCTTCATTGTAGTTTAATTTTGGATTATCATATGGGTTGTTCTTAATTTCTTGAGCCTACTATTTTAAGGATTCGTGACCCTTAGAATACATTTATATTTCTATGTGAATCTGGGAGGAGAATCATAGATTAGAATGAAGAAATTAGGGAACAAGGTTCTTATTCTTTTATGAAATAAGGAATTTGAATTAGCTTCTAGGATAGGGATATACTTAGAAGCCTTGTTTGGTTCAAATACAAGAAGATAACTTGATCGATCTAGAATAATATATGTATCTCTGCGGAGTTATAGGTACAGTATTTAATAGATAGTAGATCCGAGGTTGGGATACTAGGATCGTGGTATAAACCTTATGAATCAACAATTCGATAACCAATTAAACTACGATAGGGATAGAGATTAGTAAGATTGTTCGAAGTGCCTCAACCCTGGGCTTTACCCCATTGATTGTCCAAGTATTTTATTTTATGCATTAGTGTATATTAGTTTTAATATACAAAATTACAACTTTATTTTCTACTCTCCTCAATTAGTTAAACTAGAATAGGATAGACGGCGAACGCAAGTCTCTGAGAGATCGATACTTGGGCTTCATTGAAGCCACTATATTAGTTGATAAGACCACGTACACTTGCGTGTGCGCTTGGGCGCTGACAGTAAGCACTTTGTTCTTAAATGATATCCTACCCTTCCCCGAACCTACATTACAAGATCAAAATCTTTTTGAGATCACCAAGAAAGTGTATTTATTATAGTTGTAATTGAAAATAAGGGCAAGCATATGGTATGGTACTTGTTAAGATTGAGAGGGTCTTTGTGAGAGTGAGTGTTTGCACTTAAATCTCTTGTTGCATAATAGATAATTTGGTGTATGGGATTTCCTTCTTGTGAGGAGACATGTAAACCAATTGAGGTAGGTGTAATTGTCATCTTCCAAAAATGAGGCTAGGGAGTATAATTGAATTGCTATCAATAGAGTGTCACTTCTAGAGATTTAGTGTTTGTTGCATTGCTGTTCTTTAAAGTCCTTTGCATCTTTGAGATTCTATTTTATATTGAGAGGAGTCATGAGAATATCTTTGCCCATGTTTGAGAGCTACTCATGGTGAGTTTGAAGTCATTGTGATCTTCTGGGAGTATAAATGGACTTAATTTGCATTGTCTCATTCATTAAGAGAAAGTGTTTCTTAAGGACAAGCAAAGGTTTAAGTTGGGGGTCTTTATGAGTGGTAATTTTACCACTCATTTACATCTAAATTCATGCACTCTACTATGATTTAAAGGTATGAATGAGACTTTTTTGTTGGTTGAATGTACTAATCTCTATATTTTATAGGTATACAAGTGATGAGAAGGAAAGAAGTGGAATTGCGTTTAAAAGGGATAAAAAGAGAAGAGAAGGGCAAAAGTTGGAAAACCCAAAGTAGATCTGGCCTCAGGTACCATGATCGTAGATTTGGAACCATGATCGGGGTAAGTTAAGATAGTCAAAGGTCTGTGATCATGAGGATTTCACTGCAATCACAAAGCCGCGATCATGGCCTAGATGGAGCGATCGTAGTAAAATGGGCTTGTTTTAAGGGGAAGATTTGTAATTTCACAGAGCCGACCCCAAATCCCCTATAGAGTAAAAACTCTTGTTGACTACAAATCCACTATAGAGCAAAAACCATTTCATTTCTTAGGATTATCATCTTTAAAAATTAAAAGTGTCAAACATTGGAAACCCTACAAAATTGGGAAACTCTTGTTGCTAATTTTTCAATTTGAGTATTGTTATAATTGAAGTTAAACTTGGAGAGTATTTTTTATTGCAATTTCAATGGATACTTTGAATGAACCTTTTTGTATATTTCTTATCCCTAACTTCATAGTAGCTAAACAATTTATCTTGGGATTATGTTGAAATAGGGTGCAAATATGTGTGGGTTGTGATTTATTAGTGTAAACTCTTGGTCACTGATTTTGGGTTTTGCTAATACTTTCTTGATTTAGTTTGAATTTGTGAGTGAAAACCCTAAATTTCCAAAATGTATTTGTAGGTGAAAAACCCAAATTCTCAAACTATCACATCATTCTTTAAAGAGGGAGGTGGGTGTACCTTTGGATCCTATATCATCTTTGAAAGATGGATATGGGTGACAAGGCATTAGTGAAAAATATTTAGATTTAGTTTATGCTCTTTTCATCATCTTATAAATAAGGGTGAGTTGAGAATTAGCTAGATCTTAGGGTTCTTCCTAGAAATATGGATGCCCCATTGAGGTATTATGTGATTTTCCTTGCCGCATACATAAGGTATCTGAAAGGATCCATAGGTGATAATCTTGTGGTTTGGTTGAAAGATTAGCCACAAGAACTCCTAAACTATCCTACCTATATAGTTGATGACTAGAATTTTCACTCAAATATCATGAACCCATGCATTATTTTCCCCTAGGAATACATAATCCCAAGACTTGTCTCATATTGAAATATCAACCACAATCATCGCTTTGAGTTGGTAGTTTGATTTGATTTTGATAATAGGAATTTCCAAACCAATCCTCTATTTTAATTGATGCATTTCATTTTGTTTATACTACTGGCATATACTTAGACGATATCAACACCTATAGGGTTTGAAGACTAGACTTACTCCTCAAGTATTTGACCTCAATGTGAGTTGAGCTTTAATGACAACGATCGTCCTATATCAAAACTATGGTATAGTTGAAAGTGATCACTCATCAACAGGATCAGTTTGGATAATTAAGATCAAGTAGTATAGATTTAGTTTTAAGATTACAGCATGGACTGTGTAACTTTCATTTTGAAAATTGACTTTGTTGAGACTGGGTAAACAGCCGCTAGTAGACGGGGTTAGTGAGTGACCGCTAGCATGATCTCAAAATAAGGATAAAATAATGCCATTTATAAAATAAAGTAAAACCATCTATGATGCATACAACGATACACACACACACACACATATATAACCATGCCATGAATAAGGGATAGGGTTTAGCTTGCCTTTAAAACCTTTACCTGCACTATGCAGCTTTGCCATCCTAAACCATCCAGTGGCTATATAGGTTCAGCTCCCCCTGCTGAATGGGACTCATTGCGTGTAGCCATACGACTAGGGAAATATCCCATGGGATAAATAGTATATCCCCAATATAAAGTGTAAAATCATGCACATGGTCACCAAAACCAACCTCATATCGACTAATATGAGTTTTCAATTTTGGTCCCCCCAGGACCTCCACCTTTCACGGCTTTGCTACACATCTCTCCATTAATGCCCAATTAAAACCAGTTTCCAAATAACCAAACCATTATTCATATATTAACCAAATCCATTAATATTGGTATCGTCATACCAACCCTTAATTGGAAGTATCATCCATAGCCAACCCTTTATAGGTTTAAGGGGACTTTCACATGCCCTTTTGTTTACCATATTATCCCAGTTGGGAGACTTTCATGTTATCCATAAGCCTAACCAATTAGCCTTTATCCTTGTCAAACCATTTAAACCATTCATAATTCCTTTACCAAGTTTAATACTTGTAAGAGTTCCATTAAAATAAGTCAATGCAATGAACATATCTTTATAAGCATTTTATCAAACATATTGGGGGGGCATAATGTAACCAAAACCAATTCCAATGACCAATCAACCATTTCCATTCAATCCAATTATCCAAAACCACCATTACTGCATATAAAAGCATAATTAAAACCATGGTGAACCATAACTAAGCAATTAACATCAAAAACCCCAAATATAGTTTAAAACAAAAATAATGCAATAGTAAAGCCATGAAAACATTCATATAAACCATTCCTTTAATTAAATTAACAATGAGGGAAGAGAAATATGCCTTAAACCAAGACGATGACTGAAATAAATCACCAAGATAAGCCCCAAATTGATCCTTTAGTTGAAATCCTAGCTCCCTTGCCCAATAGCTCTTAAGAGAATTATGAGGTGTTTGGGTAGAGTTTCTAAGTGTTAATGAATAGAATATTAGTATAAATATCCTTCTAAGTAGGTTAGAATTCATGGGGCCTTATTAAGATAAATAGGGAAATGTCCAGAATACCCCCACTTAAGTTGTACCAAAATCTCATCACAAGGATACTACTGACCCAAACTAATCGTATCCTCTGATATGATTGGTATCCACCACTCGTATCCAAGATTTAACCCTTGGATAAAATATTATTAAGTATATGACTCATATAACCAAGTTTTAGCAACAATATATGATCTGTATCCATGACCCGTACCCCTTGAAAAATAAAATACCTGGGGAATTGAACATTGTTTACCATACGAGTCCATGGGACAATTTGTACCCTGACTTATGGCATCGTGAGCCACTCATACTCATATAAAACCTAATAAATCAAGTATGAGATTAAGTTAAGGAACTAAATGGCCTATAACTACTAATACAACCGTACCCCTAAGTCGTACTCATTCCAGTAACCAAAATCCATCCCACCAACCAAAAATGGTCAGCATACGACCAAATTATACCATACATACCCCATTATATGTATCATACCCATGAGTCATATTGGGTCCAGATATCAAAATTCTAGGAAATTTTCTAAGGTCCAGAAACAGGGTGTTTCAAGAAGGGGGAGTTAGACCATTTAACCCATGGGTGCCTTTAGGACAAAGCCAGCTACACAGTTCGGGTTAATAATTTAAACTCTCATAATCATAGCCCTTGTCCCTATACCGACGTTCTATATATATGTATATGATTTATGACTGAACTTTAGTTATTGCACTATCTCCCTATCCCCTGAGTTACATACCAGTGCTCGTCCAACTGACCATCCCTGGACGCTGCATCATTTCATGATGTAGGTTTCAAGGGTTTTTCTATTTATAATATGCAGTGTTAGGTGATTTGGTAATCCCATGGATCTACTATAAAGTAGTGAGCCTCCATATTTTGAAAGGCTTGGTCATTTCATTATTTTTTATTACTGGTCCTAGTACTTTTGGATTCTTTTGGTCATAGGGGAGCATGTCCCGACTTGGTTGGTATTTTTGTTTTTAGTGGATTTTATGGACAAGTGTTGGGTTGGTTGTTGGTTTTAACGTCTAAACTTCTATTTGGTTTATTTATCCTTCTTATTACTATTTGGCTGGCTTCTAATATTTATCTTTATTATGATCTAGAGGTTAGGATAATGGGGGTGGTCTCTGGACCACGGGGGGCTTAAGATACCCATTATGTCTAGGCCCTGGTTTGGATCATGACAGTTATTCTTGTGATTCTGAAAATGATTGTCTTAATTTATTCAGGTAAGACTTTAACTCGATCACCAAATATCCCAAACTCTACCCATTTTCTCATACGCTTTTTGTCCAACTTTAACATTTTAATTCAATGCCTTATGATTAAACTGGATTTTGAGATCTGATTGAAAATTCCACAAGCATGTCATATCAGTAGAAACAATCATAAAATAAACAATGTAAAGAAGATAAACAAACATCATAAAATAAAATAAAACAAAAAGGACACTATATTTCATTGAAAGGAAAGATAAAAGGGCTTGAAAAAATAGAATAAAGAAATAAAACAAGATAGATCCCAAACTACAACCCAGAAATAATTTGGATAACAGAAAATATAACAAAACAAACTACCCAAACCCCTTACTAGTAAGGAGAAGAGTGTCTTCCCAATTATTGAGCTTAAATTTTTAGCCACTAAAGTGCTCATCAGAATGACAAGAGTTTTCACCACCGCCAAATACATGTCCTTTAATAAATAAGTTCCAGATCCCCATGCTTAACTCATTTCTTCCCACGTGTTGTGCATTACCGTGTGTTGGTGAAGGATCTTATACGATGCTTGTAGTGTCAATGTTTTGCACTACAATCAATTTATCTTAAATCATCCTTTCTATTTCTCTTTTAACATACGACAATTTTTATTTTTGTTACCCTAAACATTAGAATGATATGAACATTTTATATTAGGATCAAAATTTCTTGAATGAGGGTCAGGAGTATATCCGAGGAGAGGCATAATCATGCCTCACTATTTTAATTTCCGAAACAAACTAGTATACAATCATCTAATTGGTGTGAAATTATCCCTTGACTTCTTCCTCTTTGCAAATTCTAGCAAGTTGAAAATTGAACTTAGAAGTACCTTGCTAAATATATGAGGGTGGAGGATAATTTTAAGGGATCAGTTCATGCCATTGTGGATAAGAATATGAATGAGTATACAGTTGTGCTTTGTTTAAAGGAAACGAAGGAAGAGGAGTGGAATACTTTGAATTTCAGAGAGAGAAACCTTATTGCAAGTGAATATGCAGATCTGGTGGATAGTCTCGAGGTTGAGGCTGATAGAATTGGTAAGATGGACCTCTCGAGCTCCATTGTTTCCCTGTCACAACAATAGCTACATTTTCCTTTTTCTTTTGTTTAGCTCCTCTTGATTAATTGCAATATCATCCTAAGTACTTTATGGATTCCTCGTACTCATCATGCCCTTTAAATTCTTATATCTTAAACCTAGGAGGAAATTTATTACCAAAAGACGTTCCCAGTCCTTATATGAAACATCTTCGTAACCCACAAGTCCCAGAGTATTTTTTATATCCTTTTCTATGCTCTTTATTTTTCTAGCCATTTTGTTTTTCTCTTCTAACATGTCAGGCTTATTGGTAAGAATTTTGGTGGTCCAATTAACTTAGATGTGGGCTCAAGAGTATAATAGTGATAATCAAGAGTATTGAACATAAACTCACTAACAAATTAAGGAAGCACAATCATTAGACGAATAGCCAAGGTAGGAGCATCAATAGGGGGTTGAGCAAACAAAGCACAGATGCTAGGTGGTCTTGTAAATGTGGTAGGTTTATACTGAGGAGCTCGATAATGAGTGGTAAAAGCTTCCATGAAAATTTTGTTGGTTTTGGACCTCTTTGGCTCGATATGACTCAAATGAGTCACTCGTACCCCTTAGATATGAGTCGTAAGGTGGATTGGTAACTCACTTGTACCCTAGGTAGTAAGGTTGTCTTAGCTACTACCCAAGGTATTACTCATATGGGTAAGAGTCGAAAAGGAGCATATGAGTGGCATAGGGAAGTTGTATGTTGTGTGTGCTTTCTTGGGGAATCTGTCCAATATACGGTTGATGGGTACGGTTGGGGGTGTTAATCATACCCTTAGGTATGAGTTAGGGAGGGTGGGTTGTATACGAACCATTAGGAAAGTTCATGTCAAGGTTGGGTATGAGTTGGGATATCATTCATTTCCAAGTCATACCCCTTGACGTGGCTTGTTTTAATTTTAAGTCAAGGGTAGTTTGGAAATTTCCTAATCCTAAAACCTTATGTACTCACATCATATAACCCTATATGACCTTTCATAACACTTATTAAAGGATCATAACACATCAAATACTCTCTCAAACACTCTCTTAAAGATTAAAGGCTAGGGTTTCTTTATATGTTCTTTAAAGGGCTCAAAGGTCAAGATTTCTTTTGTAAATCATTTTGAGTAAGGCATGTACTCCTTTCCTCATTGTTATTTCAAAATAAAGGCAGGTTTATTGTGTTTTAAATGTTGGTTTATGAATCATGAATGGTGGATTTTGAAATATTGTTGAGGGTCTTGGTGCATATGGTTTGGTATTGGTTTAAACTATGTTTTTACATATTTTTGGTAATAATCAGCATATGTGGTTATTTTTTGGTTATAGTTTAACAAAAGTGGTATTATGTAACCCTATTTATGGTGGTTTATGCATTGGTTTTGTCCTTGGTAAAGGTATGCCCTCAATATGTTTGATAAAATGCCTCAAAGAGTGTTTTTACAATATTATTGGTTTTCATTGAAACTCTCACATGGTTTGGTTTGGTAATGGAACTTTAAATTGTTTTGTAAGGTTTGGCATTGTTTAAATGATATAAATGCTTTAAATTCTTAGCATGGTCTGAATTGGTTTGGAATGGTTTAAAACGTAAAGGTTTTGGTAGTCATGGTTGGTCTATTTTGAAAACCTTGTGGGATACATGAAAATCCCTCAAGTGGATTCATTAATGAAATTGGTTTAAATAGTTTGAAAAGGATACAGGCTAAATGGTTATGCTTGTGGGGAACATAGAAGTCTTCCAAGTGGTTTAATGTGGTATATAGAAGGGCACTTGAAAATCCCATTAACTTATATAGTTTGTCGATGGATTTTACTTGTAAGTAAGGAGTGGTATGATATTACCACTAATATTGGCCTTAGTTAATTAAATGGTAAATGGATTTGGTTGGTTATTTGGAAATGGTTTTAATTGGGCATTAATGGCATGGTGTGTAGTAAAGTCGTGGAAGGTGGCGGTCCCAGGGGAACCAAAACAAAAAACTCATATTTTCTAATATGAAGGGTCATAATGACCATGTGTGTATGTCACATTTTATAGTGGGGAATGTGCTAGTCATCCCATGGGATATTTCCTAGTCATGCAATTACACGCACTGGGACCCTTTCAGCAGGTGGAGTTGAACCCATATGGCCAATGGGTGGTTAGGATGGCAAAGCTACATAGCCTAGGTAATGGTTTTAAAGGCTTTCTAAACCCAATTCCCTTTCCCAGCATGGTTATATATATATATATATATATATATATATATATATATATGGCTTATGTGTATTGGTTGGTTTACTTGGTTTTTCACTGGTTGCATTATTTTATCCCTATCCAGAGTGCGTTCAATAGTTCACCCACTAACCCATCTACTAGTGGTTGTATACCCACGTTATGCAGGAACTGGCCATTTTACTCCTCTTGCTTAGTGATCGAATTCAGGTACAGTCAATATTGGATTAAAGTAGTGAGCTTCCATAGTTTAGAAGGCATCTATTTCAGGTTATTATTTTCTTTATCTATTTCTTGTCTTTCATAGACTTTGGTTTTTGTCTTTAGTCAGGGTTATGTCCTGACTAGGTACACTTTGGTTGGTCTAGAGGTTGTGTATAGACAATTTTGGACTTGGGTGTGGTATGGATTGTTTATATTATTTATACATACATTGGCTTATCATCATGGTATTGATTTATGGCTTCCGCATTAGTTTAGTTGGTTATAGGATGGTTGGACTTGATTGGGTTGGTCTCGGTTATAGGATTGTCCCAGAGTCACCACACGGTTAGATACACTATCCTGTTATATGTTTGAACTTTAGCTGACACAAGATATGCATTTGGTGGTTGGGTTAGGTATTGGGGGTGGTTTCCCATCCTGGTTAGGCTTGGGATTGCCCATTATGATAAGGCCCTGGTTTGGGTCGTGTCAAGTTGGTATCAGATCTTTAGGTTTTGATATCATAGGGTGTCCACAAAGCTGTGTTGAGTAAAGTCTTAATTATGGGTGTGTCTTGCACCACACTTATAGTTAGAAGGCTACGAGGAATTTAGGAATATTTTACTTTCTTAGTTATTCTACTTTCAAGCTATGGAATCTAAGGTCTTGAACTCTTCTCTAAATCTTTTTTGGTTCACTCTTCGAATCATGTCTTTTCAAAGATCCAAAGGTTCTTTGAAACTCGTTTGTCCCACTCGATGACAACATTGACGAATCTAGTCCAACTCATGAGAAACACATCAGGTCAAGAGTCACAGCTTTTGGTTTTCCTTGTAGAGTCCCACCGGTCTCAACTGACCCTATTATGGAAGGATGAACTGATTCTTCGTTATCTCATGGAGAGGTTACCAATGTTGAGTTTTGACATTATATTAATCTATGGACCCAAATAGCAAAAATTTTGTCATGCCAGCCCATTCCTATTGGTACGGAGAGGAATAAGGTGGGTTTGAAATAGCTAAGGTAAGGAGGTCTCGATTTTCTGAACTAAGAGGTGGCACTAAGGGGTGTTACTTTGGATTTTGATATTGCTCGAGATCGTCTCAATACCCTTACTATCCCTCATAAATCCGAGGCATCTTTTGATGTCGACACTGGTGTGTTGAAATATGTTTTCTTTGTGGTGTGTATGGGTTATTTGGCTCGGGGTCCTCTCTCTTTTGTGACCCCACTTATGGTAGTGAATTTTTGTTATAGTTTCATGGTTGTTTTGGACTCTTTTGTTCTTCTGATTCTACCTGGGTAGGTGACTCTACAAGTTCCAAAAAAGTCTATGGGTGTGTGTGGTATCTACTGGTATTATAGGGGTGTTAGTAGATTTATTTGACTCGAATGTAGTGGATCTCAATGTCATTTGGGGAAATAGATTAGTTGTACTCGTGCTATTCATTATTAGATTTTTTGAAACTGCATAAGAATTGTCTTTAGGCTTCATGGTGAGTCAGTTGTGGATTGGGAGGATGGTTTCGTTCCCTAGCTATTAAGGTAAAGGTTATATCATGTCCTAAAACTCAAAGATCGCTCTCCAAAAAGGGGTGTCTTAATTACTTGGTCCGGTTAAAGATCATTAATCGAAAGGTCCTTCTTTTGTTTGGTTTCAATAATGAATTAATCTTTTAAGGTTTTCCTTGATGACACTCATGATGTCTTTCTAATAGGGAGGTTGGTTTGGGATTGGTCTTGTTACAAATATTTGTCCAATTTCTATCTTTTCTTTATGGAATGGTTCCAGTTAGGTTAAAAGGGGCTTGAAGGTAAATGAAGGGATCTTTTAGATAAAGGTTCTTTCTATCCTTGTGTTTCTTCATGAGTTTCTTTCATGCTTCCATGCATAGTGGGATGGTTTCCCAGGAAGTAAATAGGTTGTCAGAGAGTGACTAAAGAATTCAGGGTGTCCTTCTAGTGGGGGAGGACCTTATCAGTGTATTCCATTTTTATAGGGTACTTTGATAATAGCACCTAGTGATTGATAGATACTAGGCTTGAACCTCGATGTTCGATTTGGATAAAGGAAGCTTGTTAGATCGGGGATAGCAATGTAGAAATTGTGAAGGTAAAATGGTGGGTTGGGGGTTAAGTCATGGGATGGGATAGAACATGAAGCTTGTATGTGTCTTTGTCACTATACTTGTACATTTTTGTTGGCATGAAATTGATTTCTAAATTCATGGTTTTGAATATGGATTTTGGCATAATTGAGGATTTTAACATGATTACTCATTTAATTGATTTTCCATGGGGTATGATGCATCATTTATGCTTTATTAATATTTATGAACAATTTGGGGATGCATGGGAATGGTCAATGAATTTTAAGGTACTATGGATCTCTCAATTACTTAATTTTGGTCCTGAAAATTGTATGTCCTCAAATTATATGTGAAAATTACCATTGAATATAATTTTTTCATATGGTTTTACTATTCTTAAATCTTTGCATTGCATAGATGGTTAAAAGAGCATGAATTTGTTCTGGTTTAAATTTAAATAATTTTGGAAAGGCCTTGGTGGCCACTATTTGATTTTAAATGGTTTTGTTTCAATTGGGAATCTTGGAGTCAAATTGGTCTAATTATTTTGAATGTCTATATTAGGATCTAGGTAGCATTAGAATGGATAAGATTTTAGGTATGGAAGAACCAAACGTACCTGGTGTACATCTTTGGTGACACCTATTGGAGTGGAGTATTGTGCTTATAGGTAATGAGGTAAAGGTTGATGATTAGCCTTAAAATTTTCTTTAGTGGTGGACTTCAAGGGAAGGTCGGGTTGCATATTCTAGTGATCCTCTTCTACCGCGATTAAGAAAGTACTCTACTAGTGTAGCATGCATTCTTATAGCACTTATGCTTAATGTTATCATTTAACATTCCCCTTATTACCTGGATATAAGTCTTGATCTTGTGTTAAGTTACTAATGGTATGTGTGGTTGTATTTCTTTGGTGTCCAATCTAAGGACTCCTTTCATGGTATGGTTTTTTCTGGATGTTCCTTCATTTATGGTTTAGGTGGTTATTATAAAGTACTTTATGCCTATGGTATCGTGTCTTGTTTTGGGGTCTTGCCTTGGAAGGCATGGATAATTCTTGTACTTCGGGTTTCTTAAATGATTCTTCTTGTGTTAGGGTGGTAGTGGTTAGAGAAGTGTTGTGATGTGTTGAAATAGGGAATGTAGAAGTCCTTAAGTGAGGGAGAGTCTCGGATAGCTACTAGAGTTAAGGTTTGAAGGTAAGGTAAGATTGTTGTCATAAGAAATAGTTAGGAAAGGAATAGGTGGTGAAAATCCATCGTGAAATATTAAATGGTGTTAGATATTTGATGGATAGATCATACCGCGGGTATGTAAGCGGTAGGATTAAATATTGTGATTGGTAGATATACCCATAGTTGTGTTGGGTACTAAAGAGGTTTGGTGAGGCATGGTCTTATGAATTGTCTTCCTAGCATAGTGGTTGCATGGCTTTCATAGGTTGGGGGTTTTGTTTACGATGATTAAATATTGTTTTTCCATGTCCCTTACTCATGGTTTCCATGTTATAATGGTGATGGAGGTGGAGTAGTGTTTTGGGATAGATGTAAAGAGTAGAGTTCGGCGGCTTAAGTAAGCTTCTTTGTATTTTATATAGGCTTGAACATGGAATTAGTGGTGTATAGTTAGACTTAAGCTCTAGTAGTGATATGTATCAGTAATTTCTAAGTTGGATTGGATTTGCTCTTTAGTGTAGGTTCCATTTATTCGGTATCCTGTGTGTTTGTGTTGGGGTAAGGTGTGGTTGGTTCCTTTGGATGGTATTGGTTTCTCTAATTCCTTGTTCTCTACAAGGAATCTTGGATCAGTAAGTTCACCGTTTGCAAATGAAAGGTATGGCTTTGGTAAAGGTTCCATGGTGGAACTAAAAGCTTGAGGAAGCTATTTGTGAAGCAAAAGTGGACATGGAGTCCAAGGATCCACGTTGGTTCTTTGTTTCAATAATTTATGCGTAGGGTGTGTGTTCTTCAATACTTATTTGTTTTCAAACTTTGTTAAAGGTGAGCAATGGTTTCTCTTGCATCATAGTTTCCTAACTTAGTTAGAGCTCAGAATAGAGGTGTTAGGGTGTAAATCGTGCTTGGGGTATGTGATGATCTTCTTATCTTAGTTTATTTCTTGTCCTCTATTTTGGTTGGGAAGGTTGATGTGTGTTAATGTGTTAGCTCATTCTTATCCTTACCCTTACCCATTATTCGAGGATGAATATTCCTAATGGGGAGACTGAAATATCTCAGAAATAGGACCCATGAAAATTTCGTTAGTTTTGGACCTCTTTGGCTCGATGCGACTAAATAGAGTCACTCGTATCCCTTGGATATGAGTCATAGGGTGGCTAGGTGACTCACTTATACCCTAGGTAGTAAGGTTCTCTTAGATACTTCCCAAGGTATGACTCACATGGATAAGAGTCATATAGGAGCATACGACTGGCATAGGGAAAGTTGTATGGTGTGTGTGTGTTGTCTTGGGGAATCTATCCAATATACTGTTAGTGGGTATTGTTGGGGGGTGTTACTTGTACCCTTAGGTACAATTTAGGGAAGTTGATTCGTATAGAAACCAGTAGGTTAGGTCATGGAAAGGTTGGGTATGAGTTGGGGTACCACTCATACTCTTAGATACGAGTGGTAAGGGGGAGTCATACCCCTAGACATGGCTTGATTTAATTTTAAGTCAAGGGTAGTTTGGACTTTTCCTACTCCTAAAACCTTATGTCCTCACATCATATAACCTTATATGTCCTTCCATAACACTTATTAAAGGATCATAACACGTCAAACACTCTCTTAAACACTTTCTTGAAGATTGGAGGCTAGGGTTTCTTTATGTGTTCTTCAAAGGGCTCAAAGGTCAAGATTTCTTTTGTAAATAATCTTGTGTAAGGCATTTACTCCTTCCCTCATTGTTATTTCAAAATAAATGCATGTGTAATGTGTTTTCATACTGAAGAAATACGTGAAATAACTAATCTAAAATGAAGAGAAAATGAAATCTCTTTTTTCCTTTTATTATTTCAAAAGATACTGGAAAATCTTTTTGTATTTTCTTTTTAAAGACGTATATGGAACACCAACTCTAAATGAAGCTTGAAAAAAATCTTTTTGATTTTTCTGAACCTAAGAAGGTCACTTACGTATCTCACCCCTAAAAGAGGAGAATCAGATGTGTGTAATTTGTCCAGATTGGGAGATTAAAATTAACTAACATATTGCATCCTGACTTAAGAGACACGGCCAACAACAAATGATGAAAAACTTCAATAAAATCTTTATTGCATTTTCTATTTGAAACTTTATATAAAAATGAAACAAAAAATTACGAAAGAAAAATATTTTGATATTTTCATACAAAATTATTCCAAAATAAAACACCAACAAAATAAAATATTTTTTTGAAATTTTCAATGCAGACAAACATGAAAACATTCAAAGGAATATTTTTTTGACATTTTCATTATATGAAATGTACAAAATTTAAATATTTTTTGGATATTCTTCTATAAAAAAATGATATATAACTCATATATATATAAAATAATATCTTTTTGAAGTTTTCAAATTGAATTCATGCTAAAGAAAACAAGGAATTTTTTTTATTATTATTTTTTAAGGAAAAACATGCAAAAGGTAAAATATTTTTTTGAATTTTTTTTTTATTATGAAAGCAAAAGCCAAAGAGAAACTCTACAAACGCCGTAATTCTTTCTTTTTTTTACTTAAATCTTTTGACACCTTCTTTTTCTTCAATCACACTTGCCTAAACACACATTTTTCAACAATTTTAGCATATGCCTCCCTAAATTAGTCTATCAAGTTACCTTTTTACCCTCAAAGATACAACAAGTAGTACATAGGGATGTTTAGGGGTAAGTCACCTTCAAAGGAATAAATGGGGTCCAGTCAGGTCTCAACATAATGCAAATAAGAATGACCTAAAGGCTAACCCAGGTTAGGGTTCAACTAACAAGGCTCTTCGGGGAAGCGTATGATTGATAAAGGCTGCGATATCTTTTCACCCACTCCATACACCTGACGGTTCCCCCTCTTAATATAAAGGTGACTCAACAAAGGTTCGTGTACACACATGTACTATGAGACTTATTTCAAAAAAATGACTCGGAGTAATGCATATGATGACAGGTATAAAGCGATAGCACATAAGGAAAAACTGTAAACACAAAGAACGTAGGCATCCAACAATGATAAAGGATAACATATATGATAACACAAACAAGGCGTCGAAACACCTATAGTGCCAAACTAAGCCGATACAACTCAATATTGAAGCTCGAATTCTAGAAAAAAAATCCAACAAAGTCGCCAGAGCTGCCACACCACTTTTTTACAAAAGAAGTATTATTTAGTTTGAAATATTTTTTATTTATTAAAGTGATAAAAGAAAGGTGTTTCGAAAAAGGATTTTTTAATTAAACTCCAGAGTCTCCACTTGACATTGTTCGGTGTGCCAAGTCACCTTTTTATATTCTCTTTTCAAAATAGTTGACTCTTAAAACTGATCCACAGACAGAGATTCTGATTAAGGAATTTTGATGATCTAGGGGAAGGTGTTAGGCACCCCTTAATCCCGTGGTTCGATCATAATTTCTTCGTTAAGTTATATCTGCAAATATAACACTATGGGATGGATAAACCTCACCCAATAGCACATAAGCAAACAAGCACCCAAACAAATAAAAGGCTCAAAAAATATAATGTCCAATCCAATTAATACAATCCCAAAATGAAAAAGTACAAAAATATAAACCTATACTAACATACTCTAATCCTAAACTATGCTCTATCTGATCCCTCTAGTTTTGATCAAGAATCTCCTTCGACGACATAACACGTCAGGGCATTCCCTGGTGAATAAATACAATTTCTCTCGGGGCATTCCCTGGTCAAATAAGTATAGTTGAATGAATGCAGTAAATTAGAACAAACCAATCAATTTGGTCATTCAACAATTCATAATTCCTGAATTTACCTATCCAACTTACCGTTTGCCTATCAGTTTTGACCTATGATACTATTAGATGAGAATAGAATTGATAATTATTCTAAATTAAACAACCATCAACTAATCAAAACAACCCAATATTTACTTTTATCAATTCTCACCCACAATTTCATTCTCAATCAAGGATTAATCGACTCTTCAGTTATCGATTCATTCATTCTCTTTTTTATTTTTAAAAAATTCAAATCTAGTATTAACAACATATAACAACAAATAATAAAATATGCTAAGCATACAGGTCATTCACATCCACAACAATAACCAAAATTCGAGATAAAATAGAGAACGAGAAGATACCTCTCTTAGGCCATGAAATGTAGAATTCTTGCCAAGATGTATGACACTTTGACTGTGGCAGTAAAGCACATACCTCTTTTAGGCACAATCAAGTTTCCCTAAGAATATCTCCATCCAAATTAATTCTTTACAAGCATCAATGGCAGAAATAAGCTCAGCTTCTGTAGTAGATAGAGCAACACATTTTTGGAACCTAGATTGCCAAGACACAGCTCCCCCTACAAAAGTAATCAAATACCCTAAAGTAGACTTTTGAGTATCAACATCACCAGCCATGTCTAAATCAGTATAACCACAATGAATAGGCTTCTCTGTACCAAAACACAAACTTAGACTAGAAGTGTCGCAAAAATATCTCATAATCCACTTCACAGCATTCCAATTTTCTCTTCTCAGATTAGAAAAAAAAATGGTTAACAATACCAATAGCATGAGCAATATCCAGTATTGTACAAACTATTGAAAACATTAAACTACCAACGACTGAAGCATAAGGAAATTTCTTCATATCTTCCTTCTCATTATCACTGGAAGGACAATGATTCGTGCTCAATTTGAAGTGCATAGCTAAAGGTGTACTGATAACCTTAGCCTTATCCATGTTGAACCTTTGAAGTACTTTATGAATGTACTTCTCTTGTGATAACTACAACTTCTTGGTCTATCTATCAAGGATAATATGCATGCCAAGAATCTGCCTTGTTGGTCCCCAGTCTTTCATAGAAAAAGACTTACTTAACTCTTACTTCAACTTTTGAATCCTGCAAGCATTATTACCAACAACAAGCATGTCATCAACATAAAGCAACATAATAATAAAGTCACCATCAGAGAATTTTTGCACAAAATACAATGGTCTGAAGTAGTCTTCTTAAAGCCCTGCTAACTCATAAAGGAACCACACTTCCTGTACTACTGCCTGGGATCTTGTTTCAAATCATACAAGCTCTTCTTCAATTTGCAAACATAATTCTCTTTTTCCTTGACTTCAAAAACTTTGGGTTGCTCCATATAGATTTCTTCATCTAAGTCACCATGGAGAAAAGTAATTTTAACATCCATTTGCTCAACCTCTAAATCTAGAGTTGCAGGTAAGCCTAGAACCATACGGATAGATGACATCTTCACAGATGATACAAGCACAAGGAGCCTCAGAGTACAATGTATTATCTAAAGGTCAAGGCTTCGGAATTAGCAAGCAATTGAAGACTTTTTGAAGTATTTTAAAGCCTTGGTCATGAGAAGGAAGGACAGGATCTTATACACTCAAGAGGCACCCAAAGTTAAGGTTATTATAGTCTTTTAAGACTCTATTTTTTACACTCCAAAGGAGCACCCTTCATTAAGGGTATTTTTATCATTGTTTGTAATAAGTATAAATAGACACATTAGATACTATTTTCATTAGCTTTGATGAATATTGAAAGGATTACTCTTTAGATTGTATTTTTATTCTTCTCCTAGTGAGAGAAACAAAAATTAGGGTTAGCACAATTGATGGATTTCACTTATGTTGACAAATTGGCAAGAAAGGTGGGTTTTGAGGAGTGTGAATTCCCTTGGTCCACCTAAGAGTGAGGTTCAATCTAATGTTGGGGAGTTGTGATTGAAGGTTTGATACACTTTTTTTCCTAATCTTTGGTGTTAGTAAGGGTCTCATTACTATCTTTTTTTATTTTATGCAATCTTCTTCTTCATCTCCTTTCTAAGTGTTGTTTTCTTTGTTTTGTGTTTGCGGTTTTTTTGTTCTTTGTGTGTTATTTTCGGATTCCTAGTCTTTTCTTGTATCACAGTCGGAGAGAATATATCATCAAAATCAACTCCCTTTTTTCTTATTAAATCCCTTCACAATCAATCTAGACTTGTACCGTGGAATTGGGTTACCATCATCATGTTTCACCCAAAAAACTCACCTGTTTTTCAAAGCGTTTTTATCTTTAGGCAGCTTACCCAAATCAAAGGTATGATTATTATGCAAAGATTTAATCTCATCTTCCATAGCATCAAACTACTTTTATTTTTCTTCACTTTCCACGGCCTCATCAAGACTCTCAAGTTCTCCCCCGTCAGTTAAGAGTACATACTCATTGGGAAAATAACGAGATGAAGGTATTCTTTTTATCGTAGATCGTCTAAGAGAATTCTCTGGAGCATCAACAACTGGTTGTTAATCAACCATATCAACTTGAACTGAAGCATCAACAACATCTTGCTAGTCATTCTGGACAAGATCATCATCTTCATTATCAACTTGATTTTCATCATCATGAAGATTTTCTTCAGGAGTAGTAGTCAAAGGAACTGGATTAACATCAACTAGGCTCCCACTACTCTGAGAATAAACCTTCTCAGCTTTGTCATAATCTTTAATTTTTTGTTCTTCAAGGAACACAACATCGCAGCTTCTAACAAGTTTCTTCTCAACTGGATCATAAAAAATATAGCCAAATTTATCATGACCATAACCAATAAAGATACACTGTCTAGTTTTAACATCGAACTTTGACATTTGATCTTTAGGAACATGCACAAAATATTTACACCCAAAGACTCTAAGATGATCATAAGAAACATTCTTACCTGACCAAACTCTGCGAGGGACATCACCATCCAAAGCAACAGTAGGAGATAAATTGATAACATAAGCAGCAATATTAAGTGCTTCTGTCCAAAAGGAATTTGGCATCTGAAAGAATACATCTAGCTCTCTTAACTAGAGTTTTATTCATCCTCTCAGCTAAACCACTTAAATGAGGAGTTTTTGGAGGAGTTTCCTGATGCTGAATACTCTGCTCTCTACAATATCTATCAAAAGGATCAATATACTTACCACCATTATCTGTGCGAATGCATTTAAATTTCTTCCCTGTCTGCCTCTCAATCAAGGCCTGAAAATTCTTGAACACGTTAAGTACTGACTTCAAAGGAAATACTCAGAGTTTGCGAGAATGATCATCAATAAAAGTCACAAAGTAAAGTGCTCCACCATGAGACCTTACCTTAAAAGGACCACACAAATCAAAATGTACTAACTCCAGCAAATCAAGCTTTCTTGAAGAAGGATGACTCTGAAAAGAAACTCTTTTTCTGTTTACCGGCTAAGCAATGAACACACTTCTTCAACTTTGCTTGTTTTACTCTAGAAAGCAAATTTTTCTTATCCAAACTATCAATCCTCTTCTCACTCATATGACTCAACCTTCTATGCCATAATTCTAATGAAGTATCATTCTCCACCAAGTTTATGAAGACTCTAGAAGTGGAGCCCATATTCCTGAAATACGTACAAGTTAGACAACTTGTCAACTCAAGCCACAATCATCGAACCTCTAGTAAGTTTCCACTGGCCAGCACCAAGGGTGTTAGCATAACTCTCATTATCAAGGTTCCCTACAAAAATCTAATTCAAGCGAACATCTGGAGCATGCTTGACATTATTAAGAACTAGTTTGAAACCATTATTACTTTTCAAACAAACAGTGCCAATGCCAAGTACTTTAACTTCATCATTAATGTCCATTTTCAACATCCCAAAATTACCTGGGGTATAAGAAGAAAATAATTCCTTTTTTGGTGTAATATGAGAAGTAGCACCAAAATCCACAAACTAGATAGACTCATCACAAACAATATTAATGGAATTCTCACCACAAGCAACAAGAAGATCATTATTTACAACAACGGCAACACGATTTTTATTATTGCCTTTTTTTTCTTTTGTCGTCTCATATCTCTTATGCTTGTAGAAATATTTCATGATATTCCCCTTTTTGTTGCAATAGTCACATATAATATTCTTGAATTTGGACCTCGACTTGCTTCTACTTTTATCTCTATCATTCGGACCTCTAGACTTGTTTCTCTCTCTCTGTTCAGTAACTAAAACATCAGAGTATGAAGATGAAGAAGATGACGCCTGAGATTTCCTTCTCATCTCATCATTCAAGACACCACTCTTAACATATTCTATAGTTATAACACCACCGGGAGAAAAATTAGTCAAAGAAACTCGAAGAGTTTCCCAAGAGTCAGGCAGAGTGTTAAGAAGCCAAAGTCCGTAAATTTCTTCATCGAACTTTACACCCATTCTGGAAAGATGGTCAAAGACACCCTAAAAATCATTTATATGATCAGAAATATGACTACCTTATTTGTACCTGATATTCATCAATTGCTTAAGTAGGAACAACTTGTTATTGTCAGTCCTCGAAGCATAAATTGTCTCGAGCTTATCCCACAAACTTATGGCATGTATCTTATTTACAATATGATTTCTAACATTATCTTCAACCCATTGTCTAATACAGCCACAAACCTATAGGTTCTCAAAGTTTCAATCCTCAACTATCATGGATTGAGGTTTAGCAGACGCAAACACAAGTAAATGCATTTTCTTGACAAATAGGAGATCTTTCATTTTGCCTTTCTAAGTGTGATAATTACTATCATTAAAACACACCACTTTGCTCATATTTTCCTCCGTCATTCAAATTGATAATCAACAACAACCAACTCTTTGATACCACTTTGTTGGGAAAGGTAAGGGTACAATCAAAATGTCTGACAGGGTAGCAGCAGAAGAATACCCAAGTTTAAATTTTCTCTTTCAATTTGAACCAAGAGTAAACAAACAAACCCAAGAAAAATAATAATAATAGGCAGCAAATATATCAACCACATAAATACAACAAGACAAGAATAACAAGACACCAAATTTATATGAAAAATCCTTCAGTGTGAAGAGTAAAAAACCGCAGGATCAAAACCTCCACTATAATCACCAAGAGTTACAATATTGTCTCCAAAATGACCACCAAACAAGTGCCAAATAACGAGCAACAACACAACAAGATAGCACCAAAATTAGAGAATAAAAAGGAGCAAAACACCAAAAAAATATAGTTGTTGTTCGGGAATGTAAAACAGGAGGTATGAGCCACCAAATCTACCTCCGTCAGTTTCTAATCAAAGATTAAGATGAGAGGAAAAAGTTATCCAAAAATCAGCTCAATCGGGCAGAAAGTGGGAATCACAATTTGAAGTTGACAGTTGTTGCTGAAATTTTGGGTGAGAAAATCTACTTTTGTTTTCTCTTTATGGCTATTGAAACTCTGGTGAAATTAGACCTAAAAAGATCTATATATATGTCCCATAGTAATGAGCCTATGGATAATAGTGAGTTGGTCTAAATTAAGCTTTATTTATCCACATAGGAAGAGAAAAGGCCCATATCCCAACAAATATACCTTAGTGCCAATGTATTTTGCTCATTGGAGACACTCCGATAAAGCGAAGAGACAAAGCAAAAGAAAGAAACATGCTTAAATCACTTAATTCTTGAGGTTGCATATATTCAAATAGAAAACAGTTAAAACAAAACTAACTCAGATAGCATCGTTGGCAAGTTCAGGAGGCAACTGTTAAGAGAGACGGCATTATGCAATTCAGTTCGTACACAAAAACAGAGATATAACCCCTGTTTCGATGAGTGGAGTTGTTATTCAAGATTGATTCCAATTTAAAAATTCAATATCCACATAATTGAAAATTAAAATCCAATTATCAGACCTTACATTTTATTTTTGTGAAAATAAAAATAAAAAACTTAAGAGAGAAATATCAATTACCCCCGAACTTGTCACGTTTTATTCATGGTACACCTGAACTTTCACTAGTCCTAAGTAACCCCCGAACTTGTTTTTTCAGTACGTCGCGCCCCTTTTTTGCTGATGTGGCAAAGTGTGTGAGTTTCACACTCCATCACGCGCGTGATGGAGTATTTTTAAGCCGAATCAGCCATTTTAATGGTTAAAAAAATGAAAAAAAAAATATTTTTCTTTAATTTTTTCAACAAAATTCAATTATCTCTCTCATTATTTATTATCCCTCTTCATCCATTACTTCTAATCTGAAAAAAAAATTTCATCCATTTATTAATTTGTAAAACTCATGTTTATCTCTTAATTAGTTTATGAAATAAAACTTTCACCCGTTTATTAATTTTGTAAAATTTTCGTTTATTAATCTAAAAAAAAAATTCATCCGTTTATTAATTCAATCTGAAATTTCAATTTTCATTTTTATGAAACTCCTTTAATTTTGTAATCTTAATTATATATATCATATGAGCTATTGTAACTAAAGATTCGGTTGTTTTCATGTTAGTTACTACTTTTCTATTTTATGAGTATTTTTTTATCGGTTAAATCGAAAATCAAATCGTTAGGGACTAAAAATTGTTAACCAATATAACTACATACACCATAATGCATACAATCGAGTAATCTACGTTCGAAATTGTCATCCGACCATGAAATTCTCACAGTCCAAAATTCTACTTATATAGAGAGAGAGAAAAAAATGAATTTTGTTGAAATAATTAAAGAAAATTGACTGAATTTTCTGAATAATATTCAATTACTCAAGAGTCAAGAGTAATTGAATTCAATTTTAAGTTCAATAAAAATAATTGACTGTACAGTTCAATTTTAAGTTCAATTATTCAATTTTAAGTTCAATTAAAATAATAATTTAATCTAATCTTATTGGGTTATCGGTTTACCCAATAACTTAATAAAAAAATCGAAATTGAAGCAATAACCTAATAATTTTTTTTCTACAAAATCGTTAAAAAATTATTAACCCAATAACGATAAATCAATAATATTTTTATCGGTTTAATTTTTGTACACCCCTAACTTAAATTACAATTTCTTAATCCATTAATTATAACAAGAAACGTATATGTGCATGTGAGTCTCCTCAAAATCTTAATTGAAACAGTAATTGAAAACTACTATGAAACACTAATCGGAAAAAAATAACGATTAAAATAATTTCATATTTTTAACACACAAAAAAATGTAAATTTTTAAATAATAGCTTACTTGATCGACGAAAATTATACCTTTCACTATTTTGGAGTAGAGGGAAATTGAAAAATATAATTTTTTTAGAGAGAAATCGAATAATTAAGGGTTGAAATGGGTTATTTTTTAATATATGATAAATATAAGGGAAGAGAATGGTATTATCCATGTGAAAAGCCACATCAGCAATTTTATCCACGTGTCCGCGCGTGTATTACACGCAGTGGACAGGTGGCTGAACAGGGTAGCGCGACGTACTGAAAAAACAAGTTCAGGGATACTTAGGATTAGTGAAAGTTCAGGTGTATCATGAATAAAACGTGACAAGTTCAGGGGTAATTGATATTTCTCTCAAAACTTAAATACTAAATGAGAAGAACGCTGTCCCACAATACGAATGAGATTGACATCCATTTAACTTTATATTATAATCAACGATTTCATCAAACCCCTAAGTGCACGATTATGAAATCCACAAACCCATATCTTCCATAGAATCCAAAATCACCTGAAGACGGAAACAAACATAAATCTTCTATTTTACACCATCAAGCTAACACAATCCTCTTTGTTTTACACCAGGTATATCCACACATAGCTAAAGAATGGGAGTACATTTCACGTGAGGAACAATTGTGATTCATTTGGATTCTAGTATACTACGATATCAAATTCTCTTTTAGTCAATAACCACCCCAACCATTCACCACCCATAGGTCAATTTACAAAATTTAACTAAACAGCCTCTCTTTGTTTTTTTCTTAAATAATTAAGTTTCAACTGTTTATTGGTTTCATACATGATATAATTATTTATTCAAATTTTTTCTAATAAATAATACTTATCATTATTGTTTTACAAAATCTATACTGAATGACGTGTGTCGAATAAAACTAATTGTTTCGGATCATTGCATGCCCCGGTAAAGTGGTCTCACAAGTTTTCCTACGTGTAAATCTTGATAATACCTTAAACATCTTGATCTCTCTGTCAATCTCTTAACTAATCTTCCTCGAAGTTGTAACTGCAATTTTGCAGAAGCTTATTTCTAGAGAATGGAAGAGGTGGAGGAGCAAAGGATCAAACTTGTCGATGATGTGATGATAAACATATGGAAGTGACTGCCAGCAAAATCACTGATAAGATTAAAATGTGTATCTAAAAATTGGTACTCATTGATAAATAGCCCTGATTTCATGTCTATCCATTACAATTATGAGACTCCCTCAAATCACTTCATATTTCTTAAGCACTACGAAGAAATTGAAAAAATTACCGAGTCCATTTATTACAATGGTAAGAATATGTTATCTTTCCATTCAAATGATGAATCATTCAAATCTACAGCACCAAATATAGAATATTTAGATAATTATATAGGTGTCAACATAGCAGGTGTGTGTAATGGCATAGTCTGCATTGCCAGTTATAGGGGCATTGTTTTGTGTAACCCAACGTTAAGAGAGTTTTGGAAACTCCCTCCTAGCATTCTTCCTCCTCCCGCATACTTATCTCCTAGTAAAGATCTTAACTACTTGATGGACATGACCATAGGAATCGGGTTTGACACTAACGCTAATGATTATATGGTGGTTAGAATCCTAAATCCTAGTCATGAATATGAATTTGAGGATGTTGATAATCATAGAAAGTATATTATTAAGGTAGAAGTCTACAATCTATGCACAAATTGTTGGACAAAACTTGAGGATCTAGAATGCATAATAGATTCCTTTTATTGTTCTCATGTAATGTTTAACAGAGCCTACCATTGGGGTGGATATCTGAAAGCAGGTGGTAATTGCATCATTTCTTTCGATTTCAGAGCCGAGTCGTTCCAAAAATTGCTATATCCTGAGGGCTAAGCTAGCGAAGGAAGGGAGGGGCTCTTCGTCTTGAATCAAACTCTAGCTTTGATTTGTTTTACTGAGATTTATCCTCCAGATGTGTTAGTTCACCAATCTATTGATATATGGTTAATGAAGAAATATGGTGTTAGAGAGTCCTGGATAAAGGAACTTACAGTTGGACCAATGCTCATAAAGGCACCTTTGTCAGTTTGGAAGAATGACACAGGACTAATGATAGAAAGCAAGGAAGGAAATCTTATGTCTTGTAACTTCTTTTTCCAATCAACGGAGGACCTTCATATGTCTAGTGTGCCCAACACATTCGAAGCTTTTCTTTGCAAAGAGAGCTTGATTTCCATCAAGAAAGAGAGAAACAAGTGGTCCTGATCTGAGACAATCGTCATTCGTGTCACAATGATTATTCTTGTTAATTAAGGAGTATTTATTTTGAAGGGACTTAATGTCTTAATTAGCGTTAGAAGTGTTTTATTAATGTGTTTTTTTTTGGTTTAATTTCCATTAGGCTTTTGCCTAATGTTTTCATTAATAATCAAATTATAGAATACAACTTCAGAAAATAAAAATATGTTTAAAGTTTGAGCGCTAGCTAGAAATTTAAAAAAAAAAAACTAGTGAAAAGCTAATCACTAAGCTGGCATTAGAACTAGAAAGCTGACGTTCCTTCTCCTTGTTATTCCTCTTCTGTTGTTTTGTGAGGAGTCAAACTGGTTTGCTGCTGATGTAATGTTTATGTACACACTACAAGTGTGACAACTGCTACAAGAATTATCATTTGTCAATAATCCTCCTTAGTTTTGACCTCAAATTTTGTATTCGACTCTTATCTATGTTAAGAAGTCTTTTTCCTTTTGTTGGCAGGTATAAAGGAATGAAAACACACAAGCCAAAGATATAGTTTTTTTAAGAAATTATTCTTTCTATGAAGTATTTTATAATTAACTAGTAAGGATTATCCGTGCGTTCCCCGGCCCAACAAGAATAAAGTTCTATTGTTTATTATAAGGAAAAATTACATATATACACATGTTAACTTTGTCTTATTACATTACATCTCATATTGAATTTTTTTTTATAAAAATCCCAAATTAATTACTTAAATTCCTACCTTTTTTTTTATTTTCTCTCTCTTCCTTTTTATACATTCCAAACAACCATATTTTTCTCTTAAAATCTTGCTACATTTTCTCTCGATTTATTTAGTATGCCATCTATGATTATGAGTAGCAGCTGTAATTCCAATTTTACCTTCCCTTCTTCCTCACCATTTCACTTCTCCTTAACCACGGATTCCACTTTCTCTACTCGAAATCCATAAACCCAAAATTATTTTTTTTTCTTTTTCAAAAAAATAAATAAATTAAACCCGAATTAATCAAATAAACACTCTCAATAACAAAACAAAATCAAATTGAAAAAACCCTTTGATTATTATTTTGCATAATTTTTTTTTTTAATTTAAATTTTTTGTTGAAGGAATTTATTATGTATAGATCTTGAACAGTGATGGCTTGAAATATATTCAGATTTCGTACGGCTCTTAAAGGACTGAGTCAATTATGAACTTGTTGGTGTTAGGCGTTGCGGGTGCTTATTACACTGTCTTTTTGACCAACTATGAGGGACGAAACTAAAGGCCAAAGCCAAAGAAAATATTTACTGGGATTTTCCCTTTCACTTATTGAATTTCTCTTTCACTCATTTGTTAATGATTAAAACAACATACTACTAATTAATCTGATATTATATTTTGAACACATAATATGTTTCCTATTATGTACCTTTGCTTATAAGTGAATCTTACATTGAACTAAAGACTAATATGTTTTAATCATATGTATTACATAACAGCATACATGTTGTAAAACGTTTATTACTTGTAAAAAAATTACAGAAATTGTTAATATCATGCACATTTATAATGTATGATGTTATATCATACATTGATACGAATGTATAATCAAATATTATACATTCGTAAGTCTACTGGAATGACACAGTTTCACTATACATTGCTTTGAATGTATAACAACTTATTATACATTCAAACATTTACTGAAAAGACACACATTTATTATACATTGATTTGACTGTATAAAAACATATTATACATTCGTAAATTTACTGGAATGATAATGTATATAATTTTTTTTAACAAAAAAATTGAATTCCGTTAAATTTTGTTATTGTATTTCTAACCTCATACATGTTAAAAACGTATAATGTTATATCATACATTTATTACACATTAACTATTAATGTACAATATTTTAATACACCGTACGTTTCAACAATTACTTACTCCTATAGAGGGTAAGTTACATAGTTAATGTACATTTATAATCATGTTCTAATTTCAAACTATATTGTTACGAACTATGATATAGGGAAAAATCATAAATTTTTTATACTAATATAAATCATTGATTAAAGAAATTAACATCTATAATCAATAAAAATATATATATATTACTTGCTCCAGCATTCAAAAAAAAAAAACTAATAAAAAATGTTTATACAACCAAAACCATTCAAAGCATCCGCACATAGAAAACCATATTATATTCTTCATGATTCCTTTGGAAAGAAACCGCAAGTCCTGCGGTTGTGACCGACTCGTCCGTATTTACCGAAATTACCATTGCATCACTTTTGTATGACGTATCATTAATTTCCGACTCCCAAATTTCAGAATATCACAACAATACGAGGATATTCATATTGATTTTACTAGTATTGAAAAGCGTATGTAGAAAAAGATTTTAGTAGTTTTGAAGAACGGGTGTAGAGGAAAGTGGTTGGTTTTTGACTTTTCAGATCGTGAATCACAGGAAAAAAAAATTATGTATAACAAAAAATTTTAAAATTCAAATATTAGTTACATGTTCTATCAATAAATGACTTAATGTTGGCTAATTACAGCCTTTAATTAAGGAACTGTAAAATAATTAAAGATTCTCTTACCTTAAATATTGGATTAGCTGTTACATCATACATTCGACCAATGTATAATATGTGACCGAATGTATGAGTATATTTGCAAAAAAAGGGAGAAAGAAAACAACAAGGGATTTTGTGTAATTATTTTTATTGTCTAGAGGATTTATGTTGTTTACACTCATTATAAATTAGAGAATTCATCCACGCTTTAGCCCATTACGAAAGTAAACGAAAGTTGAAAATATTTAAAATGATAACAGCTTTGATTTACTATTGTTTTTTCATTTCTATGGACAAACATCACCGAATGTAATTCATTATGCATAAACTAATCTCATGATTAAAAATATGCTAGTAAAATGAAAGCAAACAACTGATAAAATATAAGTGCCAATCTAAAACACTGTAACGTGTCACATTTTAATTTTAGTGGAGATTTTTAACTTCTACATACCAACTTGCATCTTTCACGGATTTAAAAAAAAAAAAAAAGAATAATAAGAAGACCTAAGGTTAAAATAGGAAAAACTCCTGACTCAAAAATTATAAAATTATACTGTACAAGCAAGTTGTTAGATAGTTAGAAACGTTGGGTTTTAAGAAAGAAGTTGACAATTATTTCAATAATTACATGTTCGATTTGACTTATGAACAAATACACAAGCATATGTTTCATGCTTGTTTGAATAAAAATAATAAAATTTCTCAACATGATACAACATGAATAGCTAGAAATTCTAAAAGAAAAGGTCATTCATTCGATGAAACATCAAATGAATTATAATTTTCTTTAAGCTAATCTCTAATATATTAAAGTGTGAACGACTTTAAAAATCTTGTTTGAACATTTTGCTATTCATTAAAATACTCGTTGTACACAGAATTATTTTCACTATTTTTCTCAAATAATTATTATTTGATTAAATCCTAAAGTCATAGGTAACTCATGATTAATTTGGGTAGAATTCTCTCACGTGTTGTTTTGGTAAAATTTCTTCAATTTGATTTGTAGTCGAATTAGGTTTTACTATTTGATTTAGGTAAAAAATCATAATATTTAATATTTTTAAATTAATTAAAATTTTACCCTATACCAAAAAACCTATAAGTCTATTTAAATAGCAATGTTAGATCAAAATTATTATTTTTTTTAAAAAAGAAAAACTAAGTTTCTCTACTTCTACTTTTTCTTCTTATTCTAGTTTTAATTCAAGTTTCATTATTATCACCCATCATTTATTTTTTTAGGTAACATATTTAAAAATTATGTATAATTATACATAGTCAACAATTGATATAATAAATTTTTATTTTTTTTTATAATTTATCGTGATTAACTTCACACTAATTATTTTTCCAGTAATTGGGAGTTTAATCTAACTGGCCCAGATCTTACTGATTGTTTGTTGATCTTGAAGAGCTGAGATTGCATAGTTAAGCGAAGTTGCATTATGGCCCAATAAACACATGCTACAGCCTTATAAGGCTCCACTACAGAATCAGCAGGTGCACTCATCTTTTGTAAGAACTATTTGTTTCATATGAACCATTCATTAACATTTTTGTCCGTTCAATTGTTCATTAACGTTGTGAGGTTTATTCATATTTTTCAATTGTTAGATTTATTCATATTTTCGTCACTGAATTTAATAAAAGAACATTCTTCTATTAAAAACATAAAGTTAGCAGTTGGCAAATTATTCATACCTTTCTATTAGATTAAAAACATAAAGTTAGCAGTTGGCAAATTATTCACGCATTTTCTATTTACCTCTAACAAAATATTCACACATTTTCTATTGACTTCTAAATACACAAATAAATTTTCACACCTATAATCTCTCTCTCTCTATATATATAAAAGCAAAACAAAATCAAGACAACATGCGACGTGTCAAGCTATTAAAATAGCCACGTGACAATTTTTAAGACAGTTTTAAAATATTGTAATAAAAATTTTGAATTGAAATATTAAGTATTTGAATTTTAAATACATTATCCTTATCTTTTTAAATAAATCATTATCATAAAATAGAAATCCTAATTGAAGAGTTCCGTTAGACTTTTACTATTTGAAACTTATCTCTTCTAAAATATAAATACTATAAAATATATTTAAATATAATTTATTTACATATTAATAAAATATAAAAGTTTTATTAAAATAATAATAATAATAATAATAATAGTAATAATAATAATAATAATAATAATAATAATAATAATAATAATAATAATAATAGTTAGTAATAAGAGTACTACGTAGGATATACAATAGAAGTAATAATATAGTTAGTATATGAAGTAGCACTAAGTAGGATACAATAATAATAATAATAATAATAATAATAATAATAATAATAATAATAATAATAATAATAATAATAATAATAATAATAATAATAATAATAATAATAATCTATATATATATAAAAGCAAAACAAAATCAAGACAACATGCCACATGTCAAGCTATTAAAATAGCCACGTGACAATTTTTAAGACAACATTTTAAAATATTGTAATAAAATTTTTGAATTGAAATATTAAGTATTTGAATTTTAAATACATTATCCTTTTCTTTTTAAATAAATCATTATCTTAAAATAGAAATCCTTATTGAAGAGTTCCATTAGACTTTTACTATTTGAAACTTACCTCTTTTAAAATATAAGTACTATAAAATATATTTAAATATAATTTATTTACATATTAATAAAAGATAAAAGTTTTATTAAAATAATAATAATAATAGTTAGTAATAGTAGTACTGCGTAGGATATGCAATAGAAGTAATAATATAGTTAGTATATGAAGTAGCACTAAGTAGGATATAATAATAATAATAATAAAAATAATCTATATATATATAAAAGCAAAAAAAAATCAAGACAACATGCCACGTGTCAAGCTATTAAAATAGCCACGTGATAGGTTTTTAGACAAAGTTTTAAAATATTGTAATAAAAATTTTGAATTAAAATATTAAGTATTTGAATTTTAAATACATTGTCCTTTTCTTTTTAAATAAATCATTATCTTAAAATAGAAATCCTAATTGAAGAGTTCCAATAGACATTTACTATTTGAAACTTATCTCTTCTAAAATCTAAATACTATAAAATATATTTAAATATAATTTATTTACATATTAATAAAAGATAAAAGTTTTATTAAAATAATAATAATAATAATAGTTAGTCATAGTAGTACTATTTAGGATATGCAATAGAAGTAGTAATATAGTTAGTATATGAAGTAGCACTAAGTAGAGAAAATTGAAGAATAAATGTTTTTAAGTCTTAAATGAAGGATTGGTGACATTGACCAACAGATAGGGTCAAACATTATTAGGAAACTTGATCAAGTTAATTGTGGACTTGATTAATATTTTCAAAACTTTCTAATCTTTTCAAAAATACAAATCAACCCAACTCACACCCTCTTCAATCCAAATCAACCACTCTCTCCTCTCTCTCGACAACTTCTCTCAACTCTTTCCCAACCAACAGTTCTGCAAAATTTCTCCCTTCAACCCCCGACGACAAATAGTTGGGCTTCGAGTTCCCCTCTTCAATTAAATCAACTTGTCTCTCATCCCTCTCTCGACAGCTTCTCTCAACTCTCTCCCAACCAACGGTTCTACAAATTTCTTATTTCAATCCTCGGCGACTTCAATATCCGACTACAAATAGTTGAGATTCCAGTTCTTTTTCGACTTCAATCGACGTGACAGTCTTTCTCTCCGGCCACAATAGCTTCGAATTCTTCATCGGTCCTTTTCTTCTTTCACGGGTAAAAATTTATGGCCTTTTTAGTTTTGAAGAAAATGAGAAACTTGAGCCAAATTTTGTTATAGTATTGGTTAACAATTTCAATATTTATTGCACTAATTTGAAATGCGGTCTGGATAAAACCCTAATTTCTAGTATTTCTTCTCTTCTCTTCTCTTTTCGAAGTGAATTATGATATTTTATTGTTTGTTGCATTTTTTTGAAGTTTGTTTTTTATTGTTTGTGTTTATAAAAGCAAAAGAATAATTTGGTTTGCTTTGTTCTGTTCTTGTTCTTGGTAAAAATGGTGAAATTGCTATTTTTTGTTTAACAAAATCGTGCTATTGTTTCCTTCGACAGATTACCCATCTGGTGCAACATATTAACCACCTGATGCAATAGATTCATCATATGATGCAACAGATTAACCATCTGATGCACCAGAGGAACCATCAAATTACAATTCTGATGCAATAGATTAATAATCTGATGCAACAGCTTTACCATATGTTGCAACAGATTAAGCTTTGGATAAAAAATCGGATGCAACTAATTAACCATCTGGTGCAATGGAAGAACCATCAGATTAATGATCAGATGCAACAGATGAACCTTTTGTTGGATAAAATCCTACCAACTCTTCCTACAAGAAAAGTCCAAGACTTGATATTTTCAACTGATCATTCATTTGCCACGATAGGCGACCCTATATTGGAAGAAATCTAAACAATATTGACCGTTGATAACTGTTCCAACAGATCACTCATGTGTTGCAACAAATGTGTGACCTGTTGCACAGACCATTCATCTTTCTCAACAGATGAGTGATATGTTTTGTATTGTCGTAACAGATTACTCAGCCGTTGCTATGGATTATTTAACTGTTCCAACAGATCACTCATATGTTGCAACAGATGATGTCACAACAGTTGTGTGATCTGTTGAGCATACCATTCATCTGTCTTAAAAGATTAGTGGTATATTTTGTATTGTTGCAATAGATTACTCATCCGCTGCAACAGTTTGGTTATATGCTGCAATAGATATAATACCTGGTCAAACAGATCGGTGATCTGTTGCAACTGTTATTTTACTATTTTGCTTGTTTGATTTACTGTTATCCTTTTTTAGCGATGCATTAATCAACAACAATATATTATTTTATGTTACTGTTAATTTTAGATAATATGGTTCCCAAAAGAACAGAAACCGAATCAAGTCCAAGTAAAAGAACAAGTGAAGCAGCTAGGCTACATCCACCACTCTATGAGCTTGCTTTACAAGTGTTATCTCAATCGGGAGCAGAATATGTTGAACACGGGGAGGAGGAATGTTTCAAAAGAGATGATGCAGATGCTAATAGCCCTTCCACCGAAGAGCTGGTCAAAGCCTTCATCATTGATCGTTATCCTGTGAGAATTCAGTGCGATGGTGCCGCAGATTTAACGGGTGATTTCGTGGTTAAGTCATCCATGGGAAAATCTTTCGACGCCTTCAGAAAAATACTTAGAGAACAAAAATTGGATGCTTATTTTAGGGACAGCAGCTTTGGGAAATATCTTGATTTGCCGGAGGACAACAATGCTCGTTTCCAAATGAAAATGGTATATGAACTTCTCAAGCGTAGGTTTATGTATGAAAACAAAGATAAGATGGATGAGGTGTGGATAAATTACTATGGCATGCCTGTTTGTTTTGGTTGGAAGAAGTTTTCCATACTTACTGGACTAAAATGTTATCCTCCTTCTCAAGTTATACCTATTCTAACCCAAAAAAAAGCACCTCACACCCAAAAAGGCAAAGGCAAGTCGTGTGATCGTGATGACCTGGTGTCCATTGTTGGTCCAAGCTTCAAAAACAAAAATTTGATAGAATCGTTGAAAGGTAAAGGACTTTCAAAGAAGCACAAGCAGTCATTGTGCTTGGTTTGATTTGTACATAATATTTTTTGGGCGAGAGACGTTAACAACAACGTAAGCCTCGATTTAATAAAGCTCTCCGAGGATCTTGAGGCATTTAACAGCTATCCATGGGGGTATGAAAACTTCAAAATGACTGTCAAATATTTGTTGCCTCCGTTAGCGCCAAAGACAGTCAACTTATATGGCTTCCCATGGGATTTCATGATAAATGTTTCTTTCTTCTATTATGATATCATTTATTTTTTTCGTTTAATAATGGTTTTGATTTATTAGCGTTATTTTATAGGCTTGGGCGTTTGAAGCCATTCCTTATTTGAGACAACAAGTGAACTACCAGGGAGTTTCCTATCCAAGAATCTTGAGATGGTTGTCGGCCAAAACTCATAAAAATGTAAAATTTCTTGATCTCTTCAACCCCCGAAGGGTGCAGTAAGTATAATTATAATTAATTTTTTCTTTTAATTAATATTTTTTTTAATGATCTAATCATCATTATAATATATGTAATGATTTATGTTAGAATGTGCATCCGTCGCTAGTTCCGACCAATCGAGAGTTGAAGATGCCATTTTTTCTTACTTTATGGTCTGTGCAAACTTTATCGGACCCTAAGGTCATCGACAGAATAAAAATGAAATTGTTTGGAGCAACAACCATTACAAGAAAAATAATTTTGGAGGGTGGGCTTGTTGTTGTTGATGGAGCTGTTGGTGGTGGTAGTGGTGCTGTTGTTGGGGCTAATGATGCTCCTCTTACAGTATTTAAAGAAAACCATTATGAGTATGATCATATTGGTTATACATATTTTGTCTCTCCTAGTGAATGTTCTGAATGCAAATGTCAAGACTGCAGGGTGAAACATGAAGTAGTGATTAATGCTATTAATGCATTAACTGCTTCTGTAAAGGAATTGACATCTAAGAGGGGTCTCATTCCATCAAAGAGAATTTTATTTCCATCTGTTCCATTAGAGATTAGGGCTAAGAGGAGAAAGAAAGTGATTTTCAGGGCATTATCAGGCATCCAAAAAAGCAAAATTGCAACTCCTCTGTCTGCGTGTTGCACTGAGCAACGTACAATGTCCAAAGGAGAGCAGCACGACCTGAAAATTATCAAACTGATATATACATCTGTTGCAACAGTTGACTAACCTGTTGAACCTGATACTTTATCTGGTGCAACATATGTCTCATCTGTTTTAGCAAATCAAACAGCTCTTTATACAACTTTTATTTGTACCAACAGACGACCTATCTGCTGCAACAGATGATTCATATGTTGCAACGGATGGTTCATCCATTAGAAATTATCACATAGGGTCTTCCTCATGTAGAAATTTGTCCCAACAGTTGATTCATTGTTGCAAAAAAAATATAATATGTTTGGGATAATTTAAAACGGGAGGAAGACCTGTTTGATTTGCTAAAAGAGATGAGTTATCCTTTTCCGTTTTATTGTATCTCTGTGATTAGCATTGACCAATTCTGGATTTCTAGATGGATGTATAAGAAGCTACTGCTGAACAACATTCACAATATAATACTCTTTTTATAGAAATACAAAGAACAAAAAGCACAGAAATCGTACGCAAGCGACAATGAAGATCCACGACGAGCAAAGCCAAATTCCATAGCAACGGATGAAGAAAAACTTGTCCATACTGAGTAGATCTTTATAGCTTTAGCCTGTCAAAGAAATCCTTGGCAGTATACTTAAATTGTTGTTGTTGTATTTGTTGAGATCTGTACCCATAACAATATTTTTACATTTCATTTATTCGTTGACTTATTTCAGCTAATTTATGAAGGCTTCGATTTATTTTATTTTGTCTATGAATTTTATTTATTCCTTAGATTTGAACTTATTAATTGAAAAGGAATACTAGATTCAAATATTGCAATAGATAATATATCTGTTGCAACAAACGACACATCTATTGGAAAATTCGAACAGATTTAGACATATGTTGCAACATGTAATACCCCGAAAAATCCAAACCAATATTAGAGACATGCACCAATATCATGAATAGTACATCATGGTTATTTTATAGTTTTATGAGTAAGTTAGATGTATATTAAGGATTCAAATAACTCCCAGCTATCAGACGAATCAAAACATTCCTTACCGATTTAATTCTTGAGAAGGATATTGGTATAGTCAACTTCAAATGAGAATATCTCTCATTATACTTGGAATTTTTGATATCATGACCTATCAACAAATATATAATTGAATTATATTTCCAACGATACCAATTTCGCCTAAATACGATATCGGAGCAAAGAGTTATTCATATTTTACTCAAGCATGTCAGGCTGGAAACAGTGTGACGACATTCGTGGTAGCTTACCACATTTGTGATGCCCTACCACGAAGGTCGTCAGCATTAGGCAGAAACCAGATCCTAAGTAACGACATTCGTGGTAGCTTACCACACTTGTGACGCCCTACCACAAAGGTCGTCATCCTTAGGCAGAAACCAACTCCTAAGTGACGACATTCGTGGTAGCTTACCACATTTGTGATGCCCTATCACGAAGGTCGTCAGCCCTAGGCAGTATCCAGCTTCTGTGTGATGATATTTTTTATGGCTTCCCACATTTTTGATGCCATGTCAAAAATATCGTCAGCCTTAGGCAGAGTCCAGCTTCTGTGTGACGACATTTTTGACGGCTTACCACATTTTTGATGCCTTGTCACAAATGTCGTCAGCTATTATTTTCAGCAACTGGGAATTTATTTTATAAGGGTATTTTGGTCTTTTTCCTTGACTTACCACGACTTATAACCCTCAAGGAACATATTATCTTCCATTCTCTTTAATTAAAGCATCTCAAAAACCCTTTCTTACGCTTTCAACCACAAGATTAGGGTTTCCTCTCAAGATCATCTCCTCAGGAACAAGAACATTCTTTCCCAAGGGGGTTAAACCCTAGTCAAGAAAAAAATCATGGGCAAGCCTAAGGATTTCTTCAGGAACCTTCAGAAACATTAGATCTCTTTCAAGATCAAGCTTTAAGGTATGTATAGTGTTCATCTATGGATCCAATCCGTTCATAGATCTCAAGAACCATGTTTTAAATATTATTTTGTAAAATTTTTGTGGTGATATGAGCATGTACTTGTTGATGATTGTTGTTTAAGTTTCAAGATGGTATCTAAAGGTGTTTTCATGGAATATATGTGGTTGTTAGTTGAAAAACACGAACTTTGGGTGGTTTGACACGATGCAAGGATGAAATCCACCTATGCCTTAAAGAATGCATGCAAGGTGTTCGATAAAATACCTAGGATGCTAGAAATTCATATTTACATAATTCCTTGATATCTAAATGACAAGTCCATGTTAGGTATACACTTCAATATGGATTTTCATGCTATTTATGTGTTGTTATTATTGTGGTACGAAGCATGTATGATAATGGAGATATGAATTATGTACATGAAATATATCCATGTTTTCCCCTACCATGTTTGAGAAGTTGAATAAATACATGAAGTATAATATCCCCTACTTATGACAATGTGAATTGTGGACTCCAATCTTATGATCAAGTCAGTCATGTTGTGTATGTTTCCTTCCATCGAGTCTTGGAGGTATTCGTACCCAAAAAATATAGTTGTGTGCCTAGAGCCATATCATGTTTTCACGATACTCTCAGTCAAGCCATGATCTATAGAAATCAGTCAGCTATGTAATTCAGGAAAACTCAATAATCTCAGTAGTTCAGTATTCTCAGTAATCTCAGTGCTCAATAACCTCAGTAATCACAGTAAATCTCAGTAACTTCAATACTCTTAATCAGTCCTTAGAACTCATTATATTCCATCCGTCATCAGAATCCAGTAAACTCAGTTTTAGCTCTGCTAAACAATACCACTATTTTCAGTTCAGTTAATCAGTATCAGTTCAGAAAATCAGTTCAGTTAAGTTATTTAGTTCAGCCCAGTTATTCAGTTCAGTGTTTTTCAGATGGGAGTAGGATTTAGCACCGGGCAAACCTAGGGATGAGGGCTCACCCGCTAGAATAGGACTAAGATCCCTAGAACCAATCCCAAAGTTTCAGAACTACTTTGACAGCGTAGGTATGAGATGTCACCCGTTAGATAGGACTGACATACTCAGGGGTCACCCGTTAGCACATTTATATGTATAGGACTGATCCCAGGAGTTACCCACTAGATTAGGACTGACTCCACATCGGATGTCTTTACTGGTGGTACGGTACTGACACCCTTCCAGTCAGGGCAGAGATTGGGCCCCAGTCAGCTTAGCTTGGGGCATGTCGGTTAGATGAATATATCCCACAGTTTCAGTTATGGATTCAGTACTATTAGATACAGTCAATGCTTATCATTGTAAATAGACTTCAAGATCACCCATTAGCTAGGACTGATCTCAACTATGATTAATCAGTATCAGAATCATTAGATTTAAAGATCATCCGCTAAATAGGACTGATCTCAGACTAAGTCAAATCATCCTTATTATCAGTATACTCATAATCACCCGCTAGATAGGACTGATCTCAGATGTAGTTACTCCAAGTAGAACGCAACTCAAATAGTTCCATCAAAACTTAGACTGTCAGATACAGTCGCTCAGTATCAGTTACATCAGTTAGGCCGATCATCACAGTTATATCAGTTTTCTGAACTAATGTATCAGTCATATCAGATATCAGAATTCATGATACCAGTATTCAGCGTTAGGACTATTAGACACAGTCAATCAGACCAGTTCTTCATTATTTGAACAGTCAGATATAGTCGTTTATCTATTTAGTATCTCAGTATCATTACACTCACATTATCAATAATTAGACTCAGTAGTCAGTATCTCCACGAGTTCAGTTATAGTTGCTTATGCATGTATGTATTCTCACATTCATATCAGTCAGTATTGTTCATGCATATAACCCTTTGCATTTAGCCTACCTTACTCGTATACTCAGTATATTCAGACGTACTGACGTGTTTGAGCTATGGTTATTTCTTTTATGTTACATCATAGGTTTAGAGGCACGAGCTCCAGATCAGCAGTAGCATTCCAGTGTTCAGAGTTTGCAGTGAGTCCTTCTCATTTAAGGACAATATGATTATTACTTTATTTACTATTTTAGTTCAGTCACTAGATGGAGTTAGTTGGGAACATGTCCCATCAACTCCTTATTCAGATAGTTTAGAGGCTTTCCAGACTATAGCATATCAGGCAATTATTTCAAATTTGTTTTGGTATTGTTATACCATTTTCAGATATTGTCTTATCAGAGGTTTTATTCAGATTTGAGCCTTATGGCCATTCAGTACATGTTTCCACATTTTCATGTTATATTATGCAGTGTACAGGTATAGATATCATTCATGGATTAGATTTAGGTCCTTCGGGGTCATGAGCACCGTGTAGCATTCCGATTCAGAAAAATCGAGGTGTTACAAACTTGGTATCAGAGCCTAAGGTTCAATAGAGTCCTAGGAAGTCTAAAAGATGTATCTAGTAGAGTCTTGTACATGCGTGTGTTGTGAACCACACTTATGTGCAGGAGGCTATGAGATGTTTTAGGAACAGTTTCCCTTCTTTCATGTCTCAGATCGTGCTATAGAAAGGTTTTCTAAGAAAACTCATGTAGATTCTCATCATGCTTTAGTCATGTCAACTTTTCCTTACTTTCATGGTAACAGAAGTAGTGAAGCTCAAGTCCTACAGATAGGGCTTTCTTAAATAATCCCTACAGATAGCTATGGGATTTCCCTTATGCTCAACAGTATCCCATCAGTTCAGTTATGTCCCAATGTTGTACGGATCTCACTTATGATCATGAGAACTCGTTCTCAAACCCAGATTTAGATATGCCATCAGATCCCTTCTCAAAATCCTATGATAGCATATGACTAAAGTTAGAAGCATGAACCCAGGAGTTTAGCAGTAGTAGAGTTGGGATAGTGATATCTATATTGAACAGACTATGTATTCATGGGGATAGTTATACCAGAATGAATCAGTAGGCTTGAACAGTGTGAGTTAGAAATTTAAGTTTATTGACTCGAAATTAAGCATGAAGGTGTAAATGTGATACTAGTAGTATGTGAGGGAAACAGGGGCAGATGATGTATTTAGTAAGGCAAGCATGTGTTAATCAGAGTGTAAGTATGTGATGATGATTGCAGTTCAGTTCAGAGTTTAGTTTAGTGCTCACAAAATTATGATGATGGCTTAAATCTAAGTGGGATGGGAGATCAAGTACTCAAGTCAGGTTCTTAGATTCCAGTAGTAGTGCCAGTATGTCTAGAAAAACAGTTAGGGAAAATGATTCCCGACCCATCCTTATCTCAGCATAAAGCTTTGTACTTTAGTTGGCATAATGCCTATGCATGATTCATGTCTTAGATTCCATAAATACTGCTTACATTCACACGCATTCCATAGAATCGTGTGCACTTTCAGTTCCCAGTATAGGGAATTTAGTCCTAGATCACTCAGTGTTACAAATCATGTTCCACGAACTCAGACATTCCAGAATCAGGTCATGCAGTTCATGACTCATGTACATATATCATGCTCCCCAGTATACTCAGTTTCCATGACTTATGCTACGCCTCCACTGATCAGTTAAATTCAGACTATGTCATGCATACCCTCATTTTAGACCTTTTGGTACACATATGGTATTTATATTCTATCCCTCAGACTTAAGTCAAGTGCCAAGTTCAGTTATGTGTTTATTCATGTTTCAGATTCTCCTGACTTAACCCCTTCAGTGAGCTCTCTTTGTGAAAGCAGTATAGTGTAGAGATTAATAGTTTCTTAAATAAGAGAGTGAATGATTCATGTTAAGAGAAGGTTGTTGCATGCTTTCTTTACACAAGGGTGTAGTTATGAAGATAGGCTTGAATATCCTGTTAGTATGCAAGCAAGGAGCCAGCGAGAGGTAGTACTTAGAAATTTGAAAAAATCAGAGTGTGAATGTATATTCAGATCCTTGACTTATGTCAGCCTTCATTGTGCAACTATCACAACTCAGTTTCTATCTAAGTTACAGTTCAATACTCAGTAATTAGTGTTCAGTCTCAGAATTAAGCACTTCAGTATCAGTTTAAACCTCAATTTCAGTATTCAATTATCAGGACCCAGCATTTAGATCCAATATGGATCCCCGTTATAGTCTTAAGTTATAGTGTCAACTTTAGATCAGTATTCAGCTCAAAAATTTAGTTCAATTTTAGACTTGCTTGACCATAGCGTACAGTTATCATCTACTCAGTTATAGGTATTTCAATACCTCAGTCTATGGAATGTTTCCAAATCATGTAATACGTTTGGTCCTACATTTTCTGACAATATAGCTTTCATGAAATCCATGATCAGTTACCACATGTTACTCAGTCATTTCTTTCTCATATGCATAATACTTTATGGCCTCAACCCAGCTACTCAGATTAAGTCTAATTCAGTCTTGCATACCCAGCATTCATTTACCAGTTACTCAGTTAATCAGATAAGTCAGTATGTCTATGCATTCGTGCATCATGATTCAGATTCAGATCTCAGATAATCAGTCATAATTTTGTTCCTAGGTGACTTGTGCATCACCTCAACTTCCTCAATATCTCAGCAATGTCAGTACAATATTCTTTAAGGGACATAGTGTCCTAAGTGAGAGATACACTATAGCCCTCAAACTTCCTTAATTTTAACATGTCATTTTCTTTGATGAATCTATCTTGGAGGAAGTGTTACTTATGAGCTGACCCTCTAGCTTCAAAACTTAGCAGTAAGCCATGTAATCAATAGCTCAGTGTAGCTACGCTATGATACTATGTCCATGTCACGCATTAGAGACTCAGTTCAGTTCATGTATCATGTTCCAGACTTAGTTATGTTCTTATGTTTCCTCTCATGCATATTGAGTAATGAATCTCAGACTCATCAGTATTTTCAGTTCATGGTAGCAGTCTACTTTGAGCTTACTCATTCTCATGTTCAAATTTTAGTGCCAAACTTTGTATTTAGTTCCATGCTCAGTTTTCAGTTCAAACTTGGTATCTTTACCATTACATGTTCATGAGTTAGTTCAGTTATGTATTCCTGCATCAGATATGCGTGGCCAGCTTATCAGTACTTTCAGTCATGCATTCACGTATCATGTCAGTCATATAATCATGCATCAAATATGCATGGATTCAACTTATCAGTTAAGCATCAGATATGCATTCTCAGTTTGAGAAACTCAATTTATCGGAACACTCAGTCCTATATTCATAAATCAGCTACCCATGCATCAGATATGCATGTATAGTATGATATGCTTAGTTTTCAGTCATGTCAATCATGAAATCATGATCATTCATTCATGCTATATATGCGTCGTTTTATCTTTTCTCCCATCTCAAGCAGTCATCATTCGAGGATGAATATTTTCAAGGGGGAGATATTGTAATACCCTGAAAAATTGAAACCAATATTAGAGACATGTACCAAGATCATGCATAGTATATCATGGTTATTTTATAGTTTTATGAGTAATTTATATGTATATTAAGGCTTTAAATAACTCCCAGCTATCAGATGAATCAAAACAATCCTTACCGATTGAAATCTTAAGAAGGATATTGGTATAGTCAAATTCAAATGAGCATTTCTATCATTATACTTGGAATTTTTGATCTATTGACCTATCAAACGATAGATAATTGAATTATCTTTCCAACAATACAAATTTCTCCTAAATCTGATATCGGAGTAAAGAGTTATTACTATTTTACTCCAGCATGTCACGCTGGAAACAGTGTGACGACATTCGTGGTAGCTTACCACATTTGTGACGCCCTACCACGAAGGTCGTCAGCCTTAGGCAGAAACCATCTCCTAATTGACAAAATTCATGGTAGCTTACCAAACTTGTGATGCCCTACCACGAAGGTCATCAGTCTTAGGCAGAAACTAGCTCCTAAGTGATGACATTCGTGGTAGCTTACCACATTTGTGATGCCCTATCACGAAGGTCGTCAACCCTAGGCAGTATCCAGCTTCTGTGTGATGACATTTTTGATGACTTACCACATTTTTTAAGCCATGTCACAAATGTTGTCAGCCTTAGGCAGAGTCCAGCTTCTGTGTGACGACATTTTTGACGCCTTGTCACAAATGTCGTCAGCTATTATTTTCAGCAACTGGGAATTTATTTTATAAGGGTATTTTGGTATTTTCACTTCACTTCCCATGACTTATAACCCTCAAGGAACGTATTATCTTCCATTCTCTTTGGTTAAAGCATCTCAAAAACCCTCTCTTACGCTTTCAACCACAAGATTAGGGTTTCCTCTCAAGATCATCTCCTCAGGAACAAGAACATTCTTTCCCAAAGGGGTTAAACCCTAGTTAAGAAAAAATCAAGGGCAAGCCTAAGGATTTCTTCAGGAACCTTCCAAAACATTAGATCTCTTTCAAGATCAACCTTTAAGGTATGCGTAGTGTTCATCTATGGATCCAATCCGTTCATAGAGCTCAAGAACCATGTTTTAAATATTATTTTGTAAACTTTTTGTGGTGATATGAGCATGTACTTGTTGATGATTGTTGTTTAAGTTTCAAGATGGTATCTAAAGGTGTTTTCATGGAATATATATGGTTGTTAGTTGAAAAACACGAACTATGGGTGGTTTGATATGATGCAAGTATGAAATCCATCTATGCCTTAAAGAATGCCTGTAAGGTGTTTGATAAAATACCTAGGATGCTAGAAATTCATATTTAAATGATTTTGTGATATCTAAATGACAAGTCCATGTTAGCTATACACTTAAATATGGATTTCCATGCTATTTATGTGTTGTTATTGTTGTGGTATGAAACATGTATGATAATAGAGATATGAATTATGTACATGAAATATATCCATGCTTTCCCCTACTATGTTTGAGATGTTGAATAAATACATGAAGTATAATATCCCTTACTTATGACAATGTGAATTGTGGACTCCAATCTTATGATCAAGTGATTCATGTTGTGTCTGTTTCCTTCTATCGAGTCCTGGGGGTATTCGTACCTGAAAAATATAGCCGTGTGCCTAGAGCCATGTCATGTTTTCACGATACTCTTAGTCAAGCCATGATTTATAGAAATCAGTCAGTCATGTAACTCAGGAAAACTCAGTAATCTCAGTAGTTTAGTAATCTCAGTGCTCAGTAACCTCGGTAATCACAGTAAATCTCAGTAACTTAAGTACTCTTAATCAGTCCTCAGAACTTATTATATTCCATCCATCATCAAAATCCAGTAAATTCAGTTTTAGCTCTGCTAAATAATACCACTATTTTCAGTTCAGTTAATCAGTATCAGTTCAGAAAATCAGTTCAGTTAAGTTTTTTTGTTCAACCTAGTTATTCAGTTTAGTGTCTTTCAGATGGGAGTAGGATTCAGCACCGAGCAAACTTAGGGATGGGGGCTCACCTGCTAGAATAGGACTGAGATCCCTAGAACCAATCCCTAAGTTCTAGAACTACCTTGCCAGCATAGGTACGAGATGTCACCCGTTATATAGGACTGACATACTCAAGGGTCACCTGTTAGCACATTTATATATATATAGGATTGATCCCAGGAGTCACCCTCTAGATTAGGACTGACTCCAAATCAGATGCCTTTACTGGTGGCGCGGTACTAACACTCTTCCAGTCAGGGCAGAGATTGGACCCCAGTTAGCTTAGTTTGGGGCATATCGGTTAGATGAACACATCCCACAGTTTTAGTTACAGATTCAGTACTGTTAGATATAGTCAATGCTTATCATTGTAAATAGACTTCAAGATCACCCATTAGCTAGGACTGATCTCAACTATGATTAATCAGTATCAGAATCATTAGATTTAAAGTTCACCTGTTAGATAGGACTGATCTCAGACTAAGTCAAATCATCCTTATTATCAGTATACTCATGATCACCCGCTAGATAGGACTGATCTCAGATGTAGTTACTCCAAGTAGAACGGAACTCAGATAGTTCCATCAAAACTTAGACTGTCAGATACAGTCACTCACTATCAGTTACATTGCTTAGGCCGATCATCATAGTTATATCAGTTATATCAGTTTTTTGAACTCATGTATCAATTATATCAGTTATCAGAATTCATTATATCAGTATTCAGCGTCAGGACTGTTAGACACAGTCAATCAGACCAATTCTTCATAATTTAAACTGTCAAAAATAGTCGTTTATTTATTCAGTATCTCAGTATCAGTACACTCACGTTGTCAATATTCAGACTCAGTAGTCAATATCTCCACGAGTTCAGTTATAGTTGCTTATGTATGTATGTATTCTCACGTTCATATCAGTCAGTATTATTCATGAATATAACCCTTTGCATTTAGCCTACCTCACTCGGATACTCAGTATAGTCAGACGTACTGACTCATTTGCGCTATGTTGCTTTCTCTTATGTTACACCATAGGTTCAGAGGCATGAGCTCCAGATCAGCAGTAGCATTCCAGACAGTTTAGAGAAGATATGATTATTGCTTCATTTACTATTTTAGTTCAGTCGCTATATGGAGTTAGTTGGGGACATGTCCTATCAACTCCTTATTCAGACAGTTTAGAGGCTTTCCATACTATAGCATGTCAGACAGTTATTTCATATTTGTTTTGGTATTGCTATACCATTTTCAGACATTATCTTATCAGATGTTTTATTCATATTTGAACCTTATGGCTATTCAGTACATGTTTCCGCATTTTCATGTTATATTATGCAGTGTAAAGGTATAGATATCAGTCATGGGTTAGCTTGTGATCCTTCGGGGTCATGAGCACAGTGTAGCATTTCGATTCAGAATAATTGAGGTGTTACACAACAGGTAGGTGATCTTTTAGAATTTATCAAACAGGTCTTCCCACTATTGCAACAGATGGACTTTAGATAAAAACATCAATATAATGCAATAGATGACTCATCTATTGGGAAAAAAAGAACAGATTTAGATATATGTTGCAACAGATGGACTTTATTTGTTGCAACAGACGACATATCGCCTAGAATAATCGAACAGATTTATACATATGTTGCAACAGGTAGGTTATTGTAACACCCCGATTTTCTGAACCGGAATGTTACACGGTGCTCATGACCCCAAAGAACCATAAGCTAACCCATGACTGATATTTGTACCAATGTACTGCATAATATACATAAAATATGGAAACATAGACATGAAAGGCCATAAGGTTCGAACTGAATAAATGTCTGATAATAAAATGTCTGAAATAGGTATAACAATACCAAAACAAGTCATAAATACTGAAAATAATGAGATATGAATATCTAATCTGACATCTAGTCTGAAAGCCTCTAACTGAACTGAATAAGGAGTTGAAGGAACATGTCTTCAACTAACTCCATCTAGCAACTGAATAGTAAATGTAGCAATAATCATATCGTCCTCAAATGAGAAGGACTCACTGCAAACTCTGAACACTGGAATGCTACTGCTGATCTGGAGCTCGTGTCTCTGAACCTATGGTGTAACATAAGAGAAAGAACCATAGCGCAAATGCGTTAGTATATCTGAATGTACTGAGTATACGAGTGAGGTAGGCTAAATGCAAAGGGTTATATGCATGAACAATGCTGACTAATATGAACGTGAGAATACATACATGCATACATAATTGTAACTGAACTCATAGAGATACTGACTACTGAGTCTGAATATTGACAACATGAGTGTACTGATATTGAGATACTGAATAGATGAACGACTATTTTTGACAGTTCGAATTATGAAAAACTGGTCTGATTGACTATGTCTAACAGTCCTGAAACTGAGTACTGATAGTATAAGTTTTGAGAGCTGGTAATAATGATAACATGGGTGACTGTATCTGACAATCCTGAATCTGATGGAACTATCTGAGTCTCGTACAGTATCTGAGTTGACTGTATCTGACAGTCCTGATATACTGAAATCTGAAGAACTATCTGAGTTCTTTACTGAGATTGGAAGACTATAGCTGACAGTCCTGAAATCTATAACTGAAACTGTGGGAAGTAGTTGTTTAACCAACATGCCCCAATAATGCATATAACTAAGTTGGGGTCCAGTCTCTGCCCCAACTGGAGGGGTGTTAATACTGCGCCACTGGTAAGGACAGCTATGAGTGACCCTTATCTGGCAGGTACTCAAATGAGAATAGTGGGAACCCTAAACTGATAGGTTAAGACAGCTCATCAACCTTAATCTGACAGGTTAAGATGTCTCAACCTACGCTGGCTACGTAGTTTTGGAACACAAGGATGACTTCTAAGAATCAAACCCTGAACTGGTAGGTGAGTTTCCATCCTTGGGTTCACTCGGTGCTAACTTCTACTCCCATCTGAAGGACACTGAACTGAATAACTAAGCTAAACTGAACTGAACTGAACTAATTAGCTGAACTAATACTGATTAACTGGAATGATACTAGTAGTATTATTTAGCGGAGCTAAACTAAGTTTACTGAGTTCTTTTGACTTACGGAACGTACTGTGTTCTGAGGACTGACTGAGAGTACTGGAATTACTAAAATTTCTAGGAATACTACTGTTACTGAGAATTCTGAGATCACTGAGTACTGAGATTACTGAACTAGTGAGACTGTTACGATTTCTGAATTTTCTTGAGTTATATGACTGACTAAATTCTACAGATCATGGCTCGACTGAGAGTATCATGATAACATGACATGGCTCTAGGCACACAACTATATTTTTTGGGTACAAGTACCCCCAAGACTCGATGGAAGGAAACTGACACAACTTGACTTTCTTGAGTACATGTCCATCAATAACAATCCATAATACATGAGTGAGGGATTTCATGAAGTACATGGTCATCATAATATCTAACATGAATAGAAATGTATATAATCAAGTCATGAATCTCATATTCTAATATCATGGGCATTCCGACAACATATACTGTTCATAACGATAGAATGGAAACCATTTAAGCATAAGGGAATGGCAAATATGTAACATTTAGTTCATATTGTAATAATTTGGGAATAACTCATGTGGTACTTCAAAATTATGATCTTGTTCATAGCATGGAAGGCATATAGACACACTATGAATCCATTCCCCAATCATTATGTACATTCCATACCACAACCATGACACATAACAACAACGTGAAATTCATGTGAAATCATAAAGCATAAAGCATGGAATTCATATCAAATTATAATGGTTAACATTGGCTTTTCATTCAAATACTATTGAGTCATGGAAACCTGGTTTATCACATACTAAGCATTTTATCAAACACATTGCATGCACTCTTTAAGGCATAGGTGTATTCACAAATTTACACCACCTTAATCCACCCAAATTCATGGGTTCCAACTACATGATCACAATCTTCATAAAAGTTCATAAAATTCCCACTCTATAGCACAAACCATAAACAACAACATGAATACAACCATATCACCACAAAACATTCATGATTTAGTTATCAAAGATTGATTCTTGAACTCCACGGATGAAAGAAATCTGTGGATGAACACTACGCATACCTTAGATTAAGAATTCGTGAAGATTGACGGCGAAATTTCCTTGAAATAGACTCTTCTATGAAAACCCTAGGGCTTGTTCTTGAGAGTTTTGATCTTGAGAGAAAACCCTAATCTTGTGGTTGAGAGTGTAAGAGAGATTTTTGAGATGTTTAACTAAAATGAATGGAAGATACTACGTTCCTTGAGGGTTATAAGTCGTGGGAAGTGAAGGGAAAAGACCAAAATACCCTTATGAAATAAATTTCCAGTTGCTGAAAATAATATCTGATGACATTTCTGACAAGGCGTCAAAAATGTGACAAGCCGTCAAAAATATCGTCACACAGGAGCTGGAATTGATGGTTTTTTCCTAAGTCTGACGATATTTGTGACATGGCGTCAAAAATGTGACAAGACGTCAAAAATGTCGTCACACAGAAGCTGGATTCTGCCTAAGGCTGACGACATTTATGACATGGCATCAAAAATATGACAAGCCATCAAAAATATTATCACACAGAAGCTGGACTCTGCCTAAGGCTGACGATATTTGTGACATGGCGTCAAAAATATGGTAAGCTACCACGAATGTCGTCACTTAGGAGCTGGTTTCTTCCTAAGGCTAACGACCTTCATGATAGGGCGTCACAAATGTGGTAAGCTACCACGAATGTCGTCACACTGTTTCCAGCTTGACATGCTGGAGTAAAATAGGAATAGCTCTTTGCTCCGATATCGGATTTAGGCGAAATTGATATAGTTGGAAAGCTAATTCAATTATATATCTGTTGATAGGTCATGATCTAAAAAAATTCTAAGTATAATGAGAGATATTCTCGTTTGAAGTTGACTATACCAATATCCTTCTCAAGAATTCAATCAGTAAGGAATGTTTTGATTCGTCTGATAGCCGGGAGTTATTTGGAGCCTTAATATACATCTAACTTAATCATAAAACTATAAAAGAACCATGATGTACTATGCATGAGCTTGGTACATGGCTCTAATATTGGTTTGGATTTTTCGGGGTATTACAGTTATCTGTTAGAATTTATCAAACATGTCTTCCCACTGTTGCAACAGATAGACTTTAGATAAAAACATCGAGATAATGCAACAGATGACCAACCTATTGCAATAGATAAAATATATGTCAGAACAGGTAGGATAAATATTACAACGGATGGAGAAGCTGTTGCATTATAAAAATTAAACTTTTGTTGGACATAAAAAATTGCCACTACGTTTAAAAAGGTTAAAGTGAATTGAAATAAAAAAGGCGCAACTCATCGACGGTGTTCAGTTCAAAAATCTAAAATAAAATAGGCATCAAGTAGACATGTTCATTTTAAAGATGTAAAATAAAATAGGCATCAAATATGTTAGTGTCAGTCCTGGCACATTTTGTTGACTTGCCGTCACTTGGCCCCCAACGGTCATTTTTCCCCCCCATTGTCTTATATATTCATCTTCGTCCTAAAATTTAACCCTAAATTCTTAAATCTTCTTCTTCATCGTCATCTTCTTTTATCTATCCAAATTCTTCAAATTATACTTTTATTTTTTCCAACTGACCTTGACAATGTCGAGCGCATCTTCCACTGTTTTTTGTGATAGAGATTTTTGATATTGTAAATCCGGTCATGAAGCTCTGTTAAAGACTTCTTGGACTCAACAAAATCCGGTTCGTAGGTTTTTTACTTGTAAGATTTCAAAGTTAATATTTTTTTTATTTAATTAATTGATTAATTATTGACTTGTAATTATTTTGTAATTGTGTTCTTTTTTTTTTATAGAAATTGAGTGGATGCGATTACTTTGATTGGTATGAAGAAAGACACCCTTCACAAGAAAATCGTGTAATCTAGGGTTTGTTGAACAAAGTCAAGGCTTCTAAAGAGAAATAAAATCGAGCAAAAAGATACTATATTGTTGCCGTTATTGCTACTGGTTTGGTGTTGTTGGGCACATGGATATTGAAGCTTAATTGCTGAAATTTTCATGGTGGTGTATGTATTTTCTACTGGTTTGTTGTCGACAAGCACATGGATATTCAAGCGTAACTGTTGGAAAATATCAAAAAGATTTAGGCATATGTTGTAAAATTTAGGTCATCTATGGAAATTATCAAACAGGTCTTCCCATTGTTGCAACAGATTAGACTTAGATTATTAGATTATTCATAGAAATTATCAAACAGGTCTTCCCACTGTTGCAACAGATTAGACTTAGATTATTAGATTATTAGATTATTCAAACAGGTCTTCCCACTGTTGCAGCAGATTGACAATCTAATCTATTGCATTATAAAAAAACTCAACTTTCATCAAAAAAAAATTATTGCCACTACATATACATGTAATAAAGTGAAGGGTGACTTGAAATTAAAAATTTCTATTTCACAGGCTCTTCTATATACACAGGCTTCAAGCGTCCAGTTAGTACCCCATAAGCCCAGACCTCTTGCAGGTTTGCCATAGCGTTGTCGCACAGAAAAGTCATTGGCTCGGCCATTTCTGGGCCGGTCAGCAAATATTCGATGTGTGCAAGAGCGTGCGAGCCACTCGCTTTAGCGGCATCATCTTTTGGAAGGATCATTCCCCTGTTTCGACCTTCAAAATCCCATGATTTCTTCATCAACACTTCCTTTGGTAAATAATTCATCAATTTACTCTCCCTCAACAAGATGGCCAACAACACCATCAGTGTCTCCACGAGGAGAAAAAGATCAAAATCATCGATGAGAGGTATGTTGGAGTCATAAACATTGATATTTCCCTCCTCAAGTAGTATCTCAACAACCCGATAATGCATACCGTTCATGTTAATGACTGCAAGAATCTTTTTTGCCTCGGTCCAACTCTTGCCATGTGGATTTGGCCTGTCCCCTCTAACATATCTTAACGTTTCTTCTTCATCCAAGACCAACGTAGGAACTAGGAAATCAAGTCCCACGTCAAGGGCTGATGCCTCTCCATTGAGTTGATCGTACCTATCCTTGTGTTTCTTACAGAAGTCGAGGTCCATTATCCTATTGGCAGCGTTATAAGCTTCCCGGTACGTTAATTGCCTTTTCCTCATGAGGTAGAGAATTATGTCAACATGCTGTGAGATAAGAAGTCAATTTTTAAAGAAGTCAGTTTTTAAATAAGTTAGTAATTGTAAAGATGCAACGGATGGTCCATCTGTTGCATAGGGTTCTTTGAATCAATAATCCAACGCAAATTATGTAACAGATAGATAATAAGTTACAACAGAACCACAACCAGTTGCACCAGTATACCCAACTGTTGCAACAAATGTGAAATTTGTTGTGTAGCTTCTTCTTCATGGGGTAGATTATAAGGGCTAGGATAGAAAGAGTAAACTTGCCTTGTCCTCGTACGGCATACGCATATCAGTCATAGTCTGGAAGTCTTGGGGGGAAAAGGGAGGCCTAGGGTAATCTGGTGCGCCTGGCTTGGCATTCTTGGCCTGTTGCAGATCCCTCTTCTCTTTGGAGCCAAGTTCCACGTATATGTCCACCTTCTTGACTGGCCCCTGAACTTCAACAACTTTTGGAGAGGGAGGAATTGCAATTTCTTTAGATTTCTGAGCAGAGAATACGTCTCTAATTGCTCTTTTCTTTCTCCTAACCAACGTTGTAGGAGTGTATGGCTCCCTCACCTTCTTGGATGGTATGAAACACCTCTTGGATTTGAATTCCTCAATAGCTTTAGAGATAGCCTCTACTTTTTCAAAGAGTTTATCCTGTTTGTCCTTGCACTCATCGTATTCGCAATGAGAACACGAGGGTGAAGAGGGGTGAGAGGACCTGTGTAAGGGCGAAAAGGGGTGCTTTCAAACATATTTATTCTTTGGTAGCAGCATCAGCATGCCTTCCACCAACACCAACAACTCCACCAGAAGAAGCACCCGATCTGCCTTAGTAAAAGGTTGGTCATGAAGAGCCTCAACATTAGGCTGACCTTGCCTAACTGCTCTTCTTATGGCTGTTGCTCCAGTTAATTCCTTCTTTATTAACTCCACCGTTGGATCTGCAATAGTATCAACATGAACAAGAGTACTATAAGAAGTCATCACCGACTCCTCCTCAGTAGGAACGATCCATGGATGCACAACCTATAAAAAAAATAGATGCATTTAAATCATATAATATAATCATTTTCACAGTTGGGCTACATTTTAAAACAGACCCATCTGTTGCATAGTTTGTAGTATATGGTTTAAATTCGTTTGAGGCTGGTTCAGAGAAACAAAGCAACATATGGATAATCTGATGCAAAATATCAATCATCTGTTGCTACAGCTGTACAAGACGGGTAATCTGTTATGCAACAGATGATCTGTACATCACAATAGATGAACGATATATTATCAGATTAAACATCTGTTGCATAATTTACAGTAGATAGTTAATCTTTTAGAAGTCGAGTTTAGAGAACCAAAGCCACAGATGGTTAATCTGATGCAAGATATACCCCGTCGCAATAAATGTCCCATTTGGTGCATCAGATATAACATCTCTTGTACCAGATATAACATCTGTTCAATATCTTTCTTATCTTTGAGTAGAATTATTTTACTTGAAGAAGACGTACTGCATTATCCAGAGGGTTAAAGAGATCAGCCTCCTTAATATTGGTGTTGCTCTTTGCAGCCAACCACCTAAACATCCTTGGATGAGAAACCTCATCCGGGTAATCCATTAACTGCTTTCGGAGGGGAGAAATGGCTTCAAATGCCCAAGCCTAAAAAGTGTAAACAGGAAGCAAGCAAAAAAAAACCATAATAACTATATTCAATATAAATTAATGGATGAGTAAAATTAGTGATTAATTTTACCATGAAAGCCCAAGAAAATCCGTATAATATGGTCCTCTTTCCCTTTCTGACTCTCCAATTCCTCCTCTTTCTCACTTTCATTTTCTTCATCACCATCTACGGATCCTTGTCCACCTCCCTCAATGTTGTTTTCACATCTCTCCTCAGCTTCACTTTTCCTTGACTGAGATTGTTCTGGAAGCTCCTCTGAATCCCTCTGTACTGTAGCCTTTTTTTTAGTGGTCAAACGTTGATCCACTTTCACTTTCTTTTCTTTTGGGAGACATGTTTTACCTACAGACAAATAAAAACAAAAATTACATTACAGTTGATGTATGCATAGATTTTAAAAAATACATTACAAATACCACGAATACCGACACACCAACAGCCACCACTACAAACACCACCAACCAGTGCCAACAAACAAACAAACACCACGAATACTGACACCACCACCAGCCAATGCCACCACTGGTGCCACCACGACGACCAAAAATACCACCACCAATAACAACACCATCTAACTATACCACGACAGTCAACGGAATACTGTGACAGAAACTAGGGATTTCTTGAGTTCTTCCTACGATTTTACCATCAAAACTCAAAATTGTAAACCCATTCTCGAAGATAATAAACTAAAAGTTTTATTTTTCATCATTAACTTAAAAGCCCTTATTTTTTAGAAAAATAAATAAATATAGAGATCTTCTCGAACTCTGTTGCCTGCGAAGACAAAGAAAATGACTGATACAAGCAAGAATGATGTCGAAAATAACACCTATGTGGTCGGAAATGAGAAGAAAAGTGATCTGTTGTGGAGGGTTGAGCAAATTTGTTGAGTAGTTGTTGTCTGTACTGTATTGTTGAGTGAGAATAAGAGAGAAAGAGCCAGACCTCGAAATTTGAAATGATGAAATATTTTGTATGGGTTGATTTGTATTTTGGAAAAGAATGACAAGTAGTTTTGAAAATATTAATTTGGTCCAAAATGATCTTAATTATTTTTAAAATCATAAAATATATGCATAATTTTTAAAATCATATAAAAATAATTGAAGTTGTAGTTGACCGAGTACTCTAGGAGGTGACCCTGTGAAAACTCACCCCTAGTCCTAGATTAATCAATTTAGGAGTCTAACATATTAACTCAATTGAAATTGTAAAAAACAAATGTTCAAAATGTTGCGTTAGATTTCTCATCTATTGTAAATTATCAATCAGATTAGGTAACAACAGATTACGAATCTAATGTAAATTATTAAACAGATTAAGTCATCTGTTACGACAGATTACCCATCTGTTGTAAATTATAAAATGGATTGTCATATGTCACAACAGATTACCCATATGTTGTAAATTATCAACTAGGCATTGCCATCTATTGTGGCTGATCCTATGAGTACTCACCCCTAGTCCTAGATTAATCGATAGTTTACCCTATGATAACTCACCCTTAGTCCCAGATTAGTCAATCAAGGTATTAGTACCCTAGTCCTATATTAATCAATTAAGGTATTAGTCTAACATATGAGTTAGTAAGAATCGGTTCGGCTCAGAGTGATCGATCACCGACTCTGGTTGGGAGGAACGCAGTACCGTTTCATCATGCAATTGACAAAAGACTCAATTGAAGTTGTAGTTGACCCTATGAGAACTCATATTCAATTAAGGTATTAGTCTAACATATGAACTCAATTGAATTATATATAAACAAATGCTCAACCTGTTGCAACAAATGCCTCTTCTGTTGGATCAAATCAAACAAATTATGTAATCTGTTGCAACATATTACACATATTTTGTAAGCTATCAAATATATTAAGTCATCTATTTCAACAGATTACCCATCTGTTGTAAATTATCAAATGGATTGAGTCATATGTTGCAATAGATTACCCATCTATTGTAAATTATCAAATAGGCGCTGTCATCTATTGTAGTTGATATTATGAGAACTCACCCCTAGTCCTAAATTAATCAATTAAGGTATTAGTTGTACATATGAGGTAGTAAGAATCGGTTTGGCTCAGAGTGATCGATCGACGACTCTTGTCGGGAGGAACGCAGTCCCGTCTCATTATGCATTTGCCAAAAGACTCAATTAAAGTTGTAGTTGGCCCTATGAGAACTCACCCCTAGTCCCATATTATTCAATTAAGGTATTAGTTAAACATACGAGGTAGTAAGAATTGGTTCGTCTCAAAGTGATTGATCGATGACTCTTGTCAGGAGGAATGCAGTACCGTCTCATCATACAATTGCCAAAAAACTCAATTGAAGTTGTAGTTGACCCTTTGTGCTCATTCATCCATCCCTAATTCCACCTAGATCAATGTAGGTACTATTATTAATCTTAACATTAAGTTAATGAGAACACATTTCAACTCAGAGTGATCGATCGACGACTTGGGTCGGGATAAACGCAATACTAACACCATGCAAATGCAACGACTCAATTGGATTTGTAATTGACCCTGGAAGCTCATTTATTCATCCCTCATTCCACCTAGATCGATACAGGTACTATTATTAATCTTAACATTAAGTTAATGAGGAGCTCATTCTTTCATCCCTAGTTCATCCTAAATCAATTGCAATGAAATCCGTTGCAACAAACAATTGAGTTGTTGGAGAATTTCAAACAGATAACAATATTTGTTGCAACAGATGACATTTTTTATTTAATTATCAAATAGACATTTGCATCTGTTATGACGGATGACTGAGGTGCTGAAATTTTTTAAACAGATATTGATATCTGTTGTAACAGATGACATTTTTGATTTAGTTATCAAATGACATTTTCATTTGTTGTCACAGATGACTGAGCTGTTGGGATTTCTCAAACAGATATCTAAGTCTGTTGCAACAAATGACATATCTGTTTGAAAATCTTTTTATTTTCTTTTAATTTTAAAGCAAGCTACTGTCCAAGTAGATAAAGTAGTCGTACTACTAAAGGCAGTAAAAAATATTTCTTGGATAACTCAAAAATCTCATTGAGTAGTTTTGTCCTGTCTTTTCAATGTCACCCGTTTTCTTCCCCGTGCCCCTCAAATTATTAGTGAATATTAATTAATGAATATTGAAACTCCTAATACTTCTTCCTTTTCATATTGACTTGGCACTCCTATCAAGAAAATATTAATTAGGGATTTATTTTACTACCAAATTAGCCTTATTAATTATTCTTTGTAAATATAAATTTGAATAAATACACTTTATTTAGTCATTTAATATTAAGGGTAGTACATCTAGAAATTAGAATTATCTCATCTCTCCCCTCCTCTCTTTCAGCCCTAAATCTCTCATCTTTTTTCTTTCTATCTTCTTTAGGGTTATCACAACCTTTTTTTCTCTCCTCTTTCTCAAAATTTTTTATTCAGATCTAAACCGATCGATATCCATATCTTATATTCCTCGACTGAAATTGTTGTTTTGACCCCCTTTTGACGTTGTATGATATGATTCACTATTGCTCTTTCATTCTCGTCTTCTTCTTGCAACTTTATTTACATTTTTTTTATTTATTTAATTACCATTTTTCCATATCATATTTATTTAAAAAAATTGAAGGAACTTTAAATTGTTGAATAAACATACCAAGAATTTTTATTATAAGATGCGAAAAAAAATTATCTGTTGGGAGAAGTTTAAAAGCCTTGTTGGCAGTATCATTTTTTATGTATTTTGTTTGTTTCTTTATTGTTGATGCCGTTATTGATGTTGTTGGTGGGGCTGACATTGTTGGAACTTGTGGTGTGTTGTTGTTGGTGGATTTGGCATTGTTGGAACTTGTGGTGTGGTGTGGTGTGGTTTAGACGGTGGGTGTTTCTTAGCTTAAAAATAGTGGAGTCCGAACAATCAACACAAGGAGTAAGGGAGAAAAAATAAAAAGTTTAAAGTGAACAAGAAGAGAAGAGTTGGTTACCAAAATTTAAAAAATATGTGCTGAGTGGGAATTGAACTCAAGACCAAAAGAAATAAATAGCCTTAAGCACCCATAAAAAACAACTAGGCTAACCAAACAAATCTTACTATGGGTGCTCACTGATTAGATTGTATGCGTTTTTTTCTTTATTTCCACATACATATATAAAGTTCAATACGAGTTCAGTCTGTGCACACGCACTCGGAGGACTCCATGTGGGTCCATCCCTTGTTTTTGATGGTGTTGGAACATAGGATGTATGCTTCTTTGTAGTTGATGATGTTGTTAGAACAAATGTTGTTGTTTTCTTTGTTGTTTGTAGTTTATGCTGTTGTTGATGTTGCAACAGACGAAAAAACTGATGGAACAAATCAAACCACCAGCAAGGCTACTATGTATTCCAACAAACTCTATATCTGTTATATCAGACTCCATATCTGACGCAAACTATCCGAGATTTATGTGTTGTATGTGGTGTTACTTAAATAAAACTGGTGACTTTATTAATATGTAAATTAAAAAAAAATGGATCTAAATACAACATTTTATCTTTTTATTGTATTTCTGAAAGAAACAGATTGGTAATCTGTTGCAAAATATATTCCACCTGTCAGATAACTTACAACATATGGACAATCTGTTGCAACAAATGTATATATTAGTTTGCTTTTCCATTAGCTGTGGCGCCTGTTGCAACTTGCTAATCATCTGTTTATTCAATTTCATCGAGAGCAATAGATTTTTCTAAATACTTCTTGGCCAAACTCAATTTTTGCTCTTGGACTGCTTCTCTTTTTTTCTTTGCATCTTTCAAGCTAGCCTCCAAATTCAATTTTTGCCCTCAATCCAATTGCAAAAATTTAGTTTGGTTGAAGGATGCAAAGAAAAAAAGAGAAGGAATCCAAGAGAAAAAATTGAATTTGGACAAGAAGTGTTTAGAAAAATCGATTGCTCTCGATGAAATTGAATAAACAGATGACTAGCAAGTTGCAACAGACGCCACAGCTAAAGGAAAAGCAAACTGATATATCCACCTGTTACAACAGATTGTCCATATGTTGTAAGTTATCTGCCAGGTGGAATATATTTTGCAACAGATTATCAATCTTTATCTTTCGAAAATGCAACAAAAAAATAAAATGTTATATTTAGATCCATTTTTTTCTAATTTACTTATTAATAAAGTCACCAGTATTATTTAAGTAACACACACAACACATAAATCCCGGATAGTTTCAGAAATATTACATTAAATCTCGGATAGTTTGCTAAATATATTTTATCCCGAAATTTCGAATTGTGATACATATGTTAAGCAGTGATACATATAGCATATGTATATATGTATCACTAGTAAATATGAATCCGGGATTTTATGTAATTTTTTAAAACATTAAGGGATATTGTGTAATATGGTGTCTTAAATATGGGATTTGTGTAATTTTTCCTTTTAAGGGATATGAGCAGTCATGGCTTTTTGTTTGACTAAGTCCAGTCCCTTTCAATTCTCAATCATTTTATAAATAGGTCCCTCCGGCCTCCTCACTCACTCTCGTTCATTCTATTATACTTACAATACTAATATGTTAGATCCAGATTCATACAAGAAGGTTCATATCGAGTCCTTACAGGAATTTCAAAGGCAGTTTGATGAACTCCAGATAGATTTGGCCGACTTTCGAGCAAGGCTGAGGAGGGCCCTACTGCTGCCGGATGAAAAAAATCCATGTATATGTTTGGTTTGGTTTGGTCAATTTTGAATTTTTAATTCTTATTCAATATTTAATTATCATTATATTTATTCCCTATTCAAAACATGTCGGCGGTTGGAGTTAGGGATGCGGTCATGATGAGAAATTCTCCTAAAAATGATTCGTTAATAAATAATAAGGAACTAAATGATATTATAATCGTAAAAGAAAGATTATTTAATTTTTAAAAAGTCACAACATTGGATTAATTTAATTAAGATATATATATGATGATATGATTTTTAAGAAAAAAATTAATGAATAGTCGTGACTGTGACTTTTGTCTAAACACATTCAACAAACAAACAAAAACAAAAAATGCTTCTGATGCATCAAATTCCTCATCTGTTGCGACTTATGAATCAGTTAGAAGAAATAAAAAAAACTCCTTAAACAGATGGTCGATTTATAGCAACAAATGGTATATCTGTTGAAACAGATGGGTTATCTGATACAACAAATATACAATTTGTTGTCATAACTCAATTAATAAAAATGGTTATTAAAGAAACGGAAATATTAAGTCACCACCAGCTTGATTTAATTAAGTCATTTCTTTTCATAGAAAAGAATAAGGAAATAAATGATAAACACAATTTAAACCGTAAAAAACTCACCAGAAATATTCTTGTTTTTAAATCTTCTTTATTAATTTATATAATTAAAAATTCAAAAAATTTGGATGTCATGAAGATAATTTTTTTTAAAAAGATATATATATATTATATGTTGCAACAGATATATTATCTGATGCAACAGTTGAACTATTTGTTGCAACAGATGATATATCTATTGTAATAGATAATTTATCTGATGCAACAGATATATAATCTATTGTGCACAGTGTAAAAAATAAATGATTTCTGAAAAAAACTAATTATTTTAATAACTATAAAGTTAAGCTTCATGCTGAAAAGTCATGACCTATCATAATATTGATTAATTTAATTAAGTCGTAACTTTTTACAGTAATCAAGAATGTCATTAATAAATGAAGGTGAATAGTTGTACCTTTATATCTTCTTTATTAATTTATATAATTAAAAAGTCAGAAAATTTGGATGTCATGAAGATAATATATTTTTTTTAAAAAAATTATATATTATATGTTGCAACAAATATACTATCTGATGCAACAGGTTATCTATTTGTTGCAAATCATGATATATATGTTGTAACAAATGATTTATCTAATGCAACAGATATATTATCTGTTGTCCAAGTCGGTGTAAAAAAAACGGTTCCTGGAAAGAACTAATTATTATTAATAATAAAGCTGAAAAGTCATGACCTATCATAATATTGATTAATTTAATTAAGGCATAACATTTTACCGTAATCAAGAATGTCATTAATAAATGGAGGTGAACAATTGTGCCATTAAATCTGCTTTATTAATTTATATAATTAAAAAGTCAAAAAATTTGTATGTCATGAAGATAATATATTTTTTTAAAAAAATATATATATTATATGTTGCAACAGATATATTATCTGATGCAACAGGTTATCTATTTGTTGCAAATCATGATATATCTGTTGTAACAGATGATTTATCTGATGCTACAAATATATTATATATTGTCCAAGTCGGTGTAAAAAAATGGTTCCTGGAAATAAGTAATTATTAATAATAATAAAGCTAAAAAGTCATGACCTATCATAATATTGATTAATTTAATTAAGTCATAACTTTTTACAGTAATTAAGAATGTCATTAACAAATGGAGGTGAACAGTTGTGCCTTTAAATCTGCTTTATTAATTTATAAAATTAAAAAGTCAAAAAATTTGGATGTCATGAAGATAATATATTTTAAAATATATATATATATATATATATATATATATTATATTGCAACAGATATATTATCTGATGCAACAGGTTATCTATTTGTTACAAATCATGATATATCTGTTGTAACAGATGATTTATCTGATGCAAAAGATATATTATCTGTTGTCCAAAATAGTGTAAAAAAAACGGTTCCTGGAAAGAACTAATTATTAATAGTAATAAAGCTGAAAAGTCATGACTTATCATAATATTGATTAATTTAATTAAGTCATAACTTTTTACAGTAATCAAGAATGTCATTAATAAATGGAGGTGAACAGTTGCGATTTTTTGCCTAACTCATTCAAGTTCAATCTTCTATAAATAGGTCCCTCCTTACTCAATCGTTCGTTCTACTACACACTATTTATTCCTCGCTTTTGTTACACCTTCAACTACTTTCTCTTCAAGGACTTGATAGTTTTTTCCTGTCTCTGGTAAGTTGTTTTCTTGATTTTTGTGTAAATATATGTTGTATTACATTACATTACATTCAAATTCTTTCTTTTCTTTACTTTTGTGTTTACGTGTGTGTTTTGTCAACTTATGTGTTTTTTAGATATGGTTGATCCTGTGTGGGATTTCGCTATTTTACGAGACGCCATGAGGGAACTGCAGAAGGAGGTTCATGACCTGCATTGGGAGTTGGCCGTCATCAGAGTAAGGATGCTGCGGGAGATCTGCAGGCTGCGGAGGGCGCTGTTGCTGCCCTTTGAAGATTGATCGGCTTGCCATACAAATAATAATGATGTTAATAATGATGATAATAATAATTAAGCTTTTTTTCTGTTATCTATGTATTTTTTTTGGTTTGTTTTATAAAAAATTATGTTTGATGCACTTGACTTTTTATTTCTTATTTAATTTTCGTGTTGTCTATTTCTATTTCTTAACGAATGACATGTCTGCAATTAAGGAATAATTTGATTCCAGTATCAATAGCAAGAACATATGAGTTATCTGTTAGGTTTTGTGTGTGACAGGAGCTGTATTTTGTTGTTCGAAACATATTAGTAGTCTGATGAAACAGATTATTTATCTGTTGAAACAGATTACTAATCTGGTGCAATAGAATACCCATCTATTCGATTCATAATCATATTACGGGCACCTAGAACCCTTAAACATGAATCCAACATGAGTCTACTGTTACAACAGAATATTTATCTGGTGCCGCAGATAATGGATCTGTTTGAACAAATTGCTCTTGTATTGCATTCATGTTCGCGTGCAAACTATTATTGAAAAAACAACACACTAGCAGTTACCCAGATTCAACTAAAAAACATAATCTGACTTACCAAAGTCTCCTCTCAAGTAAATTCCAAAGTTGAAAGCGATTTACGAAATAAAATTTGACATAAGAATTTGGTCAAAGAGCAGCAGTTGGGGTAACAACAACAACAACAACAACAATGGTCAACAAGAAGACTATGAAGTTGATAATGAAGTATAAGATGATGATAATGAATCAGAAGATGATGAATAAAGCATCAACAACAATGAACAACAAATATCGCGAAGAGAGAGAAAATAACGACGGATGAGGAAAGAGAAAAAGACGTCTTTTTTCCCTCCGTTCCCCGTTATATATTAACTAACATTTGAATCAAAGTGTATATTCAAAAACTTGTGAGTTATTTTGAAATTTTTCAAACTTTCTTAAACCATAATGAAGTAATTGTCACCTCAACTCAATTATTAAGACTTGTGTCACCTACACCTCATTTTAAAACTCTTTTGTCACCTGTGGCCCAAACCCCCAACATAAGTAGGATATAATAATAATAATAATAATAATAATAATAATAATAATAATAATAATCTATATATATATATAAAAGAGAAATAAAATCAAGACAACATGCCACGTGTTAAGCTATTAAAATAGCCACGTGGCAATTTTTAAGACAAAGTTTAAAAATATTGTAATAAAAATTTTGAATTGAAATATTACGTATTTGAATTTTAAATACATTAGCCTTTTCTTTTTAAATAAATCATTATCTTAAAATAGAAATCCTAATTGAAGAATTCCAATAGACTTTTACTATTTGAAACTTATCTCTTCTAAAATATAAATACTATAAAATATATTTAAATATAATTTATTTACATATTAATAAAAGATAAAGTTTTATTAAAATAATAATAATAATAGTTAGTAATAGTAGTACTATGTAGGATATGCAATAGAAGTAATAATATAGTTAGTATATGAAGTAGCACTAAGTAGGATATAATAATAATAATATATATATATATATATATATATATATATATATATATATATATATATATATATATATATATATATATATATATATATATATATATATATATATATAAAAGCAAAACAAAATCAAGACAACATGCCACTTGCCAAGCTATTAAAATAGCCACGTGGCAATTTTTAAGACAAAGTTTAAAAATATTGTAATAAAAATTTTGAATTGAAATATTAAGTATTTGAATTTTAAATACATTATCCTTTTCTTTTTAAATAAATCATTATCTTAAAATAAAAATCCTAATTGAAGAGTTCCATTAGGCTTTTACTATTTGAAACTTATCTCTTCTTAAATATAAATACTATAAATTTATTTAAATATAATTTAATTACATATTAGTAAAAGATAAAAAATTTACTAAAATAATAATAATAATAATCATAATAATAAAAATAATAATAATAATAATAATAACAATAATAATAATCTATATATATATAAAAGCAAAACAAAATCAAGACAACATGCCACGTGTCAAGCTATTAAAATAGCCACATGACAATTTTTAAACAAATTTTTAAAATATTGTAATAAAATTTTTGAATTGAAATATTAAGTATTTGAATTTCAAATACATTATCCTTTTCTTTTTAAATAAATCATTATTTTAAAATAGAAATCCTAATTGAAGAGATCCATTAGACTTTTACTATTCGAAACTTATCTCTTCTAAAATATAAATACTATAAAATATATTTAAATTTAATTTATTTGCATATTAACGAAAGATAAAAGCTTTATTAAAATAATAATAATAATAGTTAGTAATAGTAGTACTATGTAGGATATGCAATACAAGTAATAATATAGTTAGTATATGAAGTAGCACTAAGTAGGATATAATAATAATAATAATAATAATAATAATAATAATAATAATAATAATAATAATAATAATAATAATAATAATAATAATAATCTCTCTCTATATATATAAAAGCAAAACAAATTCAAGACAACATGCCACTTGTCAAGCTATCAAAATAGCCACGTGGCAATTTTTAAGACAAAGTTTTAAAATATTTTAATAAAAATTTTGAATTGAAATATTAAGTATTTGAATTTTAAATACATTATCCTTTTCTTTTTAAATAAATCATTATCTTAAAATACAAATCCTAATTGAAGAGTTCCGATCGACTTTTACTATTTGAAACTTATCTCTTCTAAAATATAAATACTATAAAATATATTTAAATATAATTTATTTACATATTAATAAAATATAAAAGTTTTATTAAAATAATAATAATAATAGTTAGTAATAGTAGTACTTTGTAGGATATGCAATAGAAGTAATAATATAGTTAGTATATGAAGTAGCACTAAGTAGGATATAATAATAATAATAATAATAATAATAATAATAATAATAATAATAATAATAATCTATATATATAAAAGCAAAACAAAATGAAGACAATATGCCACGTGTCAAGCTATTAAAATAGCCACGTGGCAATTTTTAACACAAATTTTTAAAATATTGTAATAAAAATTTTGAATTGAAAGATTAAGTATTTGAATTTTAATTATATTATCCTTTTCTTTTTAAATATATTATTATTTTAAAATAAAAATCCTAATTGAAGAGTTCCATTAGACTTTTACTATTTGAAACTTATCTCTTCTAAAATATAAATACTACTCCCTCCGTCCCTTTTTATGTTTCATCATTTCCTCTTTTGTCCGTGCCAAAAAGAATATCATCTTTCTTTATTTGGTAACTATTTAAAGACACAATTACACTTTTACCCTTATTGGTCCCACTTAATTAAAAAAAAGATAATAGCACATTTTTTAATAAAGAACAATTTGGTAAACATTACCACGTCTTCCCTTATTTGGTAAACTCCGTGTCCGGTAAAATAGCGACACATAAAATAGGACGGAGATAGTATAAAATATATTTAAATATAATTTATTTACATATTAATAAAAGATAAAAGTTTTATTAAAATAATAATAGTTAGTAATAGCAGTATTACGTAGGATATGCAATAGAAGTAATAATATAGTTAGCATATGAAGTAGCACTAAGTAGGATATAATAATAATAATCTGTATATATATATATATATATAAAAGCAAAACAAAATCAAGATAACATGCCACATGTCAAGATACTAAAATAGCCACGTGGTAATTTTTAACACAAAGTTTTAAAATAAAATAATAAATTTTTTGAATTGAAATATTAAGTATTTGAATTTTAAATATATTATCCTTTTCTTTTTAAATAAATCATTATCTTAAAATAGAAATCCTAATTGAAGAGTTCCATTAAACTTTTACTATTTGAAACTTATGTCTACTAAATTATAAATACTATAAAATATATTTAAATATAATTTATTTACATATGAATAAAATTACAAGTTTTATTAAAATAATAATAATAATAATAATAGTTAGTAATAGTAGTACTACGTAGGATATGCAATAGAAGTAATAATATATTTAGTATATGAAGTAGCACTAAGTAGGATATAATAATAATAATAATAATAATAATAATAATAATAATAATAATAATAATAATCTATATATATATATAAAAGAAAAATAAAATCAAGACAACATGCCACGTGTTAAGCTATTAAAATAGCCACGTGGCAATTTTTAAGACAAAGTTTAAAAATATTGTAATAAAAATTTTGAATTGAAATATTACGTATTTGAATTTTAAATACATTAGCCTTTTCTTTTTAAATAAATCATTATCTTAAAATAGAAATCCTAATTGAAGAGTTCCAATAGACTTTTACTATTTGAAACTTATCTCTTCTAAAATATAAATACTATAAAATATATTTAAATATAATTTATTTACATATTAATAAAAGATAAAGTTTTATTAAAATAATAATAATAGTTAGTAATAGTAGTACTATGTAGGATATGCAATAGAAGTAATAATATAGTTAGTATATGAAGTAGCACTAAGTAGGATATAATAATAATAAAATTTTTTTTTAAAAAAAATAAGATGAATTATCTAAAACCCTGAAACAAATTAATTTAATTTTTAAAATGAAAAACGGTAAAAGAGAACAAAAAGGGTAAAACATATGGAAAGGTTAAAATAAGTTGACACTAATATTTAGAAACAATATCATTAATTTAATGAGACCTAGAGAGTGTGGAAAATTAGAAAAACATTTATTACGAGATTTTTCGGGTGTTTGTGAGCTCAGATTTCTCATTTCTTTCTCGAATTCTTGGTAAGCTTCAGTGAATTTCATGGTTAATTTTTTAATTTATTCTCAAAATTCCTAAATTCTTGTTGAGTAGATTGTGGCATCAGTTAGCTCAGAATCTACCCATTCTTGATGGTAAATATTTCTTGAGCATAGGGGGACGTGTTGATGATTTCAAAAGTGATAAGGAAACAAACTACTAAAACCAAAATTAAGACTAAGAACCTAAAAATCAGCAACTAGAAGAAAGGGAAATAAAGTAGAACACACAAGCATAATCGGATTTAACACTAAAAGAAGAAGAAAATGCATTAAAGTAAATGGATAGTAGTGAGACATACACTCACACTGATGAATAACATCAAGGTGTGTATCAAACACCAAGACATACAACACTAATGAGAGATAACACCACACTCTTAGGTGGACATAAAGGGATTCAATATCCTCAAGCACCCAACCTTTCTTTGACAAGATGTCAATATAAGGTTAACCCTAGTTTCAATGTCTTTTCCAAGACCTATACTAAGATAGCTTTTCCAAGCCCTACACTATGAAAGAAAATCCAATTTGAGTTTCACTTAACAATTCTTCCAAGCTAATGAAAAATAGAAGCTAAAAGGTCTATTTATACTATTACATAACAATGACTAAAATGCCCTTAATGAAGTGTGCTCCTTTGGAGTGTAAAAGGGAGGTTTCAAAAGATCACAATGCCCTTAGTTGAGGCACCTATGTGATGTAGAAATCCCTCCTTCTCTCTTCAATTTGGACAAGGCTTTGTAATTGTTCCAAAAGGTCTTCAAGCACTTGCAAATTCGAGGTTTAATCCTTTGACAATTCGAAGCTTGAACCTTTGACAAGACCTTGCAATCCTTGTACATTTTATGCTTGTATCATCCTTTTCATTTTGAAAGGAATTTTTCCTCAAATTCAAACCTTGCAAAACCAAAGAGAAAGGAGAACAATCACACACTCCTCATGATATGAGGGTTAGGATTAGTGTATCAATTGATATAAGCACGCCAAGGGGGTGCACTTTTGATATACAACCAACAATCCTTTATTCTAACAATGAAACATTTAGTATGAGAATCACAAAGGATAGTGATAAGACTAACATCAAAGGGGAATGAGCACAAACCAAGACAATTTCTTTCCCACCCCACTAGTGCACCGAGATCAAATGGATGGAGAAGCCAAGGGCATAGGTCGAGACTAATCATCCCTTTTACTAAAGGATCCAACTCACAATCATTGAAGATATTACACCCAAATATTCCACACACAAGGTCACTATGAACAAGGTTAATATCATGGTTTTCAACACACAAGTTCAAAGGAACTCTCCAATGGGGTACACATTTGAAATACAACCAATAATCCTTTATTATCATCATGAAATACTGACTACAAGCATCATAAAGGACATGGTTAAGAGAGACATAGAGGAAAAACAAATGCAATCCAAAACACAACCTTCCCCACCCCAATAGTATACCGGGATCAAATAGAAGAAATTGACAAGGATTTAAGCTGAGGTTAGCCATTCCTCTTACTAGAGAATCAAACCCACAATCACCCAAGGCATTTCTCACAACTTTTACATACACATGGTCATTATTAACAAGACTAATATCATGACTTTTATCACACAAGTTCAAAGGACCATATCTAATAGTATGATCAACATTATAAGCATCAACACTAACTTGAGGGATTTTAATCATACCATTCACTTGTTCAAATAGTTAGATATTCTTAGGAGCACATTGATCATTGTACATACCTAAAGTATTATCAAAGAAGGAAGCATATACTTCTACACTTGATGTACTCAAAATCACATCACAATATTTTAAACTCAAGGGAGTGTAGAATGTACCCAAGTTACCACAGTTTGTACTAGGGAAGCCCGTTTGCTTTGAATTTTCGGTCAAGAATGTAATTGGAACACCAACAAGTTTGGGTGGGATTTTTTTTAGATTTTTCTTTGGGAATATATTATCTTGTTCCTGCACATAAGAAGAACCAATGCAAGGCAAAATACTAGCACTTGGTTTAGTGAGTAACAAGGGTTCTTTGAGGATAAGATCCACAATCAAGAATTTCTTTCCCCTTCCAACTTCACTACCCACAGATTCACTTTCCCTTTCCCTCTTTTTTTATATTTTTCTTGTACATCACCATCAAAGTTATCTCCACCTTGAGAACCAACCTTATCACCCTTAAATTCTATCACCATCTCTTCTCTTAGTTGGATGGGGTGATTTTGATTTAATGGATATTTGGGAGGAGGCATTGGATTTGGTTGGTGATGGATTTGGATTTGTGATATGGGATTTTGTGGAGTGTTGGGTCTTTGGTCAAGTGGATTTGGGACTTGGTGGTTTGAATTTGGTTGAGGCTTTAGTGGAAATAATCTATCAACACCCGCTTTCATTCTAATCATGTCACCCTTTATTGATCCGAAATCACCTTTCATTAAAGTCATTTCGATTTGCACTTTGTCCAACTTTTGGCCAAGAGCCTCAAATCTGGCCATGATTGTTCCAAGAATATTGTTATCCAAGATTGGGAGTGTGAACCTTCGGGTTCCATGGTTAAGTGTACCTAAATAAACAAATAAAACCTACAAAACTAACAAACACGTTAGTTCAAAAAGCCTCACCACTCTCACTCTTGATTCTTACCTCACACTTGGTCTTACAAGTGTTGATACTTTGGCATGTACTTGGTAAGTGAGTGAGGAATAATTCTACTTTGGCCCGGAATAAATTTTTGTTTGATTTGACTCAAAGAAAATTTGCTTACGGACTTTAACCAACAAGTTACAATGAATTACAAACGAGAAAAACACACAAACAATGATGACACAAAATAAAAGGACTCTAAACTAATTATCAACCTGGTAGGTAGTTACTAGTTTTCTAATTAGTGATAGAATCAACACAAAAGAAACTAGAAACAATAAATTAAAACTTAGAAATCTAATATAGAACTCAATTTGGTTGTTCATAATAGTAATGACGTGGTAGCTCGTGGTTGGATGTCACTTTTAAAAAATTTCAATTCCCAAATTCTTGTATCGACCAAACAACACTTAAGGAGAAGAAGAATTTCGGTTTTGAGGGGGAAATATGCAAGTTATGAGCCTTTTTGTGCTTCAAATTAAATTTGAAATGGATTGATCCCCTCAGGGGTACTTTCAATTGTACTTGCTTGTCCCCTCTTTCTTTTTGTAAGACTTAGAATATGCTAGGGAATATTCATGTACAAACAATTAGTACACTCTCTTTGTTCCACCTTTTTGGATCAAACAAGCTACTTGAATATTCTTCTTCAACAAGATTTGAAGATGATGGATGAACAAGATGAATATTCAAGAGTTGACCAAGGTTTGACCACTAGGCAAATGAATCCTAAATTCAATTATTCTTTTAGATCTAGTTTCCCTTTTCCAAGGAAATCTCAACCAAAAACAAATCAACCATAAATCGCTACAAACAAGATGATAAAAAATGAGATCCCACCTCAAAAGCTTCAAACACGCTTCAACAATGGTAGATCTAGCTCAAAAACAACCAAATCTTGTTCTAAAGTTAGATCTAGACTCTTTAAGTGCTAGAGAACAAGAATCTAACACTAGAAACTATCAAAACAAGCTAAAAATTAGTATATCTAAGTTATGAAATTCGGATCTACTATCAAACACACAAGACTCAACACTTTTTTTTTTGTATTTTTGGACTTTAGACTCTTTTTTTGTGGAGATTTTCTTAGATCCAAGACTTAGAGTTGTGGGAACAACTCTAATACATAGCTCTCTGATACTAAATTATAAGGAAACAAACTATTAAAACCAAAATTAAGACTAAGATCCTAAAAATCAGCAACTAGAAGAAAGGGAGATGAAGTAGAACACACAAGCACAATCGGATTTAACATTAAAAGAAGAAGAAACTACATTAAAGTAAATGGATAGTAGTTAGACATGCACTCACACTAATGAATAGCACCAAGGGGTGTATCAAACACCAAGACACAAAACACTAATGAGATATAACACCACACTATAAGGTGGACACAAAGGGATTCAATAACCTAAAGCACCTAACCTTTCTTTGCTAAGATGTCAACACAAAGTTAACCCTAGTTTCAATGTCTTTTCCAAGACCTACACTAAGATAGACTTTCCAAGACCTACACTAAGAAAAAAAAATACAATTTGAGTTTCACTCAATAATTCTTCAAAGCTAATGAAAAATAAAAGCTAAAAGGTCTATTTATACTATTACATAACAATGACTAAAATGCCCTTAATGAATTGTGATCCTTTGGATTGTAAAAAAGAGGTATGAAAAGACCACAATGCCCTTAGTTGAGGTGGCTATGTGATATAGAAATCCCTCCCTCTCTCTTTAATTTGGACAAGGCTTTGTAATGGTTCTAAAAGGTCTTCAAGTACTTGCAAATTCGAGGCTCGATCCTTTGACAATATGAAGCTTGAACCTTTGACAAGACCTTGAAATCCTTGTAAATTTTATACTTGTATCATCCTCTCCATCTTGAAAGAAATTTTTCTTCAATTTTAAAATTTGCAAAACTAAAGAGAAAGGAAAACAATCACACAATCCTCATAATAGGAGGGTTAGTGTATCAATTGATATAAGAAAGCCAAAGGGGTGCACTTTTGATATACAAACAACAATCATTTGTTTTGACAAGGAAATATTTAGTATGAGAATCACAAAGGATAGTGATAAGACAAACATCAAGGGGAAATGAGCACAAACCAAGACAATTCCTTTCCCACCCCACTAATGCACTGGGATCAAATGAATGAAGAATCCAAGGGCATAAGATGAAACTAATAATCTGTAATACCCCAAAAAAAAATTCGAATTCAAAATTTATCCGTGGCATGTTTAAGGATTTCTTAAAAGATTAATACTTTCATTTTCCACGAAGTATTTTTAAGATTTTGACTTTTCATCACGTGAGAAATTAAATTACCTTTCCAACGATATAAGATTCGTCCAAAACGGACACTCGGTGAAGAAATTAGAGCCATTTTCGTGCCCAATTTTCCCAATGGACAGGCCACCGCGTCGCGGTGAGGCTTAAATTCATAATTCTCAATTTCCAGGGATTCAATGTGATTAGGGCGTGTCGCGGTGGAAATAGAAATGGAGAATACACCGCATCGCGATGAGAGCCAAATCCACGATTGTCCATTTCCAATGCCCCATCGCGATTAGCCTGCATCACGATGGTAACCTCATCGCATAGCGATGAAGGCTAAATCGCCATTCATCGATTATCAGTGGGTCATTGTGATTACCCCACGTCACGATGAACCCATGAGTGGAAATTGTCCAAACCAGTGACTCACTACGATTGCACCGCGTCGCGGTGAGTATAGTGATGGTCCCGTCACCGCGTCGCGGTGAAGCCTTATTCAGCGCTCCAGTTCCAAATTTTAAAGGGCATTTTGGTCATTTCTCACTTCCTTTCCCTTCTATATATATACCCAAGGAAGGCTGAAGGCCTTATTTCTCTTCATTTCTCTCCAAAATATCAAGAGAAAAATTAGGGTTTTCTCCTCTCTTTCAACATTTAATTTCTTCTTTCAAGAAATCAAGATCAAGTTTAGAAATTCTCAAAGGATCTTCGAATATCATTGTTCCAAGTATGCAAGTGTTCATCTATGGGCTCCTTCCGTCCATAGGGCCCAAGAATCCTGTTTTTAATTTTTTTTTATAGTTTATATATTTCGAGATCCACATGATGTGAATGGAAATGGTAAATTGATGTTCATGTTGTGGATGAGTTGTTTATGCATATGTAGCTATGGAGTGGCAACTAAAAACCCTAGTAGGTGAAATTTATGTTGAAAAGTGATTTTTATTATGTTTCCCCATGTTGAATAAAGCTCGAATCTTTACATGTCGTTTATGATACCATGATATTTTGTGGGTTTAATTGGTGGAATTAAGATGGATGATGGTATGGTAGTACATGTAATTGCTCATTTGACCTTTTCCCTAAATGGTGCATGTAAGGTGTTTGTTAAAATGCCTAAGTGAAAAAGAATTGGGCATTTGACCTATTTGTGATTTAACTAATGATTCCATGCCATATTCAAGTGCTTAAGAAAAGAAAAAACTATGCATTGTGACTCATTAGGCCCTAAAGGATAAATATAAATTCATGCTTTGTCCCTAAGGATAGTTGATTCCCTTGGAATTGTTGTGTGTTGTGGGTATATGATGGAATGTCTAGCTGAAGGGCGTAATGCCATGTTGACATGCTAAGTATGAAATCCCCAATAATGTGCTAAACCATGCATGTTAAGTGGTTGTTGAAAGGCCTTAGAGAAGGAATTGTGATATAATGCGTGTTCCGCTAATCTTGTGCATTTCTATTGAACTAATGTGAAATATTAGTGTGCACTCCCCATATATTTACATGTCCGTGCTATGCAATTGTTTGATGTAATACCGTGTTGTTGGCATTATGAATAGAAGCTCGGTGTCTTGATAATTAAGTGTGGTACTGATTTATTTATAAGTTATGCTATTGAGTGATAGGGGTACGTATGCCCAAAATAGTCTGCTAGTCTACAGCCGAGTCAGTCTCGCGATAATCTAAGTAGAGCAATGGTCAGTAGACTTCCGATAGTCGTGGAATTTAAGATGAATTCTGTAAAGTCTCAGCGTAACTCTATCCGATTCGCTATCAGTCTAACCAAGCTTAGTATTCTTAAACGTTCATCTACTCCCTTAACGATCTTCGTGGTACTTCTGTATTCAGTCCAGATTTCAGCGCACTATGTGAAATATCTGAGTTCTGTAGTAATCAGTCAGTGAGTAGAATTTGGAAGTATTCCTTCATATCATGTGATCAAGTAATCTTAATCAGACTCATTCAGTTCTATGATCAGTAACAAATTAAGCTTTGTTGAGTACGGTCTAAGAAATCATTCCAGTATCTTTCAGTTGGGAGTTGGAACTAGCACCGAGTGAGTGAACGGATGAAGTCTTCCCCGTCAGAGAGGCTGAGTCATTAGTAGAAATCCCTGAACTCCATAACTGTGTAGCTAGCACAGGACCAGGAGTCACCCATCAGAGAGGCATGGCTTCCTATTTTGGGTCACCCGTCAGAGAGGCTTGACCACAGAAGTGTCTTTACCAATGGCACGATATTGACACCCTTCCATCTAGGGTTATAGGCTAGACCCCCCAGTATAGATCCGGGGCATGTAGATTAAGTGAGAACTCCCACAGTTTCAGTGTTGTATCGAGCTAAGACAGTTACATAAGATTCATAGAACACCCGCTAGATAGGCTTGGTCTCATGTGAAATTATCAGTATCTGTTTCATGGACCACCCGCTAGATAGGTTTGGTCCCATGTAAAGTTATCAGTATCTGAAGAGATTTGGAGATCACCCGCTAGATAGGCTTGATCTTAGATTCATGCAGTCTTCTATACCGATATCAGAATTGAGGATCCCCCGGTAGATAGGGCTGATCCTAGTTACCGTAAGTCTGTTATCAGTGGGTTTAAAAGTCTGTTCTAATTTCTCAGATGGTCAGAATTGTGGTAACGATGAATTTAGTAAGTCAGTGAGATGGTACCAAGAGCTCAGTTATCAGTGTCAGTAAATTTAGATTCTCAATAAGTCAGTATTCAGGAGTTAATATTCGGAGTTTGTTATATTATGATCATGGTTCATGCATTCATACATGTATTCCTATTTAGCATTCTTATATCATTTATCAGTGATGTTCATGCATACAACCCTTGCATATTAGCCTACTCTGCTTGCCTACTCAGTACATTCTAGTACTGACGCATTTGCGCTATGGTGTTTTCCCCACTATATGTTCAGAGGAGCGAGATTCGGAGTACCTTTAGAAGACATATTTTGTAGCAGCAGTAGATGCAGCAGTGAGTCCTAATCATCCAAGGATGTGTTTCCCCTTTTTTATTATATTGATTTCAGTTGTTTTCAGTAGACAGAGTTAGTTGTGGACATGTCCCATCAACTCTACAGTTCAGACAGTGTAGAGGCTTTTCAGACAGATGTATTAGTATTTAGTTTTCAGTATTAAATATTTTAGATATTTTGAACTTTATGGCAAGTTTTCGCATTTATTATCTATTTTATGATATGCTCAGGTATAGATATCAGAAGAGGGCTATCTTGTGGTCCCTTGGGGTCACGAGCACCATGTGGCATTCTGGTTCTCGAGAATCGGGGTGTTACAAACTTGTTATCAGAGCCTAAGGTTCAACAGTGTCTTAGAGAGTCTGAAAAGCCACATCTAGTAGAGTCTTGTACATGGGTGTGTTGCATGCCACATTTATGTACAAGAGGCTATAAGATGTTTTAGGAAAGGTTTCCCTTCTTCCAGTGTTCGTGTCGTGCCAGACTGCAAAAGATCGAGTTGAAATCTCAGTCTAATTCCTATTTCTCTTCCATTTGTAGAATATGCCACCTAAGAAGAGAACAGGGAATCAGTCAGTCCCCCAGCCAGCAGATTCTATGAGTGAGAGTGTGTCACATGCAGAGTTTCGGATAGCCTTTCAGGAGCTATCCCAGGTGGTGACCGCTTATGTTCAAGTTCATCATCAGGATATAGCCCTACCCCAGCGAGACGGGGATCCAGTCATGGCCAGAGTTAAAGACTTTATAAAAATAAACCTGCTGGAATTCTTTGGGTCGGAAGCAGGTGAGGATCCACAGTTTTATATAGATGAGGTGAAGAAGATCACCCAGATTATGCATATGTCTGAATAGGAGAGTGTAGAATTATCATTCTATAGGTTAAAGGGTATTTCACAGTACTGGGTAGTGATGTGGAGGAGGAGTAGAGGGGAAGACGCCGGTCCCATAACATGGAGAAAATTTTAGGATGCCTTTCTAGATAGGTTTTTCCTGCTAGAGATGAGAGAGGCTAAGCTAGAAGAATTTATGAACCTGAGGCAAAGTTTCATGACCGTGAAAGACTATTATCTTAAGTTCAACCAGCTATCCAAGTATGCACTCGACCTGATGTCTGACCCCAGAACTAGCATGAGTAAGTTTATGTCCGGTGCGTCGAGTTATGTTTTGAAAGAGTATAGATCTGCTATGCTTAATCAGGATATAGATCTTTCTAGGTTGATGATGCATGCTCAACAGATTGAGGATGATAAATTCAGAGAGATGGAGAGTGGTAGTAAGAAGGCTAGGACAAGTAGTTTTATATTTTCTCAGTCTGGGTCACAAGGTGGTAACCGTTCTCAGTATAATCAGGAGTTTTTAGTTCTAGCTCCATCCTCAGCTAGTGTCCCAGTGCCAAGGTCTAGAACTGATAGTCATGATAGGGTGTCAGGTTTCAGAACCCAAGGTAGTGTGAGGAGAGATCGTACTTATCCGCTCTGTAGAGAATGTGGCAGGAATCATCCGGGTGTATGCAAAACAGGTAGTGATGTGTTCTTTGGATGTGGTAAGACAGGCCATATAATGCGGATGTGTAGAGTACTAGCTCGAGATGTAGAGATTTGCGTCAACAGGGTACCAGTAGTGGTCAGCGTCAGAATTGACTCTATGCCCTTCAGACTCACCATGACCAGGAGAGTTTTCCTGAATTATATCCGGGTATGTTATGAGTGTTTCATCTTCATGATTTGCATTGTAAAAAAATTTCTTTTGCTCCTGTTTAAGCTTAAGTTCTTATCATAAGCTAGATTGCAGAGTCAGCATCCATCTTCACAATTAGACATCTTGAATTGTATAACTTGTGCTCTCATCTTACCATCTCATCATGCTATTAAAAACCTCGGACATGTAATTATTCCAAGATGGAATATCCTGGTGTTTGCGAGTATAGTTCAGTTCATGCATCATGCACATAAATCACTTCCTAGGTTCCCCGTGCGCTGCCTCAGTGCCTCCGTAAAGTAAGTGTTTGTAGAGGGACATAGTATCCCAAGGGAGAGATACCCCATTCAGTTGCATATTCGGATTTTTATCATAAGTTTTGTATCAGTTATCATTGCATATTCAATTACATGTTCATACATCAGTTTACCTATGTACTCATGTATCAGACATGCATGCATAATATGATACACGGGTTGTTAAGAAACCTAATTATGAGATTCAAGGGTCAGTTCAGTGAAATATCCATGCATTAGACATACATGTCCAGAGGTAGTAGAAAGAGCTCAGCTAGTCGGTGTATTCAGTCATGTATCTATGAGAATAATCCAAGCAATGTATTCTATGCATCAGATATGCATGTTCAGTGTAAGACTCAGTTTAGCAGTGGTTTCATACCCATAGTCATGTTTCAGATGTTCAGTCTCTTCCTAATCAGCGTTGCATCTTTACATTCGTTCTTCTTATCTGTTAATGTATTCCCTGAATTTCTCAAGATTCTAGAATGATAATGAGTCAATTTAGCAAGTTGTTTCAGCTGTGTATCCCTAGTGTTCTCTGTGTTCTTGATAAACGTCGTGACATTCAAGGACGAATGTTCCCAAGGAGGAGATAATGTAATAACCCAGAAAATTTTTCAAATTCAAAATCTATCCGTGGAACGTTTAAGGTTTGCTTTTAAGATGAATACTTTCATTTTCCACAAAGTATTTTTAAGATTTTGACTTTTTCTCATGTGGGAAATTGAATTACCTTTCCAACGAGATAAGATTCGTCTAAAACGGACACTCGGTGAAGAAATTAGAGCCATTTTCATGCCCAGTTCTCCTAATGGACAGGCCACCACATCGCGGTGAGCCCTCAATTCGTAATTCTCAATTTTCAGGGATTCAATGTGATTAGGATGCATCGCGGTGGAAATATCCATGGAGAAGACACCGCATCGTGATGAGATCCAAATCCACAATTTTCCATTTCCAGTGCCCCATCACAATTAGCCTACATCGCGATGGCCATAGCGATAGTAACCTCATCGCATCGCGATGAAGTCTAAATCTCCATTTATCGATTCCCAGTGGGTCATCGCGATTACCCCGCATCGCGATGAACCCGTGAGTAGAAATTGTCCAAACCAGTGGCTCACTACGATTGCACCGCATCGCGGTGAGTATAACGATGGCCCCGTCACCGCATCGCGGTGAAGCCTTATTCAGCGCTCTAGTTCCAGATTTTAAAGGGCATTTCAATCATTTCTCACTTCCTCTCCCTTCTATATATATACCCAAGGAAGGCTGAAGGCCTCATTTCTCTTCCTTTCTCTCCAAAATATCAAGAGAAAAATTAGGGTTTTCTCCTCCCTTTCAAAATTTAATTTCTTCTTCCAAGAATTTAAGAAATCAAGAACAAGTTTAGAAATTCTCAAAGGATCTTCGAAGATCATCGTTCTAGGTACGCAAGTGTTCATCTATGGGCTCCTTCCATCCATAGGGCCCAAGAATCTTTTTTTTTTTAAATTTATAGTTTATATATTTTGAGATCCTCATGATGTATGGAAATGGTAAATTGATGTTCATGATATGGATGAGTTTTTTATGCATATATGTCTATGGAGTGGAAACTAAACACACTAGTAGGTGAACTTTATGTTGAAAAGTTATTTTTATTATGTTTCTCCATGTTGTGTGAATAAAGCTCGAATCTTTATATGTCGTTTATGATACCATGGTATTTTGTGGGTTTAATTGGTGGAATTGAGATGAATGATGGTGTTGTAGTACATGTAATTGCTCATTTGACCTATGCCCTAAATGGTGCATGCAAGGTGTTTGTTAAAATGCCTAAGTGAAGAAGAATTGGGCATTTGACCCATTGGTGATTTAAGTGATGATTCCATTCCATATTCAAGTGCTTAAGAAAACAAGAAACTATGCATTGTGACTCATTAGGGTTTAAAGGATAAATTCATGCTTTGTCCCTAAGGATAGTTGATTTCCTTGGAATTATTATGTGTTGTGGGTGTATGATGGAATGTCTAGCTGAAGGGCGTAATGCCATGTTGACGTGCTAAGTATGAAATCCCCAATAATATGCTAAAGCATGCGTGTTAAGTGGTTGTTGAAAGGCCTTAGAGAAGGAATTGTGATATAATGTGTGTTCCGCTAATTGATAACACTCAATCTACAGCTCTCGTTTGAGTGTAAAGCGGTCGTTAGCAAATATAGAACCCAACCTGGGTTGGGTGTCGATCCCACAGGGAATAGCTTGGCCAACACGTAAGTAAAATTACTAAACTTTTGATGCAAGTCTCGTAAGAAGGGGGGATTCTTGTCTTGCAAGTAATGTAAACAAAAGCTGAAAATAATAAAGTAAAAAGAGAGAGATTGTTACGTTGGTTGTAAACAATGAGAATTGAAGCGTTGGGGTTATGTCCACCTTCTGAGGTATACGTCTCTATTGGCTATGAGTGTGTAGAATTCTGACATGCAATTGCTTATAGAGGATTGTAGTCGATGGTAAATCCAAGCGTCTCTCGACCTAAACAAGGACTATTTCACTTTAACTCTCTCGAGCTTAAAGCATGTCTAACGGTACGAATTCTCCAAGAGGTTAGTCCAGTTACGGCACTAGCTTTTTAATAGGAAAGGGTGTCCTACTACCTTGACATTATCTCTTTTCCAGACAAATAACTTTTCTCTCGAACAAGTTAAATGTTAGACTGGCGTATTCTTGCGTTTGCAACCGCAAAGAATGTAGATTAAGATGAAGAGAATAATGATATAAGCAAAATACGTGCCTCGAACTCACAAACTCACAGCAATAGATAGTAACTCATTCGGCTTCCATAACCCCAACAGAGAAGTTTAGTTACCCATGAATGCGAAGGAGATCACGATTGACATTGTTGTTATACCACAAGATTGAGTAATTTCGTGTAGCTTAGGTGGTAGGCGTGAGGCGTGAATTCCTAGGCAAAGTAACGATTCTCTTGTTGTGGAATTTAAGAATGGAGGAGTAGAAGAAGAAAAATAGAATTGAATTGTAAGATGAGAAGTTAAGAAGATTAGAAGTTATAAGAAGATGATAGAAGATGAGAGAAGATGAGAGGGATGGAAGGAAGTATTGTATTCTCCCTCCTTCCTCCCTCCTTATTTTCTAAAATCTCTAGCATGATAGGGTATTTATAATACCCATATCCTACTCCTACTAAGCTAATGAAATAAATAACCAAATCCTACTAGACTAATGAAATCCTTAACCCAAATGTACTAGGTTAAGGTAACATTATCATAATCCACATAAAATAATGAAATACATAATCTAATTGTACTAGGTTAATGTATCATTGTCAAAATCCAGCTTTGTGTCTGTAAGTCCCCAAAGTCTTCAGAATTGCTGTTTAAGCCCGGGACAGATTTTCCATGCAGCAGTTTTGGTCCTTTAGGCGTCCAAACTCCCTTTCCTTCCTTCGTGAGCTTTCTTTAGCGTCAAGTAAGCCATAAAATGCTGAATTATGCATCATTTATACCTGAAACTTTACTAATCATGTTTGTTAGCTCACTTACAGGAAAAAGGACTAAAAGTGCATGAAATATATAATTTGTTCTCAAAACTAGGCTAAAATATGGGCAAAATATATTGATATAGGCGTGTAAATCCGCCTATCATCAACACCCCACACTTAGAGCTTTGTTCGTCCTCGAACAACATATCATGTCCTTCTAAGCATCAACTTAAGGTTTTTACAGAAACAACACAAAACATTCTTCAAGACAAGCACAACAATTATCAACAAAGAGTAGCTTTCCGATTATAAGTAGAAACAGTTTAACCTCTAGCGTAGACTCGTGATGGTGATCGACTCGCATGCAAACGTTAAGGTGCATAGAATCATATACAACTATCCAAAACTCATCAACCATGTGTGTCTCACCATATAGTACCCATAATCACTCACAAATATAGCATATTTTTCAAACATGGGTATCAAAATGTCCTTGCTCTCACTCTCACAAAGAGTTCATATGTAGCAACTGATGACCATAGGCTTGCCCTTAATGTAGTACTCCACTAAATGTCGGAATGTTAAGATTAGGATCAAGTAGGTCTTTTGATGGTTGTAATGTAGGCTAAGGGACGGGTAGGACTATTTTGGCCAAGAATAGTGACTAGGTTCCTAAGCGCTTTAATACATCACTTTGTATCATTGACACTTTTTTCTTTCAACCTTTCTTCTTTTTTTTTTCTACCACCCTTGTTCTCCTTTTTTTTTTTCAATTTTAAGCACAACTCACTTTTCAGCTTTCTTTTCCTTTTTCTTTTCACAACATACCTCTTATGATAGCATTTTTTTTCTTTTTCATAACACATTCAAGAACCATTCCAATTTATAGCATTATACTCACCCAATTTCCTTTTATGTTGTCACATGACTTTTTCACTTTAAAGAACTTAGAGATTTTGGGATCAAATTACGGTCTTGAAAGAAATGGATTAGGCTTACATACAAGGTTGTCAAAGAAATAGGCTAAAGGCTCAAAAGGGTTAACTAGGATGATGTCCATGGGTAGGTAAAACTGAAGGTAAACATGTATAGGTTGCCAAAGAAATGCCTAAATCATATCCTAAACTTACACTCCTTATTTTCGCTTTGCATACATACCAGGCAAGTTCTAGCATCAGCCACACACATAGAATATACTATTATCTCACACACACAAGGCACATGGTCGACTTTATTGGAGGTAATATAGACTCTTGACCCAACAAGTGAAGGAATTGAACCACACAATATCACATAATGAGTCACAACTAGAGCCTAAACGTCTCAATAGTCACAATTGTAGCACATACTCTTGTTATAATCTCATGCTGCCTATCAAAATAATTTCATGCGAAGCTAGAAAAAATTTTCTACTAAAAAAAACGAAACAAAAACAACGCAAGCAAACATAGATGCGATAGAGAAGTATAGCATACGATACCGCCACCCCACACTTAGTCGGGACACTGTCCTCAGTGGAAAATAAATACGAGGAACCTGGTTGGTCGGACTTATCCTCTATGTCTGGGGTCATACCCCTTGCATTGGAATCATCATCAGAGTCATCATCCTCAGAAGTTCCTCATAAGTATCCCACTTAATTCCAAGCGTGAGTCGAGGTATTTTCAGCGAGGAGGGTTCTCCTTGGTCCTTGCGACCTCTTTTCTTGCTCTTTTGGGAAGTGGTAGCCTTTTCTTTGCCTTGTCTTGCTTTGGGTGCCATTGTAACTGAGACTTGAAATAGTGTTAGTGGTAGCACAATATCAATGGATACAATCTATGCACAAGCAGTAGGGGTACCACCCCACACTTAGTTTGTTGCTACAAATTAGTGAAGTGAAAGTGGTCGATTACTTAGACTTCATCGACATGCGTTTTAGGAGCTATATTCCAACGAGAAAATCAGAGATATATCACTTCTTACAATCTTTGCAATACTTTCATGTTAGGTATATCAAGACTTCTTCATAGGGATTACATCATGGTATAGTTTCTATCAATAATCACAATCTCCTATGTCGGTAGGCAACTATAAGTCTTATTCCGATGAGCGAGACATCCCAACATGTAAGTATTCAAGTGACAAGAGCATGCAATGTTCATGACTATAGCAATTCCGCAAGTAGTATAACAATGCATCAAAATCAATTTCTAGTTGGAAACAAGTTAAGAGTATCCTAACGTTCATGTTCACTCACTTGGTTTTGTATCAACAATTCAAACACATTAACATCACCAATATTTCTTCAAGATGTAGCAATTCGTAATAGACATAGCAACGTAGCACTTACGAAAAATAGATGAAGAACAAAAGAGTACTTACGTGATTGAAGCCTTTGGAGATGTTCTTGTGAAGTGGGAGAGCAAAAAGAAAAGTTTTGAGATAATTTGGAGAGTATATGCGGCGCCTAGGTCAAGTTTTCTATGTGTTTGTGTTTCAAGACTAAGTCTCCTTTATATAGGAAGAGAATGGGTCAGGTTTTGACCCATTTACAATCAGTTTTGGAGACAAAAATGCTACATATGCGACGCATAATGCTTGGCATAGATATGACATATGCGGCGCATTGTCTATGGCATAATGGGACATATGCGCCGCATAGTCTATGGCATTTGTAGACATATGCGCCGCATAGTCTATGGCATATGAGATACTGAGACCAAATGCCATAGCATAGGCGGCGCATAGTCAAAAGCATACCTAGGAATAGGCGGCGCATAGTGTATAGAACACTAGATTCCGAGACCTTAGGCTATAAGATAGGTTGTGCATCATTCGTGGCCTAGTTTTACCAAGGACTAGCCTTCCTCGAAGCCTATTTTGGCGTGAGAAAGGCTCAATCCATAGCCTTATGCATCACCATTCCTAACTTACCAACTTTACCATACAATGCGTCCAAATCGTCAATTGAAATCAATCTCCTCGTTGACTACTTCTTGCACCTATATTCGCTCAAACAAATGAAAACGATTAGTACGATGGGTTGCCTCCCACCAAGCGCCTTAGTTTTGGTCGTGGCACGACTCTTATTTTTGGATTTTTCATTTATCAAAATCAAAACAAGTACTAGAAGAAATGATAAAATGATAAAATGATGGGTTGCCTCCCATCTAGCGCCTTATTTATTGTCGCGGCACGACATAGTTACCTCGAGTACTCAGACTTCGTCGGGATAGATGGTGGATCGTTTTCTGAATGGATTCAGACGACAATGAGGCTTACTTGTAGGAGGGGTACCAATTATATCATCAATAGTCCAACCCATAGCTCTCATGTATCTCTTCAAAGTAGAGATGAGAACATCTACGTGTTGTTTACTTAAATCATCCGCACTCACCGGAAGTATCTTTATACTTTCCAAGAACACATACCTTAGATAATTGGGGAGCTCTTTCGATTCTAGCATTGGTGGCTCTTTAAGGGAAGTCTTCGCTGTTGGTGACGGTTGATTCTTAAGATCACGGTCCGGTTGCTTAGGAGTATGGGAATAGGGCTCTATTTCTGTTAGAGCACCCATAAGTTCTTCATATTCTTTAGCATCCTCATGCTCAACATTCAGCAGCACAGCAGACAATGGCTCAACAGTAGGCTGTTTCTCTACAGATAATGCTTTCTTACCTTCATAATGAACATCAGCTACAGAGAACACATCCATATCTCTTGGCTGCTTCATCGCTTTGCACAAATCAAAACGAATCACTTCGTCATTCATTCGAAATAAAAGCTCATTATCTCTCATGTCAATAAGCACACTTCCTGTTGCAAGAAAAGGACGTCCCAAGATTATGGGAACTTCAGAATCCACCTCGCAATCCAAAATCATAAAGTCTGCAGGAAAAATGAAGGTAGACACCTTCACCAACACATCATTCAAGATACCCACAGGTCGTTTTACCGACCTATCAGCCATCACGAGCCTCATATTGGTTGGTGTCGGATCTCCTAACCCCAACTTCTTGTAGACGGATAGTGGCATCAAATTGATGCTAGCACCCAGATCGCACAATGCCTTAGCAAAATTCATAGATCCAACCGTGCAAGGAATAGTGAAAGCACCAGGGTCTGCCTTCTTCTGTACTAAGGACCTTGTGGCAATTGCACTGCAATGATGAATATTATCTGCCGGCTCATAGCTTACTGCCCGTTTTTTTGTCAACAGGTCCTTCATGAATTTAGCGTACCCAGGCATCTTTTCTAGCGCCTCTACCAACGGAACATTAATGGTCAGCTGCTTCAACATGGTCTTGAATTTGCTGAACTTTGTATCATCCGCCACCTTCTTCAATCTTTGAGGAAAAGGTGGTGGTGGGTATGGAATTGTTCTCTCCACGACTTTCTTCTCCTCTTGCTTCCGTTTTTCAGCTTTTTCAGGTTGCACGTCGTGAGGAGTGACGTTAAGGACGTTAGGATCGGCTGTTGCGGCATCTTCCCCTTTCGCCTTATCATCAATTTCCGCTTCTTCGTCCACCACTTGCTTGCCTTTTTCTAAAGTTTCTAGCACCTTACCGCTTCTGGTAGTGATGGCCATGCATGACCCATTATTCCTTGGGTTTTGCACAGTATCGCTAGGTAAAGTGCCAGCCTTTCTTTGATTGAGTGCTGCTGAAAGTTGGCTCAATTGCTGCTCTATTTGCCTGATTGAAGTGGAATGAGAATCAACTAATTGCTTCATAGAGGACAAATCATTTATTACCTCAGTAACTCCCGCGCTTGTTGCTTCCACTCCTTTCAATAATTTAGCCATCATGTCTTCCATACTTCCAGAATTAGATGTGGTGGTATCACGTCTACCAGGGGGAACGTACAAACCACTCTTTTCATTCTTGTTCTTCCAACTACCTTGGTCCATGTTTCCAGATTTACCATAATAGTTCCGACCTTGGTTTCCTTGGGCATTGCCTCGAAAACCCCCCTGATTATTCAAGTAGTTGGCTTCTTCTTCCGAATCAGATTCGTCTCTTCCTTTTAGCGCCACAGCTTTCACTTTGTCGGTCTTCCCTGATAATAAATGCTTTGTAAGAAGATCCATCTGTGTTTTCATGTGCGCCATATCTTGATCACGTTCTTCTTGTCTTCTTCTTTGGTCTGCAGTCATGCCAATAGATAAAGTGGGGCTTGCTACCTCGGAATCCCTGGTATGCCAAGCTCTACTTTGTTTCGTCATGCGATCTAGCATATTGCATGCTTAACCAAAGGTGAGGTCCATAAAAGATCCTCCAGCCGCATTATCCACTACTGGTTTAGTTATTGAATTCAAGGCTCTGTATAGTATCTCCATTAGGTGAACATTAGTCATATGATGGTTTGGACACCTCGCTAGCTTTGTCTTGAACCTCTCCCATGTTTCATGAAGAGCTTCAGTGGGAAGCTGACGAAAGTTGCTGATTTCATCTCTCAATTGTGCCCTTTTGGAAGGCGGAAAGAATCTTTCTAGGAAAGCGTCTCTCAATTGCCTCCAATTTGTAATTGAATCAGGAGTCAGCCCATTCAACCATAGTGTTGCCTCCCCAGACAGAGACAATGGAAATAAGCGTAACCGAATTGCATTCTGACCAACTCCAGGATTGTCAAATGACTTGCATGTAGAAATAAAGTTGATGAGATGCATATTCGGATCATCGCCTGCTAGTCCACCAAATAATCCCTTGAGTTGCAATAACTGAATCATGGTGCTTGTGATGTTGAACTTGGCTCCGGGCGCTAATGGTGGTGGAATTATAGCTCCAGTGGCTCCGGCTCCATCAAGATCATCATCATCATCATCGAATGGTATTTCACGTTGTGCATCCATTGATGTACTGAACAAAAAACCTACAGTAAACAAAAACGAAAACTAAAAGTAAAAGTACGAGAGTCTTTGACCAAAGGGTCTAGTAATTATTACGAACTTAATTGACACTTGTATTCCCCGGCAACGGCGCCAATTTTTGATAACGCTCAATCTACAGCTCTCGTTTGAGTGTAAAGCGGTCGTTAGCAAATATAGAACCCAACCTGGGTTGGGTGTCGATCCCACAGGGAATAGCTTGGCCAACACGTAAGTAAAATTACTAAACTTTTGATGCAAGTCTCGTAAGAAGGGGGGATTCTTGTCTTGCAAGTAATGTAAACAAAAGCTGAAAATAATAAAGTAAAAAGAGAGAGATTGTTACGTTGGTTGTAAACAATGAGAATTGAAGCGTTGGGGTTATGTCCACCTTCTGAGGTATACGTCTCTATTGGCTATGAGTGTGTAGAATTCTGACATGCAATTGCTTATAGAGGATTGTAGTCGATGGTAAATCCAAGCGTCTCTCGACCTAAACAAGGACTATTTCACTTTAACTCTCTCGAGCTTAAAGCATGTCTAACGGTACGAATTCTCCAAGAGGTTAGTCCAGTTACGGCACTAGCTTTTTAATAGGAAAGGGTGTCCTACTACCTTGACATTATCTCTTTTCCAGACAAATAACTTTTCTCTCGAACAAGTTAAATGTTAGACTGGCGTATTCTTGCATTTGCAACCGCAAAGAATGTAGATTAAGATGAAGAGAATAATGATATAAGCAAAATACGTGCCTCGAACTCACAAACTCACAGCAATAGATAGTAACTCATTCGGCTTCCATAACCCCAACAGAGAAGTTTAGTTACCCATGAATGCGAAGGAGATCACGATTGACATTGTTGTTATACCACAAGATTGAGTAATTTCGTGTAGCTTAGGTGGTAGGCGTGAGGCGTGAATTCCTAGGAAAAGTAACGATTCTCTTGTTGTGGAATTTAAGAATGGAGGAGTAGAAGAAGAAAAATAGAATTGAATTGTAAGATGAGAAGTTAAGAAGATTAGAAGTTATAAGAAGATGATAGAAGATGAGAGAAGATGAGAGGGATGGAAGGAAGTATTGTATTCTCCCTCCTTCCTCCCTCCTTATTTTCTAAAATCTCTAGCATGATAGGGTATTTATAATACCCATATCCTACTCCTACTAAGCTAATGAAATAAATAACCAAATCCTACTAGACTAATGAAATCCTTAACCCAAATGTACTAGGTTAAGGTAACATTATCATAATCCACATAAAATAATGAAATACATAACCTAATTGTACTAGGTTAATGTATCATTGTCAAAATCCAGCTTTGTGTCTGTAAGTCCCCAAAGTCTTCAGAATTGCTGTTTTAGCCCGGGACAGATTTTTCATGCAACAGTTTTGGTCCTTTAGGCGTCCAAACTCCCTTTCCTTCCTTCGTGAGCTTTCTTTAGCGTCAAGTAAGCCATAAAATGCTGAATTATGCATCATTTATACCTGAAACTTTACTAATCATGTTTGTTAGCTCACTTACAGGAAAAAGGACTACAAGTGCATGAAATATATAATTTGTTCTCAAAACTAGGCTAAAATATGGGCAAAATATATTGATATAGGCGTGTAAATCCGCCTATCATCACTAATCTTATGCATTTCTATTGAATTAATGTGAAATATTAGTGTGCACTCCCCATATATTTACATGTCCTTGCTATGCAAGTGTTTGATGTAATACCGTGTTGTTGGCGTTGTGAATAGATGCCCGTTGTCTTGATAATTAAGTGTGGTCCTAATTTTTTATAAGTTATGCTATTGAGTGCTGGGGGTACGTATGCCCAAAATAGTCTGCTAGTCTACAGCCGAGTCAGTCTCGCAATAATCTAAGTCGAGCGATGGTCAGTAGACTTTTGATAGTCGTGGAATTTAAGTTGAATTCTGTAAACTCTCAGCATAACTCTATCCGATTTGGTATTAGTCTAACCAAGCTTAGTATTCTTAAATGTTAATCTACTCCCTTAACAATCTTCGTGGTACTTCTGTATTCAATCCAGATTTCAGCGCATTATGTGAAATATCTGAGCTTTGTAGTAATCAGCTAGTGAGTAGAATTTGGAAGTATTCCGTCATATCATGTGATCAAGTAATCTTAATCAGACTCATTCAGTTCTATGATCAGTAACAGATTCATCTTTGTTGAGTACGGTCTAAGAAATTATTCCAGTATCTTTCAGTTGGGAGTTGGAACTAGCACCGACTGAGTGAAGGGATGACGACTTCCTCATCAGAGAGTCAGAGTCGTTAGCAGAAATCCCTAAACTCCAGAACTGTGTAGCCAGTACCAGACCAAGAGTCACACTTCAGAGAGGCATGACTTCCTATTTTGGGTCACCCGTCAGAGAGGCTTGACCACAGAAGTGTCTTTACCAGTGGTGTGGTATTGACACCCTTCCAGCTGGGGTTACAGGCAGGACCCCACCAGTACAGATATGGGGCATGTTGGTTAAGTGAGAACTCCCACAGTTTCAGTGTTGTATCGAACTAAGACAGTTACATAAGATTCATAGACCACCCGCAAGATAGGCTTGGTTTCATATGAAATTATCAGTATCTGTTTCATGGACCACCCGCTAGATAGGATTGGTCCCATGTAAAGTTATCAGAATCTAAAGAGATTTGGAGATCACCCGCTAGATAGGCTTGATCTCAGATTCATTCAGTTTTTTCTATTGATATCAGAATTGAGGATCGCCCGGTAGATAGGCCTGATCCTAGTTACCGTAAGTCTGTCATCAGTGGGTTCAAAAGTCTATTTCGCTTTCTCAGATAGTTAAAATTATGGTAACAATAAATTTAGTAAGTCAGTGAGATGGTACCAAGGCCTCAGTTATCAATGTCAGTAAATTCAGATTCTCAATAAGTCAGTATTCAGGAGTCAGTATTCGGAGTTTGTGATATTATGATCATAGTTCATGCATTCATACATGTATTCCAATTTAGCATTCTCATGTCAATTATCAGTGATGTTTATGCATACAGCCCTTGCATATTAGCCTATCCCTCTTGCATACTCAGTACATTCTAGTACTGATTCATTTGCGCTATGGTGTTTTCCCCACCATAGGTTCAGAGGAGCAAGATTTGGAGTACCTTTAGAAGACATATTTTGTAGCAGCAGTAGACGCAGTAGTGGGTCCTCATCATCCGAGGATGTGTTTACCCTTTTGTATTATATCGATTTCAGTTGTTTTCAGTAGACGGAGTTAGTTGGGGACATGTCCCATCAACTCCACAGTTCAGACAGTGTAGAGGCTTTTCAGACAGATGTATTAGTATTTAGTTTTCAGTATTGAATATTTTAGATATTTTGAACCTTATGGAAAGTTTTTGCATTTATTATCTATTTTATGATATGCTCAGGTACAGATATCAGAAGCGGGTTAGCTTGTTATCCCTCGAGGTCACGACCACCGTGTGGCATTTAGGTTCTTGGGAATCAGGGCGTTACATAATCCTTTTTACTAAAGGATCAAACTCACAATCATTCAATACATTACTCCCAAATATGCCATGCACAAGGTCACTATGAACAAGGCTTATATCATGGTTTTCAATACACAAGTTCAAAGGAATTCTCCAATGGGGTACACATTTGAAATACAACCAATAATCCTTTGTTATTATCATGAAATACTTACTAAAATCATCACAAAGGATATGCTTAAGAGAGACATAAAGTAAAAAGGAATGCAATATAAAACACAACCTTACCCACCCCAATAGTATACCAGGATCAAATGGAAGAAACAGACAAGGATCTAAGCCGAGGTTAGCTATTCCTTTTACTAGAGAATCAAACCCACAATCACCCAAGGCATTTATCAACACTCTGACATACACATGGTCACTATGAACAAGACTAATATCATGGATTTCATCACACAAGTTCAAAAGATCATATCCAATAATATGATCAACATTATAAGCATCAATACTAACTTGAGGGATTTAAATCCTATCATTCACTTGTTCAAGTAGTGAGATATTCTTAGGAGCACATTGATCATTGTACACACCCAAAGTATTATCAAAGAAGCAAGCATGTACTTCTACACTAGATGTACCCAAAATCACATCACAATATTTTAAACTCAAGGGAGTGTAGAATGTACCTAAGTTACCTCAGTTAGCCCGCTTGCTTTGAATTCTTGGAAAAGAATGCAATTAGAAAACCAATAAGTTTGGGAGGGATTTATTTTGGATTCTCCTTTGGGAATATATCATATTATACTTGCACATAAGAAGAACCAATTCTAGGCAAAATGCTAGCACTTCGGTTAGAGGGTAACAAGGGTTCATTGTGGATAAGATCCACAATCAAGCATTTCTTTCCCCTTCCAATTTCACTACCCACAGATTCCTTTTTCCTTTCCCTCTTTTTTTATATTCTTCTTGTACCTCACCATCAAAGTTATCTCCACCTTGAGAACCGACCTCATCACCCTCGAATTCTATCACTATCTTTTCTCTTAGTTGGATGGGGTGATTTTGATTTAATGGATCTTTGGGAGGAGGCATTGGATTTGGTTGGTGATGGATTTGGATTTGTGATATAGAATTTTGTGCAGTATGGGGTCTTTGTTCAAGTGGATTTGGGAATTGGTGGTTTGAATTTGGTGGAGGCTTTGGTGGAAATAATCTATCAACAACCGCTTTCATTCTAATCTTGACACCCTTTATTGATCCCAAATCACCTTTTATTGATGTCATTTCAGTTTGCACCATGTCCAACTTTTGGACAAGAGCCTCAAATCTGGCCATGATTGTTGTTATCCAAGGTTTGGGAGTGTGAACCTTCGGGTTCCATGGTCAAGTGTACCTAATGAAATAAGTAAAACCTACAAAATGAACAAACACGTTAGTTCAAAAAACCTCACCACCCTCACTCTTGATTCTTACCTCACACTTGGTCTCACAAGTGTTGATACTTTGGCATGTACTTGAAAAGTGAGTGAGGAATAATTCTACTTTGGCTCGGAATAGATTTTTGTTTGATATTACTAAAAGAAAATGTGCTTACGGACTTGAACCAACAAGTTGCAACGACTTAAAAATGAGAAAAACACACATTTAACGATGAAACGAAACAAAAGGACTCTAAACTAATTATCAACCTAGTAGGTAGTTACAAGTTTCACTACTAGAAAATAGGGATTTCACGGCAATTATTTAATGGCAATTAATCACTCGCCGCTAATTAATTATTAAAGGTGAAACACTAGCGGCATTTCAACTTTAGCTACTAAAATATATCTTTTTCAGACTGAGGAAATAGTTGCAGCTCTTTCTCTTGAGTTAGAGGGAGAAATCTCAAATTCTTACTTTTTCATAAAAATGATTCACCACTAAACGTCACTAATTGAACACAACTTTTCTCCTTTTATTTTTCCCACCATTTTTTCTACTATAATTAACTTTTCCCTCCAATTAATAATAACAATTTCCTACAATTATTAATAAGTGCTTATATACTTATAATCAGTAAACCCTATCACCTAGTAACCTCTCGAAGGTGCCGCTTAAGTGTCTTTCTTCACAGTAAATTCAACATTGAATATCACAAGATATTCACCATTGATGCTCAAGTGTATTTCTTCACAGTAAATTCACCATTCAATCTCACAAGATATTCACCATTGATTCTCAAAGGTAATTCTCCATTGATTCTCACTATTTTCTTCAATACAAGTTTTCAATTTCAATAATTTCAAACCTTCTAGTACAATTCTCAATCTTTCTAGGGTGATCCTAACACATAGCCTTTGTGAAAATTTTCATTATATATTAGAATTTCTATAATATTGTGTTTTTGGGTTAAGTTTTATTGACTAATTGAATTTATCAAAACTGATTTGGGAAATCGTTTGACGTTTGAAGGTTTGTTCTTAATTTTATTTTTTATTTACTTTTTCTTGTAGGTTTTACAGGAATCATTCAAGGTACCGAAACACTTGAGACGATTTGTGATTTTGTAAAAGTATTTTTTTTGGTAAGTGCGGTGTGTGATATTGCGTACTATTAATTTGATGGATAGTAGATTATTGCTTTATTTCCCCACTGATTCGTGAATTGATTACTCTGTGTGTGTGTTTGTGTGTGTTGAAGACTTAAAAGTTATTTTTTCTTTTTTTAAATTATTTCCTCTAGCTTTAGAGTGTTTTGTGTGTGTGTGTTGTGGGTGTTAAAGACTCAAAGTTGTCATTTTTTTGTTTAGTAAACATATTATCTAGTATCGAAATGAAATGGGTCAGTTCTTGATTTTTGAATTGTTTCTTCTATATGTAGTGTGTGTGTGTGTTGAAGACTTATATAAAGCATTTATTTTCTTGAGTTATTTCTTCTTCATGTAGAGTGTGTGTGTGTGTTAAAGACTTAAAGTCAACATTTTCTTTTGAATTATTTCTTCTACATGTAGTTTATGAGAGTAAGTATGTGTGTGTATTAAAAGAGTTAAAGGTATTATTTTTTCAAGAAATATACTACTGGGTATTGGAATGACATAGGTCCAATTAGATAGGAATGAATACATTCGACTCCATATAATCCACCTCAATTATATTGCTTGTGTTGAGAGAATTTGTGTGTTAAAGACTATGTTTGCTGTAAGTTTCAGTCTTGGGCTCTGCTTTACCTTTGAAATGTATTTTATTTAAACTCTTAAGAGCTGAGAACTTTGAGCTGATAAGTTAGTAGACCAGTAATTTAGCTTATACAGTTGCTGACAAGGAAATTCAGCTTTAATAGTGTCGTAGATAAAAAATTCAGCTCAAAGTTCTTAGCTTTTTGCATCTGATTGAAAGAGTAGATCGCCTTTCTTTTTAAATAAGTGGAGAGGAAACTAAGAAGCTATTTCAAACTATCTACTTCATGACTATTTTGTAACTCACACCAAAATGCTGATAGGGAGACTTTTATACTTCAACTCATATACTCTCTGTTCTTCGTCTAAAACATCTTTAGTTCCATCCAAATAAGGTTGCTTCACTGATCTTGGCATAACCCCCTTCATATATCAAATGCCCAAAATTATCTGCTATAACCATATCACTAGAGGGCAATGTATGAAGAGACAGTACACATCTTCTGTCTCCCTTTCGCACATGTAGCATCTGTTGCAAAAGACAAACCTCTGTGCTACAGATTTTATTGGGTAGAAACTGCTTCATATGCCAAGCTGGAATTGATATCCTGTTATTCATTTTTTCTGTAATGTAAACTCTTGCTCTTTTTCACATAGTGGACAGTCGAGGAAAGTATACGACTTCCATATGAGTTTTTGTGAGCTATCGTTGTCCAATATCCAGCTTTGTTGTTGCACCTTTTGCTTGGAGATTACAAGATTTATCAGTTCTTAGTCACCCTAGTACATCACTTCCTTGTCCAACCAAATAGGCCATAATCTGCCAAAACTTTTAGTAACTTTGCCCTCACCTGTGGTGCTTATTTTTTGCCTCGAATAATCTATGGATGTATCGACCATATATGTTGGTGTTACCCCTGCTTCATCAATGTTGCTAGTACCTAATTTCTTCGCAGATTCTCTAAATCTGTAGCAACAATATGAATAATCTTTGCATTTTTAATTTCACTTAATTTTTGCCCAGAATTTTCAAGTTCCAATCGCATGATTAAAACTCGATTCAAGAGTTGCAGCAAGTGCTGGTTTTAAGTTGTTTCACACACTTTCTTTTCAAGAGTTTGTCCAGATTTTAAAACATTATTCAGTAAATCCAAGCTTTATGATCACTTACAGGAGCTACCATATCTAAGTCCTCATCTTGTAATTTTTCTTGAACCCCTGTAGGACAATTACTTTATCAAAGTTTCCTTTCTTTTCATTAACAAATGACACAACCCTTTTTTGAATAGTTAATGTATTCCCAGCCACTAAAGGATCACCAAAGATATTATTTGAATTACCTAAAACCCTCCTCTTTGGTTTTTGTGAATCAAATCAAGTTTTACTTTCACCTTAACCGTACTAGGTGTTAGTTTTTATTTAGTAGTTTTATTTATAGCTATTGTATGTCACCTGTTTCTGTAATGGAGTTTTTTTTTTTAGTTTTGTTATTTATTAAGTCCACCTCTTTTACTAACATATGTTTAGTACTTACAGTAAGTTTTGAAAAATGAATATCTTAATGTCATGGACAATCCAAGAAACAAACAGTGGATGTATTGTGACCAACTTAGTAAAGAATACTCGGATGGAGTAAAGGATTTCATAAATCATGCCTTTTATAATAAACAAGAAGGAGAAAATATTCCTTGTCCTTGTACAAAATGTGTGCTTGTCCATTAATTAAATCGAGCTACAACAAATGATCATCTTATTTGTGATGGAATTTTTCTATCATATGATACTTGATTTTGTCATGGGGAGTCCTTAAATGCATCAAGCAACACTCGGGTAACTAATAACAACAAGTAAACATTAAGGGGCGATGATATGAGAGAAATGATACATGATACCTTTGGAGGCTCTACCAATTTCATGGATAGTGATGTCAATGAAAGGGGTGATATAGAATCAAACCTTTAGAAAATACTACTCCTTTATTTGGAAATCAATCTCAGTTGGAGGTGGATAAGTTTGAACGGCTCATGAAGGAAGCTAATGAAGAACTATATCCCAGATATAAGAAGTTTAGTAAATTGTCCTTCTTGCTACATATTTAGCGTACAAAATGTATGTTCAAATGGTCAAATGAATTAATTGATTCTTTGCCTGGACTATTGAAGGATGTGCTACCAGAAGGGGAAAATTGCCTCCTTCTTTCTATGAGATCAAAAAGATAGTTGAAGGTTTGGGCTTAAAATATCAAAAGATCGACGTTTTTCCCAATGACTGCATGCTTTTCTGGAAAGAGTTTGCTAGTAAGGATGTCAATAATTGCAAAATTTGTGGGGCTTCTAGATGAAAAAATAATTCCAAAAAAATTCCATCCAAGGTCCTAAGGTACTTTTGTTTAAAACCAAGGCTACAAAGATTGTTTATGTCTTCAAAAACATCTAAAGAAATACGATGGCATCATGAAGAGCGCAATAAAGACGGAGTTCTATGACATCCGGCAGATTCTGAAGCTTGGAAAAATTTAGATAGTAGATATCCAGAATTTGCTGCAGATCCTACAAATGTTCGCTTAGGATTAGCTTCTGATGGGTTTAATCCATTTGCAACTATGCTAACTGTGATTTTACTGCCATATAATTTTCCACCATGGATGTGCATGAAGGAAGAGTTTTTCATTCTATCATTGCTCATTCCTGGACCAAAGGCGCCTGGCAATAATATTGATATTTTTTTGCAACCGTTAATTGAATTGTGGGATGTTGGTATAAGAACATATGATGCCTCTTCAAATGAGACGTTTCAAATGTGAGCAACTCTCATGTGGACTATAAATGACTTTCCAGCATATGGTACACTCTCTGGATGGAGCACTTGTGGTCGATTTGCATGCCCTTCTTGCAACATAAACACTCACTCTAAAAGGCTGAAACATGGGAAAAAAAAATTGTTACATGGGGCATCGACGTTTCTTGAAGTTGGGCCATAAATATCGAAATGAAGAAAAATCATTTGATGGGACTAAAGAAACAAGGACTACACCTTGTGCAGTGTCTGGGTCACAAGTATTGAATCAAGTTAAAGATATGAAATTTACTCTAGGCCAATTGAGTGAAGAGACAAGTGGGGTGATGAAACACACATGGAAAAAGAGAAGTATATTTTTTGATCTTCCTTATTGGGAGTATAACTTGGTGAGCCATAATCTTGATGTAATGCACATAGAAAAGAATGTGTGTGATAACATAACGTATACACTATTAGGTCTTGGTAAAAATTCTAAAGCCAATGTAGAAGCTCAATTGGACTTGAAGGAGATGAAAATAAGGCCAATCTTATGGCCTCAATATCGATCTAGTGGGAGGACATATCTTCCTCCTACTTATTTCACAATGTCTTCGAATGAAAAAGAGATGTTTTATGAAGTACTACAAAATGACAAGTTTCCACATGGTTATGCATCTAATATCTCACGTTGGATTCACAAACGAAAGCTATCTGGGCTAAAAACTCATGATTGTCATGTTATAATGCATGAACTTCTTCCTCTTGCCTTGCGAAAATCAACAGATAAAAGGATTCGTTCTGTTTTAACTGAACTATGTACATTCTTTCGTGTTTTATGTTGCAAAGTGCTAAAGCTAGAAGAGTTAAAATTACTTGAAGAAAAAATTCTAGAAACATTGTCTACTATGGAGAATCTTTCCCCCCAGGATTTTTTACTGTTATGGTACACTTGGTTACTCATTTGGCAACTGAGGCTAAACTTGCAGGGCCCGTACACTATCGTTGATGTGCCCAATTGAGAGGTATTGTTACTATCACTGCATTTTTATTCTATATCTTTAATTATTACATATTTTATAAAAAACTAATAACATCTCATTTTTCCATAGGTATTTAGGTACCTTAAAATCATATGTTCGTAATTGTGCATGACCAGAAGGCTCAATAGCAGAAGAATACATAGAAAATGAGTGTTTAGCATTTTTCTCAAGATATCTAGAGGGTGGAGATTCAAGGTCTTACTGGTCAAGAAAATGTGATGACGAAATTCAGCAAGAGACTAGTAAAGAAAAATGCCTTTTCTCTAGTACCGGAGAGTCATACGGTAGAGAAGATGTATTAAAGATGGATGAGAAAACATTGTTGCAAGCACATCGACATGTTCTTTTCAATTGCGACTCCGAGGTGGTTGAGAATTACAAAAAGTAAGTTTTATATCTAACTAATTATGTATACATTGCTTTACTTTATTTGATAAAAAAAATGATATATGTGAGTTACATGAATAGAGAACATATCCTGAGATCAAGAGATCACATCGTAAGAGTCGTTTGACACAACATTAACTTGATCGTTTACATTTTGATACATTTACTGATTGGTTCAAGGAGCAAGTAAGTAGTATGACTAATTGATTAAGTATCTTAAATTATTGTACATGTACCCATATCCACATTTATACTTTATTTTTATTTGGTTAGGTCAAATAGTTGGAGGCCACATCTGATATATCAAAGGATGTTAAAGTCCTTGTAAAAGGACCGAGTTACATTGCGAAAAGATTCAGTGCGTATGATGTAAATAATGGGTTTCGATTTCGAACAAAGCAAAGTGAAGAGTTCCTAGAGACACAAAATAGTTGTGTTATGGTCATTTCTAAGACCGAAAGTTATGAAAGTTCTAGTGACAATGCTCCAAAGTCTACGTATATCACATATTATGGCAAATTGAATGACATTGTAGAGTTAAACTACTACGAAGAATTTAAAGTTGTCTTGTTTAAGTGTGATTGGGTTGATGTAACCAAAGGTAGAGGAGTTAAGGAAGATGACATGGGTTTCACACTTGTGAATTTTTTACTCTTGGAAAATTCTGGCAATCAAGAACGTCATGAGCCCTTTATTTTTGCAGAACAAGCTCAACAAGTAATATTTGTGCAAGATCCTCAAGATCGTGAATGATTTGTCCCTAGGTTAATTAAACCTCGAGACGTTTTTGATATGGGAGAAGAAAATAGTTTGTCATTTGAGTCATCAATGCAGAGTGATTCGAATGACATAACTATCTTAGAAATTTCTCATGTTCCAGCAAATGATTATGAGAATAATGATTGGGTAAGAAGTGGAATCGATGGGATAGAAATTGATATGGACATCCATACTCAGGCTTCTCCAAATGATTATGAAGCTAATATTAAGGGAGGAAATAACATTGAAAATGAGAATGATTCTGAATAAGATAGGTGGTTATTATAAGATATACCTTATTATTAAAGAACCTTTAGGCATTTATTGTCTTTTATATAGAACTTTGGGTTGAATACCTTTACGAATTTGCTTTCAATTTAAATCATTTTTTAGAATATACATGTTAGTTAGCTATGGATTTTTCATGTTTGTGTTGGTTGATTAATGTGTGTTTTGAGATGAAGACGATGCTTTCTCCTGTTTTTCATGAGTACTATTATTTTGTACTTGTGTAACTTAATGCAGCTGGATAGTTACTTCATTTTAGATAAAGAATAATGTAAACTAAAGGTCGAAATAGATTGGACATTCAACAACAAAATGATGAAGATGTGCGACACTATATTGGGCGGTTGATGGATGAAGAAAACATCGATCGAGTCCAACCTTATTTTGATCAGTTGATGAATAATCAGAACCATTCTGAAATTTAAGATCATGATGGCCAATCTAATGAGTTCATGAATAATTCTGATGGTGGCACTGGGGAATCAGGTAAATTTTTTTGCCTTGTTTTTATTAGTTGCACATGCTGGAAAAAAATCATATTATTAGAGTTTGTGTGTTTACAGATAATTTGAAAGAAAATAATGTACGTGGTCCTACTTTACTAAAAGATATTTGAAAACTTCCTCCAGGAAAGGCAATTGATGTGTTATTTAATAGTCGTAACCAATCTATTGGAAAAGAGGGTCGAAAGCTTTCTAGCTTTCTAGGAATTGTTGCTAGAACTCCAGAATTAACACCTCTACACATAGATGATTGGAGAAATTTTGACTATGAGGAAAAGAAGAAATTGCTAAATTTTGTGAGGGTACGATGTAGTTATTATTATTTTAATGTACACAAGATCAATCAAATATACATGATTTTATCATTTAAGTGTTTACTTCTATTTTTTCAGAAGAAGTTCACAATCCCAAAATGTGGAGAAGACTTTGTCTTAAAGTCCCTAGGAAAAAAGTGGAGAGATTACAAGTGTTACTTAAAAAGTGAACATATTCCAAAGTATAAGACTAAAGATGCTTTTATGAAAAATAGACCAAGTCGTATACCGAGGGATCAATGGAGTGGGCTTGTCTCTTATTGGCTTTCTGAGAAAGCTAAGGTATCAACAAATCTAAAAATATATCCCGAATGCCTATTTTCATAATGTTTTGATATTATTTATTCTCAATTTTTATTTATAATATATATAACATATTGTTGTACTTTTGGAATGGCAGAGACGTACTCAAACAAATAAAAATAATAGGAGCAACCAAAAAATGCCTCACACAGGAGGATCCAAAAGTATTGCAACCTTGATGGATGAGAAGGTAAACTAGTTAAAGTTGCAAGATGTAATATTTTAAATCCATTATTCCAGTTTAGTCAAAATGCATAAGAAGATCCCAAAGAAGTATTATAGACTTGATTAATATCATGTGTTTTAGTTAGTCAAAATGCATAAGAAGATCACAAAGAAATATTATAGACTTGATCACAAACAGCACATGTGTTGCAAGATGTGGCTTTATTCTCTTTAGTTCCTTGACTGAAATTATCGAGAAATTTTGCATGTTTGACATCAGTTTTACTATTTTAGACTGAAAATGGGATAGAGCCTACACGGGCAGAAATTTTTGTATTAACTCATACGAAACGTAAGGATGGTAGATCGCTGGATGATGATTTTTCAAGGGCAATTTTACGCTTTCTTCTTTCTTTTATTTTTAAAAATTTGCAAATAGTAAAATCTCAAAAGAAAATAAATAAATTCCATAATTGAATTTAATTTGTATTCTATGATTAGGACATGATAAATGAAAAGATACAGAATAGTGAGAGACCAAATGACCAACCTCCTAACAGTGTTTCTTCTGAAGGCGATGTGTATTCCCAGGTGTTTGGAAATGAAAAAAGTGGGTATGTTCGTGGTTTAGGACTTGGTCCAACTCCTTCTGTTTTGTGGGGTTGTAGATCTTCCTTGGGAAATATTATTGTAGAGGACTCACCTAATGAGGTTGTGCAAAGGTTAGAACAGAAGATCATTGAGTTAAAGGAGAAACAAAATGAAGAAATGAATATGATGAAACAAAATCAAGAGATGATGCAATCGGAATTGTTCCAAATGAGACAAATTATGAGAAAATATGCTCCTAATGAATTGATGTCTCAAAATATTAATGACACCTCAAGTGAATAGGTAAACTAATTTTATAAGTTTTTATTATCCTTTAAAAGTGTTGTTAACTATCGTGTTAATATTTATCAGGTTCCAAACAGTATTGGACATGAACGAGTAGCACAGACAACAAGGATACCTAGTGATATAGAAAATACACCATCTTCTCACGGTACTGCTCTTCTATATCATCAACAGTACTATTTGAGTTTTACTTTGATTTGTTTTTTTATTATGTGTATTCTCATAGTTCTAATAATCTATTTCAACTAGTACATTTTAGTTTTCCCATTGGATCCTATTCTCACAGTTCGAATATAGTACAAGCATTATTCGACACATTACTTTTTTGTTTTTTGACATGCATATTTTATTATTTCAGGTCGTACAATTTGATAGCATGTGCAAGATTTCGACATGATGAAGAATTGTAAAAATTATTTGAAGATATTATTCTACTAGACTGGTTTATTAGTTGAAACAACATAAGTTGATTTTTGAAGTAACAATATTGATGTTTTGGATTACTACTTTTATTTATTGTTTTGGCAAAATTTGTTTCTATTAAAAGCTTGTGAATTTTATAGTCAATTATTAGAATCTACTAGCCATAAAAATCAATGCTAATGTCGCAATTACAATGTTTTCACAAGATGTATTTATAGCATTTGTAATTGCCACTAAATAATTTTGTTAAAGATTAAAACTACTAACGACAAATTAGTTATATTTACTGACAACTAAAATTGACGCTAAAACGAAAAATTAAGACGTTTTTAGAAGAAATATTGTAGCCAAAATAATTGCCATTACAATTATTTAGTTTTAACGGCAATTTAATTAGATTTATCAGTGATATTAATGAACTCTAAAAGATCATAATTAGTCATTGTGGTTTAGATTTAGCAACCAAAATAATTGCCGCATACAATTGCCCTTAAAAGCAATGACTTTTAGCGGCAATAAAAACTACCCTTTACCAGATTTCAAAACAAAAGCCGCCAAAGGCTTTGCCGACGCCTGAATTGCCGGCTAAAGATCAAAGGCTGGTAAATGAATTAGCGGAAATTATTGTTGGCGCTAAAATAATTTTTTATTGGCGCGAAAACCATCTTTTGTGGTAGTGTTTGCTAATTAGCGATAGTATCAACACAAAAGAAACTAGAAACAATAAATTAAAACTTAGAAATCTAATTTAGAACTCAATTTGGTTGTTCATAATTGTAATGATGTGTTAGTTTGTGGTTGGACATCACTTTTTGTAACACCCCGCATTTCGGGCTAGAATAAAAAATATGACTTTGATGCGTTGATAATCCCAGAGCCTTAAATCCTACACCAATTTGGCATGTTAATCAATTTTGTAGTATGTGAATCCATTTGAGCATGAATTTAGACCATAGAAGTCCTTCAACTCAAGGACGAGTTAAAACCATTTCGATCGATTAAGTTTTAGTGGACGTTGTAATTTGTGTCAAATTCTATTGACCATAAATCATTGTATATGATGAACTGGGTGGCCTAATATATACCAAATTGTATATAATTGAATAAGCTTTCCAACGATACCAAATTCGCCTAAAACGGACACCCGGTGAAGAAGTTATGGCCTTTCAAAGTTGAATGTGTCGCCTATGCACATATAGGCGATGCATAGGGCGGCGCCTATGCAAATATAGGCGATGCATAGGGCGGAGCCTATGTAAATTTAGGCAATGCAAAGGGAGGCGCATAGTTATGGTTTCAGGTGACGAAAACACTCCATTTTGAGTTACTTTAAGTGCAAGTTAGTCCTTACAAAACCCAAAATCGTCCTTACCCACTCCTAAACGGATTTGGGCCTATTAACAACATTGAAGCCTCCTATAAAATCCCAAAATCTAATCCTTCAAGAACTTAAGAGAAGGAGCAACTAGGGTTTGAGAAAATAAGCTTGAAGGACCGATCATTCCGAAACTTCTTCGTGAAACAAATTACAGATTCAGAATCCTCTCGACGTAGGCTTCGATAGACACCAAAAATTCGTGGAGAATAAGGTACGCGGGGTTTTCCTAAAATCTCATGGGCATAGAAATCATGTTTTAAGAATTGGGTTTTCGAATTCATGTACATACTCATGTTTCAGAAGCTTTAATGATATTGTTTTGGCCTTTTGGCTTTCCCCCAAAGTGATTTGAAAGTTATATGTATATATATATGCGTTTGTCCTAAAATATGAATTTAGAGCATGATTTTCATGAAACCTCTCTCTTAATGTAAATTTTTCCATGTTTCACGTAATATACAATGTTTTGAACACGAAAGAGAGGGTTGTGAATGTTGAATATGCATGTAATGAAAGAATGCATGGTTTTGCCAAAAATGCACATGACCACCATATGTTTGATGAAAGTTTTGCATGGATTTGACTTGAGTTTCGGAACATGACATCTTTAATGCAAATTACATGTTTTGGTGGTCTAAACTATGTTTTGAATGAAAGCTCTTGCTTAATACATTATGGCTCAGAAATAGGACTTGCAAGTCTTGGTATGACGATACCAACTCAGACAAATGCCATAACAGACACAGACTAGTTCAGAAATCAGATTTTTATCAGACTCTCATGATTTAGAAATTTCAGAATGATACATGTTTAGAAAAGGCTAAAATAGGGCATAAAGAGAGATTAGGTGGTTTCCTGAAGAAGGCGGGAGTTTCAGAAAACTCTTTGCCTAAAACCGTGGTTTGCCGACCCGGGTATATTATTATGCGCTGACTTAAATGTCCTGTGGCGTATCAGACTCATACACTCCAACCCTTGCGGCACACTTGGGTTGGGGGCTTCCCCGCCGAGTCAATGGCGGATTCCATACAGCCCGTGGAATATTCAGACTTGTAGGGGAATACCACCTAACTCAGAAGTAAAACACAGATCATGATTTGAAATGAACAGACAGGTTGCATGTTTTCAGAAAGTGCCCATGTGTTTTTCAGAAACATTTTTATACATGATGTCTTGATGAAAAATTGCTTTCCCTTAATATATATATATATGTATGTTCCATTATACTACTTTTGGATTGCTTCGCGTGCCAGTACTTTTGTGCTGACCCCCCTCCTTCCAGGTTCTGAGGCACAGTCTAGGGGTCCAGCTACTCAGTAGACATTCTCGGGTTTGCAGACTTGATCTCACAGTGGTGAGCCTTCTATTATTCGGAAGGCCTAATTATGTCAGACACTATCTTATTTATTATGTTTTTGGTTTACTGGGGGCCTTGTCCCAGCTTCTTTTCAGACAAAGGTTTATGTTCTTAGTAGAGATTTCGCAGACTGATGTCAGATAGTATTATTCAGAAATATTGCAGGACTTGACCATGTTTTCCGTACTCAGTGTCAATTCCGCATTTTATTATGATTATGAATGTTGTGCATGATAACCAGATAAAGAATGGGTGTTCCGGGCCTTCATGGTTCAGGATGCTCGTCACGGCTAGGGCCTAGGATCGGGTCGTGACACTTTTCAAAAATTTCAATTCCCAAATTCTTGTATCGTCTAAACAACACTTAAGGAGAAGAAGATTTTGGTTTTGAGGGGGAAATATGCTAGTTTGGAGCCTTTTTGAGTTCCAAATTAAATTTGAAATGGATTGGTCCCCTCAGGGGTACTTTCAATTGTACTTGCTTATCCCCTCTTCCTTTTTGTAAGACTTAGAATATGCTAGGGAATATTCTTGTACAAACAATTAGTACACTCTCTTTCTTCTACCTTTTTGGATCAAATAAGCTACTTGAATATTCTTCTTCAACAAGATTTGAAGATGATGGATGAACAAGATGAATATTCAAGTGTTGACCAGGTTTGACCACTAGGCAAATGAACCCTAAATTCAATTATTCCTTTACATCTAGGTTCCCTTTGCCAAGGATAGCTCAACCAACAACAAATAAACCATAAATAGCCACAAATAAGATAATAAAAAATGAGATCCCACCTCAAAAACTTTAAACACACCTTAGCAATGGTGGATCTAGCTCAAAAACAACCAAATCTTGTTCTAAAGGTAGATCTAGACTCTTTAAGTGCTTGAGAACAATATTCTAACAATAGAAACTATCAAAACAAGCCAAAAATTAGTAGATCTAAGTTGTGATTTGCCGATCCGGGTATATTATTATACGCTTACTTAAGTGTCGTATGGCGTATCAGACTCAGACACTCCAACCCTTGCGGCACACTTGGGTCGGGGTCTTCACCTCCGAGTCAATGGTGGATTCCACATAGCCCGTGGGATTTTAGACTTGCAGGGGAGTACCACCTAACTCAAAAGTAATACAAAGATCAGAAAACTCATTTGACAAGAATGTAATATGATTTTAGAAAAATGCCAATGTGTTTTCAGAAACTGTTTTATGCACGATGTGTTGTTGAAAATTGCACTCATCTATTATATATGTTCAAATACTCTATTTTGGATTGTTTCGTGTGCCAGTACTTTTGTGCTGACCCCCCCTCCTTCCAGGTTCTGAGGCACAGTCTAGGGGTCCAGCTAATCAGTAGATATTTTAGATCACAGACCAGACTGAGCAGTGGTGAGCCTTCTATGATCCAGAAGGCTTGATTTTTTTCTTATAGATACTATTTTAAGATATGTTTTGGTCTACTGGGGGCCTTGTCCCTGTTATTCAGACAACTTGTTTAATTCATAGTAGAGATTTCACAGACTGAGTCAGACATTATTATTCAGATATATTTTGGTATTCAGTTTTCAGTATTATGACCATGTTTCCGTATTAAACTATATTTCCGCATATTTTTATTATATGAATATTGTGAATGATTACCAGACTCAGAAGGGTTTTACGGGCCTTCATGATTTGGGATGCTCATCACGGCTAGGGCCCCGGCTCGGGTCGTGACAAACTTGGTATCAGAGCACGGTTCATGGTCCTAGGGTGTCTGCGAAATCGCGTCGGGTAGAGTCTTGTTTATGGGTGTGTAGCACGCCACACTTATAAGCAGAAGACTAATAGGAGTTTAGGAATATTTCCCTTCTTTGTGATTTAGTTCGTGCCTTAGAGTCTAAATTGTCCCGTAACAGTGCTCTCCTATTTTTTCAGAGAAATCGGTTATGCCTCCTCGTCGAACTATCGATCAGAATGCTCAGGTAGATGAGGTATGTCCCACCCATGGGATACAGACCTATAACAGAGCTCATACTCCAGAACCTGTCCCTACTCCGTAAGTCCCTCCAGTCCCGACCAGTCTACCTCGGGCTCCACAAACCAATGTTAACAGTCCCCCGACTGCTCAGAGAGATTTTTCAAATGCAGAATTCAGACGGTCTATTCATATGCTGACACAGTTGGTAGCTAACCAGGATCAACGATCAAAAGATGTTGGGTCTGTATCTGTTACGTCCGAGGCTACTAGGGTCAGTCATTTCATGAAAATGAACCCACCTAAGTTCACTGGCACCAAGGTGGAGGAAGATCCACAGGAGTTCGTGGATGAGATGGAAAAGATCTTTAAGGTGATGCACGTGGATAAATTAAAAGGGGTGAAGTTGGCAACTTATCAGCTGAAGGATGTTGCGAATCAGTGGTACAGCGACTGGAAGGATGCAAAAGGTGAGAGTGCTGAGCCCACAGTTTGGGGCGAATTCATGGAAGCTTTTGTTGATCGGTTCTTTCCTCTAGAGTTGAGGAAGGCCAAGGCGGAGGAGTTTATGAATCTGAAGCAGGGCAGTATAAGTGTCCAGGAGTACACTTTGAAGTTTAATAAACTATCCCGCTATGCTCAGAGCTGACTGACAATATGAGAGCTTGAATGAGGAAATTTGCATCCGGCCTTTCAGATTACTTGGCATACTACTGTCAGGGAGCGATGCTGAATTGGGATATGGATTTTGCTAAACTGTCAGTCTATATACAGCAAGTAGAGGAGAAGAAGAAAAAGATTTCTGAATCTAGGGAAAGAAACAGGCAAGCTAAGAGAGCCAGAACTGTAGAACAACATCACAGTCAGCCGCACAGTGGTAAGTGGGATAGTAAATGGCAGAAGAAGAAGAATTGGGGTAATGCACAGTCTGCATCCAGTGCCCCAGCGCCCAGACCACCAGCTGACAAGCGATCATAGAGTTTTCAGACTAGTCATGGATCCAGAGCTCAGGATACACAGTCACAAGGAAGTGTGGCCTAGAAGTACCATCCATTTCCGCGATGTGAGACTTACGGGAGGCATCATCCCGGGAGGTGTTAGTTAGGCACACTTGTATGTTATTCTTGTGGTCAGTCAGGCCACTTCCAGAGAGATTGTCCATCTATTAAGAGAAATGCTGGTGGTGCTAAGTTGCAGGATAATTCTTCGGCACCACCCCCACCTCATAAAGGTGCCACATCAGCTGTCGGGAGTGGTCACAACTAGTTGTATGCATTGACTAACCACCAGGAGGCGGAAGCCTTACCAGAAGTTGTCACTGGTACATTGTGAATCTTCTTCCATGATGTTTATGTGTTACTTAATCCCGGGTCTACCTTGTCTTATGTGACCCCGTATGTGGCTATTGATTTTGTGTTTGAGCCTGAAGTGATTTCTGAACCTTTCTCTGTTTCCACACCGGTGGGTAATTCTGTTGTGGCTAGGAGGGTGTATAGAAAATGTGTTGTGACTATTTTCAATCAGAATACTGAGGAAGACCTCATAGAACATGATATGGTCAATTTCTATGCCATCTTAGGGATGTACTGGCTTCACTCGTGCTTTTCCATACTAAATTGTAGGACCCGAAAGGTCACCTTTTCTTTTTTGAATGAGCCAGTAATAGAATTTGAAGGACACTCTTTATCACCGAGAGGGCACTTCATATCTTACCCTAGAGCCCAAAAACTCATTTCCATAGGTTCTTTATATCACCTAATCCAAGTAAAAGACTTCAATATTGAAAGTCCTTCTCTTCACTCAGTCCCAGTAGTGAAAGAGTTTCCAGAAGTCTTTCCCAATGATCTCCCAGGAATGCCACCTGATCAGGAGATAGATTTTAGCATTGATGTGTTGCCAGATACTCATCCTATTTCTATTCCGCCATATAGAATGGCACCTGCAGAACTAAAAGAGTTGAAAGAACAGTTAACAGATCTCCTAGATAAAGGTTTTATCAGACCTAGTATTTCCCCCTAGGGTGCACCGGTGCTTTTTGTGCAAAAGAAAGATGGGTCCCTGCGTATGTGCATAGATTACCGTCAGTTAAATAAGGTCACTATCAAGAATAAGTATCCTCTTCCTAGGATTGATGATCTTTTTGACCAACTTCAGGGTGCTAAGTGTTTTTCTAAGATAGACCTTCATTCGGGATACCATCAGTTGAAAGTTAGGGAGTCAGACATTCCCAAAAGAGCTTTCCGAACCCGATACAGTCACTATGAGTTTCTAGTCATGTCCTTCGGGTTGACTAATGCCCCTGTAGCCTTCATGGACCTTATGAATAGAGTTTTCCAATAGTTTCTTGACCTGTTCGTCATTGTATTTATTGATGACATTCTGATCTATTCCAAAAGTGAGGAGGACCATGCCAATCGCCTCCGAATTATCCTTCAGACCCTTAAGGATCATCAGTTGTATGCTAAGTTCTCCAAATATGAATTATGGTTGAATGCTATTGCCTTCTTGGGGAATATCGTGTCCAATGATGGGATTAAAGTGGATCCCCATAAAGTTGAGGCAGTGAGAAAATGGCCCAGACCCACGACTCCAACAGACATTCGAAGCTTCATGGGTTTGGAGGGTTCTTACAGAAGGTTTATAAAGGGTTTTCCTCCATAGCTTCTCTTCTTACTAGATTGACTCAGAAGAAGGTAAAGTTTTTGTGGTCTGACTCTTGTGAGAGTAGTTTTGAAAAATTGAAAGACAAATTGACTACAACTCCTATTTTGACTCTTTCTAAAGGTACAGAGGGTTTTGTTGTGTATTATGATGCTTCCCGAGGGGGACTTGGTTTCATACTTATGAAGCATGGTAAGGTAGTAGCTTATGCATCTAGGCAGTTGAAGGTACACGAGCGGAACTACCCTACTCATGATTTCAAGTTAGCAGCTGTGGTTTTTGTACTTAAGATCTGGCGGCACTATTTGTACGGAGTGCATGTGGATATATTTACTGACCACAAGAGTTTACAGTATGTTTTCTTGTAAAAAGAATTAAATCTCAGGCAGAGACGATGGTTGGAGCTTCTGAAGGATTATGACATGAGCCTGCATTACTATCTGGGTAAGGTGAATGTGGTCATCGACACCCTCAATAGGTTATCTATGGGTAGTCTTTCTCATGTGGAGGAAGGAAAGAGGGAGATGGTAGAGATATTCACTGACTTGCGAATCTAGGAGTGCGACTTTTGGATTCTAAAGATGGAGGAGTGGTTGTCCATGAAATAGCTAAATCTTCCCTTTGTGCAGAGGTTAAAGAGAAGTGGGTTGAAGATCCCATTTTGATGCAAATTAAGAAAGATGTGGGTCAACAAAAGGTGATTTCCTTTGAGATTGGTGGTGATGGTATTTTGAGGTATCAGGGTAGATTGTGTGTACCATATGTTGATGGTTTGCGAAAGAGAATCCTTGAAGAGGCTCACACTTCGAGGTATGTTGTGCACCCAGGCTCTACTAAGATGTACCATGATCTGAAAACTTTGTATTGGTGGAATAACATGAAACATGATGTATCTGATTTTGTTTCCAAGTGTTTGAACTGTCAACAAGTGAAGGTGGAACATTTGAGGCCAAGAGGTACTTCCCAAGAGATAGCTCTACCTTTGTGGAAGTGGGATATGATAAATATGGACTTCATTACAGGACTTCTGAAGTCCCAAAACCAGTATGATTCCATATGGGTAATTGTGGATAGGCTGACCAAGTTAGCGCACTTTCTTCCTGTCAAGACTAACAATTCGGGAGAGGATTATGCCAAGTTGTTTATTGAAGAAATAGTTTGTTTGCATGGGGAACATGTGTCTATCATATCCGACTGAGGTACCCAGTTTGCTCCGCAGTTTTGGAGATCTTTTCATAAAGGTTTAGGTACCCAAGTGAATCTTAGTACAACATTTCACCCTCAGACTGATGGGCAAGCTGAACGCACCATCCAGACCCTTGAGGATATGTTGAGGGCTTGTGTAATATATTTCAAAGGTATTTGGGCAGATCACTTGCCATTAATAGAGTTTACTTATAATAATAGCTTCCATTCCAGTATTAAGATGGCACCGTTTGAGGCGCTGTATGGTAGGAGATGTAGGTCTCTGTTAGGGTGGTATGAAGTAGGTGAGATGCATATGTTTGGGCCTGATCTTATTCACCAGGCTATGAAAGATGTGAAGCTTATTAGAGAACGACTTAAAATAGCTCAGAGTTGTCAGAAATCCTACGCCGAGGTTAGGCGGATAGAGTTAGAGTTTAAATTTAGGGATTGGGTTTTTCTTAAGGTATCTCCCATGAAGGGATTTATGTGATTCAAGAAGAAAGGTAAGATGAGTCCTCGCTATATAGGACCATACCATATTGTGAGAAGAATAGGTGGAGTTGCGTATAAATTAGAGTTTCCTGCAAGTTTGGGTTCTATCCATCCGTTATTTCACGTTTCTATGTTAAAGAAGTGCATCAGAGATCATTCCTTGGTGTTGCTTATAAAAGAGCTTAAAGTGTCAGACTCCTTAACTTATGAGGAGGAACCTATTGCAATCTTAGATCGTCAGGAGCGAAAGTTGAGAAACTAAGAGATAGCCTCAGTTAAAGTATTGTGGAGAAATCAGAAAGTTGAAGAAGCAACTTGGGAGTCAGAAGATGATATGAGAAATAGATACCCATATTTATTTGATCCAGTGAAAGAAGTAATGGAAGGTACAATCCTTGTCCTTTTCTTTCTATGCCTTTAATTGTTCAAAAATCGTTCTTGACTGTAATTCCGCATCATTATTTGGGGACGAATGATCCCAAGGGGGGATAATGTAACGCCCCATAAAAGTCGTGCATGGGTTATCCTTTAATAGTGTGCTCTTAGACTCATAAGTTGAAAATTTTTCTAAGTGTAATGAGGACTTAGAGTCATTTTAGATGGCAATCTTTGGGATGCAACATTTTTGTCTTCCCGACCTCCGATTTTAGATTTTCTTGTTGCGTTGTGATTGGGGAAGTCAAGGGTACATCTCGGGAGAGTTTCGGGATTTTTAGACGAGATTAAGGGCAAGTTTGGATTCCATTCCAGTAGCATTGGGCGATTATCCCGCGCCGCCCACTGGGTCGCCCGACCTGGAAGGAAGCCCGTGATATAGCGGGCGACGCCTGCTTAATAGCGGTGATCTAGGGCCCGCGTCGCCTGGTGGATCAGCCCAGGCCAAATTTTTCAGCTCATCCAGAAAATTAAGGGCATTTTAGTAATTGTCCAATCCCCTATCAACTTAAACATGGGATTTAATCCCTAGAGAGCCAAAATAGAGCCTCATTCATCAAAATTGCTCAAGAACTCTCTCAATGGTTTCAAAATAAAAACCCAGGTAGTTCAAGATTCGACCGTAGGTTTTCGAAGAAAATCGAATATTTGGAATCCCTAGGTAGTAGGCTTCAAGAAGCAACCATTGTTTACTAAATCGAGGTACGCGGGGTTTTCCTAAAATCTCATGGGCATAAAAATCATGTTTTAAGAAAGGGGTTTTTGAATTCACGTACATATCCATGTTTTAGAAGCTTTAATGATATCATTTTGGCCTTTTGGCTTTCCCCCAAAGTGATTTGAAAGTTATATATATATGTATGTAAGTGTTTAAGTCTTGAAATATGAATTGAGAGCATGATATATATGAAAGCCCTCTCTTGATGTAATTTTTCTCATGTTTCGCATGATATGGATTGTTTCGAAATACATCTTGAAAAACATGTTATGAAAAGTCTTAAATGATGATTTTGGATTATGATTTTTTCTTTCAAAAGAGAGAGGATTGTTTGTATTGTGAATATTGAATATGCATATAATGAAAGAGTGCATGGTTTTTCCAAAATTACATGACCACTATATGTTTGATGAATGTTTTTGCATGGTTTTAACTTGAGTTTCGGAACATGAAATCTTTTATGCAAATTACATGTTTGGGTGGTCTGAAACTATATTTTTTGTGAAAGATCATGCTTATGACATTATGGCTCAGAAATAGGACTTTCAAGTCTCGGTATGACGATACCAACTCGGACAAATTGCCATAACAGACATAGACTAATACAGAAATCAAACTTTATCAGACTTTCATATTTTTAGAGATTTCAGAATGTTGCATGTTCAGAAAAGGCTAAAATAGGACATAAAGAGAGCTTGGGTGGTTCCCCGAAGAAGGCGTGAGTTCAGTCAACTCTTTGCCCAAAACCATGATTTGCCGATCTGGGTATATTATTATACACTGACTTAAGTGTCGTGTGGCGTATCAGACTCAGACACTCTAACCCTTGCGGCACACTTGGGTTGGGAGCTTCCTCGCTGAGTCAATCGTGGATTCCATATAGTCCATGGGATTTTAGACTTGTAGGGGAGTACCACCTAACTCAGAAGTAATACAAAGATCAGAAAACTCTTTTGACAAGAATGTAATATGATTTTTGAAAAATTCTCATGTGTTTTCAGAAACGGTTTTATGCATGACGTGTTGTTGAAAATTGCTCTCATCTATTATATATGTTAAAATACTCTATTTTGGATTGCTTCGCATGCCAGTACTTTTGTGCTGACCCCCCCTCCTTCCAGGTTCTGAGGTACAGTGTAGGGGTCCAGCTAATCAGTAGATATTTTATATCGTAGACCAGACCGAGCAGTGGTGAGCCTTCTATGATCCAGAAGGCTTGATTTTTTTTTTTACAGATACTATTTTAAGTTATGTTTTGGTCTATTGGGGGCCTTGTCCCAGTAATTTAGACCGCTTGTTTAATTCAAAGTAGAGATTTCGCAGACTGAGTTAGACATTATTATTCAGATATATTTTGGTATTCAATTTTCAGTATTATGACTATGTTTCCGTATTAAACTGTATTTTCGCATATTTTTATTATATGAATGTTGTGCATGATTACCAGACTCAGAAGGGTGTTTCGGGCTTTCATGGTTTGGGATGCTCATCATGGCTAGGTCCCCGGCTTGGGTCGTGACAACATACAAGCACAATCAGATTTAACACTAAAAGAAGAAGAAAATGCATTAAAGTAAATGGATAGTAGTGAGACATACACTCACACTAATGAATAACACCAAGGTGTGTATCAAATACCAAGATACACAATACTAATGAGAGATAACACCCCACTTTTAGGTAGAAAAAAGGGATCAATGTCCTTAAGCACCCTCTTTTCTAGCCAAAATGTCAACAAGAGTGATTCCACACTCAATCTAACCCTAATTCAATGTCTTTCCTAAGACCTACAACTATAATATGAGAGTACCACTCAATAATTCTTCAAAGCTAATGAAAAATAGAAGCTAAAAGGTCTATTTATAATATTACATAACAGTGACTAAAATGCCCTTAATGAATGGTGCTCCTTTGGAGTGTAAAAGAGAGGTCTTAAAAGACCAAAATGCCCTTAGTTGAGGCGCCTATGTGATGTATAAATCCCTCCTTCTCTCTTTAATTTGGACAAGGCTTTGTAATGGTCCCAAAAGGTCTTCAAGCACTTGCAAATCCGAGGCTTGATCCTTTGACAATTCGAAGCCTGAACCTTTGACAAGACCTTGCAATCCTTATGCATTTTATGCTTGTATCAGGAAGAGTGATTTTTCAAGAAAACCCTATATGGGATTTTCACATACTTTTGGACCAGAAGCATAATAATGCTATATGGGTACCGTTGTTCTCGTATTGATTTGTAGATTATCATTTTGATAGAGTGGTATCGTACGAAAACTTTTCAAAATGGAAATTATTAATTTAGCAGATTTCTTTAAGCTTTCTTCGATGTCCAGGTAGGCTAGGTTTACCATTCTTATAAATTAGGCTAAATTTTTGTTTTTTTATGAAAATGTCCTAGATGTGGGTTGAAAATTAGGTCTTGGAGGTATATTTAGTATAATTTTAATTTATAGCCGATTAAGGAACTGTATATTAGGCATAATTATAACTATCATCCAGGTCATTTTCTCGATTTGCATATGCCTCTTATATTAAAAACCTTCCCATAATGGCTAAAGGTCATTCATAACTTGCCAAAATTGTCGGTTGGATAATCGGTCAGTTCCTTTATATTTTAGGCATATTTATTTTTTTTGGAGTTTTTATTGTTCCAAATTTTTTCTCGGACCAAAACTCCAAGTATATGACCTCGGATGAGAATTCTGACTGTGCCAGCTACTTTGTAATATCAATCTTAGGCTGGGTATACCTTTGGTTCGGGTTTAGAGGCACTCGAGCTCATTTAAATCTATTGGTCAAAAAGTTATGAAATTTTAAATATGGCTGTGAAATGTCGGATGAAAAATCTGATTGTGCCATTGCACTCGAAACGTCAAATTTGGTATGGTTATATATTTCATTTGCGTATACGAGATTTCAAATAAATCCCTAGGACTTAACGAAGACTTGGAAGATTTCTAAGTTCTCAGATGTCATCTGGTGTGGTGGCGATATTTAGCCAAGGGCCGCAATCGCAGTATCCTTAGAAGTCAAGATAGTGAAATCTCAGAGCCTAGGGTGTGATCGCACTTCCAATGTTCAACCCAAAATTCGTGGTCCGCCTGTGTAGCAATAAGATGTGCCGATCGTACACCTCAGAGTCATGATAGCGGCTTTTGAGTACTTGGACTGGATATAAATAGACCCTTCTTCCATAATTTTATCCATTTCTCACCTATTTATTGAGACCTAAAACCCTAAGGAGTGAGATTAAGTAGGATTAAATCTTGTAGATGATTTTTTGGGAGCTTGGTTATCTATTATTTTGTGATTTCCCCTCGAATTCAAGGTAACATTCCTTCAATTTCTTGATAAATTCGTAGAAATTAGGGCATTGAATTCTTAAACTTTAAGGGTAGATTTGAAACCCTATTTGTGTTTCATTTGTACTCAACTTTTGAACACAACTTTCTTGTCCTTTGAGGGATTTCATGACTATTTTAATTTTTGGATTCCATTTACGGGCACCACAGGCCCACTATTGACCCAAAATTCAACTCGATCCTTAATATAGAAATATAGGTCTCATTTGACTCTTAATGACGTGCAGATTATGATTTTGATAGCATGGCAACATTTTGAGATCGTAGAGTGAAGATGGACGTTTAGTGGACAATTCATGGATTTGCAGTTCAACTTTGTGGTAGGCTTATGTCTAATCTTCTTCATAAGATGATGTTTTTATATGTTACATGTGAATGTTAATGTTAAGATTTATTATTGGTAGAACACCATGACTTAGTCTTGATTAGTGAAGTTTTGAGGATTAAAAGAGGGTTCATTTGGCTCACTTTAGATCAAGACTTGTGTTATCCCTTGAGGACTTACTTACGGATACTAGGCATGGTTGAGACTAATGGGCCTTTAATATGAGATTCCTTCGTGATTGATGATGGTGATTGTTGGAATCCTTGGGGATTGCACCACACAGTGAGAGACCAGGTCCCTCAAAGGCAATCACAAGCAATCAAAAAATAAAGTGCAGAAAACTAAAGGTTGTGTAGGGAAATAACAACACTCAATATTTAACGTGGAAACCTCCTGGATCAAGGGAGGAAAAACCATGGCTTTCTATCACAAGCACCTAAAAATTTCACTATAATCAACCTCTTGATTACAAACTCAAACTTGAACCTAACTCTAGGTTCCTCTCGCTTGTAAGACCTCAACTACAAGCTTATCTTAACAACTCTGCCAAGGCAATCTCCGAACTGATTAACTCTAATCAGTATCAAACTTAGGCAACACTACCTAATCACTCTCTAAACAAAAAGAAAAGATCATTACTCTTATATCATGAGTAATTGATTACAAATCAGGACTCACTCAGGACACTCTCTAATTCAGCACACACATATGGCAAAAGAGCTTGAGCAATATCAGATATGGAGTTTTTGCCTTTCTCTCTCTTCAACACTTTTTTTGTATTTATAAAAACTATTTGATAAAGAAGCATCTTTTTACTTTTATAGATGAGTTATGATTAGGGACAAAATGTCATTGGACCAGGTGTCCTAATTAGTACAAGCAACACCTGCCAGTTTGTTACACAAACGGACAAAGTTGTGCTGACGCGTGCCAGATGTACTGTTGTTTCAAACATCCAAGGGACTTGGTCCCTTGTAGTTATCTGCTCATCATAAAAAATACATATAGCAATTTCCCCTCCCCCACTTTTTGATGATAAAAAACCAACCTCAAAGATTTGAGCATCAATACACATTCATCATATTTAATCAGTGTGATTTCCACTACTGATGATGAATATTCCCCCTATCATCAAGCTTTCACCATTATGCAATACAAGGACCTGGTCCTTTTGTTGTCATTTACTTATCAAGATTCAATTTATTCCCCCTGTCATCATACATCCTTCATCCATCTATTCATCACATCACTTTTTTTCCCCTATCAGCACACCACTTGAAATCTGCAACTCAACTTATCATAAGTATCTTCAATAATTGCATTGCACCTATTCTTTACATCCAAAGTTAGTATTCCCCCTTTTCGCATTATTGAAAAGTGAGTACAATAAACCAAGAGTAAAATAAGAACAAATTAGTTAAATCATAGCCACTGGGCAACACTAACATGAAGAACAACTTTGAAATTTAAAGGGAACAAATGTAACACACAAAACAAGGATTCATTCATAAGTAGAGAATTAGTATCATTGTTATGCATAATTTAAATGTTCTAGGGAAAAAGCCACAGGAATCAAGAAGGATTAACAAATGAAAGACCGGGAAATTTTTTTTGAAGGAGCAGGGTCAGGTTGTTGTTGAGATGCCTTATCTTTGCATTCAGGCTAAGGACCTCATCAGTTAATATTGACACCCTCTTCTACAGTTCAACATTCTTAGTTCTGAGCATTTCAGAGACATGTGGGCTTCTTTTGGAGAGATGCTAAATTGTCACCTGGAGCTTCTTAATTTCTTTATCCTTGGTAGCTAGGTTGAACTTCTGTTCTTCTATTTCATTGTTGAACTCCCTTTGAGAAATGCTACCTTATTTAACACATTTAGTTTTGACCAGTGTCTTCATGTCAAGAATTTGTAGCACATATCCTTAGGTTTCATTTTCACAGACAATACAAAATTGGTCAAATACTTTGTTCAACCAATATCCATAAGGCATTCCATGTTTTCCATTTTTTCCAAGAACAACTTTGTGAATGTGTTCCATTATGAAAGCAGGTAGATTAATGAATTTAAAGCTACTAAGGCATTCCATCACATACAAATCAGTGGTTGAGGCAATGTTTTTCTTTTGTAATCTAGGCAGAATCACCTTGTTCACAAAGTCAAAGATCAATTGAAATTCACTCTCGACTGATTTTCTATTCACTGCAGCCATAAATTTCCTTTTGACCTTTGATGCATTTCCTAAGAATTCTACTGAAGGCAGCTGCATTGAGACAGTTCTTACACCATATGTAGGAACTTCCAAAATTCTTCCCAATGTTTCTTCATTCAGATTTATTTTCTTTCCTTGGACGTTGATGTGTGAGAAAATGCTAACACATTTTATGCTTTTAACCTTGAATAATTGCGAAGTCTTAAGTAACTTTTGTCGTTTTTGATGATTTTATCTTTGATATTGCAGAGAAAGGCTAAATAAAGAAAAATCAATAACAATGCAGAAAAAGAGTTGAATTCTGAGAAAAAAAAGTTGAAAGTGGCTGACGATATTTGTGATAAGTCGTCAGCCTTGTGATAAGATATCAGGCCCAGCATCAGCCTTAACCAGAGAATAAGAGTTTCAGTGAAAGTTGTGATGACATTTTGTGATAGGACGTCAAAAATGTGATACATCGTTAGCCTTAGGCAGAAGATTATCAAATAGGAAGAGGAACTGACGACATTTCTAATACGTCGTCAGCCTCCTGATAAGGCATTAAGATTTGTCGTCATCCTTAGGCAGAACTTGGCTAGAATTAAAGAAGGACTGATGACATTTTTGATATGTCGTCAGATCCTTGATAAGGCATCACAAATGGCATCCCCTGTCCAAGCAGAAGAATTATTTTGTTATTTTATTTCCTTAATTAAGCTTAATTATAAATAGCAGCTTTTAGGGTTTATTGACGTACTACTACTTTTACTTTTACTACTACACTTATTTTTAACTAATCATTATTGAGAATTGATTGAACTTCAAGTTTTAGAGAATTCTCTCTCTAGTTTTCTCTGTAAACTCCATTATTATTTTTGGATTTTTCTCTTGTGATCTAATTGGAGAAACACTTGTTATTCATATGTCTATAAGTTTCTCTTATGAATCATGAATTCAATTATGTATTTTGTTCGTTACATCATGCGTGGCTAAATTTCCTTAGCCCAGATTATGGAATCTAGGGGCTAGGGCTTGTACAGTTGTTAAGTGATCAAGATTCAAAAGGTAGCAGAAATCCTTGATGGTCTGTGGTTTTACATTTAATTTATTGGTTGCAAACGATAGATTGCACCTACTTTGATTTTCTTAAAATAAGAAATCATGCATAGTAAGAAGTGAATTATCAACATGGACTTGGAGGCGTTAACCCTCTAGTTAATAATCGACGCTGTAACATGGTTAGTTAACCTGAGATAAAATCTATTCTGTAAACATAAATTCCCTAAGTTCGAAAGGGTTAGGTAGTTAACGCCTAAGTAGGTCGAAAGACATTTAGGTATACCTTCGATAAAGATATTCTGTTGTCCAGACCTACCGTAAGAGTCTTGAATCACTACAATAACTGTCAAGTACCAAAACCCTTAGTGACCATAATTCTAGTTTTCCATATAACATTGATTACAAACAGTGATACTAAAGTGACAAAATTACTTGATACTCTCTACAACCCACTTTTATAGGAAACAACCGACTACCAGTTGATTAACTTGCAAATGACTTAAATTGACACCATATTCCCTGTGGGATTCGACCCCAACCTAGCTGGGTTTTATATTGACAACGATCGCTTACATTCTCATCAGAGAGGTGTAATTTGAGCATTATAAAAATAGCGCCATTGCCGGGGAATACGATTGTGAATTGAAGTTTGTGTACACTAAATGACTGTTAGTCACATTTCCAAATTTTAAATTTATTTGTTGTTTTTGTTTATTGTAGGAATATAGTGGTGTATGCCAAATACGAGAAGTTCAGGAAAAACGTTATTACCTTTCAATCCTGAACCACAACTAATTGGCAGAATGGTAGACCCATAGGATGCTGAGAGACTATCCGCCTTTTCTAGAGCTCAGGTTAATGTGCAGAATGAGGGTCAACAGGAACATCACCTAAATCCTGATGATGAGGACTTGAGGTATGAAAAGTTTTTGAATCCTAGAAACCCTAGGAGAGCGGAGAAAATTGCTGCCCCAGTGTAGCGAAATATTATCAGGAACCGTCCATTCAGATGGAGATAGGATCGGCTGCCTGTCCATTATGATCTATATGATGATATGATGGGATGGACGGAGCAGGTGCAACAGGTGCAATCATCCCTCCACCGTTGGAACCTAGAGCAAAATTCAGCATCACGAGTACTATGATTCAACTCCTTAATCTGAAGGGGTTGTTTGGTGGCCTGCCTGGAGATGACCCAAATATGAAATTGGTGAACTTTATCACCATTTGTAAATCTTTTGATAATCTAGGAGTAGGCTAGAATGCTATTCGGTTGAGATTGTTCTCGTTTTCTTTGTCTGGGGAGGCAACAATATGGTTAAACGAGCTGGCGCCCGATTCTATAACTAACTGGAAATAGTTTAAAGAGGCATTCCTAGAATGGTTCTTTCCACCCTCCAGGAGGGTACAGTTGAGGGACGAAATCAACAACTTCAGTTAGCTCCCGACTGAAGCATTGCATGAAACCTGGGAGAGATTAAAAATGAATTTGGCACAATGCTCGAACCACAACATGATGGACTTACAATTGATAGAGACTTTGTACATAGCTCTTAACTCTGTAACAAATCCTATTGTAGATAATGATGTTAGTGGTTCATTTGTTTATCTTTCATTCCCTGAAGCTTCGTACATGCTTGATAGAATAACCAAACAGAGTCGGGCTTACCATACCAGGGATTCTGTAAGCCCCACTATTTCTGTTGGTATGACTATGGAACAATGCTGGTGATGTTGGGTGTATTTACACGCCTAAAACGCCATAATTTACCCATGTTATAGCTAAGTTTTGAGGATAAAATATATAATTCCTGCACTTTTAGTCCATTTTCCTGTAAGTGAGCTAACCTACGTGATTAGCATGTTTTCAGGTATTAATGATGGAGATTTCAGCACTTTGTGGACCTTTGGGAATCAAAGGAAAACTTCACAGAAGAGGGAAGACAGCTTTTGGAAGCTTATGGACTGAATGTGACGCATGGAGAAATTATCCCAGGCAAAAGCAGTAGTTTTAAATACTTAGGGGTGCAGCAGTAACTTAATAGGACTAGGAAAAGGATGTTATAAAAACCCTATTTTGCTGAATTTTTCAGCATTCATGCAGAAATTCAGTCGACACTTTTTATTTTATTCAGTTTACAGATTCTGTAAGTTTAGACAGAGAGAAAAAACGCTACAAGAACGGCTAGAGAGGAAATCACGTCATTCTCATAGTGACGCCAATACATACCCATCGTGAGATTGTTATCATTTTGGTATGATGATGATGATGTCTTCGTTGTTTTCCTTTACAATCATGAGTAGCTAAACTTCTCTGTTAGGGTTATGGAAGCCTTTTTATATACTATCTATTACTATGAGTTTGTGAATTCTTGATGTGTATGCTACTTATATCATTACTCTCTTCGTTTTAACTTAATTCTCGTGGTTGCAAACATAGAGAATAGGCCATTATAGCATTAACTTGTTCGAGAGAAAAGTTACATGTTTGGAAAAAAGAGTGTGACAAGGAAATAGGGCTACCAACCCCTATTTACACGTTAGTGCCGTAACTAGGTTAACCTCTTGGAGAGTTCGTACCGTTAGTTATATGCTTTAAGCTCGAGAGAGTTAAAGTGAAATAATACTTGATGGTTGAGAAACACTAGGATTTACCATTAAAATACAAATCTCTATAAGTGCATGCATGTCTGAATTCCGCATTACTCATAGTTAATAGATACGTAGAACTCATAAGGTGGACATAACCCTAACTTATTTTTCTCTGTGATTAAATCTTACTAAACAAAACATTCTGTTGTTACTTTGATAGCATTAATTCACGCCACAATCCAATCCCCTCTTTTCCGTGGAATTTTCGATCAACAGTCTACTAATAATTGCAACACTTAGTGACCAAGTATTCCCTGTGGGATTCGACACCCAACCCAGTTGGGTTCAATATTTGACAACGACCACTTACACTCTTACGAGAGCTGTAGTTTGGGCGTTATCAAATTTTGGCGCCGCTGCCGGGGAATACAGTTGTCAACTAAGTTTGTGATAGTTACTAGACCATTTGGTCAAAGATTCTCGAATTTTACTTTTAGTTGTTGTTTTTGTTTTATTCAGGTTCTGTTGAGTGCATGCCAAATACTCGTAGTTCTGGTCAGCCATTATTATCCATAAATCCTGAACCTCAACTTATTGGAAAAATGGATGCACAGCGTGACATTGACAGAAGGGCGGCTCAACAGGAGCAGGCTAGATTAGCTGCACTGGCAGCTTCTCAAGTACATCAATAGAATATTGATAACCCAGGGCGAGCAACAAATCCTGATGATGAGGACCTGGGTGATGATGAGTTACTAAATCCTAGGCGTACTGATGAGGTGGAGGCACCTATGCACAGGAGAGATCGTCAAGCTAGAATGAGGCCTGACTGCCGAGCTGTGTAGGCTCCTTTTGATGATGATGATGACGATCTGGATGGAGCTGGTGCCACTGGGGATATTATTCCTTCACCCTTGGCACCCGGTGCTAAGTTCAATATCACTAGCACCATGATTCAGTTATTGCAGCTCAAGGGGTTATTTGGTGGACTTGCAGGAGATGATACGAATATGCATCTGGTCAATTTTATTTCAACATGCAAGTCGTTTGACAATCCAGGAGTTGGGCAGAATGCAATTTGGCTGCGCTTATTTCCATTGTCTCTTTCTGGGGAGGCAACTCTATGGCTGAACGGGCTAACTCCTGATTCTATTACTAATTGGAGGCAACTGAAAGACGCTTTCCAAGAAAGATTCTTTCCGCCATCCAAGAGATCCCAACTACGGGATGAGATCAACAATTTTCAACAGCTTCCAACTGAAGCTCTCCATGAAACATGGGAGAGGTTCAAGAAGAAGCTTATGCGGTGCCCAAACCATCAGATGATGAATATCCACTTGATGGAAATATTATATAGGGCTTTGAACTCGATGACAAAGCCAGTGGTTGATAATGCTGCAGGTGGGTCATTCATGGACCTTACTTTTCTTAAGGTAAGTGATATGCTAGATCGTATGACAAAGCTAAGTAGAGGTTGGCATACCAGGGATTCTGAGGTAGCAAGCTCTACCGTATCTATTGGCTTGACTGCAGAGCAGAGGCGTAGACAAGAGAAATGTGATCAAGATATGGCTCACATGAAAACGCAGATGGATCTTCTTACCAAGCACTTATTATCAGGGAATACCGAAAAGAGTAAGGCCGTTGTATCACAGGGAAGAGATGAATCCGACTCTGAGGAAGAAACGAACTACTTGAATAATCAGGGGGGTTTCCGAGGCAATGCCCAAGGAAACCAAGGTCGGAACTATTATGATAAATCTGGATACAAGGACCGCGATCAAGGTGGTTGGAAGAATAAGACTGACAGGAGTGGTTTGTATGTTCCTCCTGGAAACCGTGAGACTGTGGCGTCTGGCTCTGGAAAGATGTCCATGGATGATATGATGGCTAAGCTGTTGAAAGGGGTGGAGGCAACCAATATGGGCGTTACTGAGGTAAAGAATGATTTGTCATCAATAAATCAATTGGTTGATTCGCATTCTACCTCGATAAAACAGCTGGATCAACAATTGAGTCAACTATCAGCGACATTAAATCAAAGAAAGGCTAGCACCTTACCTAGCGACACTGTGCAAAACCCAAGGAATGATGGATCATGTATGGCCATTACTACCAGGAGTGCTAAAGCGTTGGAAAATCCATCCAAAGAAAAGCAGGTGATTGATGATATAGCAGATAATGTTATTGATGCAGAATGTGAAGATGCCGCAGGAGCTGAAGATAGTGTTCCTGACATTACCCCTAGACGTCTGCAGCCTGAAAAAATCGATAATCAGAAGCAAGATAAAAAGGAAGTGGCGGAGAAAACTATTCCCCTTCCACTACCACCTTTTCCTCAGAGACTGAAGAAGAAAGCCGATGACACCAGGTTCAGTAAATTCATGACTATGTTGAAGAAGCTTACTATTAATGTTTCTTTGGTGGAGGCGCTAGAGCAGATGCCCGGATACGCTAAATTCATGAAGGACATTTTGACAAAGAAGCGGGAAACAAGCTATGAGCTGGTAGATAATGTTCATCATTGCAGTGCAATCACTACAAGATCGCTAGTTCAGAAGAAGGCAGATCCTGGTGCTTTCACTATTCCTTGCACGGTTGGATCTTTGGATTTTGCTAAGGCATTATGCGATTTGGGAGCTAGCATCAATTTGATGCCGCTATCTATTTACAGAAAGTTGGGGTTGGGTGATCCTACACCAACCAATATGCGGCTCATGATGGCAGATAGGTCAGTAAAATGGCCTGTTGGTATCTTATATGATGTGTTGGTGAAGGTTTCCACCTTCATCTTTCCTGCAGACTTTGTTATTTTGGATTGCGAGGTAGATTCTGAAGTTCCCATAATCTTAGGGTGTCCTTTCCTTGCAACAGGAAGTGTGCTTATTGATCTAAGAGCTAATGAGTTTTTATTTTGGATGAATGATGAAGTGGTCCATTTTGATGTATGCAAATCAATGAAGCAGCCCAAAGATATGAATGTGTTATCTGTAGCTGATGTTTATTATGATGATGAGAATGAATTATCTGTAGAGAAGTAGGTTATTGTTGATCTATTGGCTGCTGTGCTTATGAATTGTGAGCGTGAGGATGTTGAAGAGTATGAAGAAACTATTTGTGCTCTAACAGGAATTGGCTCCTATTCTCATGCTCCTAAGAAGTTGGATCTGGATCTTAAAAATCGCCCTTCACCACCAGCAAAGCCATCCATTGAAGAACTACCAGTGCTAGAATTGAAGGAGCTGCCCAGTCACCTGAAATATGCATTTTTGGGAAGTGGTGATACACTTCTGGTTATTATTGAGGCTGATTTAGGTGAGCAGCAGGTTGCGGCTCTTATTTCTGTTCTGAGGAGATACAAGAGAGCCATCGGTTGGACTATTGCTGATATTATTGGTATCCCTCCTGGGATATGTATGCACAAGATTCAGCTCGAGGAAAATTGTGTGCCTACCATTGAGCATCAACGATGTTTGAATCCACACATGCAGGAGGTGGTGAAGAAAGAAATTATTAAGTGGTTAGATGCTGGGGTAGTATATCCAATCTTCGACAGTAAGTGGGTAAGTTCGATACAGTGTGTGCCCAAGAAAGGGGGCATGACGATAGTTGCGAATGAAAAGAATGAGCTGATTCCACTCAGACCTGTCACAGGGTGGAGGGTGTGTATGGACTACCGGAAGATGAATTTATGGACGCTTAAGGATCACTTCCCAATGCCATTCATGGACCAAATGCTTGATCGATTGGCATGGAAGGGATAGTTTTGTTTCTTAGATGGTTATTCCGGTTATAATCAGATTTGTATCGCTCCTGAGGATCAAGAGAAGACCACTTTTACATGCCCATATAGTACGTTTGCCTTCAAACGTATGCCATTTGGGTTATGTAATGCACCTACCACTTTTCAGCGTTGTATGATGTCAATTTTTTCTGATATGGTTGAAGACACCTTGGAGGTGTTCATGGATAATTTTTCAGTCGTGGGTGAATCGTTTGAATCGTGCTTGGCGAATCTGAGTATGGCGTTACAGAGATGTGTTGAGTTCAACTTGGTGCTAAACTCGGAGAAGTGCCCTTTTATGGTTAAGGAAAGCATTGTTCTTGGGCATAAAGTCTCCGAAAGAGGAATTGAGGTTGATCGAGCCAAAATTGAAGTTATTGAGAAACTACCACCTCTAATTTCTGTAAAGGGAGTTCGTAGTTTCCTCGGTCATGCAGGTTTTTATCGAAGGTTTATTAAAGACTTCTCCAAGATTGCTAGTCCATTATGCAAACTCTTGGAGAAGGATGCAAAGTTCGACTTCGGTGAAGATTGCTTGAAGGCATTTGAATGCCTCAAAGGGAAGCTAGTTGAAGCTCCTATTATTGTAGCACCCGATTGGTCTCTACCGTTTGAAGTGATGTATGATGCAAGTGGGGTAGATTTGGGTGTTGTACTTGGTCAGAAAAGAGAAAGGCTATTTCATCCAATATACTATGTGAGCAAGGCCTTGAATGGAGCCCAGAAGAACTATACCATCATGGAACAAGAGCTTCTAGCAGTTGTTTATGCTTTTGGAAAGTTCCGTGCTTACTTGTTGGGAACCAAAGTGGTGGTTCATACAGATCATGCGGCTCTGAGATATTTAATGGCAAAGAAGGATGCTAAGCCAAGGCTAATTTGGTGGGTGTTATTGCTTCAAGAATTTGATTTCGAGGTAAAGGATAGAAAAGGTTGCGAAAACCAAGTAGCTGATCATCTATCTAGACTTGAGAGTGCGCACATAGCGCAACCCAACCTTGAGATTGATGATGCATTTCCCGACGAAGAGATACTGGCCGCTATGGTGGAAGACTTACCGTGGTATGCAGACTTTGCGAACTACGTGGTAAGTAAAGTGATACCTGAGAATCTCTCCTTTCATCAAAAGAGAAAGTTCATGCATGATGTGAAACACTACTTCTGGGATGAACCGTATCTTTTTCGACGATGTGCTGATGGTGTTATTAGGCGATGCATCTCTGATGTGGAGGTTCCTAGCATCTTGGAAGCAAGTCATGCTTCCCAAGTTGGGGGTCACCATGCAGGTGATCGGACAGCCAGGAAGGTATTGCAAAGCGGCTATTATTGGCCTTCATTATTCAAGGATGCTTACGATTTTGTGAGAAGATGTGATCAGTGTCAGAGGCAAGGCTCTATCTCGAAGCACCATGAGATGCCCATGTCTAAAATTCTTGAAGTGGAGCTATTTGATGTATGGGGTATTGATTTCATAGGCCCATTTGTGAGTTCGTTTGGGATGAAATATATCCTAGTTGCTGTGGATTATGTATCCAAATGGGTCGAAGCAGTAGCGCTGGCTGATAATGAAGGTAAGCGTGTTGTAGAATTCTTAAAGAGAAATATCTTCTCTCGTTTTGGGGTACCACGTACCATCATAAGCGATGGAGGATCACACTTTTGTAACAAGCTGTTCAGAGCTATATTGGTGAAATATGGGGTCAAGCAACATAAGGTAGCTACACCTTACCACCCACAAACTAGTGGGCAGGTAGAGGTTTCTAATCGGGAGATCAAGCTGATCCTTGCTAAGACTGTAAATGCTAGTAGAAAGGATTGGTCCCGAAAGCTGGCTGATGCCTTATGGGCTTATAGGACTGCATTCAAGACACCAGTTAGCATGTCCCCGTACCAACTAGTTTATGGGAAGGCTTGTCACTTGCCGATTGAGCTCGAACATAAAGCATTGTGGGCGTTAAAGAGGCTTAACCTGAATTGGGATGATGCTATTAATCTGAGATTGGAACAACTGAATGAGATAGATGAATTTCGTCTACATGTGTATGAAAGGGCAGACCTCTACAAGGAACGGATGAAAAAGTACCATGATCGGCGGATTATCCAAAGAAACTTTCAGAAGGGTGATATGGTACTTCTTTTCAACTCCAGACTGAAGCTATTTCCAGGTAAGTTGAAGTCTAAATGGTCTGGTCCGTTCAGAATTAGCCAAATCTACTCATCTGGAGTAGTAGAGTTAGAAGACGAAAATGGTGGTGTCTTCAAGGTGAATGGCCAACGTATGAAGCCATATATCGGTCCTCTTGACTCGATAAAATGCATGGTCACCATCTATCTCGACGAAGTCTAAGTAATCGAGGTAACTATGTCGTGCCGCGACAAGAAATCAAGCGCTACATGGGAGGCAACCCATCGTTTTTAGTCGTTTTGTTTTCCTAGGAGTTTGTTTTGTTAAATAAAAATCCAAAAAGAAGAGTCGAGCCACGACCTAAACTAAGGCGCTTGGTGGGAGGCAACCCATCTTTCTAATCATTTTTGTTGTTTTTGATTAAGTGTAGGGGAAAACGTACAAAGAAGGAGCTTGATCTCAAATTTTGATTTGAAAGTGAGCAATGTTAAAGGTGGTAAGTGAGTAATGAAGGAGCAAAAGGCTTTTGGTTAGGCATTGCCTATACAAATCTAGGCAATGGACAAGGCAAGGCCTATGTAAATCTAGGCAATGGACAAGGCAAGGCCTATGCTATTGCCTTTGCTCTCTGAATCGACAATGCTATAGCATAGGCGCCGCCTATGCTCAACTAGGCCATAGCATATGCGCCGCCTATGCTCAACTAGGCAAAGATAAAGGCGACCCCTATGCCATTGCCTATGCTCACTGTTTCAACTAGGCCATAGCATAGGCGCCGCCTATGCCCAACTAGGCTTTGCTAAAGGCGCCGCCTATGCTAAGCATAGGCAAAGCATTAGGCGCCGCCTACTTATGCTTTTTGGTCTCCTAACCCGATTTTTCATGGGTCAAACCCGACCCAAGCCTTGGTCTATAAATAGAACTTCAACCTTGAGACAAAATCACATTGTTTGCTCAACCTAGGCGCCGCCTAACCTTCCCAAATCTCTCAAAACTTTTCTTTTTGTTCACCTAACCTTGCAAGATCATCTTCCAAGTTCATCACCAAGTAAAATGGCACCAAAAGGTCGACCAGGAAAAGAAAAAGCGTCCACCTCACAGAAAGGTCAGAAAAGGGGAAGAAAAGAGCAAGCTGAATCCTCCTCGCTGCAAATACCTCGCCGCATGTTCGGGATAAAATGGGTCCTAGAGGAGGAAGGAAAGGAGTGGTACAAGAACAACAAAGTGAAAAAATATGTTCACATGGAGTTGATACAAAAGGAGAGTCTAGCGAAGAGAGAACCTCACATTTTGGCTAAAATCATGGCGCTACATCTTGATTTCATTTTCCAAGATATGGGAGAATGCAATCTTGATCTAACGCGAGAATTCTATGCTAATTGGTCCCCAAAGACTACCGGAAGTAAAGTGAAGATTCGGGGCCAAGTCTTGCAACTGAATGCGGAGTTCTTCAACTCTTTTCTGGGTCTTCCATCTGTGGATCCATCACCGGTCAAGGAGCTTTATCACAGACCTCCATACAGGTCAATCAGACACACACTGTGCGGAACAAGATCAATGGCATGTTGGAGTCGTCACAAGGATACCGGTCGGCACAATACCTTCCCATATGCTTCCTTGAACAGAGAAGCTCGGATATGGTTGCGGATAGTCAACTCTTGCCTGATTCCAGGGACACAGTACACAAAGATCACATGTGATAGAGTATGCTTGGTGTACGCTCTGATGACTAATATTCCCATCCACATTGGTGCGGTTATACGATCGTCAATGCGTAAGGCTAGGCTGCACAAGAGGTCCCATTTCAGCTTTGGCAATTTGTTGACCGCAATGTTGAGGAAGGAGGACATTGAAGAGGAACCTGCAGATCATAAGTTTCCACACAACCCGAAGAAGGTTGATCTTACGAAGGTTAAAGATCCTGAAACTATGCATGGCGTCAACCTGACCACTACAGAAAGACATGCTCGCGACGAAAGCTTCTTCCGCCATTTATATGGCATGATGAGGTTTACCATGATGAATGGGGGACATGTTCCAACTGATGCAGAGCTCCAGCAGTTGGATTATGACTACCCGATGAATGAGCATGCGCGGGCTATGTGTGGAGTAGGTGTACATTTTAAGGAACCTCTCGATGATGACGTACCGACTGATGATGACAACCGACAGCCAGACTCATACATGGAGGATAACTCTGATGACGACGACTCTGATGATGATTCCGATGTAGGGGGTATGACCCCAGACATAGAGGAAGAGTCCGACTAATCAGGTTTTCCTTATTTATTTTCCACTGAGGACAATGTGTCTCGTCTAAGTGTGGGGTGCTTATTTGTAGTTAAATTTTTAGATTTGTAGTTAAATTTTTAGATTTGTAGTTAAATTTTTAGATTTGTATGAAATTGTTCTGATAGGCGACATGATATTATGACAAGAGTTTGTGCCAAAATCATTACTATTGAGACATTTAGGCTCTAAGTGTGACTCACTGTGTGATAATTGTGTGGTTTAATTCATTCACCTGTTGGGTCAAGAGTCTATACTTCTCCCAATTAAGTTGACCATGTGCCTTGTGTGTGTGAGGTTATAGTATATTCTGTGTTGTGACTGATGCTAGAACTTGCCTGGTGAGTGTGTAAAGCGAAATAAAGAGTGTGAGTTTAGGAGATGATTTAGGCATTTCTTTGGCAGTCTATGATTGTTTATCTTCTTTTTACCTACCCGTGGACATTATCCTAGTTAACCCCCTTTGAGCCTTTAGCTATTTTGTTTGACAACCTCATATGTAGCCTAATCCATTTTTTTCAAGACCATAATTTGATCCAAATTCCTAAGCGCTTTAAATTGTAGATTCATGTGACAAAATAAGAGGAAAGCGGGTGAGAGTGATGCTTCAGAGTGTATTGGTACTTGAAATTGTTGTGAATAAGAGTGGCTATCATAGAGGTGTTTTATAAAAAAAAAAATAAAAAAAAAAGAAGAAGAAAGAAATAGAAAAATAAAAAAAGTTGTATATTCTCATATTTGTGTTTATAATTGAATAACAAAATAGGTGAAAAGGGGTGTTAGATGAAAAGAAAGGTAGAAGGGTTGTTTAAAAGAGAGTGTTAATGGAATAATGTGATGTATTAAAGCGCTTAGGGAAAATAGTCACTATTTCTGGCCAAAATAGTCCTACCTGTCCCTTAGCCTACATTACAACCTGTAAAGACCTATTTGATCCTAAGCTTAGCATTCTGATATTAGTAGAGCATTACACTAAGGGAAAGCCTATGGTCATCAGTTGCAACATATGAATTCTTTGTGAGAGTGAGAGAAAGGAGAATCTTATACCCATGTTTTGAAAAATGCAAAACTTGTGAGTGATTATGGGTGATATCTTGTGTGAGACACACATGGTTGATGATTGTTGGGTTGTTTTGTATGATTCTTGGTGCCTTAACTTGTGGATACGAATTAGCCATCATCACGAGTCTATGTTGGAGGTTGAATGATTTCTAGTAGTGATCCAGAAAACTACTCTTTGTTAATAATTGCCGTGCATGTCTTGATAAATATTTTGTGTTACTGCTGTGAAATCCTAGTTAGATGTTTGCATGGACGTAATATTTTGTTCGAGGACGAACAAATCTTTAAGTGTGGGGTGTTGATGTTGGGTGTATTTACACGCCTAAAACGCCACAATTTACCCATGTTATAGCTAAGTTTTGAGGATAAAATATATAATTCCTGCACTTTTAGTCCATTTTCCTGTAAGTGAGCTAACCTACGTGATTAGCATGTTTTCAGGTATTAATGATGAAGATTTCAGCACTTTGTGGACCTTTGGGCAGCAAAGGAAAACTTCACAGAAGAGGGAAGGCAGCTTTTGGAAGCTTATGGACTGAATGTGATGCATGGAGAAATTGTCCCGGGCAAAAGCTGTATTTTTAAATACTTAGGGATGCAGCAGTAACTTAATAGGACTAGGACAAGGATGTTATAAAAACCCTATTTTGCTGAATTTTTCAGCATTCATGCAGAAATTCAGTCGACACTTTTTATTTTATTCAGTTTATAGATTCTGTAAGTTTAGACAGAGAGAAAAAACGCTACAAGAACGTCTAGAGAGGAAATCACGTCATTCTCATAGTGACGCCAATACATACCCATCGTGAGATTGTTATCATTTTGGTATGATGATGATGATGTCTTCGTTGTTTTCCTTTACAATCATGAGTAGCTAAACTTCTCTGTTAGGGTTATGGAACCTTTTTATATACTATCTATTACTATGAGTTTGTGAATTCTTGATGTGTATGCTACTTATATCATTACTCTCTTCATTTTAACTTAATTCTCATGGTTGCAAACATAGAGAATAGGCCATTATAGCATTAACTTGTTCGAGAGAAAAGTTACATGTTTGGAAAAGAGAGTGTGACAAGGAAATAGGGCTACCAACCCCTATTTACACGTTAGTGCCGTAACTGGGTTAACCTCTTAGAGAGTTCGTACCGTTAGTTATACACTTTAAGCTCGAGAGAGTTAAAGTGAAATAATCCTTGATGGTTGAGAAGCACTAGGATTTACCATTAGAATACAAATCTCTATAAGTGCATGCATGTCTGAATTCCGCATTACTCATAGTTAATAGATACGTAGAACTCATACGGTGGACATAACCGTAACTTATTTTTCTCTGTGATTAAATCTTACTAAATAAAGCATTCTGTTGTTACTTTGATAGCATTAATTCACGCCACAATCCAATCCCCCCTTTTCCATGGAATTTTCGATCAACAGTCTACTAATAATTGCAACACTTAGTGACCAAGTATTCCCTGTGGGATTCAACACCCAACCCAGTTGGGTTCTATATTTGACAGCGACCGCTTACACTCTTACGAGAGCTGTAATTCAGGCTTAGCATACCAGGGATTCTGTAAGTCCTACTATTTCTGTTGGTATGACTGTGGGACAATGCTGGAGAGATGAGGTGCAGGATCAAGACATGGCCTACTTGAGGACTCAGATGGACTTACTTACCAAACATCTATTATTCGATAAGACTTAGAAGTGAAGGTTGTGACGTCTCAAGATAGAGTTGATGTGAAGCCTGAAGAAGAGGTGAATTATGTTAATAATCAGGGGGTTTCCGAGGCAATATCCAAGGGAATCAAGGTCAGAACTTTTATGACAAGCCTGGTTACAAAGAAATAAAGCAAGGAAACTGGAGAAACAACAATGAGAGGAGTGGTTTATATGTTCCTCCTGGAAATCGGGAAGCTGCTACAACTAGCTTTGGAAAGATATCCATGGAGGACATGATAGAGAAATTGCTAAAAGGAGTTGAGGCTACTAGCATTGGGGTGAATACTATAAAGAGTGATTTTTATACCCTAAGTTAGTTGGTGACCTCACACTCCACTTCTATTAAGCAGTTGGAGCAGCAGATGAGCCAACTCTCTACAGCACTGAATCAATGGAAAAGTGGTACTTTACCAAGTGATACGGTTTAGAATCCGTGGACTGATGGTTCATGTATGGAGATTACCATAAGGAGTGGTAAGGTACTACCTGGCCCTTCTGTGGGAAAAAATATAACTGATGAGGTAATTGATGATGAACCCGAAGAAAACAATCCAGTGGAGTCTGAGAAGCTAGATAGTTTTGTTGATGCTTCGAAGAAGGAAAAAAAGAAGGAAAATAAAGTGGTGTTGAAAAATATCCCAAGACCACCACCTCCCTTTCTTCAACAATTGAAGTAAAATACTGATGACACGAAATTTAGCAAGTTCATGGCAATACTCAAGTAATTGACTGTAAATGTGCCTTTGGTTGAGGTACTTGAGCAAATACCAGGATATGCAAAGTTCATAAAGAATCTATTGATGAAAATGAGAGCAGTGAGCTACGAGCCGGTGGACAATCTCCACCACTGCAGTGCCATTTCTATGAGATCTTTGGCATAAAAGAAAGAATATCCTGGATCTTTCACCATCCCTCGTACTATCGAGACGGATGACTTTTCTAAGGCCCTATGTGATTTGGGGGCAAGCATAAATCTGATGCCACTATCCGTGTATAAAAAACTGGATTTAGGGGACCCTACTCTGACCAATATGTGACTTGTGATAATGGATATGCCGGTAAAATGACCTATTGGTATTTTGTATGATGTGTTGGTAAAAGTGGTAAGTTTTATATTTCCTGCAGATTTTGTCATTCTGGATTGCGAGGTACACTTTGAGGTGCCCATAATCTTGGGTCGACCTTTCCTCGTAACTGGAAGGGTGTTAATTGATTTGCAAGCCAATGAGCTCCTATTTCGGATGAATGATGAGGTGGTGCATTTTGATGTGTGCAAATCAATGAAGCAGAATATAGAAATGAGTGTGTTCTCAATTATTGATGTATATTATAAGGATGAGTAGGAGGTGCCAATTGAGGAGGGACTTGCTGTCGAGCCATTAGCCACAGTTCAAATAAAGTTTGATCGCAGAGGAATTGAGGAGTACGAAGAGACGGTGTGTTCTTTGACTGGAATGGGTTCATACTCTTATGCTCCGAAGAAGCTAGATCTTGATCTTGCTAACCGACCAACACCACCAGCTAAGCCATCCATTGAAGAGCCACCAGTGTTGGAGCTGAATGAATTGCCAGGGCATTTAAGGTACGTGTTTATGGGCAACGAGAACACATTACCCATTATTATTGCAGCTGATTTGAGCAAACAGTAGGTAGAATCACTTGTTTCAGTATTTCAGCGGTGCAAAAGAGCAATAGGATGGACTATTGCAGATATTATTGGCATTATCCCTGGCATCTGCATGCATAAAATACAACTTGAGGAAGATTGTGTTCCGACTATCAAGTATCAACGCCGTCTTAACCCACCAATGCAAGAGGTGTTTAAGAAGGAAATTATTAAATGGTTGCATGCAGGTGTGGTTTACCCTATTTCTGACAGTAAATGGGTGAGCCCAGTTCAATGTGTGCCCAAAAAAGGGGGCATGACTCTTGTTAAAAATGAAAGAAATGAGTTGATTCCCCTCAAACCTATGACTGGGTGGAGAGTTTGCATGGACTACCACAAACTAAACTCATGGACTTTGAAAGATCATTTCCCTATGCCTTTTATGGACCAAATGCTTGATAGATTGGCCAGAAGGGGATGGTATTGTTTCTTGGATGGTTATTCTGGATATAATCAGATCTGTATTGCTCCTGAAGATCAGGAGAAGACAAAATTTACATGGATGTATGGCACTTTTGCATTCAAGCGGATGTCGTTTGGGTTATGTAATACACCTGCCATCTTTGGGATGCAACATTTTTGTCTTCCCGACCTCCGATTTTAGATTTTCTTGTTGCGTTGTGATTGGGGAAGTCAAGGGTACATCTCGGGAGAGTTTCGGGATTTTTAGACAAGATTAAGGGCAAGTTTGGATTCCATTCCAGTAGCATTGGGCGATTATCCCGCGCCGCCCACTGGGTCGCCCGACCTGGAAGGAAGCCCGTGATATAGCGGGCGACGCCTGCTTAATAGCGGTGATCTAGGGCCCGCGTCGCCTGGTGGATCAGCCCAGGCCAAATTTTTCAGCTCATCCAGAAAATTAAGGGCATTTTAGTAATTGTCCAATCCCCTATCAACTTAAACATGGGATTTAATCCCTAGAGAGCCAAAATAGAGCCTCATTCATCAAAATTGCTCAAGAACTCTCTCAATGGTTTCAAAATAAAAACCCAGGTAGTTCAAGATTCGACTGTAGGTTTTCGAAGAAAATCGAATATTTGGAATCCCTAGGTAGTAGGCTTCAAGAAGCAACCATTGTTTACTAAATCGAGGTACACGGGGTTTTCCTAAAATCTCATGGGCATAGAAATCATGTTTTAAGAAAGGGGTTTTTGAATTCACGTACATATCCATGTTTTAGAAGCTTTAATGATATCATTTTGGCCTTTTGGCTTTCCCCCAAAGTGATTTGAAAGTTATATATATATGTATGTAAGTGTTTAAGTCTTGAAATATGAATTGAGAGCATGATATATATGAAAGCCCTCTCTTGATGTAATTTTTCTCATGTTTCGCATGATATGGATTGTTTCGAAATACATCTTGAAAAACATGTTATGAAAAGTCTTAAATGATGATTTTGGATTATGATTTTTTCTTTCAAAAGAGAGAGGATTGTTTGTATTGTGAATATTGAATATGCATATAATGAAAGAGTGCATGGTTTTTCCAAAATTACATGACCACTATATGTTTGATGAATGTTTTTGCATGGTTTTAACTTGAGTTTCGGAACATGAAATCTTTTATGCAAATTACATGTTTGGGTGGTCTGAAACTATATTTTTTGTGAAAGATCATGCTTATGACATTATGGCTCAGAAATAGGACTTTCAAGTCTTGGTATGACGATACCAACTCGGACAAATTGCCATAACAGACATAGACTAATACAGAAATCAAACTTTATCAGACTTTCATATTTTTAGAGATTTCAGAATGTTGCATGTTCAGAAAAGGCTAAAATAGGACATAAAGAGAGCTTGGGTGGTTCCCCGAAGAAGGCGTGAGTTCAGTCAACTCTTTGTCCAAAACCATGATTTGCCGATCTGGGTATATTATTATACACTGACTTAAGTGTCGTGTGGCGTATCAGACTCAGACACTCTAACCCTTGCGGCACACTTGGGTTGGGAGCTTCCTCGCTGAGTCAATCGTGGATTCCATATAGTCCATGGGATTTTAGACTTGTAGGGGAGTACCACCTAACTCAGAAGTAATACAAAGATCAGAAAACTCTTTTGACAAGAATGTAATATGATTTTTGAAAAATTCTCATGTGTTTTCAGAAACGGTTTTATGCATGACGTGTTGTTGAAAATTGCTCTCATCTATTATATATGTTAAAATACTCTATTTTGGATTGCTTCGCATGCCAGTACTTTTGTGCTGACCCCCCCTCCTTCCAGGTTCTGAGGTACAGTGTAGGGGTCCAGCTAATCAGTAGATATTTTATATCGTAGACCAGACCGAGCAGTGGTGAGCCTTCTATGATCCAGAAGGCTTGATTTTTTTTTTTACAGATACTATTTTAAGTTATGTTTTGGTCTATTGGGGGCCTTGTCCCAGTAATTTAGACCGCTTGTTTAATTCAAAGTAGAGATTTCGCAGACTGAGTTAGACATTATTATTCAGATATATTTTGGTATTCAATTTTCAGTATTATGACTATGTTTCCGTATTAAACTGTATTTTCGCATATTTTTATTATATGAATGTTGTGCATGATTACCAGACTCAGAAGGGTGTTTCGGGCTTTCATGGTTTGGGATGCTCGTCATGGCTAGGTCCCCGGCTTGGGTCGTGACAACATACAAGCACAATCAGATTTAACACTAAAAGAAGAAGAAAATGCATTAAAGTAAATGGATAGTAGTGAGACATACACTCACACTAATGAATAACACCAAGGTGTGTATCAAATACCAAGATACACAATACTAATGAGAGATAACACCCCACTTTTAGGTAGAAAAAAGGGATCAATGTCCTTAAGCACCCTCTTTTCTAGCCAAAATGTCAACAAGAGTGATTCCACACTCAATCTAACCCTAATTCAATGTATTTCCTAAGACCTACAACTATAATATGAGAGTACCACTCAATAATTCTTCAAAGCTAATGAAAAATAGAAGCTAAAAGGTCTATTTATAATATTACATAACAGTGACTAAAATGCCCTTAATGAATGGTGCTCCTTTGGAGTGTAAAAGAGAGGTCTTAAAAGACCAAAATGCCCTTAGTTGAGGCGCCTATGTGATGTATAAATCCCTCCTTCTCTCTTTAATTTGGACAAGGCTTTGTAATGGTCCCAAAAGGTCTTCAAGCACTTGCAAATCCGAGGCTTGATCCTTTGACAATTCGAAGCCTGAACCTTTGACAAGACCTTGCAATCCTTATGCATTTTATGCTTGTATCAGGAAGAGTGATTTTTCAAGAAAACCCTATATGGGATTTTCACATACTTTTGGACCAGAAGCATAATAATGCTATATGGGTACCGTTGTTCTCGTATTGATTTGTAGATTATCATTTTGATAGAGTGGTATCGTACGAAAACTTTTCAAAATGGAAATTATTAATTTAGCAGATTTCTTTAAGCTTTCTTCGATGTCCAGGTAGGCTAGGTTTACCATTCTTATAAATTAGGCTAAATTTTTGTTTTTTTATGAAAATGTCCTAGATGTGGGTTGAAAATTAGGTCTTGGAGGTATATTTAGTATAATTTTAATTTATAGCCGATTAAGGAACTGTATATTAGGCATAATTATAACTATCATCCAGGTCATTTTCTCGATTTGCATATGCCTCTTATATTAAAAACCTTCCCATAATGGCTACAGGTCATTCATAACTTGCCAAAATTGTCGGTTGGATAATCGGTCAGTTCCTTTATATTTTAGGCATATTTATTTTTTTTGGAGTTTTTATTGTTCCAAATTTTTTCTCGGACCAAAACTCCAAGTATATGACCTCGGATGAGAATTCTGACTGTGCCAGCTACTTTGTAATATCAATCTTAGGCTGGGTATACCTTTGGTTCGGGTTTAGAGGCACTCGAGCTCATTTAAATCTATTGGTCAAAAAGTTATGAAATTTTAAATATGGCTGTGAAATGTCGGATGGAAAATCTGATTGTGCCATTGCACTCGAAACGTCAAATTTGGTATGGTTATATATTTCATTTGCGTATATGAGATTTCAAATAAATCCCTAGGACTTAACGAAGACTTGGAAGATTTCTAAGTTCTCAGATGTCATCTGGTGTGGTGGCGATATTTAGCCAAGGGCCGCAATCCCAGTATCCTTAGAAGTCAAGATAGTGAAATCTCAGAGCCTAGGGTGTGATCGCACTTCCAATGTTCAACCCAAAATTCGTGGTCCGCCTGTGTAGCAATAAGATGTGCCGATCGTACACCTCAGAGTCATGATAGCGGCTTTTGAGTACTTGGACTGGATATAAATAGACCCTTCTTCCATAATTTTATCCATTTCTCACCTATTTATTGAGACCTAAAACCCTAAGGAGTGAGATTAAGTAGGATTAAATCTTGTAGATGATTTTTTGGGAGCTTGGTTATCTATTATTTTGTGATTTCCCCTCGAATTCAAGGTAACATTCCTTCAATTTCTTGATAAATTCGTAGAAATTAGGGCATTGAATTCTTAAACTTTAAGGGTAGATTTGAAACCCTATTTGTGTTTCATTTGTACTCAACTTTTGAACACAACTTTCTTGTCCTTTGAGGGATTTCATGACTATTTTAATTTTTGGATTCCATTTACGGGCACCACAGGCCCACTATTGACCCAAAATTCAACTCGATCCTTAATATAGAAATATAGGTCTCATTTGACTCTTAATGACGTGCAGATTATGATTTTGATAGCATGGCAACATTTTGAGATCGTAGAGTGAAGATGGACGTTTAGTGGACAATTCATGGATTTGCAGTTCAACTTTGTGGTAGGCTTATGTCTAATCTTCTTCATAAGATGATGTTTTTATATGTTACATGTGAATGTTAATGTTAAGATTTATTATTGGTAGAACACCATGACTTAGTCTTGATTAGTGAAGTTTTGAGGATTAAAAGAGGGTTCATTTGGCTCACTTTAGATCAAGACTTGTGTTATCCCTTGAGGACTTACTTACGGATACTAGGCATGGTTGAGACTAATGGGCCTTTAATATGAGATTCCTTCGTGATTGATGATGGTGATTGTTGGAATCCTTGGGGATTGCACCACACAGTGAGAGACCAGGTCCCTCAAAGGCAATCACAAGCAATCAAAAAATAAAGTGCAGAAAACTAAAGGTTGTGTAGGGAAATAACAACACTCAATATTTAACGTGGAAACCTCCTGGATCAAGGGAGGAAAAACCATGGCTTTCTATCACAAGCACCTAAAAATTTCACTATAATCAACCTCTTGATTACAAACTCAAACTTGAACCTAACTCTAGGTTCCTCTCGCTTGTAAGACCTCAACTAAAAGCTTATCTTAACAACTCTGCCAAGGCAATCTCCGAACTGATTAACTCTAATCAGTATCAAACTTAGGCAACACTACCTAATCACTCTCTAAACAAAAAGAAAAGATCATTACTCTTATATCATGAGTAATTGATTACAAATCAGGACTCACTCAGGACACTCTCTAATTCAGCACACACATATGGCAAAAGAGCTTGAGCAATATCAGATATGGAGTTTTTGCCTTTCTCTCTCTTCAACACTTTTTTTGTATTTATAAAAACTATTTGATAAAGAAGCATCTTTTTACTTTTATAGATGAGTTATGATTAGGGACAAAATGTCATTGGACCAGGTGTCCTAATTAGTACAAGCAACACCTGCCAGTTTGTTACACAAACGGACAAAGTTGTGCTGACGCGTGCCAGATGTACTGTTGTTTCAAACATCCAAGGGACTTGGTCCCTTGTAGTTATCTGCTCATCATAAAAAATACATATAGCAATTTCCCCTCCCCCACTTTTTGATGATAAAAAACCAACCTCAAAGATTTGAGCATCAATACACATTCATCATATTTAATCAGTGTGATTTCCACTACTGATGATGAATATTCCCCCTATCATCAAGCTTTCACCATTATGCAATACAAGGACCTGGTCCTTTTGTTGTTATTTACTTATCAAGATTCAATTTATTCCCCCTGTCATCATACATCCTTCATCCATCTATTCATCACATCACTTTTTTTCCCCTATCAGCACACCACTTGAAATCTGCAACTCAACTTATCATAAGTATCTTCAATAATTGCATTGCACCTATTCTTTACATCCAAAGTTAGTATTCCCCCTTTTCGCATTATTGAAAAGTGATTACAATAAACCAAGAGTAAAATAAGAACAAATTAGTTAAATCATAGCCACTGGGCAACACTAACATGAAGAACAACTTTGAAATTTAAAGGGAACAAATGTAACACACAAAACAAGGATTCATTCATAAGTAGAGAATTAGTATCATTGTTATGCATAATTTAAATGTTCTAGGGAAAAAGCCACAGGAATCAAGAAGGATTAACAAATGAAAGATCGGGAAATTTTTTTTGAAGGAGCAGGGTCAGGTTGTTGTTGAGATGCCTTATCTTTGCATTCAGGCTAAGGACCTCATCAGATAATATTGACACCCTCTTCTACAGTTCAACATTCTTAGTTCTGAGCATTTCAGAGACATGTGGGCTTCTTTTGGAGAGATGCTAAATTGTCACCTGGAGCTTCTTAATTTCTTTATCCTTGGTAGCTAGGTTGAACTTCTGTTCTTCTATTTCATTGTTGAACTCCCTTTGAGAAATGCTACCTTATTTAACACATTTAGTTTTGACCAGTGTCTTCATGTCAAGAATTTGTAGCACATATCCTTAGGTTTCATTTTCACAGACAATACAAAATTGGTCAAATACTTTGTTCAACCAATATCCATAAGGCATTCCATGTTTTCCATTTTTTCCAAGAACAACTTTGTGAATGTGTTCCATTATGAAAGCAGGTAGATTAATGAATTTAAAGCTACTAAGGCATTCCATCACATACAAATCAGTGGTTGAGGCAATGTTTTTCTTTTGTAATCTAGGCAGAATCACCTTGTTCACAAAGTCAAAGATCAATTGAAATTCACTCTCGACTAATTTTCTATTCACTGCAGCCATAAATTTCCTTTTGACCTTTGATGCATTTCCTAAGAATTCTACTGAAGGCAGCTGCATTGAGACAGTTCTTACACCATATGTAGGAACTTCCAAAATTCTTCCCAATGTTTCTTCATTCAGATTTATTTTCTTTCCTTGGACGTTGATGTGTGAGAAAATGCTAACACATTTTATGCTTTTAACCTTGAATAATTGCGAAGTCTTAAGTAACTTTTGTCGTTTTTGATGATTTTATCTTTGATATTGCAGAGAAAGGCTAAATAAAGAAAAATCAATAACAATGCAGAAAAAGAGTTGAATTCTGAGAAAAAAAAGTTGAAAGTGGCTGACGATATTTGTGATAAGTCGTCAGCCTTGTGATAAGATATCAGGCCCAGCATCAGCCTTAACCAGAGAATAAGAGTTTCAGTGAAAGTTGTGATGACATTTTGTGATAGGACGTCAAAAATGTGATACATCGTTAGCCTTAGGCAGAAGATTATCAAATAGGAAGAGGAACTGACGACATTTCTAATACGTCGTCAGCCTCCTGATAAGGCATTAAGATTTGTCGTCATCCTTAGGCAGAACTTGGCTAGAATTAAAGAAGGACTGATGACATTTTTGATATGTCGTCAGATCCTTGATAAGGCATCACAAATGGCATCCCCTGTCCAAGCAGAAGAATTATTTTGTTATTTTATTTCCTTAATTAAGCTTAATTATAAATAGCAGCTTTTAGGGTTTATTGACGTACTACTACTTTTACTTTTACTACTACACTTATTTTTAACTAATCATTATTGAGAATTGATTGAACTTCAAGTTTTAGAGAATTCTCTCTCTAGTTTTCTCTGTAAACTCCATTATTATTTTTGGATTTTTCTCTTGTGATCTAATTGGAGAAACACTTGTTATTCATATGTCTATAAGTTTCTCTTATGAATCATGAATTCAATTATGTATTTTGTTCGTTACATCATGCGTGGCTAAATTTCCTTAGCCCAGATTATGGAATCTAGGGGCTAGGGCTTGTACAGTTGTTAAGTGATCAAGATTCAAAAGGTAGCAGAAATCCTTGATGGTCTGTGGTTTTACATTTAATTTATTGGTTGCAAACGATAGATTGCACCTACTTTGATTTTCTTAAAATAAGAAATCATGCATAGTAAGAAGTGAATTATCAACATGGACTTGGAGGCGTTAACCCTCTAGTTAATAATCGACGCTGTAACATGGTTAGTTAACCTGAGATAAAATCTATTCTGTAAACATAAATTCCCTAAGTTCGAAAGGGTTAGGTAGTTAACGCCTAAGTAGGTCGAAAGACATTTAGGTATACCTTCGATAAAGATATTCTGTTGTCCAGACCTACCGTAAGAGTCTTGAATCACTACAATAACTGTCAAGTACCAAAACCCTTAGTGACCATAATTCTAGTTTTCCATATAACATTGATTACAAACAGTGATACTAAAGTGACAAAATTACTTGATACTCTCTACAACCCACTTTTATAGGAAACAACCGACTACCAGTTGATTAACTTGCAAATGACTTAAATTGACACCATATTCCCTGTGGGATTCGACCCCAACCTAGCTGGGTTTTATATTGACAACGATCGCTTACATTCTCATCAGAGAGGTGTAATTTGAGCATTATAAAAATGGCGCCATTGCCGGGGAATACGATTGTGAATTGAAGTTTGTGTACACTAAATGACTGTTAGTCACATTTCCAAATTTTAAATTTATTTGTTGTTTTTGTTTATTGTTGGAATATAGTGGTGTATGCCAAATACGAGAAGTTCAGGAAAAACGTTATTACCTTTCAATCCTGAACCACAACTAATTGGCAGAATGGTAGACCCATAGGATGCTGAGAGACTATCCGCCTTTTCTTGAGCTCAGGTTAATGTGCAGAATGAGGGTCAACAGGAACATCACCTAAATCCTGATGATGAGGACTTGAGGTATGAAAAGTTTTTGAATCCTAGAAACCCTAGGAGAGCGGAGAAAATTGCTGCCCCAGTGTAGCGAAATATTATCAGGAACCGTCCATTCAGATGGAGATAGGATCGGCTGCCTGTCCATTATGATCTATATGATGATATGATGGGATGGACGGAGCAGGTGCAACAGGTGCAATCATCCCTCTACCGTTGGAACCTAGAGCAAAATTCAGCATCACGAGTACTATGATTCAACTCCTTAATCTGAAGGGGTTGTTTGGTGGCCTGCCTGGAGATGACCCAAATATGAAATTGGTGAACTTTATCACCATTTGTAAATCTTTTGATAATCTAGGAGTAGGCTAGAATGCTATTCGATTGAGATTGTTCTCGTTTTCTTTGTCTGGGGAGGCAACAATATGGTTAAACGAGCTGGCGCCCGATTCTATAACTAACTTGAAATAGTTTAAAGAGGCATTCCTAGAATGGTTCTTTCCACCCTCCAGGAGGGTACAGTTGAGGGACGAAATCAACAACTTCAGTTAGCTCCCGACTGAAGCATTGCATGAAACCTGGGAGAGATTAAAAATGAATTTGGCACAATGCTCGAACCACAACATGATGGACTTACAATTGATAGAGACTTTGTACATAGCTCTTAACTCTGTAACAAATCCTATTGTAGATAATGATGTTAGTGGTTCATTTGTTTATCTTTCATTCCCTGAAGCTTCGTACATGCTTGATAGAATAACCAAACAGAGTCGGGCTTACCATACTAGGGATTCTGTAAGCCCCACTATTTCTGTTGGTATGACTATGGAACAATGCTGGTGATGTTGGGTGTATTTACACGCCTAAAACGCCATAATTTACCCATGTTATAGCTAAGTTTTGAGGATAAAATATATAATTCCTGCACTTTTAGTCCATTTTCCTGTAAGTGAGCTAACCTACGTGATTAGCATGTTTTCAGGTATTAATGATGGAGATTTCAGAACTTTGTGGACCTTTGGGAATCAAAGGAAAACTTCACAGAAGAGGGAAGACAGCTTTTGGAAGCTTATGGACTGAATGTGACGCATGGAGAAATTATCCCAGGCAAAAGCAGTAGTTTTAAATACTTAGGGGTGCAGCAGTAACTTAATAGGTCTAGGAAAAGGATGTTATAAAAACCCTATTTTGCTGAATTTTTCAGCATTCATGCAGAAATTCAGTCGACACTTTTTATTTTATTCAGTTTACAGATTCTGTAAGTTTAGACAGAGAGAAAAAACGCTACAAGAACGGCTAGAGAGGAAATCACGTCATTCTCATAGTGACGCCAATACATACCCATCGTGAGATTGTTATCGTTTTGGTATGATGATGATGATGTCTTCGTTGTTTTCCTTTACAATCATGAGTAGCTAAACTTCTCTGTTAGGGTTATGGAAGCCTTTTTATATACTATCTATTACTATGAGTTTGTGAATTCTTGATGTGTATGCTACTTATATCATTACTCTCTTCGTTTTAACTTAATTCTCGTGGTTGCAAACATAGAGAATAGGCCATTATAGCATTAACTTGTTCGAGAGAAAAGTTACATGTTTGGAAAAGAGAGTGTGACAAGGAAATAGGGCTACCAACCCCTATTTACACGTTAGTGCCGTAACTAGGTTAACCTCTTGGAGAGTTCGTACCGTTAGTTATATGCTTTAAGCTCGAGAGAGTTAAAGTGAAATAATACTTGATGGTTGAGAAACACTAGGATTTACCATTAAAATACAAATCTCTATAAGTGCATGCATGTCTGAATTCCGCATTACTCATAGTTAATAGATACGTAGAACTCATAAGGTGGACATAACCCTAACTTATTTTTCTCTGTGATTAAATCTTACTAAACAAAACATTCTGTTGTTACTTTGATAGCATTAATTCACGCCACAATCCAATCCCCTCTTTTCCGTGGAATTTTCGATCAACAGTCTACTAATAATTGCAACACTTAGTGACCAAGTATTCCCTGTGGGATTCGACACCCAACCCAGTTGGGTTCAATATTTGACAACGACCACTTACACTCTTACGAGAGCTGTAGTTTGGGCGTTATCAAATTTTGGCGCCGCTGCCGGGGAATACAGTTGTCAACTAAGTTTGTGATAGTTACTAGACCATTTGGTCAAAGATTCTCGAATTTTACTTTTAGTTGTTGTTTTTGTTTTATTCAGGTTCTGTTGAGTGCATGCCAAATACTCGTAGTTCTGGTCAGCCATTATTACCCATAAATCCTGAACCTCAACTTATTGGCAAAATGGATGCACAGCGTGACATTGACAGAAGGGCGGCTCAACAGGAGCAGGCTAGATTAGCTGCACTGGCAGCTTCTCAAGTACATCAATAGAATATTGATAACCCAGGGCGAGCAACAAATCCTGATGATGAGGACCTGGGTGATGATGAGTTACTAAATCCTAGGCGTACTGATGAGGTGGAGGCACCTATGCACAGGAGAGATCGTCAAGCTAGAATGAGGCCTGACTGCCGAGCTGTGCAGGCTCCTTTTGATGATGATGATGACGATCTGGATGGAGCTGGTGCCACTGGGGATATTATTCCTTCACCCTTGGCACCCGGTGCTAAGTTCAATATCACTAGCACCATGATTCAGTTATTGCAGCTCAAGGGGTTATTTGGTGGACTTGCAGGAGATGATACGAATATGCATCTGGTCAATTTTATTTCAACATGCAAGTCGTTTGACAATCCAGGAGTTGGGCAGAATGCAATTCGGCTGCTCTTATTTCCATTGTCTCTGTCTGGGGAGGCAACTCTATGGCTGAACGGGCTAACTCCTGATTCTATTACTAATTGGAGGCAACTGAAAGACGCTTTCCTAGAAAGATTCTTTCCGCCATCCAAGAGAGCCCAACTACGGGATGAGATCAACAATTTTCAACAGCTTCCAACTGAAGCTCTCCATGAAACATGGGAGAGGTTCAAGAAGAAGCTTATGCGGTGACCAAACCATCAGATGATGAATATCCACTTGATGGAAATATTATATAGGGCTTTGAACTCGATGACAAAGGCAGTGGTTGATAATGCTGCAGGTGGGTCATTCATGGACCTTACTTTTCTTAAGGTAAGTGATATGCTAGATCGTATGACAAAGCTAAGTAGAGGTTGGCATACCAGGGATTCTGAGGTAGCAAGCTCTACCGTATCTATTGGCTTGACTGCAGAGCAGAGGAGTAGACAAGAGAAACGTGATCAAGATATGGCTCACATGAAAACGCAGATGGTTCTTCTTACCAAGCACTTATTATCAGGGAATACCGAAAAGAGTAAGGCCGTTGTATCACAGGGAAGAGATGAATCCGACTCTGAGGAAGAAACGAACTACTTGAATAATCAGGGGGGGTTTCCGAGGCAATGCCCAAAGAAACCAAGGTCGGAACTATTATGATAAATCTGGATACAAGGACCGCGATCAAGGTGGTTGGAAGAATAAGACTGACAGGAGTGGTTTGTATGTTCCTCCTGGAAACCGTGAGACTGTGGCGTCTGGCTCTGGAAAGATGTCCATGGATGATATGATGGCTAAGCTGTTGAAAGGGGTGGAGGCAACCAATATGGGCGTTACTGAGGTAAAGAATGATTTGTCATCAATAAATCAATTGGTTGATTCGCATTCTACCTCGATAAAATAGCTGGAGCAACAATTGAGTCAACTATCAGCGACATTAAATCAAAGAAAGGCTAGCACCTTACCTAGTGACACTGTGCAAAACCCAAGGAATGATGGATCATGTATGGCCATTACTACCAGGAGTGCTAAAGCGTTGGAAAATCCATCCAAAGAAAAGCAGGTGATTGATGATATAGCAGATAATGTTATTGATGCAGAATGTGAAGATGCCGCAGAAGCTGAAGATAGTGTTCCTGACATTACCCCTAGACGTCTGCAGCCTGAAAAAATCGATAATCAGAAGCAAGATAAAAAGGAAGTGGCGGAGAAAACTATTCCCCTTCCACTACCACCTTTTCCTCAGAGACTGAAGAAGAAAGCCGATGACACCAGGTTCAGTAAATTCATGACTATGTTGAAGAAGCTGACTATTAATGTTTCTTTGGTGGAGGCGCTAGAGCAGATGCCCGGATACACTAAATTCATGAAGGACATTTTGACAAAGAAGCGGGAAACAAGCTATGAGCTGGTAGATAATGTTCATCATTGCAGTGCAATCACTACAAGATCGCTAGTTCAGAAGAAGGCAGATCCTGGTGCTTTCACTATTCCTTGCACGGTTGGATCTTTGGATTTTGCTAAGGCATTATGCGATTTGGGAGCTAGCATCAATTTGATGCCGCTATCTATTTACAGAATGTTGGGGTTGGGTGATCCTACACCAACCAATATGCGGCTCATGATGGCAGATAGGTCAGTAAAATGGCCTGTTGGTATCTTATATGATGTGTTGGTGAAGGTTTCCACCTTCATCTTTCCTGCAGACTTTGTTATTTTGGATTGCGAGGTAGATTCTGAAGTTCCCATAATCTTCGGGTGTCCTTTCCTTGCAACAGGAAGTGTGCTTATTGATCTAAGAGCTAATGAGTTTTTATTTTGGATGAATGATGAAGTGGTCCATTTTGATGTATGCAAATCAATGAAGCAGCCCAAAGATATGAATGTGTTATCTGTAGCTGATGTTTATTATGATGATGAGAATGAATTATCTGTAGAGAAGTAGGTTATTGTTGATCTATTGGCTGCTGTGCTTATGAATTGTGAGCGTGAGGATGTTGAAGAGTATGAAGAAACTATTTGTGCTCTAACAGGAATTGGCTCCTATTCTCATGCTCCTAAGAAGTTGGATCTGGATCTTAAAAATCGCCCTTCACCACCAGCAAAGCCATCCATTGAAGAACTACCAGTGCTAGAATTGAAGGAGCTGCCCAGTCACCTGAAATATGCATTTTTGGGAAGTGGTGATACACTTCTGGTTATTATTGAGGCTGATTTAGGTGAGCAGCAGGTTGTGGCTCTTATTTCTGTTCTGAGGAGATACAAGAGAGCCATCGGTTGGACTATTGCTGATATTATTGGTATCCCTCCTGGGATATGTATGCACAAGATTCAGCTCGAGGAAAATTGTGTGCCTACCATTGAGCATCAACGATGTTTGAATCCACACATGCAGGAGGTGGTGAAGAAAGAAATTATTAAGTGGTTAGATGTTGGGGTAGTATATCCAATCTTCGACAGTAAGTGGGTAAGTTCGGTACAGTGTGTGCCCAAGAAAGGGGGCATGACGATAGTTGCGAATGAAAAGAATGAGCTGATTCCACTCAGACCTGTCACAGGGTGGAGAGTGTGTATGGACTACCGGAAGATGAATTTGTGGACGCTTAAGTATCACTTCCCAATGCCATTCATGGACCAAATGCTTGATCGATTGGCATGGAAGGGATAGTTTTGTTTCTTAGATGGTTATTCCGGTTATAATCAGATTTGTATCGCTCCTGAGGATCAAGAGAAGACCACTTTTACATGCCCATATAGTACGTTTGCCTTCAAACGTATGCCATTTGGGTTATGTAATGCACCTACCACTTTTCAGCGTTGTATGATGTCAATTTTTTCTGATATGGTTGAAGACACCTTGGAGGTGTTCATGGATAATTTTTCAGTCGTGGGTGAATCGTTTGAATCGTGCTTGGCGAATCTGAGTATGGCGTTACACAGATGTGTTGAGTTCAACTTGGTGCTAAACTCGGAGAAGTGCCCTTTTATGGTTAAGGAAGGCATTGTTCTTGGGCATAAAGTCTCCGAAAGAGGAATTGAGGTTGATCGAGCCAAAATTGAAGTTATTGAGAAACTACCACCTCCAATTTCTGTAAAGGGAGTTCGTAGTTTCCTCGGTCATGCAGGTTTTTATCGAAGGTTTATTAAAGACTTCTCCAAGATTGCTAGTCCATTATGCAAACTCTTGGAGAAGGATGCAAAGTTCGACTTCGGTGAAGATTGCTTGAAGGCATTTGAATGCCTCAAAGGGAAGCTAGTTGAAGCTCCTATTATTGTAGCACCCGATTGGTCTCTACCATTTGAAGTGATGTATGATGCAAGTGGGGTAGATTTGGGTGTTGTACTTGGTCAGAAAAGAGAAAGGCTATTTCATCCAATATACTATGCGAGCAAGGCCTTGAATGGAGCCCAGAAGAACTATACCATCATGGAACAAGAGCTTCTAGCAGTTGTTTATGCTTTTGGAAAGTTCCGTGCTTACTTGTTGGGAACCAAAGTGGTGGTTCATACAGATCATGCGGCTCTGAGATATTTAATGGCAAAGAAGGATGTTAAGCCAAGGCTAATTTGGTGGGTGTTATTGCTTCAAGAATTTGATTTCGAGGTAAAGGATAGAAAAGGTTGCGAAAACCAAGTAGCTGATCATCTATCTAGACTTGAGAGTGCGCACATAGCGCAACCCAACCTTGAGATTGATGATGCATTTCCCGACGAAGAGATACTAGCCGCTATGGTGGAAGACTTACCGTGGTATGCAGACTTTGCGAACTACGTGGTAAGTAAAGTGATACCTGAGAATCTCTCGTTTCATCAAAAGAGAAAGTTCATGCATGATGTGAAACACTACTTCTGGGATGAACCGTATCTTTTTCGACGATGTGCTGATGGTGTTATTAGGCGATGCATCTCTGATGTGGAGGTTCCTAGCATCTTGGAAGCAAGTCATGCTTCCCAAGTTGGGGGTCACCATGCAGGTGATCGGACAGCCAGGAAGGTATTGCAAAGCGGCTATTATTGGCCTTCATTATTCAAGGATGCTTACGATTTTGTGAGAAGATGTGATCAGTGTCAGAGGCAAGGCTCTATCTCGAAGCACCATGAGATGCCCATGTCGAAAATTCTTGAAGTGGAGCTATTTGATGTATGGGGTATTGATTTCATAGGCCCATTTGTGAGTTCGTTTGGGATGAAATATATCCTAGTTGCTGTGGATTATGTATCCAAATGGGTCGAAGCAGTAGCGCTGGCTGATAATGAAGGTAAGCGTGTTGTAGAATTCTTAAAGAGAAATATCTTCTCTCGTTTTGGGGTACCACGTACCATCATAAGCGATGGAGGATCACACTTTTGTAACAAGCTGTTCAGAGCTATATTGGTGAAATATGGGGTCAAGCAACATAAGGTAGCTACACCTTACCACCCACAAACTAGTGGGCAGGTAGAGGTTTCTAATCGGGAGATCAAGCTGATCCTTGCTAAGACTGTAAATGCTAGTAGAAAGGATTGGTCCCGAAAGCTGGCTGATGCCTTATGGGCTTATAGGACTGCATTCAAGACACCAGTTAGCATGTCCCCGTACCAACTAGTTTATGGGAAGGCTTGTCACTTGCCGATTGAGCTCGAACATAAAGCATTGTGGTCGTTAAAGAGGCTTAACCTGAATTGGGATGATGCTATTAATCTGAGATTGGAACAACTGAATGAGATAGATGAATTTCGTCTACATGTGTATGAAAGGGCAGACCTCTACAAGGAACGGATGAAAAAGTACCATGATCGGCGGATTATCCAAAGAAACTTTCAGAAGGGTGATATGGTACTTCTTTTCAACTCCAGACTGAAGCTATTTCCAGGTAAGTTGAAGTCTAAATGGTCTGGTCCGTTCAGAATTAGCCAAATCTACTCATCTGGAGTAGTAGAGTTAGAAGACGAAAATGGTGGTGTCTTCAAGGTGAATGGCCAACGTATGAAGCCATATATCGGTCCTCTTGACTCGATAAAATGCATGGTCACCATCTATCTCGACGAAGTCTAAGTAATCGAGGTAACTATGTCGTGCCGCGACAAGAAATCAAGCGCTACATGGGAGGCAACCCATCGTTTTTAGTCGTTTTGTTTTCCTAGGAGTTTGTTTTGTTAAATAAAAATCCAAAAAGAAGAGTCGAGCCACGACCTAAACTAAGGCGCTTGGTGGGAGGCAACCCATCTTTCTAATCATTTTTGTTGTTTTTGATTAAGTGTAGGGGAAAACGTACAAAGAAGGAGCTTGATCTCAAATTTTGATTTGAAAGTGAGCAATGTTAAAGGTGGTAAGTGAGTAATGAAGGAGCAAAAGGCTTTTGGTTAGGCATTGCCTATACAAATCTAGGCAATGGACAAGGCAAGGCCTATGTAAATCTAGGCAATGGACAAGGCAAGGCCTATGCTATTGCCTTTGCTCTCTGAATCGACAATGCTATAGCATAGGCGCCGCCTATGCTCAACTAGGCCATAGCATATGCGCCGCCTATGCTCAACTAGGCAAAGATAAAGGCGACCCCTATGCCATTGCCTATGCTCACTGTTTCAACTAGGCCATAGCATAGGCGCCGCCTATGCCCAACTAGGCTTTGCTAAAGGCGCCGCCTATGCTAAGCATAGGCAAAGCATTAGGCGCCGCCTACTTATGCTTTTTGGTCTCCTAACCCGATTTTTCATGGGTCAAACCCGACCCAAGCCTTGGTCTATAAATAGAACTTCAACCTTGAGACAAAATCACATTGTTTGCTCAACCTAGGCGCCGCCTAACCTTCCCAAATCTCTCAAAACTTTTCTTTTTGTTCACCTAACCTTGCAAGATCATCTTCCAAGTTCATCACCAAGTAAAATGGCACCAAAAGGTCGACCAGGAAAAGAAAAAGCGTCCACGTCACAGAAAGGTCAGAAAAGGGGAAGAAAAGAGCAAGCTGAATCCTCCTCGCTGCAAATACCTCGCCGCATGTTCGGGATAAAATGGGTCCTAGAGGAGGAAGGAAAGGAGTGGTACAAGAACAACAAAGTGAAAAAATATGTTCACATGGAGTTGATACAAAAGGAGAGTCTAGCGAAGAGAGAACCTCACATTTTGGCTAAAATCATGGCGCTACATCTTGATTTCATTTTCCAAGATATGGGAGAATGCAATCTTGATCTAACGCGAGAATTCTATGCTAATTGGTCCCCAAAGACTACCGGAAGTAAAGTGAAGATTCGGGGCCAAGTCTTGCAACTGAATGCGGAGTTCTTCAACTCTTTTCTGGGTCTTCCATCTGTGGATCCATCACCGGTCAAGGAGCTTTATCACAGACCTCCATACAGGTCAATCAGACACACACTGTGCGGAACAAGATCAATGGCATGTTGGAGTCGTCACAAGGATACCGGTCGGCACAATACCTTCCCGTATGCTTCCTTGAACAGAGAAGCTCGGATATGGTTGCGGATAGTCAACTCTTGCCTGATTCCAGGGACACAGTACACAAAGATCACATGTGATAGAGTATGCTTGGTGTACGCTCTGATGACTAATATTCCCATCCACATTGATGCGGTTATACGATCGTCAATGCGTAAGGCTAGGCTGCACAAGAGGTTCCATTTCAGCTTTGGCAATTTGTTGACCGCAATGTTGAGGAAGGAGGACATTGAAGAGGAACCTGCAGATCATAAGTTTCCACACAACCCGAAGAAGGTTGATCTTACGAAGGTTAAAGATCCTGAAACTATGCATGGCGTCAACCTGACCACTACAGAAAGACATGCTCGCGACGAAAGCTTCTTCCGCCATTTATATGGCATGACGAGGTTTACCATGATGAATGGGGGACATGTTCCAACTGATGCAGAGCTCCAGCAGTTGGATTATGACTACCCGATGAATGAGCATGCGCGGGCTATGTGTGGAGTAGGTGTACATTTTAAGGAACCTCTCGATGATGACGTACCGACTGACGATGACAACCGACAGCCAGACTCATACATGGAGGATAACTCTGATGACGACGACTCTGATGACGACGACTCTGATGATGATTCCGATGCAGGGGGTATGACCCCAGACATAGAGGAAGAGTCCGACTAATCAGGTTTTCCTTATTTATTTTCCACTGAGGACAGTGTGTCTCGTCTAAGTGTGGGGTGCTTATTTGTAGTTAAATTTTTAGATTTGTAGTTAAATTTTTAGATTTGTATGAAATTGTTCTGATAGGCGACATGATATTATGACAAGAGTTTGTGCCAAAATCATTACTATTGAGACATTTAGGCTCTAAGTGTGACTCACTGTGTGATAATTGTGTGGTTTAATTCATTCACCTGTTGGGTCAAGAGTCTATACTTCTCCCAATTAAGTTGACCATGTGCCTTGTGTGTGTGAGGTTATAGTATATTCTGTGTTGTGACTGATGCTAGAACTTGCCTGGTGAGTGTGTAAAGCGAAATAAAGAGTGTGAGTTTAGGAGATGATTTAGGCATTTTTTGGCAGTCTATGATTGTTTATCTTCTTTTTACCTACCCGTGGACATTATCCTAGTTAACCCCCTTTGAGCCTTTAGCTATTTTGTTTGACAACCTCATATGTAGCCTAATCCATTTTTTTCAAGACCATAATTTGATCCAAATTCCTAAGCGCTTTAAATTGTAGATTCATGTGACAAAATAAGAGGAAAGCGGGTGAGAGTGATGCTTCAGAGTGTATTGGTACTTGAAATTGTTGTGAATAAGAGTGGCTATCATAAAGGTGTTTTATAAAAAAAAAATAAAAAAAAAAGAAGAAGAAAGAAATAGAAAAATAAAAAAAAGTTGTATATTCTCATATTTGTGTTTATAATTGAATAACAAAATAGGTGAAAAGGGGTGTTAGATGAAAAGAAAGGTAGAAGGGTTGTTTAAAAGAGAGTGTTAATGGAATAATGTGATGTATTAAAGCGCTTAGGGAAAATAGTCACTATTTCTGGCCAAAATAGTCCTACCTGTCCCTTAGCCTACATTACAACCTGTAAAGACCTATTTGATCCTAAGCTTAGCATTCTGATATTAGTAGAGCATTACACTAAGGGAAAGCCTATGGTCATCAGTTGCAACATATGAATTCTTTGTGAGAGTGAGAGAAAGGAGAATCTTATACCCATGTTTTGAAAAATGCAAAACTTGTGAGTGATTATGGGTGATATCTTGTGTGAGACACACATGGTTGATGATTGTTGGGTTGTTTTGTATGATTCTTGGTGCCTTAAATTGTGGATACGAATTAGCCATCATCACGAGTCTATGTTGGAGGTTGAATGATTTCTAGTAGTGATCCAGAAAACTACTCTTTGTTAATAATTGCCGTGCATGTCTTGATAAATATTTTGTGTTACTGCTGTGAAATCCTAGTTAGATGTTTGCATGGACGTAATATTTTGTTCGAGGACGAACAAATCTTTAAGTGTGGGGTGTTGATGTTGGGTGTATTTACACGCCTAAAACGCCACAATTTACCCATGTTATAGCTAAGTTTTGAGGATAAAATATATAATTCCTGCACTTTTAGTCCATTTTCCTGTAAGTGAGCTAACCTACGTGATTAGCATGTTTTCAGGTATTAATGATGAAGATTTCAGCACTTTGTGGACCTTTGGGCAGCAAAGGAAAACTTCACAGAAGAGGGAAGGCAGCTTTTGGAAGCTTATGGACTGAATGTGATGCATGGAGAAATTGTCCCGGGCAAAAGCTGTATTTTTAAATACTTAGGGATGCAGCAGTAACTTAATAGGACTAGGACAAGGATGTTATAAAAACCCTATTTTGCTGAATTTTTCAGCATTCATGCAGAAATTCAGTCGACACTTTTTATTTTATTCAGATTATAGATTCTGTAAGTTTAGACAGAGAGAAAAAACGCTACAAGAACGTCTAGAGAGGAAATCACGTCATTCTCATAGTGACGCCAATACATACCCATCGTGAGATTGTTATCATTTTGGTATGATGATGATGATGTCTTCGTTGTTTTCCTTTACAATCATGAGTAGCTAAACTTCTCTGTTAGGGTTATGGAACCTTTTTATATACTATCTATTACTATGAGTTTGTGAATTCTTGATGTGTATGCTACTTATATCATTACTCTCTTCATTTTAACTTAATTCTCATGGTTGCAAACATAGAGAATAGGCCATTATAGCATTAACTTGTTCGAGAGAAAAGTTACATGTTTGGAAAAGAGAGTGTGACAAGGAAATAGGGCTACCAACCCCTATTTACACGTTAGTGCCGTAACTGGGTTAACCTCTTAGAGAGTTCGTACCGTTAGTTATACGCTTTAAGCTCGAGAGAGTTAAAGTGAAATAATCCTTGATGGTTGAGAAGCACTAGGATTTACCATTAGAATACAAATCTCTATAAGTGCATGCATGTCTGAATTCCGCATTACTCATAGTTAATAGATACGTAGAACTCATACGGTGGACATAACCGTAACTTATTTTTCTCTGTGATTAAATCTTACTAAATAAAGCATTCTGTTGTTACTTTGATAGCATTAATTCATGCCACAATCCAATCCCCCCTTTTCCATGGAATTTTCGATCAACAGTCTACTAATAATTGCAACACTTAGTGACCAAGTATTCCCTGTGGGATTCAACACCCAACCCAGTTGGGTTCTATATTTGACAGCGACCGCTTACACTCTTACGAGAGCTGTAGTTCAGGCTTAGCATACCAGGGATTCTGTAAGTCCTACTATTTCTGTTGGTATGACTGTGGGACAATGCTGGAGAGATGAGGTGCAGGATCAAGATATGGCCTACTTGAGGACTCAGATGGACTTACTTACCAAACATCTATTATTCGATAAGACTTAGAAGTGAAGGTTGTGACGTCTCAAGATAGAGTTGATGTGAAGCCTGAAGAAGAGGTGAATTATGTTAATAATCAGGGGGTTTCCGAGGCAATATCCAAGGGAATCAAGGTCAGAACTTTTATGACAAGCCTGGTTACAAAGAAATAAAGCAAGGAAACTGGAGAAACAACAATGAGAGGAGTGGTTTATATGTTCCTCCTGTAAATCGGGAAGCTGCTACAACTAGATTTGGAAAGATATCCATGGAGAACATGATAGAGAAATTGCTAAAAGGAGTTGAGGCTACTAGCATTGGGGTGAATACTATAAAGAGTGATTTTTATACCCTAAGTTAGTTGGTGACCTCACACTCCACTTCTATTAAGCAGTTGGAGCAGCAGATGAGCCAACTCTCTACAGCACTGAATCAATGGAAAAGTGGTACTTTACCAAGTGATACGGTTTAGAATCCGTGGACTGATGGTTCATGTATGGAGATTACCATAAGGAGTGGTAAGGTACTACCTGGCCCTTCTGTGGGAAAAAATATAACTGATGAGGTAATTGATGATGAACCCGAAGAAAACAATCCAGTGGAGTCTGAGAAGCTAGATAGTTTTGTTGATGCTTCGAAGAAGGAAAAAAAGAAGGAAAATAAAGTGGTGTTGAAAAATATCCCAAGACCACCACCTCCCTTTCTTCAACAATTGAAGTAAAATACTGATGACACGAAATTTAGCAAGTTCATGGCAATACTCAAGTAATTGACTGTAAATGTGCCTTTGGTTGAGGTACTTGAGAAAATACCAGGATATGCAAAGTTCATAAAGAATCTAGTGATGAAAATGAGAGCAGTGAGCTACGAGCCGGTGGACAATCTCCACCACTGCAGTGCCATTTCTATGAGATCTTTGGCATAAAAGAAAGAATATCCTGGATCTTTCACCATCCCTCGTACTATCGAGACGGATGACTTTTCTAAGGCCCTATGTGATTTGGGGGCAAGCATAAATCTAATGCCACTATCCGTGTATAAAAAACTGGATTTAGGGGACCCTACTCTGACCAATATGTGACTTGTGATAATGGATATGCCGGTAAAATGACCTATTGGTATTTTGTATGATGTGTTGGTAAAAGTGGTAAGTTTTATATTTCCTGCAGATTTTGTCATTCTGGATTGCGAGGTACACTTTGAGGTGCCCATAATCTTGGGTCGACCTTTCCTCGTAACTGGAAGGGTGTTAATTGATTTGCAAGCCAATGAGCTCCTATTTCGGATGAATGATGAGGTGGTGCATTTTGATGTGTGCAAATCAATGAAGCAGAATATAGAAATGAGTGTGTTCTCAATTATTGATGTATATTATAAGGATGAGTAGGAGGTGCCAATTGAGGAGGGACTTGCTGTCGAGCCATTAGCCACAGTTCAAATAAAGTTTGATCGCAGAGGAATTGAGGAGTACGAAGAGACGGTGTGTTCTTTGACTGGAATGGGTTCATACTCTTATGCTCCGAAGAAGCTAGATCTTGATCTTGCTAACCGACCAACACCACCAGCTAAGCCATCCATTGAAGAGCCACCAGTGTTGGAGCTGAATGAATTGCCAGGGCATTTAAGGTACGTGTTTATGGGCAACGAGAACACATTACCCATTATTATTGCAGCTGATTTGAGCAAACAGTAGGTAGAATCACTTGTTTCAGTATTTCAGCGGTACAAAAGAGCAATAGGATGGACTATTGCAGATATTATTGGCATTATCCCTGGCATCTGCATGCATAAAATACAACTTGAGGAAGATTGTGTTCCGACTATCAAGTATCAACGCCGTCTTAACCCACCAATGCAAGAGGTGTTTAAGAAGGAAATTATTAAATGGTTGCATGCAGGTGTGGTTTACCCTATTTCTGACAGTAAATGGGTGAGCCCAGTTCAATGTGTGCCCAAAAAAGGGGGCATGACTGTTGTTAAAAATGAAAGAAATGAGTTGATTCCCCTCAAACCTATGACTGGGTGGAGAGTTTGCATGGACTACCACAAACTAAACTCATGGACTTTGAAAGATCATTTCCCTATGCCTTTTATGGACCAAATGCTTGATAGATTGGCCAGAAGGGGATGGTATTGTTTCTTGGATGGTTATTCTGGATATAATCAGATCTGTATTGCTCCTGAAGATCAGGAGAAGACAAAATTTACATGGATGTATGGCACTTTTGCATTCAAGCGGATGTCGTTTGGGTTATGTAATACACCTGCCATCTTTGGGATGCAACATTTTTGTCTTCCCGACCTCCGATTTTAGATTTTCTTGTTGCGTTGTGATTGGGGAAGTCAAGGGTACATCTCGGGAGAGTTTCGGGATTTTTAGACGAGATTAAGGGCAAGTTTGGATTCCATTCCAGTAGCATTGGGAGATTATCCCGCGCCGCCCACTGGGTCGCCCGACCTGGAAGGAAGCCCGTGATATAGCGGGCGACGCCTGCTTAATAGCGGTGATCTAGGGCCCGCGTCGCCTGGTGGATCAGCCCAGGCCAAATTTTTCAGCTCATCCAGAAAATTAAGGGCATTTTAGTAATTGTCCAATCCCCTATCAACTTAAACATGGGATTTAATCCCTAGAGAGCCAAAATAGAGCCTCATTCATCAAAATTGCTCAAGAACTCTCTCAATGGTTTCAAAATAAAAACCCAGGTAGTTCAAGATTCGACCGTAGGTTTTCGAAGAAAATCGAATATTTGGAATCCCTAGGTAGTAGGCTTCAAGAAGCAACCATTGTTTACTAAATCGAGGTACGCGGGGTTTTCCTAAAATCTCATGGGCATAGAAATCATGTTTTAAGAAAGGGGTTTTTGAATTCACGTACATATCCATGTTTTAGAAGCTTTAATGATATCATTTTGGCCTTTTGGCTTTCCCCCAAAGTGATTTGAAAGTTATATATATATGTATGTAAGTGTTTAAGTCTTGAAATATGAATTGAGAGCATGATATATATGAAAGCCCTCTCTTGATGTAATTTTTCTCATGTTTCGCATGATATGGATTGTTTCGAAATACATCTTGAAAAACATGTTATGAAAAGTCTTAAATGATGATTTTGGATTATGATTTTTTCTTTCAAAAGAGAGAGGATTGTTTGTATTGTGAATATTGAATATGCATATAATGAAAGAGTGCATGGTTTTTCCAAAATTACATGACCACTATATGTTTGATGAATGTTTTTGCATGGTTTTAACTTGAGTTTCGGAACATGAAATCTTTTATGCAAATTACATGTTTGGGTGGTCTGAAACTATATTTTTTGTGAAAGATCATGCTTATGACATTATGGCTCAGAAATAGGACTTTCAAGTCTTGGTATGACGATACCAACTCGGACAAATTGCCATAACAGACATAGACTAATACAGAAATCAAACTTTATCAGACTTTCATATTTTTAGAGATTTCAGAATGTTGCATGTTCAGAAAAGACTAAAATAGGACATAAAGAGAGCTTGGGTGGTTCCCCGAAGAAGGCGTGAGTTCAGTCAACTCTTTGCCCAAAACCATGATTTGCCGATCTGGGTATATTATTATACACTGACTTAAGTGTCGTGTGGCGTATCAGACTCAGACACTCTAACCCTTGCGGCACACTTGGGTTGGGAGCTTCCTCGCTGAGTCAATCGTGGATTCCATATAGTCCATGGTATTTTAGACTTGTAGGGGAGTACCACCTAACTCAGAAGTAATACAAAGATCAGAAAACTCTTTTGACAAGAATGTAATATGATTTTTGAAAAATTCTCATGTGTTTTCAGAAACGGTTTTATGCATGACGTGTTGTTGAAAATTGCTCTCATCTATTATATATGTTAAAATACTCTATTTTGGATTGCTTCGCATGCCAGTACTTTTGTGCTGACCCCCCCTCCTTCCAGGTTCTGAGGTACAGTGTAGGGGTCCAGCTAATCAGTAGATATTTTATATCGTAGACCAGACCGAGCAGTGGTGAGCCTTCTATGATCCAGAAGGCTTGATTTTTTTTTTTACAGATACTATTTTAAGTTATGTTTTGGTCTATTGGGGGCCTTGTCCCAGTAATTTAGACCGCTTGTTTAATTCAAAGTAGAGATTTCGCAGACTGAGTTAGACATTATTATTCAGATATATTTTGGTATTCAATTTTCAGTATTATGACTATGTTTCCGTATTAAACTGTATTTTCGCATATTTTTATTATATGAATGTTGTGCATGATTACCAGACTCAGAAGGGTGTTTCGGGCTTTCATGGTTTGGGATGCTCGTCATGGCTAGGTCCCCGGCTTGGGTCGTGACAACATACAAGCACAATCAGATTTAACACTAAAAGAAGAAGAAAATGCATTAAAGTAAATGGATAGTAGTGAGACATACACTCACACTAATGAATAACACCAAGGTGTGTATCAAATACCAAGATACACAATACTAATGAGAGATAACACCCCACTTTTAGGTAGAAAAAAGGGATCAATGTCCTTAAGCACCCTCTTTTCTAGCCAAAATGTCAACAAGAGTGATTCCACACTCAATCTAACCCTAATTCAATGTCTTTCCTAAGACCTACAACTATAATATGAGAGTACCACTCAATAATTCTTCAAAGCTAATGAAAAATAGAAGCTAAAAGGTCTATTTATAATATTACATAACAGTGACTAAAATGCCCTTAATGAATGGTGCTCCTTTGGAGTGTAAAAGAGAGGTCTTAAAAGACCAAAATGCCCTTAGTTGAGGCGCCTATGTGATGTATAAATCCCTCCTTCTCTCTTTAATTTGGACAAGGCTTTGTAATGGTCCCAAAAGGTCTTCAAGCACTTGCAAATCCGAGGCTTGATCCTTTGACAATTCGAAACCTGAACCTTTGACAAGACCTTGCAATCCTTATGCATTTTATGCTTGTATCAGGAAGAGTGATTTTTCAAGAAAACCCTATATGGGATTTTCACATACTTTTGGACCAGAAGCATAATAATGCTATATGGGTACCGTTGTTCTCGTATTGATTTGTAGATTATCATTTTGATAGAGTGGTATCGTACGAAAACTTTTCAAAATGGAAATTATTAATTTAGCAGATTTCTTTAAGCTTTCTTCGATGTCCAGGTAGGCTAGGTTTACCATTCTTATAAATTAGGCTAAATTTTTGTTTTTTTATGAAAATGTCCTAGATGTGGGTTGAAAATTAGGTCTTGGAGGTATATTTAGTATAATTTTAATTTATAGCCGATTAAGGAACTGTATATTAGGCATAATTATAACTATCATCCAGGTCATTTTCTCGATTTGCATATGCCTCTTATATTAAAAACCTTCCCATAATGGCTACAGGTCATTCATAACTTGCCAAAATTGTCGGTTGGATAATCGGTCAGTTCCTTTATATTTTAGGCATATTTATTTTTTTTGGAGTTTTTATTGTTCCAAATTTTTTCTCGGACCAAAACTCCAAGTATATGACCTCGGATGAGAATTCTGACTGTGCCAGCTACTTTGTAATATCAATCTTAGGCTGGGTATACCTTTGGTTCGGGTTTAGAGGCACTCGAGCTCATTTAAATCTATTGGTCAAAAAGTTATGAAATTTTAAATATGGCTGTGAAATGTCGGATGGAAAATCTGATTGTGCCATTGCACTCGAAACGTCAAATTTGGTATGGTTATATATTTCATTTGCGTATACGAGATTTCAAATAAATCCCTAGGACTTAACGAAGACTTGGAAGATTTCTAAGTTCTCAGATGTCATCTGGTGTGGTGGCGATATTTAGCCAAGGGCCGCAATCGCAGTATCCTTAGAAGTCAAGATAGTGAAATCTCAGAGCCTAGGGTGTGATCGCACTTCCAATGTTCAACCCAAAATTCGTGGTCCGCCTGTGTAGCAATAAGATGTGCCGATCGTACACCTCAGAGTCATGATAGCGGCTTTTGAGTACTTGGACTGGATATAAATAGACCCTTCTTCCATAATTTTATCCATTTCTCACCTATTTATTGAGACCTAAAACCCTAAGGAGTGAGATTAAGTAGGATTAAAGCTTGTAGATGATTTTTTGGGAGCTTGGTTATCTATTATTTTGTGATTTCCCCTCGAATTCAAGGTAACATTCCTTCAATTTCTTGATAAATTCGTAGAAATTAGGGCATTGAATTCTTAAACTTTAAGGGTAGATTTGAAACCCTATTTGTGTTTCATTTGTACTCAACTTTTGAACACAACTTTCTTGTCCTTTGAGGGATTTCATGACTATTTTAATTTTTGGATTCCATTTACGGGCACCACAGGCCCACTATTGACCCAAAATTCAACTCGATCCTTAATATAGAAATATAGGTCTCATTTGACTCTTAATGACGTGCAGATTATGATTTTGATAGCATGGCAACATTTTGAGATCGTAGAGTGAAGATGGACGTTTAGTGGACAATTCATGGATTTGCAGTTCAACTTTGTGGTAGGCTTATGTCTAATCTTCTTCATAAGATGATGTTTTTATATGTTACATGTGAATGTTAATGTTAAGATTTATTATTGGTAGAACACCATGACTTAGTCTTGATTAGTGAAGTTTTGAGGATTAAAAGAGGGTTCATTTGGCTCACTTTAGATCAAGACTTGTGTTATCCCTTGAGGACTTACTTACGGATACTAGGCATGGTTGAGACTAATGGGCCTTTAATATGAGATTCCTTCGTGATTGATGATGGTGATTGTTGGAATCCTTGGGGATTGCACCACACAGTGAGAGACCAGGTCCCTCAAAGGCAATCACAAGCAATCAAAAAATAAAGTGCAGAAAACTAAAGGTTGTGTAGGGAAATAACAACACTCAATATTTAACGTGGAAACCTCCTGGATCAAGGGAGGAAAAACCATGGCTTTCTATCACAAGCACCTAAAAATTTCACTATAATCAACCTCTTGATTACAAACTCAAACTTGAACCTAACTCTAGGTTCCTCTCGCTTGTAAGACCTCAACTACAAGCTTATCTTAACAACTCTGCCAAGGCAATCTCCGAACTGATTAACTCTAATCAGTATCAAACTTAGGCAACACTACCTAATCACTCTCTAAACAAAAAGAAAAGATCATTACTCTTATATCATGAGTAATTGATTACAAATCAGGACTCACTCAGGACACTCTCTAATTCAGCACACACATATGGCAAAAGAGCTTGAGCAATATCAGATATGGAATTTTTGCCTTTCTCTCTCTTCAACACTTTTTTTGTATTTATAAAAACTATTTGATAAAGAAGCATCTTTTTACTTTTATAGATGAGTTATGATTAGGGACAAAATGTCATTGGACCAGGTGTCCTAATTAGTACAAGCAACACCTGCCAGTTTGTTACACAAACGGACAAAGTTGTGCTGACACGTGCCAGATGTACTGTTGTTTCAAACATCCAAGGGACTTGGTCCCTTGTAGTTATCTGCTCATCATAAAAAATACATATATAAATTTCCCCTCCCCCACTTTTTGATGATAAAAAACCAACCTCAAAGATTTGAGCATCAATACACATTCATCATATTTAATCAGTGTGATTTCCACTACTGATGATGAATATTCCCCCTATCATCAAGCTTTCACCATTATGCAATACAAGGACCTGGTCCTTTTGTTGTTATTTACTTATCAAGATTCAATTTATTCCCCCTGTCATCATACATCCTTCATCCATCTATTCATCACATCACTTTTTTTCCCCTATCAGCACACCACTTGAAATCTGCAACTCAACTTATCATAAGTATCTTCAATAATTGCATTGCACCTATTCTTTACATCCAAAGTTAGTATTCCCCCTTTTCGCATTATTGAAAAGTGAGTACAATAAACCAAGAGTAAAATAAGAACAAATTAGTTAAATCATAGCCACTGGGCAACACTAACATGAAGAACAACTTTGAAATTTAAAGGGAACAAATGTAACACACAAAACAAGGATTCATTCATAAGTAGAGAATTAGTATCATTGTTATGCATAATTTAAATGTTCTAGGGAAAAAGCCACAGGAATCAAGAAGGATTAACAAATGAAAGACCGGGAAATTTTTTTTGAAGGAGCAGGGTCAGGTTGTTGTTGAGATGCCTTATCTTTGCATTCAGGCTAAGGACCTCATCAGTTAATATTGACACCCTCTTCTACAGTTCAACATTCTTAGTTCTGAGCATTTCAGAGACATGTGGGCTTCTTTTGGAGAGATGCTAAATTGTCACCTGGAGCTTCTTAATTTCTTTATCCTTGGTAGCTAGGTTGAACTTCTGTTCTTCTATTTCATTGTTGAACTCCCTTTGAGAAATGCTACCTTATTTAACACATTTAGTTTTGACCAGTATCTTCATGTCAAGAATTTGTAGCACATATCCTTAGGTTTCATTTTCACAGACAATACAAAATTGGTCAAATACTTTGTTCAACCAATATCCATAAGGCATTCCATGTTTTCCATTTTTTCCAAGAACAACTTTGTGAATGTGTTCCATTATGAAAGAAGGTAGATTAATGAATTTAAAGCTACTAAGGCATTCCATCACATACAAATCAGTGGTTGAGGCAATGTTTTTCTTTTGTAATCTAGGCAGAATCACCTTGTTCACAAAGTCAAAGATCAATTGAAATTCACTCTCGACTGATTTTCTATTCACTGCAGCCATAAATTTCCTTTTGACCTTTGATGCATTTCCTAAGAATTCTACTGAAGGCAGCTGCATTGAGACAGTTCTTACACCATATGTAGGAACTTCCAAAATTCTTCCCAATGTTTCTTCATTCAGATTTATTTTCTTTCCTTGGACGTTGATGTGTGAGAAAATGCTAACACATTTTATGATTTTAACCTTGAATAATTGCGAAGTCTTAAGTAACTTTTGTCGTTTTTGATGATTTTATCTTTGATATTGCAGAGAAAGGCTAAATAAAGAAAAATCAATAACAATGCAGAAAAAGAGTTGAATTCTGAGAAAAAAAAGTTGAAAGTGGCTGACGATATTTGTGATAAGTCGTCAGCCTTGTGATAAGATATCAGGCCCAACATCAGCCTTAACCAGAGAATAAGAGTTTCAGTGAAAGTTGTGATGACATTTTGTGATAGGACGTCAAAAATGTGATACATCGTTAGCCTTAGGCAGAAGATTATCAAATAGGAAGAGGAACTGACGACATTTCTAATACGTCGTCAGCCTCCTGATAAGGCATTAAGATTTGTCGTCATCCTTAGGCAGAACTTGGCTAGAATTAAAGAAGGACTGATGACATTTTTGATATGTCGTCAGATCCTTGATAAGGCATCACAAATGGCATCCCCTGTCCAAGCAGAAGAATTATTTTGTTATTTTATTTCCTTAATTAAGCTTAATTATAAATAGCAGCTTTTAGGGTTTATTGACGTACTACTACTTTTACTTTTACTACTACACTTATTTTTAACTAATCATTATTGAGAATTGATTGAACTTCAAGTTTTAGAGAATTCTCTCTCTAGTTTTCTCTGTAAACTCCATTATTATTTTTGGATTTTTCTCTTGTGATCTAATTGGAGAAACACTTGTTATTCATATGTCTATAAGTTTCTCTTATGAATCATGAATTCAATTATGTATTTTGTTCATTACATCATGCGTGGCTAAATTTCCTTAGCCCAGATTATGGAATCTAGGGGCTAGGGCTTGTACAGTTGTTAAGTGATCAAGATTCAAAAGGTAGCAGAAATCCTTGATGGTCTGTGGTTTTACATTTAATTTATTGGTTGCAAACGATAGATTGCACCTACTTTGATTTTCTTAAAATAAGAAATCATGCATAGTAAGAAGTGAATTATCAACATGGACTTGGAGGCGTTAACCCTCTAGTTAATAATCGACGCTGTAACATGGTTAGTTAACCTGAGATAAAATCTATTCTGTAAACATAAATTCCCTAAGTTCGAAAGGGTTAGGTAGTTAACGCCTAAGTAGGTCGAAAGACATTTAGGTATACCTTCGATAAAGATATTCTGTTGTCCAGACCTACCGTAAGAGTCTTGAATCACTACAATAACTGTCAAGTACCAAAACCCTTAGTGACCATAATTCTAGTTTTCCATATAACATTGATTACAAACAGTGATACTAAAGTGACAAAATTACTTGATACTCTCTACAACCCACTTTTATAGGAAACAACCGACTACCAGTTGATTAACTTGCAAATGACTTAAATTGACACCATATTCCCTGTGGGATTCGACCCCAACCTAGCTGGGTTTTATATTGACAACGATCGCTTACATTCTCATCAGAGAGGTGTAATTTGAGCATTATAAAAATGGCGCCATTGCCGGGGAATACGATTGTGAATTGAAGTTTGTGTACACTAAATGACTGTTAGTCACATTTCCAAATTTTAAATTTATTTGTTGTTTTTGTTTATTGTAGGAATATAGTGGTGTATGCCAAATACGAGAAGTTCAGGAAAAACGTTATTACCTTTCAATCCTGAACCACAACTAATTGGCAGAATGGTAGACCCATAGGATGCTGAGAGACTATCCGCCTTTTGTAGAGCTCAGGTTAATGTGCAGAATGAGGGTCAACAGGAACATCACCTAAATCCTGATGATGATGACTTGAGGTATGAAAAGTTTTTGAATCCTAGAAACCCTAGGAGAGCGGAGAAAATTGCTGCCCCAGTGTAGCGAAATATTATCAGGAACCGTCCATTCAGATGGAGATAGGATCGGCTGCCTGTCCATTATGATCTATATGATGATATGATGGGATGGACGGAGCAGGTGCAACAGGTGAAATCATCCCTCCACCGTTGGAACCTAGAGCAAAATTCAGCATCACGAGTACTATGATTCAACTCCTTAATCTGAAGGGGTTGTTTGGTGGCCTGCCTGGAGATGACCCAAATATGAAATTGGTGAACTTTATCACCATTTGTAAATCTTTTGATAATCTAGGAGTAGGCTAGAATGCTATTCGGTTGAGATTGTTCTCGTTTTCTTTGTCTGGGGAGGCAACAATATGGTTAAACGAGCTGGCGCCCGATTCTATAACTAACTGGAAATAGTTTAAAGAGGCATTCCTAGAATGGTTCTTTCCACCCTCCAGGAGGGTACAGTTGAGGGACGAAATCAACAACTTCAGTTAGCTCCCGACTGAAGCATTGCATGAAACCTGGGAGAGATTAAAAATGAATTTGGCACAATGCTCGAACCACAACATGATGGACTTACAATTGATAGAGACTTTGTACATAGCTCTTAACTCTGTAACAAATCCTATTGTAGATAATGATGTTAGTGGTTCATTTGTTTATCTTTCATTCCCTGAAGCTTCGTACATGCTTGATAGAATAACCAAACAGAGTCGGGCTTACCATACCAGGGATTCTGTAAGCCCCACTATTTCTGTTGGTATGACTATGGAACAATGCTGGTGATGTTGGGTGTATTTACACGCCTAAAACGCCATAATTTACCCATGTTATAGCTAAGTTTTGAGGATAAAATATATAATTCCTGCACTTTTAGTCCATTTTCCTGTAAGTGAGCTAACCTACGTGATTAGCATGTTTTCAGGTATTAATGATGGAGATTTCAGCACTTTGTGGACCTTTGGGAATCAAAGGAAAACTTCACAGAAGAGGGAAGACAGCTTTTGGAAGCTTATGGACTGAATGTGACGCATGGAGAAATTATCCCAGGCAAAAGCAGTAGTTTTAAATACTTAGGGGTGCAGCAGTAACTAAATAGGACTAGGACAAGGATGTTATAAAAACCCTATTTTGCTGAATTTTTCAGCATTCATGCAGAAATTCAGTCGACACTTTTTATTTTATTCAGTTTACAGATTCTGTAAGTTTAGACAGAGAGAAAAAACGCTACAAGAACGGCTAGAGAGGAAATCACGTCATTCTCATAGTGACGCCAATACATACCCATCGTGAGATTGTTATCGTTTTGGTATGATGATGATGATGTCTTCGTTGTTTTCCTTTACAATCATGAGTAGCTAAACTTCTCTGTTAGGGTTATGGAAGCCTTTTTATATACTATCTATTACTATGAGTTTGTGAATTCTTGATGTGTATGCTACTTATATCATTACTCTCTTCGTTTTAACTTAATTCTCGTGGTTGCAAACATAGAGAATAAGCCATTATAGCATTAACTTGTTCGAGAGAAAAGTTACATGTTTGGAAAAGAGAGTGTGACAAGGAAATAGGGCTACCAACCCCTATTTACACGTTAGTGCCGTAACTAGGTTAACCTCTTGGAGAGTTCGTACCGTTAGTTATATGCTTTAAGCTCGAGAGAGTTAAAGTGAAATAATACTTGATGGTTGAGAAACACTAGGATTTACCATTAAAATACAAATCTCTATAAGTGCATGCATGTCTGAATTCTGCATTACTCATAGTTAATAGATACGTAGAACTCATAAGGTGGACATAACCCTAACTTATTTTTCTCTGTGATTAAATCTTACTAAACAAAACATTCTGTTGTTACTTTGATAGCATTAATTCACGCCACAATCCAATCCCCTCTTTTCCGTGGAATTTTCGATCAACAGTCTACTAATAATTGCAACACTTAGTGACCAAGTATTCCCTGTGGGATTCGACACCCAACCCAGTTGGGTTCAATATTTGACAACGACCACTTACACTCTTACGAGAGCTATAGTTTGGGCGTTATCAAATTTTGGCGCCGCTGCCGGGGAATACAGTTGTCAACTAAGTTTGTGATAGTTACTAGACCATTTGGTCAAAGATTCTCGAATTTTACTTTTAGTTGTTGTTTTTGTTTTATTCAGGTTCTGTTGAGTGCATGCCAAATACTTGTAGTTCTGGTCAGCCATTATTACCCATAAATCCTGAACCTCAACTTATTGGCAAAATGGATGCACAGCGTGACATTGACAGAAGGGCGGCTCAACAGGAGCAGGCTAGATTAGCTGCACTGGCAGCTTCTCAAGTACATCAATAGAATATTGATAACCCAGGGCGAGCAACAAATCCTGATGATGAGGACCTGGGTGATGATGAGTTACTAAATCCTAGGCGTATTGATGAGGTGGAGGCACCTATGCACAGGAGAGATCGTCAAGCTAGAATGAGGCCTGACTGCCGAGATGTGCAGGCTCCTTTTGATGATGATGATGACGATCTGGATGGAGCTGGTGCCACTGGGGATATTATTCCTTCACCCTTGGCACCCGGTGCTAAGTTCAATATCACTAGCACCATGATTCAGTTATTGCAGCTCAAGGGGTTATTTGGTGGACTTGCAGGAGATGATACGAATATGCATCTGGTCAATTTTATTTCAACATGCAAGTCGTTTGACAATCCAGGAGTTGGGCAGAATGCAATTCGGCTGCGCTTATTTCCATTGTCTCTGTCTGGGGAGGCAACTCTATGGCTGAACGGGCTAACTCCTGATTCTATTACTAATTGGAGGCAACTGAAAGACGCTTTCCTAGAAAGATTCTTTCCGCCATCCAAGAGAGCCCAACTACGGGATGAGATCAACAATTTTCAACAGCTTCCAACTGAAGCTCTCCATGAAACATGGGAGAGGTTCAAGAAGAAGCTTATGCGGTGCCCAAACCATCAGATGATGAATATCCACTTGATGGAAATATTATATAGGGCTTTGAACTTGATGACAAAGCCAGTGGTTGATAATGCTGCAGGTGGGTCATTCATGGACCTTACTTTTCTTAAGGTAAGTGATATGCTAGATCGTATGACAAAGCTTAGTAGAGGTTGGCATACCAGGGATTCTGAGGTAGCAAGCTCTACCGTATCTATTGGCTTGACTGCAGAGCAGAGGCGTAGACAAGAAAAACGTGATCAAGATATGGCTCACATGAAAACGTAGATGGATCTTCTTACCAAGCACTTATTATCAGGGAATACCGAAAAGAGTAAGGCCATTGTATCACAGGGAAGAGATGAATCCGACTCTGAGGAAGAAACAAACTACTTGAATAATCAGAGGGGGTTTCCGAGGAAATGCCCAAGGAAACCAAGGTCGGAACTATTATGATAAATCTGGATACAAGGACCGCGATCAAGGTGGTTGGAAGAATAAGACTGACAGGAGTGGTTTGTATGTTCCTCCTGGAAACCGTGAGACTGTGGCGTCTGGCTCTGGAAAGATGTCCATGGATGATATGATGGCTAAGCTGTTGAAAGGGGTGGAGGCAACCAATATGGGCGTTACTGAAGTAAAGAATGATTTGTCATCAATAAATCAATTGGTTGATTCGCATTCTACCTCGATAAAACAGCTGGAGCAACAATTGAGTCAACTATCAGCGACATTAAATCAAAGAAAGGCTAGCACCTTACCTAGCGACACTGTGCAAAACCCAAGGAATGATGGATCATGTATGGCCATTACTACCAGGAGTGCTAAAGCGTTGGAAAATCCATCCAAAGAAAAGCAGGTGATTGATGATATAGCAGATAATGTTATTGATGCAGAATGTGAAGATGCCGCAGAAGCTGAAGATAGTGTTCCTGACATTACCCCTAGACGTCTGCAGCCTGAAAAAATCGATAATCAGAAGCAAGATAAAAAGGAAGTGGCGGAGAAAACTATTCCCCTTCCACTACCACCTTTTCCTCAGAGACTGAAGAAGAAAGCCGATGACACCAGGTTCAGTAAATTCATGACTATGTTGAAGAAGCTGACTATTAATGTTTCTTTGGTGGAGGCGCTAGAGCAGATGCCCGGATACGCTAAATTCATGAAGGACATTTTGACAAAGAAGCGGGAAACAAGCTATGAGCTGGTAGATAATGTTCATCATTGCAGTGCAATCACTACAAGATCGCTAGTTCAGAAGAAGGCAGATCCTGGTGCTTTCACTATTCCTTGCACGGTTGGATCTTTGGATTTTGCTAAGGCATTATGCGATTTGGGAGCTAGCATCAATTTGATACCGCTATCTATTTACAGAAAGTTGGGGTTGGGTGATCCTACACCAACCAATATGCAGCTCATGATGGCAGATAGGTCAGTAAAATGGCCTGTTGGTATCTTATATGATGTGTTGGTGAAGGTTTCCACCTTCATCTTTCCTGCAGACTTTGTTATTTTGGATTGCGAGGTAGATTCTGAAGTTCCCATAATCTTGGGGTGTCCTTTCCTTGCAACAGGAAGTGTGCTTATTGATCTAAGAGCTAATGAGTTTTTATTTTGGATGAATGATGAAGTGGTCCATTTTGATGTATGCAAATCAATGAAGCAGCCCAAAGATATGAATGTGTTATCTGTAGCTGATGTTTATTATGATGATGAGAATGAATTATCTGTAGAGAAGTAGGTTATTGTTGATCTATTGGCTGCTGTGCTTATGAATTGTGAGCGTGAGGATGTTGAAGAGTATGAAGAAACTATTTGTGCTCTAACAGGAATTGGCTCCTATTCTCATGCTCCTAAGAAGTTGGATCTGGATCTTAAAAATCGCCCTTCACCACCAGCAAAGCCATCCATTGAAGAACTACCAGTGCTAGAATTGAAGGAGCTGCCCAGTCACCTGAAATATGCATTTTTGGGAAGTGGTGATACACTTCTGGTTATTATTGAGGCTGATTTAGGTGAGCAGCAGGTTGCGGCTCTTATTTCTGTTCTAAGGAGATACAAGAGAGCCATCGGTTGGACTATTGCTGATATTATTGGTATCCCTCCTGGGATATGTATGCACAAGATTCAGCTCGAGGAAAATTGTGTGCCTACCATTGAGCATCAACGATGTTTGAATCCACACATGCAGGAGGTGGTGAAGAAAGAAATTATTAAGTGGTTAGATGTTGGGGTAGTATATCCAATCTTCGACAGTAAGTGGGTAAGTTCGGTACAGTGTGTGCCCAAGAAAGGGGGCATGACGATAGTTGCGAATGAAAAGAATGAGCTGATTCCACTCAGACCTGTCACAGGGTGGAGAGTGTGTATGGACTACCGGAAGATGAATTTGTGGACGCTTAAGGATCACTTCCCAATGCCATTCATGGACCAAATGCTTGATCGATTGGCATGGAAGGGATAGTTTTGTTTCTTAGATGGTTATTCCGGTTATAATCAGATTTGTATCGCTCCTGAGGATCAAGAGAAGACCACTTTTACATGCCCATATAGTACGTTTGCCTTCAAACGTATGCCATTTGGGTTATGTAATGCACCTACCACTTTTCAGCGTTGTATGATGTCAATTTTTTCTGATATGGTTGAAGACACCTTGGAGGTGTTCATGGATAATTTTTCAGTCGTGGGTGAATCGTTTGAATCGTGCTTGGCGAATCTGAGTATGGCGTTACAGAGATGTGTTGAGTTCAACTTGGTGCTAAACTCGGAGAAGTGCCCTTTTATGGTTAAGGAAGGCATTGTTCTTGGGCATAAAGTCTCCGAAAGAGGAATTGAGGTTGATCGAGCCAAAATTGAAGTTATTGAGAAACTACCACCTCCAATTTCTGTAAAGGGAGTTCGTAGTTTCCTCGGTCATGCAGGTTTTTATCGAAGGTTTATTAAAGACTTCTCCAAGATTGCTAGTCCATTATGCAAACTCTTGGAGAAGGATGCAAAGTTCGACTTCGGTGAAGATTGCTTGAAGGCATTTGAATGCCTCAAAGGGAAGCTAGTTGAAGCTCCTATTATTGTAGCACCCGATTGGTCTCTACCGTTTGAAGTGATGTATGATGCAAGTGGGGTAGATTTGGGTGTTGTACTTGGTCAGAAAAGAGAAAGGCTATTTCATCCAATATACTATGCGAGCAAGGCCTTGAATGGAGCCCAGACGAACTATACCATCATGGAACAAGAGCTTCTAGCAGTTGTTTATGCTTTTGGAAAGTTCCGTGCTTACTTGTTGGGAACCAAAGTGGTGGTTCATACAGATCATGCGGCTCTGAGATATTTAATGGCAAAGAAGGATGCTAAGCCAAGGCTAATTTGGTGGGTGTTATTGCTTCAAGAATTTGATTTCGAGGTAAAGGATAGAAAAGGTTGCGAAAACCAAGTAGCTGATCATCTGTCTAGACTTGAGAGTGCGCACATAGCGCAACCCAACCTTGAGATTGATGATGCATTTCCCGACGAAGAGATACTAGCCGCTATGGTGGAAGACTTACCGTGGTATGCAGACTTTGCGAACTACGTGGTAAGTAAAGTGATACCTGAGAATCTCTCCTTTCATCAAAAGAGAAAGCTCATGCATGATGTGAAACACTACTTCTGGGATGAACCGTATCTTTTTCGACGATGTGCTGATGGTGTTATTAGGCGATGCATCTCTGATGTGGAGGTTCCTAGCATCTTGGAAGCAAGTCATGCTTCCCAAGTTGGGGGTCACCATGCAGGTGATCGGACAGCCAGGAAGGTATTGCAAAGCGGCTATTATTGGACTTCATTATTCAAGGATGCTTACGATTTTGTGAGAAGATGTGATCAGTGTCAGAGGCAAGGCTCTATCTCGAAGCACCATGAGATGCCCATGTCTAAAATTCTTGAAGTGGAGCTATTTGATGTATGGGGTATTGATTTCATAGGCCCATTTGTGAGTTCGTTTGGGATGAAATATATCCTAGTTGTTGTGGATTATGTATCCAAATGGGTCGAAGCAGTAGCGCTGGCTGATAATGAAGGTAAGCGTGTTGTAGAATTCTTAAAGAGAAATATCTTCTCTCGTTTTGGGGTACCACGTACCATCATAAGCGATGGAGGATCACACTTTTGTAACAAGCTGTTCAGAGCTATATTGGTGAAATATGGGGTCAAGCAACATAAGGTAGCTACACCTTACCACCCACAAACTAGTGGGCAGGTAGAGGTTTCTAATCGGGAGATCAAGCTGATCCTTGCTAAGACTGTAAATGCTAGTAGAAAGGATTGGTCCCGAAAGCTGGCTGATGCCTTATGGGCTTATAGGACTGCATTCAAGACACCAGTTAGCATGTCCCCGTACCAACTAGTTTATGGGAAGGCTTGTCACTTGCCGATTGAGCTCGAACATAAAGCATTGTGGCGTTAAAGAGGCTTAACCTGAATTGGGATGATGCTATTAATCTGAGATTGGAACAACTGAATGAGATAGATGAATTTCGTCTACATGTGTATGAAAGGGCAGACCTCTACAAGGAACGGATGAAAAAGTACCATGATCGGCGGATTATCCAAAGAAACTTTCAGAAGGGTGATATGGTACTTCTTTTCAACTCCAGACTGAAGCTATTTCCAGGTAAGTTGAAGTCTAAATGGTCTGGTCCGTTCAGAATTAGCCAAATCTACTCATCTGGAGTAGTAGAGTTAGAAGACGAAAATGGTGGTGTCTTCAAGGTGAATGGCCAACGTATGAAGCCATATATCGGTCCTCTTGACTCGATAAAATGCATGGTCACCATCTATCTCGACGAAGTCTAAGTAATCGAGGTAACTATGTCGTGCCGCGACAAGAAATCAAGCGCTACATGGGAGGCAAACCATCGTTTTTAGTCGTTTTGTTTTCCTAGGAGTTTGTTTTGTTAAATAAAAATCCAAAAAGAAGAGTCGAGCCACGACCTAAACTAAGGCGCTTGGTGGGAGGCAACCCATCTTTCTAATCGTTTTTGTTGTTTTTGATTAAGTGTAGGGGAAAACGTACAAAGAAGGAGCTTGATCTCAAATTTTGATTTGAAAGTGAGCAATGTTAAAGGTGGTAAGTGAGTAATGAAGGAGCAAAAGGCTTTTGGTTAGGCATTGCCTATACAAATCTAGGCAATGGACAAGGCAAGGCCTATGTAAATCTAGGCAATGGACAAGGCAAGGCCTATGCTATTGCCTTTGCTCTCTGAATCGACAATGCTATAGCATAGGCGCCGCCTATGCTCAACTAGGCCATAGCATATGCGCCGCCTATGCTCAACTAGGCAAAGATAAAGGCGACCCCTATGCCATTGCCTATGCTCACTGTTTCAACTAGGCCATAGCATAGGCGCCGCCTATGCCCAACTAGGCTTTGCTAAAGGCGCCGCCTATGCTAAGCATAGGCAAAGCATTAGGCGCCGCCTACTTATGCTTTTTGGTCTCCTAACCCGATTTTTCATGGGTCAAACCCGACCCAAGCCTTGGTCTATAAATAGAACTTCAACCTTGAGACAAAATCACATTGTTTGCTCAACCTAGGCGCCGCCTAACCTTCCCAAATCTCTCAAAACTTTTCTTTTTGTTCACCTAACCTTGCAAGATCATCTTCCAAGTTCATCACCAAGTAAAATGGCACCAAAAGGTCGACCAGGAAAAGAAAAAGCGTCCACCTCACAGAAAGGTCAGAAAAGGGGAAGAAAAGAGCAAGCTGAATCCTCCTCGCTGCAAATACCTCGCCGCATGTTCGGGATAAAATGGGTCCTAGAGGAGGAAGGAAAAGAGTGGTACAAGAACAACAAAGTGAAAAAATATGTTCACATGGAGTTGATACAAAAGGAGAGTCTAGCGAAGAGAGAACCTCACATTTTGGCTAAAATCATGGCGCTACATCTTGATTTCATTTTCCAAGATATGGGAGAATGCAATCTTGATCTAACGCGAGAATTCTATGCTAATTGGTCCCCAAAGACTACCGGAAGTAAAGTGAAGATTCGGGGCCAAGTCTTGCAACTGAATGCGGAGTTCTTCAACTCTTTTCTGGGTCTTCCATCTGTGGATCCATCACCGGTCAAGGAGCTTTATCACAGACCTCCATACAGGTCAATCAGACACACACTGTGCGGAACAAGATCAATGGCATGTTGGAGTCGTCACAAGGATACCGGTCGGCACAATACCTTCCCGTATGCTTCCTTGAACAGAGAAGCTCGGATATGGTTGTGGATAGTCAACTCTTGCCTGATTCCAGGGACACAGTACACAAAGATCATATGTGATAGAGTATGCTTGGTGTACGATCTGATGACTAATATTCCCATCCACATTGGTGCGGTTATACGATCGTCAATGCGTAAGGCTAGGCTGCACAAGAGGTCCCATTTCAGCTTTGGCAATTTGTTGACCGCAATGTTGAGGAAGGAGGACATTGAAGAGGAACCTGCAGATCATAAGTTTCCACACAACCCGAAGAAGGTTGATCTTACGAAGGTTAAAGATCCTGAAACTATGCATGGCGTCAACCTGACCACTACAGAAAGACATGCTCGCGACGAAAGCTTCTTCCGCCATTTATATGGCATGACGAGGTTTACCATGATGAATGGGGGACATGTTCCAACTGATGCAGAGCTCCAGCAGTTGGATTATGACTACCCGATGAATGAGCATGCGCGGGCTATGTGTGGAGTAGGTGTACATTTTAAGGAACCTCTCGATGATGACGTACCGACTGACGATGACAACCGACAGCCAGACTCATACATGGAGGATAACTCTGATGACGACGACTCTGATGATGATTCCGATGCAGGGGGTATGACCCCAGACATAGAGGAAGAGTCCGACTAATCAGGTTTTCCTTATTTATTTTCCACTGAGGACAGTGTGTCTCGTCTAAGTGTGGGGTGCTTATTTGTAGTTAAATTTTTAGATTTGTAGTTAAATTTTTAGATTTGTAGTTAAATTTTTAGATTTGTATGAAATTGTTCTGATAGGCGACATGATATTATGACAAGAGTTTGTGCCAAAATCATTACTATTGAGACATTTAGGCTCTAAGTGTGACTCACTGTGTGATAATTGTGTGGTTTAATTCATTCACCTGTTGGGTCAAGAGTCTATACTTCTCCCAATTAAGTTGACCATGTGCCTTGTGTGTGTGAGGTTATAGTATATTCTGTGTTGTGACTGATGCTAGAACTTGCCTGGTGAGTGTGTAAAGCGAAATAAAGAGTGTGAGTTTAGGAGATGATTTAGGCATTTCTTTGGCAGTCTATGATTGTTTATCTTCTTTTTACCTACCCGTGGACATTATCCTAGTTAACCCCCTTTGAGCCTTTAGCTATTTTGTTTGACAACCTCATATGTAGCCTAATCCATTTTTTTCAAGACCATAATTTGATCCAAATTCCTAAGCGCTTTAAATTGTAGATTCATGTGACAAAATAAGAGGAAAGCGGGTGAGAGTGATGCTTCAGAGTGTATTGGTACTTGAAATTGTTGTGAATAAGAGTGGCTATCATAGAGGTGTTTTATAAAAAAAAAATAAAAAAAAAGAAGAAGAAAGAAATAGAAAAATAAAAAAAAGTTGTATATTCTCATATTTGTGTTTATAATTGAATAACAAAATAGGTGAAAAGGGGTGTTAGATGAAAAGAAAGGTAGAAGGGTTGTTTAAAAGAGAGTGTTAATGGAATAATGTGATGTATTAAAGCGCTTAGGGAAAATAGTCACTATTTCTGGCCAAAATAGTCCTACCTGTCCCTTAGCCTACATTACAACCTGTAAAGACCTATTTGATCCTAAGCTTAGCATTCTGATATTAGTAGAGCATTACACTAAGGGAAAGCCTATGGTCATCAGTTGCAACATATGAATTCTTTGTGAGAGTGAGAGAAAGGAGAATCTTATACCCATGTTTTGAAAAATGCAAAACTTGTGAGTGATTATGGGTGATATCTTGTGTGAGACACACATGGTTGATGATTGTTGGGTTGTTTTGTATGATTCTTGGTGCCTTAACTTGTGGATACGAATTATCCATCATCACGAGTCTATGTTGGAGGTTGAATGATTTCTAGTAGTGATCCAGAAAACTACTCTTTGTTAATAATTGTCGTGCATGTCTTGATAAATATTTGGTGTTACTGCTGTGAAATCCTAGTTAGATGTTTGCATGGACGTAATATTTTGTTCGAGGACGAACAAATCTTTAAGTGTGGGGTGTTGATGTTGGGTGTATTTACACGCCTAAAACGCCACAATTTACCCATGTTATAGCTAAGTTTTGAGGATAAAATATATAATTCCTGCACTTTTAGTCCATTTTCCTGTAAGTGAGCTAACCTACGTGATTAGCATGTTTTCAGGTATTAATGATGAAGATTTCAGCACTTTGTGGACCTTTGGGCAGCAAAGGAAAACTTCACAGAAGAGGGAAGGCAGCTTTTGGAAGCTTATGGACTGAATGTGATGCATGGAGAAATTGTCCCGGGCAAAAGCTGTATTTTTAAATACTTAGGGATGCAGCAGTAACTTAATAGGACTAGGACAAGGATGTTATAAAAACCCTATTTTTCTGAATTTTTCAGCATTCATGCAGAAATTCAGTCGACACTTTTTATTTTATTCAGTTTATAGATTCTGTAAGTTTAGACAGAGAGAAAAAACGCTACAAGAACGTCTAGAGAGGAAATCACGTCATTCTCATAGTGACGCCAATACATACCCATCGTGAGATTGTTATCATTTTGGTATGATGATGATGATGTCTTCGTTGTTTTCCTTTACAATCATGAGTAGCTAAACTTCTCTATTAGGGTTATGGAACCTTTTTATATACTATCTATTACTATGAGTTTGTGAATTCTTGATGTGTATGCTACTTATATCATTACTCTCTTCATTTTAACTTAATTCTCATGGTTGCAAACATAGAGAATAGGCCATTATAGCATTAACTTGTTCGAGAGAAAAGTTACATGTTTGGAAAAGAGAGTGTGACAAGGAAATAGGGCTACCAACCCCTATTTACACGTTAGTGCCGTAACTGGGTTAACCTCTTAGAGAGTTCGTACCGTTAGTTATACGCTTTAAGCTCGAGAGAGTTAAAGTGAAATAATCCTTGATGGTTGAGAAGCACTAGGATTTACCATTAGAATACAAATCTCTATAAGTGCATGCATGTCTGAATTCCGCATTACTCATAGTTAATAGATACGTAGAACTCATACGGTGGACATAACCGTAACTTATTTTTCTCTGTGATTAAATCTTACTAAATAAAGCATTATGTTGTTACTTTGATAGCATTAATTCACGCCACAATCCAATCCCCCCTTTTCCATGGAATTTTCGATCAACAGTCTACTAATAATTGCAACACTTAGTGACCAAGTATTCCCTGTGGGATTCAACACCCAACCCAGTTGGGTTCTATATTTGACAGCGACCGCTTACACTCTTACGAGAGCTGTAGTTTAGGCTTAGCATACCAGGGATTCTGTAAGTCCTACTATTTCTGTTGGTATGACTGTGGGACAATGCTGGAGAGATGAGGTGCAGGATCAAGACATGGCCTACTTGAGGACTCAGATGGACTTACTTACCAAACATCTATTATTCGATAAGACTTAGAAGTGAAGGTTGTGACGTCTCAAGATAGAGTTGATGTGAAGCCTGAAGAAGAGGTGAATTATGTTAATAATCAGGGGGTTTCCGAGGCAATATCCAAGGGAATCAAGGTCAGAACTTTTATGACAAGCCTGGTTACAAAGAAATAAAGCAAGGAAACTGGAGAAACAACAATGAGAAGAGTGGTTTATATGTTCCTCCTGGAAATCGGGAAGCTGCTACAACTAGCTTTGGAAAGATATCCATGGAGGACATGATAGAGAAATTGCTAAAACGAGTTGAGGCTACTAGCATTGGGGTGAATACTATAAAGAGTGATTTTTATACCCTAAGTTAGTTGGTGACCTCACACTCCACTTCTATTAAGCAGTTGGAGCAGCAGATGAGCCAACTCTCTACAGCACTGAATCAATGGAAAAGTGGTACTTTACCAAGTGATACGGTTTAGAATCCGTGGACTGATGGTTCATGTATGGAGATTACCATAAGGAGTGGTAAGGTACTACCTGGCCCTTCTGTGGGAAAAAATATAACTGATGAGGTAATTGATGATGAACCCGAAGAAAACAATCCAGTGGAGTCTGAGAAGCTAGATAGTTTTGTTGATGCTTCGAAGAAGGAAAAAAAGAAGGAAAATAAAGTGGTGTTGAAAAATATCCCAAGACCACCACCTCCCTTTCTTCAACAATTGAAGTAAAATACTGATGACACGAAATTTAGCAAGTTCATGGCAATACTCAAGTAATTGACTGTAAATGTGCCTTTGGTTGAGGTACTTGAGCAAATACCAGGATATGCAAAGTTCATAAAGAATCTATTGATGAAAATGAGAGCAGTGAGCTACGAGCCGGTGGACAATCTCCACCACTGCAGTGCCATTTCTATGAGATCTTTGGCATAAAAGAAAGAATATCCTGGATCTTTCACCATCCCTCGTACTATCGAGACGGATGACTTTTCTAAGGCCCTATGTGATTTGGGGGCAAGCATAAATCTGATGCCACTATCCGTGTATAAAAAACTGGATTTAGGGGACCCTACTCTGACCAATATGTGACTTGTGATAATGGATATGCCGGTAAAATGACCTATTGGTATTTTGTATGATGTGTTGGTAAAAGTGGTAAGTTTTATATTTCCTGCAGATTTTGTCATTCTGGATTGCGAGGTACACTTTGAGGTGCCCATAATCTTGGGTCGACCTTTCCTCGTAACTGGAAGGGTGTTAATTGATTTGCAAGCCAATGAGCTCCTATTTCGGATGAATGATGAGGTGGTGCATTTTGATGTGTGCAAATCAATGAAGCAGAATATAGAAATGAGTGTGTTCTCAATTATTGATGTATATTATAAGGATGAGTAGGAGGTGCCAATTGAGGAGGGACTTGCTGTCGAGCCATTAGCCACAGTTCAAATAAAGTTTGATCGCAGAGGAATTGAGGAGTACGAAGAGACGGTGTGTTCTTTGACTGGAATGGGTTCATACTCTTATGCTCCGAAGAATCTAGATCTTGATCTTGCTAACCGACCAACACCACCAGCTAAGCCATCCATTGAAGAGCCACCAGTGTTGGAGCTGAATGAATTGCCAGGGCATTTAAGGTACGTGTTTATGGGCAACGAGAACACATTACCCATTATTATTGCAGCTGATTTGAGCAAACAGTAGGTAGAATCACTTGTTTCAGTATTTCAGCGGTGCAAAAGAGCAATAGGATGGACTATTGCAGATATTATTGGCATTATCCCTGGCATCTGCATGCATAAAATACAACTTGAGGAAGATTGTGTTCCGACTATCAAGTATCAACGCCGTCTTAACCCACCAATGCAAGAGGTGTTTAAGAAGGAAATTATTAAATGGTTGCATGCAGGTGTGGTTTACCCTATTTCTGACAGTAAATGGGTGAGCCCAGTTCAATGTGTGCCCAAAAAAGGGGGCATGACTGTTGTTAAAAATGAAAGAAATGAGTTGATTCCCCTCAAACCTATGACTGGGTGGAGAGTTTGCATGGACTACCACAAACTAAACTCATGGACTTTGAAAGATCATTTCCCTATGCCTTTTATGGACCAAATGCTTGATAGATTGGCCAGAAGGGGATGGTATTGTTTCTTGGATGGTTATTCTGGATATAATCAGATCTGTATTGCTCCTGAAGATCAGGAGAAGACAAAATTTACATGGATGTATGGCACTTTTGCATTCAAGCGGATGTCGTTTGGGTTATGTAATACACCTGCCATCTTTGGGATGCAACATTTTTGTCTTCCCGACCTCCGATTTTAGATTTTCTTGTTGCGTTGTGATTGGGGAAGTCAAGGGTACATCTCGGGAGAGTTTCGGGATTTTTAGACGAGATTAAGGGCAAGTTTGGATTCCATTCCAGTAGCATTGGGCGATTATCCCGCGCCGCCCACTGGGTCGCCCGACCTGGAAGGAAGCCCGTGATATAGCGGGCGACGCCTGCTTAATAGCGGTGATCTAGGGCCCGCGTCGCCTGGTGGATCAGCCCAGGCCAAATTTTTCAGCTCATCCAGAAAATTAAGGGCATTTTAGTAATTGTCCAATCCCCTATCAACTTAAACATGGGATTTAATCCCTAGAGAGCCAAAATAGAGCCTCATTCATCAAAATTGCTCAAGAACTCTCTCAATGGTTTCAAAATAAAAACCCAGGTAGTTCAAGATTCGACCGTAGGTTTTCGAAGAAAATCGAATATTTGGAATCCCTAGGTAGTAGGCTTCAAGAAGCAACCATTGTTTACTAAATCGAGGTACGCGGGGTTTTCCTAAAATCTCATGGGCATAGAAATCATGTTTTAAGAAAGGGGTTTTTGAATTCACGTACATATCCATGTTTTAGAAGCTTTAATGATATCATTTTGGCCTTTTGGCTTTCCCCCAAAGTGATTTGAAAGTTATATATATATGTATGTAAGTGTTTAAGTCTTGAAATATGAATTGAGAGCATGATATATATGAAAGCCCTCTCTTGATGTAATTTTTCTCATGTTTCGCATGATATGGATTGTTTCGAAATACATCTTGAAAAACATGTTATGAAAAGTCTTAAATGATGATTTTGGATTATGATTTTTTCTTTCAAAAGAGAGAGGATTGTTTGTATTGTGAATATTGAATATGCATATAATGAAAGAGTGCATGGTTTTTCCAAAATTACATGACCACTATATGTTTGATGAATGTTTTTGCATGGTTTTAACTTGAGTTTCGGAACATGAAATCTTTTATGCAAATTACATGTTTGGGTGGTCTGAAACTATATTTTTTGTGAAAGATCATGCTTATGACATTATGGCTCAGAAATAGGACTTTCAAGTCTTGGTATGACGATACCAACTCGGACAAATTGCCATAACAGACATAGACTAATACAGAAATCAAACTTTATCAGACTTTCATATTTTTAGAGATTTCAGAATGTTGCATGTTCAGAAAAGACTAAAATAGGACATAAAGAGAGCTTGGGTGGTTCCCCGAAGAAGGCGTGAGTTCAGTCAACTCTTTGCCCAAAACCATGATTTGCCGATCTGGGTATATTATTATACACTGACTTAAGTGTCGTGTGGCGTATCAGACTCAGACACTCTAACCCTTGCGGCACACTTGGGTTGGGAGCTTCCTCGCTGAGTCAATCGTGGATTCCATATAGTCCATGGGATTTTAGACTTGTAGGGGAGTACCACCTAACTCAGAAGTAATACAAAGATCAGAAAACTCTTTTGACAAGAATGTAATATGATTTTTGAAAAATTCTCATGTGTTTTCAGAAACGGTTTTATGCATGACGTGTTGTTGAAAATTGCTCTCATCTATTATATATGTTAAAATACTCTATTTTGGATTGCTTCGCATGCCAGTACTTTTGTGCTGACCCCCCCTCCTTCCAGGTTCTGAGGTACAGTGTAGGGGTCCAGCTAATCAGTAGATATTTTATATCGTAGACCAGACCGAGCAGTGGTGAGCCTTCTATGATCCAGAAGGCTTGATTTTTTTTTTTACAGATACTATTTTAAGTTATGTTTTGGTCTATTGGGGGCCTTGTCCCAGTAATTTAGACCGCTTGTTTAATTCAAAGTAGAGATTTCGCAGACTGAGTTAGACATTATTATTCAGATATATTTTGGTATTCAATTTTCAGTATTATGACTATGTTTCCGTATTAAACTGTATTTTCGCATATTTTTATTATATGAATGTTGTGCATGATTACCAGACTCAGAAGGGTGTTTCGGGCTTTCATGGTTTGGGATGCTCGTCATGGCTAGGTCCCCGGCTTGGGTCGTGACAACATACAAGCACAATCAGATTTAACACTAAAAGAAGAAGAAAATGCATTAAAGTAAATGGATAGTAGTGAGACATACACTCACACTAATGAATAACACCAAGGTGTGTATCAAATACCAAGATACACAATACTAATGAGAGATAACACCCCACTTTTAGGTAGAAAAAAGGGATCAATGTCCTTAAGCACCCTCTTTTCTAGCCAAAATGTCAACAAGAGTGATTCCACACTCAATCTAACCCTAATTCAATGTCTTTCCTAAGACCTACAACTATAATATGAGAGTACCACTCAATAATTCTTCAAAGCTAATGAAAAATAGAAGCTAAAAGGTCTATTTATAATATTACATAACAGTGACTAAAATGCCCTTAATGAATGGTGCTCCTTTGGAGTGTAAAAGAGAGGTCTTAAAAGACCAAAATGCCCTTAGTTGAGGCGCCTATGTGATGTATAAATCCCTCCTTCTCTCTTTAATTTGGACAAGGCTTTGTAATGGTCCCAAAAGGTCTTCAAGCACTTGCAAATCCGAGGCTTGATCCTTTGACAATTCGAAGCCTGAACCTTTGACAAGACCTTGCAATCCTTATGCATTTTATGCTTGTATCAGGAAGAGTGATTTTTCAAGAAAACCCTATATGGGATTTTCACATACTTTTGGACCAGAAGCATAATAATGCTATATGGGTACCGTTGTTCTCGTATTGATTTGTAGATTATCATTTTGATAGAGTGGTATCGTACGAAAACTTTTCAAAATGGAAATTATTAATTTAGCAGATTTCTTTAAGCTTTCTTCGATGTCCAGGTAGGCTAGGTTTACCATTCTTATAAATTAGGCTAAATTTTTGTTTTTTTATGAAAATGTCCTAGATGTGGGTTGAAAATTAGGTCTTGGAGGTATATTTAGTATAATTTTAATTTATAGCCGATTAAGGAACTGTATATTAGGCATAATTATAACTATCATCCAGGTCATTTTATCGATTTGCATATGCCTCTTATATTAAAAACCTTCCCATAATGGCTACAGGTCATTCATAACTTGCCAAAATTGTCGGTTGGATAATCGGTCAGTTCCTTTATATTTTAGGCATATTTATTTTTTTTGGAGTTTTTATTGTTCCAAATTTTTTCTCGGACCAAAACTCCAAGTATATGACCTCGGATGAGAATTCTGACTGTGCCAGCTACTTTGTAATATCAATCTTAGGCTGGGTATACCTTTGGTTCGGGTTTAGAGGCACTCGAGCTCATTTAAATCTATTGGTCAAAAAGTTATGAAATTTTAAATATGGCTGTGAAATGTCGGATGGAAAATCTGATTGTGCCATTGCACTCGAAACGTCAAATTTGGTATGGTTATATATTTCATTTGCGTATACGAGATTTCAAATAAATCCCTAGGACTTAACGAAGACTTGGAAGATTTCTAAGTTCTCAGATGTCATCTGGTGTGGTGGCGATATTTAGCCAAGGGCCGCAATCGCAGTATCCTTAGAAGTCAAGATAGTGAAATCTCAGAGCCTAGGGTGTGATCGCACTTCCAATGTTCAACCCAAAATTCGTGGTCCGCCTGTGTAGCAATAAGATGTGCCGATCGTACACCTCAGAGTCATGATAGCGGCTTTTGAGTACTTGGACTGGATATAAATAGACCCTTCTTCCATAATTTTATCCATTTCTCACCTATTTATTGAGACCTAAAACCCTAAGGAGTGAGATTAAGTAGGATTAAAGCTTGTAGATGATTTTTTGGGAGCTTGGTTATCTATTATTTTGTGATTTCCCCTCGAATTCAAGGTAACATTCCTTCAATTTCTTGATAAATTCGTAGAAATTAGGGCATTGAATTCTTAAACTTTAAGGGTAGATTTGAAACCCTATTTGTGTTTCATTTGTACTCAACTTTTGAACACAACTTTCTTGTCCTTTGAGGGATTTCATGACTATTTTAATTTTTGGATTCCATTTACGGGCACCACAGGCCCACTATTGACCCAAAATTCAACTCGATCCTTAATATAGAAATATAGGTCTCATTTGACTCTTAATGACGTGCAGATTATGATTTTGATAGCATGGCAACATTTTGAGATCGTAGAGTGAAGATGGACGTTTAGTGGACAATTCATGGATTTGCAGTTCAACTTTGTGGTAGGCTTATGTCTAATCTTCTTCATAAGATGATGTTTTTATATGTTACATGTGAATGTTAATGTTAAGATTTATTATTGGTAGAACACCATGACTTAGTCTTGATTAGTGAAGTTTTGAGGATTAAAAGAGGGTTCATTTGGCTCACTTTAGATCAAGACTTGTGTTATCCCTTGAGGACTTACTTACGGATACTAGGCATGGTTGAGACTAATGGGCCTTTAATATGAGATTCCTTCGTGATTGATGATGGTGATTGTTGGAATCCTTGGGGATTGCACCACACAGTGAGAGACCAGGTCCCTCAAAGGCAATCACAAGCAATCAAAAAATAAAGTGCAGAAAACTAAAGGTTGTGTAGGGAAATAACAACACTCAATATTTAACGTGGAAACCTCCTGGATCAAGGGAGGAAAAACCATGGCTTTCTATCACAAGCACCTAAAAATTTCACTATAATCAACCTCTTGATTACAAACTCAAACTTGAACCTAACTCTAGGTTCCTCTCGCTTGTAAGACCTCAACTACAAGCTTATCTTAACAACTCTGCCAAGGCAATCTCCGAACTGATTAACTCTAATCAGTATCAAACTTAGGCAACACTACCTAATCACTCTCTAAACAAAAAGAAAAGATCATTACTCTTATATCATGAGTAATTGATTACAAATCAGGACTCACTCAGGACACTCTCTAATTCAGCACACACATATGGCAAAAGAGCTTGAGCAATATCAGATATGGAGTTTTTGCCTTTCTCTCTCTTCAACACTTTTTTTGTATTTATAAAAACTATTTGATAAAGAAGCATCTTTTTACTTTTATAGATGAGTTATGATTAGGGACAAAATGTCATTGGACCAGGTGTCCTAATTAGTACAAGCAACACCTGCCAGTTTGTTACACAAACGGACAAAGTTGTGCTGACACGTGCCAGATGTACTGTTGTTTCAAACATCCAAGGGACTTGGTCCCTTGTAGTTATCTGCTCATCATAAAAAATACATATATAAATTTCCCCTCCCCCACTTTTTGATGATAAAAAACCAACCTCAAAGATTTGAGCATCAATACACATTCATCATATTTAATCAGTGTGATTTCCACTACTGATGATGAATATTCCCCCTATCATCAAGCTTTCACCATTATGCAATACAAGGACCTGGTCCTTTTGTTGTTATTTACTTATCAAGATTCAATTTATTCCCCCTGTCATCATACATCCTTCATCCATCTATTCATCACATCACTTTTTTTCCCCTATCAGCACACCACTTGAAATCTGCAACTCAACTTATCATAAGTATCTTCAATAATTGCATTGCACCTATTCTTTACATCCAAAGTTAGTATTCCCCCTTTTCGCATTATTGAAAAGTGAGTACAATAAACCAAGAGTAAAATAAGAACAAATTAGTTAAATCATAGCCACTGGGCAACACTAACATGAAGAACAACTTTGAAATTTAAAGGGAACAAATGTAACACACAAAACAAGGATTCATTCATAAGTAGAGAATTAGTATCATTGTTATGCATAATTTAAATGTTCTAGGGAAAAAGCCACAGGAATCAAGAAGGATTAACAAATGAAAGACCGGGAAATTTTTTTTGAAGGAGCAGGGTCAGGTTGTTGTTGAGATGCCTTATCTTTGCATTCAGGCTAAGGACCTCATCAGTTAATATTGACACCCTCTTCTACAGTTCAACATTCTTAGTTCTGAGCATTTCAGAGACATGTGGGCTTCTTTTGGAGAGATGCTAAATTGTCACCTGGAGCTTCTTAATTTCTTTATCCTTGGTAGCTAGGTTGAACTTCTGTTCTTCTATTTCATTGTTGAACTCCCTTTGAGAAATGCTACCTTATTTAACACATTTAGTTTTGACCAGTATCTTCATGTCAAGAATTTGTAGCACATATCCTTAGGTTTCATTTTCACAGACAATACAAAATTGGTCAAATACTTTGTTCAACCAATATCCATAAGGCATTCCATGTTTTCCATTTTTTCCAAGAACAACTTTGTGAATGTGTTCCATTATGAAAGAAGGTAGATTAATGAATTTAAAGCTACTAAGGCATTCCATCACATACAAATCAGTGGTTGAGGCAATGTTTTTCTTTTGTAATCTAGGCAGAATCACCTTGTTCACAAAGTCAAAGATCAATTGAAATTCACTCTCGACTGATTTTCTATTCACTGCAGCCATAAATTTCCTTTTGACCTTTGATGCATTTCCTAAGAATTCTACTGAAGGCAGCTGCATTGAGACAGTTCTTACACCATATGTAGGAACTTCCAAAATTCTTCCCAATGTTTCTTCATTCAGATTTATTTTCTTTCCTTGGACGTTGATGTGTGAGAAAATGCTAACACATTTTATGCTTTTAACCTTGAATAATTGCGAAGTCTTAAGTAACTTTTGTCGTTTTTGATGATTTTATCTTTGATATTGCAGAGAAAGGCTAAATAAAGAAAAATCAATAACAATGCAGAAAAAGAGTTGAATTCTGAGAAAAAAAAGTTGAAAGTGGCTGACGATATTTGTGATAAGTCGTCAGCCTTGTGATAAGATATCAGGCCCAACATCAGCCTTAACCAGAGAATAAGAGTTTCAGTGAAAGTTGTGATGACATTTTGTGATAGGACGTCAAAAATGTGATACATCGTTAGCCTTAGGCAGAAGATTATCAAATAGGAAGAGGAACTGACGACATTTCTAATACGTCGTCAGCCTCCTGATAAGGCATTAAGATTTGTCGTCATCCTTAGGCAGAACTTGGCTAGAATTAAAGAAGGACTGATGACATTTTTGATATGTCGTCAGATCCTTGATAAGGCATCACAAATGGCATCCCCTGTCCAAGCAGAAGAATTATTTTGTTATTTTATTTCCTTAATTAAGCTTAATTATAAATAGCAGCTTTTAGGGTTTATTGACGTACTACTACTTTTACTTTTACTACTACACTTATTTTTAACTAATCATTATTGAGAATTGATTGAACTTCAAGTTTTAGAGAATTCTCTCTCTAGTTTTCTCTGTAAACTCCATTATTATTTTTGGATTTTTCTCTTGTGATCTAATTGGAGAAACACTTGTTATTCATATGTCTATAAGTTTCTCTTATGAATCATGAATTCAATTATGTATTTTGTTCATTACATCATGCGTGGCTAAATTTCCTTAGCCCAGATTATGGAATCTAGGGGCTAGGGCTTGTACAGTTGTTAAGTGATCAAGATTCAAAAGGTAGCAGAAATCCTTGATGGTCTGTGGTTTTACATTTAATTTATTGGTTGCAAACGATAGATTGCACCTACTTTGATTTTCTTAAAATAAGAAATCATGCATAGTAAGAAGTGAATTATCAACATGGACTTGGAGGCGTTAACCCTCTAGTTAATAATCGACGCTGTAACATGGTTAGTTAACCTGAGATAAAATCTATTCTGTAAACATAAATTCCCTAAGTTCGAAAGGGTTAGGTAGTTAACGCCTAAGTAGGTCGAAAGACATTTAGGTATACCTTCGATAAAGATATTCTGTTGTCCAGACCTACCGTAAGAGTCTTGAATCACTACAATAACTGTCAAGTACCAAAACCCTTAGTGACCATAATTCTAGTTTTCCATATAACATTGATTACAAACAGTGATACTAAAGTGACAAAATTACTTGATACTCTCTACAACCCACTTTTATAGGAAACAACCGACTACCAGTTGATTAACTTGCAAATGACTTAAATTGACACCATATTCCCTGTGGGATTCGACCCCAACCTAGCTGGGTTTTATATTGACAACGATCGCTTACATTCTCATCAGAGAGGTGTAATTTGAGCATTATAAAAATGGCGCCATTGCCGGGGAATACGATTGTGAATTGAAGTTTGTGTACACTAAATGACTGTTAGTCACATTTCCAAATTTTAAATTTATTTGTTGTTTTTGTTTATTGTAGGAATATAGTGGTGTATGCCAAATACGAGAAGTTCAGGAAAAACGTTATTACCTTTCAATCCTGAACCACAACTAATTGGCAGAATGGTAGACCCATAGGATGCTGAGAGACTATCCGCCTTTTGTAGAGCTCAGGTTAATGTGCAGAATGAGGGTCAACAGGAACATCACCTAAATCCTGATGATGATGACTTGAGGTATGAAAAGTTTTTGAATCCTAGAAACCCTAGGAGAGCGGAGAAAATTGCTGCCCCAGTGTAGCGAAATATTATCAGGAACCGTCCATTCAGATGGAGATAGGATCGGCTGCCTGTCCATTATGATCTATATGATGATATGATGGGATGGACGGAGCAGGTGCAACAGGTGAAATCATCCCTCCACCGTTGGAACCTAGAGCAAAATTCAGCATCACGAGTACTATGATTCAACTCCTTAATCTGAAGGGGTTGTTTGGTGGCCTGCCTGGAGATGACCCAAATATGAAATTGGTGAACTTTATCACCATTTGTAAATCTTTTGATAATCTAGGAGTAGGCTAGAATGCTATTCGGTTGAGATTGTTCTCGTTTTCTTTGTCTGGGGAGGCAACAATATGGTTAAACGAGCTGGCGCCCGATTCTATAACTAACTGGAAATAGTTTAAAGAGGCATTCCTAGAATGGTTCTTTCCACCCTCCAGGAGGGTACAGTTGAGGGACGAAATCAACAACTTCAGTTAGCTCCCGACTGAAGCATTGCATGAAACCTGGGAGAGATTAAAAATGAATTTGGCACAATGCTCGAACCACAACATGATGGACTTACAATTGATAGAGACTTTGTACATAGCTCTTAACTCTGTAACAAATCCTATTGTAGATAATGATGTTAGTGGTTCATTTGTTTATCTTTCATTCCCTGAAGCTTCGTACATGCTTGATAGAATAACCAAACAGAGTCGGGCTTACCATACCAGGGATTCTGTAAGCCCCACTATTTCTGTTGGTATGACTATGGAACAATGCTGGTGATGTTGGGTGTATTTACACGCCTAAAACGCCATAATTTACCCATGTTATAGCTAAGTTTTGAGGATAAAATATATAATTCCTGCACTTTTAGTCCATTTTCCTGTAAGTGAGCTAACCTACGTGATTAGCATGTTTTCAGGTATTAATGATGGAGATTTCAGCACTTTGTGGACCTTTGGGAATCAAAGGAAAACTTCACAGAAGAGGGAAGACAGCTTTTGGAAGCTTATGGACTGAATGTGACGCATGGAGAAATTATCCCAGGCAAAAGCAGTAGTTTTAAATACTTAGGGGTGCAGCAGTAACTTAATAGGACTAGGACAAGGATGTTATAAAAACCCTATTTTGCTGAATTTTTCAGCATTCATGCAGAAATTCAGTCGACACTTTTTATTTTATTCAGTTTACAGATTCTGTAAGTTTAGACAGAGAGAAAAAACGCTACAAGAACGGCTAGAGAGGAAATCACGTCATTCTCATAGTGACGCCAATACATACCCATCGTGAGATTGTTATCGTTTTGGTATGATGATGATGATGTCTTCGTTGTTTTCCTTTACAATCATGAGTAGCTAAACTTCTCTGTTAGGGTTATGGAAGCCTTTTTATATACTATCTATTACTATGAGTTTGTGAATTCTTGATGTGTATGCTACTTATATCATTACTCTCTTCGTTTTAACTTAATTCTCGTGGTTGCAAACATAGAGAATAAGCCATTATAGCATTAACTTGTTCGAGAGAAAAGTTACATGTTTGGAAAAGAGAGTGTGACAAGGAAATAGGGCTACCAACCCCTATTTACACGTTAGTGCCGTAACTAGGTTAACCTCTTGGAGAGTTCGTACCGTTAGTTATATGCTTTAAGCTCGAGAGAGTTAAAGTGAAATAATACTTGATGGTTGAGAAACACTAGGATTTACCATTAAAATACAAATCTCTATAAGTGCATACATGTCTGAATTCTGCATTACTCATAGTTAATAGATACGTAGAACTCATAAGGTGGACATAACCCTAACTTATTTTTCTCTGTGATTAAATCTTACTAAACAAAACATTCTGTTGTTACTTTGATAGCATTAATTCACGCCACAATCCAATCCCCTCTTTTCCGTGGAATTTTCGATCAACAGTCTACTAATAATTGCAACACTTAGTGACCAAGTATTCCCTGTGGGATTCGACACCCAACCCAGTTGGGTTCAATATTTGACAACGACCACTTACACTCTTACGAGAGCTATAGTTTGGGCGTTATCAAATTTTGGCGCCGCTGCCGGGGAATACAGTTGTCAACTAAGTTTGTGATAGTTACTAGACCATTTGGTCAAAGATTCTCGAATTTTACTTTTAGTTGTTGTTTTTGTTTTATTCAGGTTCTGTTGAGTGCATGCCAAATACTTGTAGTTCTGGTCAGCCATTATTACCCATAAATCCTGAACCTCAACTTATTGGCAAAATGGATGCACAGCGTGACATTGACAGAAGGGCGGCTCAACAGGAGCAGGCTAGATTAGCTGCACTGGCAGCTTCTCAAGTACATCAATAGAATATTGATAACCCAGGGCGAGCAAAAAATCCTGATGATGAGGACCTGGGTGATGATGAGTTACTAAATCCTAGGCGTACTGATGAGGTGGAGGCACCTATGCACAGGAGAGATCGTCAAGCTAGAATGAGGCCTGACTGCCGAGATGTGCAGGCTCCTTTTGATGATGATGATGACGATCTGGATGGAGCTGGTGCCACTGGGGATATTATTCCTTCACCCTTGGCACCCGGTGCTAAGTTCAATATCACTAGCACCATGATTCAGTTATTGCAGCTCAAGGGGTTATTTGGTGGACTTGCAGGAGATGATACGAATATGCATCTGGTCAATTTTATTTCAACATGCAAGTCGTTTGACAATCCAGGAGTTGGGCAGAATGCAATTCGGCTGCGCTTATTTCCATTGTCTCTGTCTGGGGAGGCAACTCTATGGTTGAACGGGCTAACTCCTGATTCTATTACTAATTGGAGGCAACTGAAAGACGCTTTCCTAGAAAGATTCTTTCCGCCATCCAAGAGAGCCCAACTACGGGATGAGATCAACAATTTTCAACAGCTTCCAACTGAAGCTCTCCATGAAACATGGGAGAGGTTCAAGAAGAAGCTTATGCGGTGCCCAAACCATCAGATGATGAATATCCACTTGATGGAAATATTATATAGGGCTTTGAACTTGATGACAAAGCCAGTGGTTGATAATGCTGCAGGTGGGTCATTCATGGACCTTACTTTTCTTAAGGTAAGTGATATGCTAGATCGTATGACAAAGCTTAGTAGAGGTTGGCATACCAGGGATTCTGAGGTAGCAAGCTCTACCGTATCTATTGGCTTGACTGCAGAGCAGAGGCGTAGACAAGAGAAACGTGATCAAGATATGGCTCACATGAAAACGCAGATGGATCTTCTTACCAAGCACTTATTATCAGGGAATACCGAAAAGAGTAAGGCCGTTGTATCACAGGGAAGAGATGAATCCGACTCTGAGGAAGAAACGAACTACTTGAATAATCAGGGGGGGTTTCCGAGGCAATGCCCAAGGAAACCAAGGTCGGAACTATTATGATAAATCTGGATACAAGGACCGCGATCAAGGTGGTTGGAAGAATAAGACTGACAGGAGTGGTTTGTATGTTCCTCCTGGAAACCGTGAGACTGTGGCGTCTGGCTCTGGAAAGATGTCCATGGATGATATGATGGCTAAGCTGTTGAAAGGGGTGGAGGCAACCAATATGGGCGTTACTGAGGTAAAGAATGATTTTTCATCAATAAATCAATTGGTTGATTCGCATTCTACCTCGATAAAACAGCTGGAGCAACAATTGAGTCAACTATCAGCGACATTAAATCAAAGAAAGGCTAGCACCTTACCTAGCGACACTGTGCAAAACCCAAGGAATGATGGATCATGTATGGCCATTACTACCAGGAGTGCTAAAGCGTTGGAAAATCCATCCAAAGAAAAGCAGGTGATTGATGATATAGCAGATAATGTTATTGATGCAGAATGTGAAGATGCCGCAGAAGCTGAAGATAGTGTTCCTGACATTACCCCTAGACGTCTGCAGCCTAAAAAAATCGATAATCAGAAGCAAGATAAAAAGGAAGTGGCGGAGAAAACTATTCCCCTTCCACTACCACCTTTTCCTCAGAGACTGAAGAAGAAAGCCGATGACACCAGGTTCAGTAAATTCATGACTATGTTGAAGAAGCTGACTATTAATGTTTCTTTGGTGGAGGCGCTAGAGCAGATGCCCGGATACGCTAAATTCATGAAGGACATTTTGACAAAGAAGCGGGAAACAAGCTATGAGCTGGTAGATAATGTTCATCATTGCAGTGCAATCACTACAAGATCGCTAGTTCAGAAGAAGGCAGATCCTGGTGCTTTCACTATTCCTTGCACGGTTGGATCTTTAGATTTTGCTAAGGCATTATGCGATTTGGGAGCTAGCATCAATTTGATGCCGCTATCTATTTACAGAAAGTTGGGGTTGGGTGATCCTACACCAACCAATATGCAGCTCATGATGGCAGATAGGTCAGTAAAATGGCCTGTTGGTATCTTATATGATGTGTTGGTGAAGGTTTCCACCTTCATCTTTCCTGCAGACTTTGTTATTTTGGATTGCGAGGTAGATTCTGAAGTTCCCATAATCTTGGGGTGTCCTTTCCTTGCAACAGGAAGTGTGCTTATTGATCTAAGAGCTAATGAGTTTTTATTTTGGATGAATGATGAAGTGGTCCATTTTGATGTATGCAAATCAATGAAGCAGCCCAAAGATATGAATGTGTTATCTGTAGCTGATGTTTATTATGATGATGAGTAAGCGACAAAGGATCTCATTTTTGCAACAAAGTGTTTTGAGTTTCCTTAGCAAAATATGGGGTGAAACAGCATAGAGTGGAAACTCCATATCACCCATAAACTAGTGGGCAAGTGGAGGTATCAAATCGGGAGATTAAAGCCATCCTTGCTAAAACGGTGAACATTAGTAGGCAAGATTGGTCTCAAAAGCTTGATGATGCCTTATGGGCATATAGGAATGCTTTCAAGACACCCATCGACATGTTACCATTTTAGCTAGTCTATGGAAAAGCATGCCACTTACCAATAGAGCTAGAGCACAAGGCATTATGGGCACTCAAAAGGTTAAATCTGCATTGGAAGGAAGCAGCGGAGCTGAGATTAGGGAAACTGAATGAGATGGATGAATTTCGTCTCAGGGCTTATGAAAGAGTAGACATATACAAAGAGAAGATAAAGAAGTATCATAATCAGAGGATCCAGAAATGATATTTCCAATAAGGTGACCTAGTGCTTCTGTTCAATTCCAGGCTAAAACTGTTCCCAGGTAAACTCAAATCCAAGTGGTCTGGCCCGTTTAGAGTTAGTCAAGTCTACTCATCTGGAGTAGTATAACTTGAAAGTTAAGACGATAGCTTCTTCAAAGTTAATGGGCAGCGAGTCAAACTCTATATCATCCCAAAAGACTCAGTGACTGGAGTTGCGACTATATATCACGATGAAGTCTGAGTAATCGAGATACCTGAGTTTTGCCACGATGTTAAATCAGGCGCAACATGAGAGGCAACCCGTGATCTTCATGCTTGATATTCTAGGTATACCCTAACCCTTAGTTTAGTTTTGTTTTGATTTTAAGTTGAGGGTGTAGGGTAGGTTGTTGTTGTAACATATTTTGTAGTGACTAGGAGAAATACAAGTACAGAAAGCAATTGACATGTTTTTGATTAATTTTTGAACACCTCTCCAATGTATTGTTTACATAACTATGTGAATTACATTTACTTGTGACCATTGTGCATCTTGTTATGGCATTAGTTTAGTTGATAATCATTGTTGAACAATTGCATGAACCAGATAAGTAGTAACTTGTGATGTAGTGGTGTGCCATGTGTGTGTCAGGTCTTACTCAATTCCCTTTGTATGTTGAAGCTAGATCCTGCCTGGTTAGTCTTACCATGGTTGAGAGATAGAGGTTAGGAAAGAATCATAGGCCGTTGTTGATGTTAGCCTAAATGACCTTCCCGTTATGCATGATATCCCTTGATCCCAATTTCTAGCCTAAATTGCCTATTTCTTATTATAAAACTTCTCACCTTCCCAGTTATATCATAATGAACCTGTGTTGGCCCTGGTCCTTCTTGGACACTGTGCACCTTGACTTAGGAAAATAGCCTAAGTTGAGGGTGGCTATCATAGGGATACGTGATATAAATTGACTAAAAAGAGAGGTAGAGTAAAAGAAAAAGAACAAAAACTTGGGTGGTATGGAAAAAGAATAAGAAAAGAAAAGTTATGAAATAGAGAAAAAGAATAAATAAGAAAAACCACATCCATCCTGAATGTGTGTGATCAAGAAAAGAAGAAAAGAGAAAAACAGAAAAAGAGAAAAAAAAATGTTAATAAGTGAACCCCAAAAGTTAAGGTAGTGCCAAGGAGGCTTAGTCACTCTAAATGTCACTGAATATCATACCAACCCTTAGCCTACGTTACAAGCCGAAGAAAAGACCTATAGTGATCCTAACTCACCTGTATGGAAACCTTGGTAGTGAAAATAAGGGCAAGCCTATGGTATTTGGCATACATTGATTGGAACTTTATTTTGAGAGTGAGTGTCGATTGATTATCCCCATAGTTACATATGTAGTTTCTGATATGAGTGGGGTGATGATAGGCGGATTTACACGCCTATATCAATATATTTTGCCCATATTTTAGCCTAGTTTTGAGAACAAATTATATATTTCATGCACTTTTAGTCCTTTTTCCTGTAAGTGAGCTAACGAACGTGATTAGTAAAGTTTCAGGTATAAATGATGCAGAATTCAGCATTTTATGGCTTACTTGACACAAAAGAAAGCTCACGAAGAAAGGGAAGGGAGTTTACACGCCTAAGGACCAAAACTGCTGCATGGAAAATCTGTCCCGGGCTAAAACAGCATTCCTGAAGACTTTGGGGGACCAAAACTGCTGCATGGAAAATCTGTCCCGGGCTAAAACAGCAATTCTGAAGACTTTGGGGACTTACAGACACAAAGCTGAATTTTGACAATGATACATTAACCTAGTACAATTAGGTTATGTATTTCATTATTTTAAGTGGATTATGATAATGTTACCTTAACCTAGTACATATGGGTTAAGGATTTCATTAGTTTAGTAGGATTTGGTTATTTATTTCATTAGCTTAGTAGGATTAGGAGATGGGTATTATAAATACCCTATCATGCTAGAGATTTAGGGGGCCGCTACTCCTCTATTATTCTACACTACAAACAATTCTACAACTCTTCTAATCTTTCCATCAATTCTATTTTCGTCTATTCTTCTATTCTTAAATTCTGCAACAAGAGAAACGTTACTCTGCAAGAAATCACACCTAACGCCTACCACTCTTGTGCTACACGAAATTGATCATTATTGTGGTATAATAACAATGTCAATTGTGGTTTCCTTCGCATTCATGGGTAACTAAACTTCTCTGTTGGGGTTATGGAAGCCGAATGAGTTACTATCTATTGCTGTGAGTTTGTGAGTTCGAGGCACGTATATTGCTTATATCATTATTCTCTTTATCTTAATCTACATTCTTTGCGGTTGCAAACGCAAGAATACGCCAGTCTAATATTTAACTTGTTCGAGAGAAAAGTTATTTGTCTGGAAAAGAGATAATGTCAAGGTAGTAGGACACCCTTTCCTATTAAAAAGCTAGTGCCGTAACTGGACTAACCTCTTGGAGAATTCGTACTGTTAGACACGCTTTAAGCTCGAGAGAGTTAAAGTGAAATAGTCCTTGTTTAGGTCGAGAGACGCTTGGATTTACCATCGACTACAATCCTCTATAAGCAATTGCATGTCAGAATTCTACACACTCATAGCCAAGAGAGACGTATACCTCAGAAGGTGGACATAACCCCAACGCCTCAATTCTCATTGTTTACAACTTACGTAACAATCTTTCTCTTTTACTTTGCTATTTTCAGCTTTTATTTAATTGTTTTGGTGACACATTACAATCCCCCCTTTTTTACGAGACTTGCATCAAAAGTTTAGTAATCTTGCTTACTTGTTGGCCAAGCTATTCCCTGTGGGATCGATACCCAACCCAGGTTGGGTTCTATATTTGCTAACGACCGCTTTACACTCCTTCGAGAGCTGTAGATTGAGCGTTATCAAAAATTGGCGCCGCTGCCGGGGAATACAAGTGTCAATCAAGTTCGTGAAAATTACTAGACCCTTTGGTCAAAGATTCTCGTACTTTTACTTTTAGTTTTTGTTTTTGTCTACTGCAGGTTTTTATTTTAGTGCATGCCCCATACTCGAAGTTCTGGTCAACCGTTATTACCAATCAATCCTGAACCACAACGCATTGGTAGAATGGAAGCACAAGCTGAAATCGCAAGGATGGCTGCTCAACAGGAACAAGCAAGATTGGCTGCCCTTGCCGCAGCCCAGGTTCAACAGCAGAACATTGATAACCCTGCACGAGCACCAAATCCTGACGATGAGGATTTAGGTGATGACGAGTTACTAAACCCTAGGCGTGATGCTGAAATCGTAACACCTGCCAACAGAAGAGGTCGACAAGCTCGGTATAGATATGATCACCAACCTATGCAGCCAGCTTTCGATGATGATGATGATGATCTTGATGGTGCCGGAGCCACTGGAGCTATCATTCCACCACCATTAGCGCCCGGAGCCAAGTTCAACATCACAAGCACCATGATTCAGTTATTGCAACTCAAGGGATTGTTTGGTGGACTAGCAGGCGATGATCCGAATATGCATCTCATCAACTTTATTTCTACATGCAAGTCTTTTGACAATCCTGGTGTTGGTCAGAATGCAATTCGATTACGTCTATTTCCATTGTCTCTGTCTGGGGAGGCAACACTATGGTTGAATGGGCTGACTCCTGATTCAATTACAAATTGGAGGCAATTGAGAGACGCTTTCCTAGAAAGATTCTTTCCGCCTTCCAAAAGGGCACAATTGAGAGATGAAATCAGCAACTTTCGTCAGCTTCCCACTGAAGCTCTTCATGAAACATGGGAGAGGTTCAAGACAAAGCTAGCAAGATGCCCAAACCATCACATGACTAATGTTCACCTCATGGAGATATTGTATAGAGCCTTGAATTCAATAACTAAGCCAGTGGTGGATAACGCAGCTGGAGGATCTTTTATGGACCTCACATTTGGTCAAGCAAGCAATATGCTAGATCGCATGACGAAACAAAGTAGAGCTTGGCATACCAGGGATTCTGAGGTAGCAAGCCCCACTTATTCTATAGGCATGACTGCAGACCAAAGAAGAAGACAAGAAGAACGTGATCAAGATATGGCGCACATGAAAACACAAATGGATCTTCTTACAAAGCATTTATTAGCAGGGAAGACCGAAAAAGTGAAAGCTGTGGCGCTAAAAGGAAGAGACGAATCTGATTCAGAAGAAGAAGCCAACTACTTGAACAATCAGGGGGGTTTCCGAGGGAATGCCCAAGGAAACCAAGGTCGGAACTATTATGATAATTCTGGAAACAAGGACCAAGGTAGTTGGAGAAAAAACAATGAAAAGAGTGGTGTTTATGTTCCCCCTGGTAGACGTGATACCACCACATCTAATTCTGGAAGTATGGAAGACATGATGGCTAAATTATTGAAAGGAGTGGAAACAACAAGCGCGGGAGTTACTGAGGTAATCAATGATTTGTCTTCTATGAAACAACTAGTTGATTCTCATTCCACTTCAATCAAGCAAATAGAGCAGCAACTAAGCCAACTTTCAGCAGCACTCAATCAAAGAAAGGCTGGCACTCTACCTAGCGATACTGTGCAAAACCCAAGGAATGATGGGTCATGCATGGCCATCACTACCAGAAGTGGTAAGGTGCTGGAACCTTCAGCAAAAGACAAGCAAGTGGTTGAAGAAGTTGCTGACATGGATGATAACGCAAAAGGAGAAGATGCCGCAACAACCAGTCCTGACGTCAAGGACGTCATGCCCAGTGACGTGCAGCCTAAAAAAATAGAAAAACGGAAGCAAGAGGAGAAGAAAGCCATGGAGAGAACACTTCCATACCCACCACCACCTTTTCCTCAAAGATTGAAGAAGGTGGCTGAGGACACGAAGTTCAGCAAATTCATGACTATGTTAAAGCAGCTGACCATTAATGTTCCATTGGTGGAGGCACTTGAACAAATGCCTGGGTATGCGAAATTTATGAAAGATCTTTTGACTAAGAAGAGGGCAGCAAGTTATGAGCTGAAGGATGATGTGCATCATTGTAGTGCAATTGCTACCCGATCGATAGTTCAGAAGAAGGCCGACCCCGGAGCTTTCACTATTCCTTGCACTGTCGGATCTTTGAACTTTGCCAAAGCATTATGTGACTTAGGAGCCAGCATCAACTTGATGCCATTATCGATCTACAAGAAGTTGGGGTTAGGAGATCCTACGCCAACTAACATGAGGCTGGTTATGGCAGATAGGTCGGTAAAACGACCGGTTGGTATTCTATGTGATGTCTTGGTAAAGGTTTCTTCATTTATCTTTCCATCAGACTTCGTCATCTTGGATTGTGAAGCAGATTCAGAGGCTCCCATAATCTTGGGACGTCCTTTCCTTGCTACAGGAAGTGTGCTCATTGATTTGAGAGCTAATGAACTTTCATTCCGAATAAATGACGAAGTGGTTCGATTTGATGTTTGCAAATCAATGAAGCAACCCAAAGATCTGAGTGTATTTTCTGTGGCTGATGTTGTCTTTGACGATGAGAAAGAACGCCTTGAAGAAGAGCAAATTCTTGATGATCCTTTGGAGGTTTTGCTCATGAAAGGAGAGAATGAGGATGCTGAAATTTCTGAAGAAGCTGTTTGTGCGCTATCGGAATTAGGGACATATCGCTATACTCCCAAGAAGCTGGATCTTGATCTCAAGAATCGACCCACACCACCAGTCAAGCCATCTATTGAAGAACCACCCACACTAGAATTGAAGGAGCTGCCAAGTCATCTGAAGTACGCATTCTTAGGAAGCGGAAACACACTTCCAGTCATAGTGGCAGCCGATTTGGGTGAGCAACAAGTTGCAGCTCTTATTTTGATCTTACGCAAGTATATTAGAGCCATTGGATGGACCATTGCGGATATTATTGGTATTCCACCTGGGATTTGCTCACATAAAATTCAGCTCCAAGAAAAGTGCACACCTACCATTGAACATCAAAGGCGTTTAAACCCACCGATGCAAGAAGTGGTGAAGAAGGAGATTATAAAGTGGTTAGACGCAGGAGTTGTATATCCTATCTCTGATAGTACGTGGGTAAGTCCTGTACAATGTGTTCCCAAGAAAGGAGGAATGACGGTAGTCGCAAATGCAAAGAATGAACTTATTCCACTCAGGCCCGTTACTGGATGGAGAGTATGCATGGACTACCGCAAGCTGAATTCGTGGATACTCAAGGATCACTTCCCCATGCCATTTATGGACCAAATGCTAGATCGATTAGCGGGGAAAGGATGGTTTTGCTTCTTGGATGGTTATTCAGGTTATAATCAGATTTGTATTGCTCCCGAAGATCAAGAGAAGACAACGTTCACATGCCCATATGGTACGATTGCCTTCAAACGCATGCCATTCGGGTTGTGTAATGCACCAGCCACCTTTCAACGTTGTATGATGTCTATTTTCTCTGATATGGTTGAAGACACTTTGGAGGTATTTATGGACGACTTTTCAGTTGTCGGTGAGTCTTTTGAAGCATGTTTGGCAAACTTGAGCATGGCATTGCAAAGATGTGTAGAGTTCAACCTTGTGCTGAATTGGGAGAAGTGCCACTTCATGGTAAAAGAAGGAATCGTTCTTGGGCACAAGATCTCTGAAAGAGGAATAGAGGTTGATCGAGCAAAAATAGAGGTAATTGAGAAGCTACCGCCTCCAATTTCGGTGAAGGGAGTCCGTAGTTTTCTTGGCCATGCTGGTTTCTATCGTAGATTCATCAAAGACTTTTCCAAAATTTCTAGTCCATTGTGCAAACTACTGGAGAAAGATGCGAAGTTTAACTTCAATGACAATTGCTTAAAGACATTCGAATGCCTTAAAGGAAAACTCATTGAAGCCCCTATCATGGTAGCACCAGATTGGACGCTCCCGTTTGAGGTCATGTGCGATGCTAGTGGTATAGCCGTTGGTGCTGTTCTTGGACAAAGAAAGGAGAAACTATTTCATCCTATCTACTATGCGAGTAAGGTCCTAAATGAAGCCCAAAGGAACTACACTGTTACTGAACAAGAGCTTCTAGCGGTTGTATATGCGTTTGAGAAGTTTCGTGCCTATCTATTGGGTACCAATGTGATCGTCCATACAGACCATGCAGCTCTTAAGTATCTAATGACGAAGAAGGATGCCAAACCAAGGTTGATTCGATGGGTACTGCTGCTGCAAGAGTTTGATTTCGAAGTCAAAGATAGAAGAGGTTGCGAGAACCAAGTGGCTGATCACCTATCTAGACTTGAGAATGAACCTGTGGCGCAACCTGAAAATCAGATTGATGATGCATTCCCTGACGAGGAGATATTAGCGACAAAAATGGAGAAAGTACCATGGTATGCCGACTTTGCAAATTTTGTAGATAGTAATGTGATACCTGCCAACTTATCTTACCACTAAAGGAGGAAGTTTATGCATGGATTCAGCACTACTATTGGGATGAACCTTATTTGTTTCGAAGATGCGCGGATGGGATCATTCGACGATGTATATCCCATGAAGAAGTACCTTCTATATTGGAAGCATGCCACACTTCGCAAGTTGGAGGACATCATGCAGGAAATCGAACGGCAAGAAAAGTATTGCAAAGTGGTTATTATTGGCCCTCGATATTCAGAGATGCATACGACTATGTGAGAAGGTGTGACCAATGCCAACGTCAAGGTACTATTTCAAAACACCATGAAATGCCCATGTCCAAAATTATGGAGGTAGAACTTTTTGATGTGTGGGGTATTGATTTCATAGGTCCATTCGTGAATTCGTTTGGAATGAAGTACATCTTGGTTGTTGTGGATTATGTTTCGAAATGGGTTGAAGCTGTAGCATTGGCCGACAACGAAGGAAAGCGTGTTGTAGCGTTCTTAAAGAAGAATATCTTCTCTCGCTTTGGGGTACCTCGTACTATCATAAGTGATGGAGGATCGCACTTTTGCAACAAGCTATTCAAATATGTATTGGCCAAGTATGGTGTCAAGCAACACAAGGTAGCTACGCCTTATCATCCCCAAACTAGTGGACAAGTAGAGGTTTCCAATCGCGAGATTAAGCAAATCCTTGCAAAGACGGTTAATGCAAATAGGAAGGATTGGTCTCGAAAGCTAGATGATGCACTATGGGCATATAGGACTGCATTCAAGACACCCATTGGCATGTCTCCTTATCAACTAGTTTATGGGAAGGCTTGTCATCTACCCATCGAGCTTGAATGCAAGGCATTGTGGGCATTGAAGCACTTGAATCTGAATTGGAATGATGTGAAGAATCTGAGGTTGGAGCAGCTGAACGAATTAGATGAGTTCCGTCTCCATGCATATGAAAGATCGTATTTATACAAGGAGCGGATGAAGAAGTATCATGATCAGCGGATTGTTCGACGAAACTTCCAAAAGGGTGATATGGTACTACTCTTCAACTCCAGATTTAAGCTCTTCCCAGGTAAGTTAAAATCTAAGTGGTCTGGTCCATTTAAAGTTATCCAAGTCTACTCGTCTGGAGTAGTCGAATTGGAAGACAATAAGGGTGTTGTCTTCAAAGTGAATGGCCAACGTGTTAAGCCGTATATCGGTCCTCTTGACTCGATGAATGACATGGCCATCACTTATCTCGACGAAGTCTAAGTACTCGAGATTACTACGTCGAGCCACGACAATAAATAAGGCGCTAGATGGGAGGAAACCCATCGTTTATCGTTTATCGTTTATCATTTTTCATTTTTCATTTCAGTATGTGTTTTGCTTTTGATAAATAAAAATCCAAAAATAAGAGTCGTGCCACGACCAAAACTAAGGCGCTTGGTGGGAGGCAACCCATCGTACTAATCGTTTTCATTTGTTTGAGCGAATATAGGTGCAAGAAGTTTTCAACGAGGAGATTGATTTCAATTGACGATTTGGACGCATTGTATGGTAAAGTTGGTAAATTAGGAAGGGTGATGCATAAGGCTATGGATTGAGCCTTTCCCACGCCAAAATAGGCTTCGAGGAAGGCTAGGCCTTGGTAAAACTAGGCCACAAATGATGCACAACCTATCCTATAGCCTAAGGTCCCGGAATCTAGTGTGCTATACACTATGCGCCGCCTATTACTAGGTATGCTTTTGACTATGCGCCGCCTATGCTATGGCATTTGGTCTCAGTATCTCATATGCTATAGACTATGCGGCGCATATGTCCCATTATGCCATAGACAATGTGCCGCATATGTCTACAAATGCCATAGACTATGCGGCGCATATGTCCCATTATGCCATAGACAATGCGCCGCATATGTAGGAATTTTGTCTCCAAAACCGATTGTAAATGGGTCATAACCCGACCCATACTCTTCCTATATAAAGGGGACTTAGTCTTATAACACAACCACAATAGAAAATACCCTAAAGGCGCCGCATACTCTTCCAAATCCTCTAAAATTTTTCTTCTTTTGCTCTTCCAATTCACAAAACCATCTCCACAAGCTTCAAGCAAGTAAGTGCTCTCTTATTCTTCACTTATTTCTCGTAAGTACTACGTTGCTATGGCTATTATTAACTGCTAAATTATATAAGATTGTTGGTGATGTTCATGTATTTGGATTGTTGTTGCAAAATCATGTGAGTAAACATATACGTAGGAAAATCTTGACTTGTTTTCGACTTGAATTTGGTTTCAATAGCATTATTATGATATTTGCGGAATTGCTATGGCTATGAATATTGCTTAAGCTTGTTGTTTGGATACTTACATGTTAGACTATCCCGGCCATCGGAATAAGACTTATAGTGCCTACCGACTTAGGAGGTTGTGATTGTTGTAAGAATAACGATAACCCCCATGTAGTAGTGTTGCTATATCTACCATGAAAGTAGTCCAATGGCTGCAAGTAAGTGATGCATTGCTGATTTTCTTGCCGGAATACAATCCTTAAACGTATTCATCAAAATCTGAGTAAATCAACTACTTTCACCTCACTGATTTGTGATAACAAAACTAAGTGTGGGGTGGTACCCCTAATGCTTGCTTATAGATTGTATCAAGTGAGACTGTGCTGCAACTAACACTATTTCTAGTCTCAGGTACAATGGCACCTAAAGCGAGGCAAGGCAAGGAGAAGGCGACCACTTCCCAAAAGGGCAAGAAGAGAAGTCGAAAAGACCAAGGAGAATCATCCTCAGCACAACCACCACGCAGAATGTTCGGAATAAAATGGGTTCTTGAGGAAGAAGCCAAAGCATGGTACAGCAGCAACAAAGAAAGAAAATATGTGCACGTCGACTTGATCAACAAGGATACCTTAGCAAAGAAGGAGCCGCGTATGTTGGCAAAAATAATGGCTTTGAAGTTGGATTTCATCTTCCGCGACATGGGAGAGTGTAATCTTGATCTAACAAGAGAGTTTTATGCCAACTGGTCGCCAAACACAACAGGCAATGAAGTCAAAATTCGGGGCCAGGTGTTACAGCTCACCACGGACTGGATCAACTCTTTTCTTGGCTTACCTTCAATCGACGCAGCACCATTCAAAGAGCTGTACAGCAGGCCTCCTTATAGAGCAATACGACACACGCTTTGTGGAAGCAGATCAATGGCAAGGTGGGGCAGACATAAAGAAACAGGCCGACACAACACCTTCCCCTATGCTCCACTAAATAGGGAAGCAAGAATCTGGATGCGCATTGTCAACTCATGTCTTATTCCTGGGACTCAATACACCAAGATATCAAGAGATAGAGTGTGTTTGGTCTATGCTTTGATGACAAATGTCCCAATCAACTTTGGGGCAATCATTCGATCCACCATGAGGAAGGCCAGACTACACAAAAGGTCCCATTTCACATTTGGCAATTTGTTGACAGCAATCTTGCGGAAGGAAGATATCGAAGAGGAACCAGCTGATCATAAACTCCCACACAATCCGAAGAAGGTTGACCTCACAAAGGTCAAAGATGCTGAATCAACACATGGCATCAACCTTACTACGGCAGAGAGACATGCTCGGGATGAGAGTTTCTCCCGCCATATGTACGGCATGATGAGGTTTACAATGATGAGCGGAGGTCGTATTCCAACTGCTGCAGAGCTCCAACAGCTGGACCACGATTATCCCATGAACATGCATGCACGGGAGATGTGTGGAGTGGGCGTATACTTTGAGGAACCTCTAGATGATGATGTGCCGACTGATGACGATCGACGCTTACCAGACTCTGACGAGGAGGAGAACTCTGACGACGACTCTTATGATGATTCCGACGAAGGGGGTATGACCCCCGACAATGAGGAAGAGTCCGACTAACCAGGTTCCTCGTATTTATTTTCCACTGAGGGCAGTGTCCCGTTTAAGTGTGGGGTGGTGGTATCGTATACTATACTTCTCTATTGCATCTATGTTTGCTTGCTTTGTTTTTGTTTCGTTTTTTTTTAATTTTTTAGTAGTAAATTTTTTTTTCTAGCTTCGCATGAAATTATTTTGATAGGCAGCATGAGATTATAACAAGAGTATGTGCTACAATTGTGACTATTGAGACGTTTAGGCTCTAGTTGTGACTCATTATGTGATATTGTGTGGTTCAATTCCTTCACTTGTTGGGTCGAGAGTCTATATTACTTCCAAGCAAGTCGACCATGTGCCTTGTGTGTGTGAGATAATCGTATATTCTATGTGTGTAGCTGATGCTAGAACTTGCCTGGTATGTATGCAAAGCGAAAATAAGGAGTGTAAGTTTAGGATATGATTTAGGCATTTCTTTGGCAACCTATATTTGTTTACCTTCAGTTTTACCTACCCATGGACATCATCCTAGTTAACCCTTTTGAGCCTTTAGCCTATTTCTTTGACAACCTTGTATGTAAGCCTAATCCATCTCTTTCAAGACCGTAATTTGATCCCAAAATCCCTAAGTGCTTTAAAGTGAAAAAGTCATGTGACAACATAAAAGGAAATTGGGAGAGTATAATGCTATAAATTGGAATGGTTCTTGAATGTGTTATGAAAAAGAAAAAAAAAAAAAATGCTATCATAAGAGGTATGTTGTGAAAAGAAAAAGGAAAAGAAAGCTGAAAAGTGAGTTGTGCTTAAAATTGAAAAAAAAGGAGAACAAGGGTGGTAGAAAAAAAGAAAGAAGAAAGGTTGAAAGAAAAAAGTGTCAATGATACAAAGTGATGTATTAAAGCGCTTAGGAACTTAGTCACTATTCCTGGCCAAAATAGTCCTACCCGTCCCTTAGCCTACATTACAACCATCAAAAGACCTACTTGATCCTAATCTTAACATTCCAACATTTAGTAGAGTATTACATTAAGGGCAAGCCTATGGTCATCAGTTGCTACATATGAATTCTTTGTGAGAGTGAGAGCAAGGACATTTTAATACCTATGTTTGAAAAATATGCTATATTTTGTGAATGATTATGGGTACTAAAGTGTGAGACACACATGGTTGATGAGTTTTGGGTAGTTGTATATGATTCTATGCACTTTAACGTTTGCATACGAGTTGATCACCATCACGAGTCTATACTTGAGGTTAAATTGTTTCTACTTATAATCGGAAAGCTACTCTTGGTTGATAATCGTTGTGCTTGTCTTAATAAATGTTTTGTGTTGTTGCTGTAAGAACCTTAAGTTGATGCTTAGAAGGACATGATATGTTGTTCGAGGACGAACAAAGCTCTAAGTGTGGGGTGTTGATGATAGGCGGATTTACACGCCTATATCAATATATTTTGCCCATATTTTAGCCTAGTTTTGAGAACAAATTATATATTTCATGCACTTTTAGTCCTTTTTCCTGTAAGTGAGCTAACGAACGTGATTAGTAAAGTTTCAGGTATAAATGATGCAGAATTCAGCATTTTATGGCTTACTTGACACAAAAGAAAGCTCACGAAGAAAGGGAAGGGAGTTTACACGCCTAAGGACCAAAACTGCTGCATGGAAAATCTGTCCCGGGCTAAAACAGCATTCCTGAAGACTTTGGGGGACCAAAACTGCTGCATGGAAAATCTGTCCCGGGCTAAAACAGCAATTCTGAAGACTTTGGGGACTTACAGACACAAAGCTGAATTTTGACAATGATACATTAACCTAGTACAATTAGGTTATGTATTTCATTATTTTAAGTGGATTATGATAATGTTACCTTAACCTAGTACATATGGGTTAAGGATTTCATTAGTTTAGTAGGATTTGGTTATTTATTTCATTAGCTTAGTAGGATTAGGAGATGGGTATTATAAATACCCTATCATGCTAGAGATTTAGGGGGCCGCTACTCCTCTATTATTCTACACTACAAACAATTCTACAACTCTTCTAATCTTTCCATCAATTCTATTTTCGTCTATTCTTCTATTCTTAAATTCTGCAACAAGAGAAACGTTACTCTGCAAGAAATCACACCTAACGCCTACCACTCTTGTGCTACACGAAATTGATCATTATTGTGGTATAATAACAATGTCAATTGTGGTTTCCTTCGCATTCATGGGTAACTAAACTTCTCTGTTGGGGTTATGGAAGCCGAATGAGTTACTATCTATTGCTGTGAGTTTGTGAGTTCGAGGCACGTATATTGCTTATATCATTATTCTCTTCATCTTAATCTACATTCTTTGCGGTTGCAAACGCAAGAATACGCCAGTCTAATATTTAACTTGTTCGAGAGAAAAGTTATTTGTCTGGAAAAGAGATAATGTCAAGGTAGTAGGACACCCTTTCCTATTAAAAAGCTAGTGCCGTAACTGGACTAACCTCTTGGAGAATTCGTACCGTTAGACACGCTTTAAGCTCGAGAGAGTTAAAGTGAAATAGTCCTTGTTTAGGTCGAGAGACGCTTGGATTTACCATCGACTACAATCCTCTATAAGCAATTGCATGTCAGAATTCTACACACTCATAGCCAAGAGAGACGTATACCTCAGAAGGTGGACATAACCCCAACGCCTCAATTCTCATTGTTTACAACTTACGTAACAATCTTTCTCTTTTACTTTGCTATTTTCAGCTTTTATTTAATTATTTTGGTGACACATTACAATCCCCCCTTTTTTACGAGACTTGCATCAAAAGTTTAGTAATCTTGCTTACTTGTTGGCCAAGCTATTCCCTGTGGGATCGATACCCAACCCAGGTTGGGTTCTATATTTGCTAACGACCGCTTTACACTCCTTCGAGAGCTGTAGATTGAGCGTTATCATGGGGGGAGGGATTTCTTTGATGTGATGGCACAATGGTATGTTGCTAGTTACTTACTTGTGTTGATAGTGTAATATTGGTACATGCATGGTAGTTGTTGCTAAGTGATTCTATAGCTTGAAGCCTTTGTGTTGCATTATTGTTTTGCAGTGGTATACACAGTTGGTTTTAATTTGATTGACCTTGGAGGTGGTAAATATGTTTTGAGCTTAAATGAATAATTGATTGATGAAAGTTCTTTGTAGTACTCTAACAAGAATGGTGGAACCCTTAACTAGCAAGTTAAAGCACCTCATCAACCCTCAACTGACAGGTTGATGTCTCAACCTACGCTGGCTATATAGTTTTGGAATACAATGACTGCTTCCAAGGATAACACCCTCAACTGGCAGGTGAGACCCCATCCTTAGGTTTTCTCGGTGCTAAATTCTATTCCCAACTGAATGACACAGATTAATTAGATTGGACTAAACTGGACCTAGTTAGCTGAGTCCTATAATTATCTGAGTTACTGAGGTCTGTAACTGACTGAGTTAATTGAGTTCTATAATTGACCGAGTTCTATTGTTCATGATGCTACAGAGTCTATTTTGTATATACTAAGGCTCTAGGTAACAGTTAGATTGTTGGGTATTAAATACCCACAGGACTCGATAGCATTAAAAGTAAAGCATAGCATAATCTTAAAAGCATAATAATGTGCATTTGTCCATAATTCATTCATAGAGATATTTTATCAAACACTTGATATACATGAACTTATACATGATTGGGAACCTATATTGACATGTCATCATTTTACTATTTACTTCACATAGGCATTTAAACAAATACTTGGGAAGCATGGGTTATTTCACATGATAACGGCCAACACATGACATCATGAACACAATACTTAATTGAAAATTCAAGGGTTTAGCATGCAATTCATATAATTCATTACATAAACTATTTAATTCTCATGAGGTTTAGAATTAAATCATGAATTGAAACCCAGTTACTATCATGAACATGAATTCAATTCAAACAAATCATGGAACTCACAATAACTAATACTTGTACTTAGAAAAGAGGTTCTTGGGCTCCATGGAAGGTAATAATCCATGGATAAACATCCAACATACCTTGATTGTTAATTTCGTGGAGATTGTGGTGAGTTCTTGAGATTTTATGCTTGAGCTTGATGAAACTAGGGCTTGTTCTTGAGAGAATTTTGTGAAAAGGATGAAAAATTATGCTATTTGGGCTTAAATCCCGTGTTATGGACCTATTGGATGAATGGAAAATGACCCATTTCCCCTTAAATACACGGAACTAGACTGCAGAAAAATACATGGGCCGAATTAGATAGGGTGTTGCAGGCTCTAGAGCACCGCTCTGGGCAAGGCACCGCGGTCCCTGGAACGCAGCGTGGGCAAGGCGCCACGGGCATATCGCCCTGAGCTACTATTTCTAAATTCCAAACATTGGGTTTTGACCCTTAGAAAATTCCTAGAATTCAAGTCTCTAGACCCCATACGACTCATGGGTACGAGCCGTATACTAGGGTATGAGTGGTATGGTCATATCGTATACTAACCAGTGTTGGTTAGTAGAATGGTTTTGGTCACTAGAATGGGTACCACTTAGAGGTGCGAGTCGTATGGTTGGGTATGAGTCATATCATGGACTCGTATGTGGGCAGTGTTTGATCCTCCTGGTATTTTTTCTACCAGAGATACGGGTCATGGGTACGAATAGTATGCTGAGGTTACAACTTGGTTGGATGAGTCGTATACTGTAAAGTGTCTAATCTAAGTATTGAGGCTTGGATACGATTGGTGGGTACCAATCATATGGGAGGATACGACTCGTAAAGGTCAGACATATATCTTTGATGAGTTTTCTGTGTAACTTAAGTAGGGGTATTATGGACATTTCAATACTTACTTAATAAGGTCCCATGACTTCTATTACACTTAGGAGGTTATTTACCCTATTATTCTATTCATAATACTTAGAAATTATTCCAAAACACTCTATAATTCTCTTATGAGATTTTGGGGTAAGAAAGCTCAGGTTTCAACCAAGGGATTTCTTTGGGGCTTGCTTTGGTGATTTATTTCCATCATCATCTCTAATTAAGGCATCATTCTCTTCCATCATAGTAATTTTGATTAAATTCATGGTTTTATGAATGTTTTCATGGTTTTTACTATAGCTTGATTATAGTTTTCAACTATTATTTAGGGTTTTTGATATTAAATACTTAGTTATGGTTTTAATTATGCTTTTCTATGCATTAATGGTGGTTTTGGATAATTGGATTGCATGGTAATGGTTTAATGGTTACTGGAATTGGTTTTGGTTATATTATGCCCCTAATATATTTGATAAAATGTTTATAAAGATATGTTCATTGCATTGACTTCTTTTAATGGAACTCTTGCTTCTGTTCAGCTTATGTAAGAAAGCTTTGAATGGTTTAAATGGTTTGGAAAGTCTAAAGGATAAATATTTATGCTTGTAGGGAACACAGAAGTCTCCCAAGTTTTTAAATATGGTAAATGGAAGGGCACTTGAAAGTCCCCTTAACCTAAATGGTTTGCTTTGGATAAAAACTTTTAAATATGGGTGGTATGATGATACCACTTAGCCTTGGTTAATAAATGGTTAATGTAAATTGGTTGGTTTTTTAGCAAGGGTTTTAATTAGGCATTAATGGCAGGATGTGTAGCTAAGCCGTAGAAGGTGGATGTCCTGAGGGGACCAAAACTGGAAATTCATATTTGTCGATATAAGGATTAGTCCTAGCGGACTGTGTGTATGATGTCATAATATTGGGGGATGTACTAGTCATTCAATGGGATACTGTCTTGGTCGTATGGCTATATGAACTAGGACTCTTTCAGCAGGGAGAGCTGATCCCATATAGCCTATGGGTGGTTTAGTACGGTAAAGCTATACAGCCCAGGTAAAGGTTTTAAATACATGCTAAACTCGGTCCCTTTTCCAGTATGGTTATAAATATATCTAAACTGGTGTTCCTCTGGATAGGGAAATAGAGATTGGTATTGATTTTCTATTAAACACTCATCCAATTTCTAATCCTCCGTATAGAGTGACTCTGACTTAGTTGAGGGAACTTAAGGAGCAACTTAAAGATCTTCTGGACAAGGGGTTTATTCATCCTAGTATTTCTCCGTGGAGTGCACCGATGGTGTTCGTGCGCAAGAAGGATGGTTCCCTTCGAATGTGCATTGACTAGAGGCAGTTGAATAAAATGACGGTCAAGAACAAATATCCTCTTCCCCGAATAGATGATCTATTTGACCAGATGCAAGGTGCAAATTTCTTTTCTAAAATAGATCTTTTGCCGGGGTACCATCAGCTTAAGATTAGGGAGGTGGATATCCCTAAGATGTCTTTTCATACTCAGTAGGGGTACTTTGAGTTTTTGGTGATGTCATTTATATTGACAAATGCTCTAGCAACATTTATGGACCTAATAAATAAAACTTTTTGGTAGTATTTGTATCTTATCGTCATTGTGTTTATTAATGACATTTTGATTTATTCAAAGAGTAAGGTTTATCATGCTAATCACCTTCGTGTGATGTTGCATACCTTGAAAGAACATTAGTTGTATGCTAAGTTCTCTAACTGTGAGTTCTGGTTGAATGATGTAACTTTCTTGGGTCACATTATTTCTAGCGAGGGGATCATGGTGGATCTGCAAAAGGTTGTTATGGTGAAGAAGTAGACTGGACCCACGACTCTATCTGACATTTGGAGTTTCTTGGATTTGGCTGGGTATTATAGGCAGTTTATGGAGAGCTTCTCGTCGATAGCTGCTCATTTTACTAAGTTAACTCAGAAGAAGGTTAATTTATCTTGGTCACTTCTTGTGAGGAGAGTAAAGCATACGTGGGTCCTAGTGGCAATGGTTTTAATTGGGTATTAATGGCGTGATGTGTAGCTAAGTCATAGAAGGTGGATGTCCCGGGGGGACCAAAACTGGAAACTCATATTTGTCGATATGAGGATTTGTCCTAGTAGGACTGTATGTATGATGTCATACTATTGGGGGATGTACTAGTCATCCCATGGGATACTTTCCTGGTCATGCGACTACACTCGTTGGTGCCCTTTCAGCATGGGGAGATGAACCCATATAACCCGTGGGTGGTTTATTATGGCAAAGCTAAGCAACCCAGGTAAAGGTTTTAAATGAATGCTAAACTCGATCCCTTTTCCCGACATGGTGTTATATATATATATATAACCATGTATGGGTGTATGAATTATCGATGGTTTTACTTGGTTTTATAACTGGCATTATTTTATTATTATTTTGAGATTCATGCTAGCGTTTACCTGCTAACCCATCTATTGGCAGCTGAATACCCACGCTATGTAGGAACCGACCATTTGACTCCTCCTACATAGTGATTGATTCAGGGACATCATTTGGTTGAAGTGGTAAGCTTCCATCTTTCTGTAAGGCTCCATTTCATGATATGGATACTTATAGACAGTCTACTTTTATTTTAGATATTGGTTTTGGCCATGGTTGGAGGCATGTCTCAACAGGATTTGTATATTCTTTCGGATAGAGTCTTTGTGGTACTTCTGAGGGTTGGTATGGGCGGGATCGGTATTGGTTGCAACCTTGGTTTTGGTATTGGTATTGAGGCTGGCATCATCAAAAATAATTTCTCACTATTCCATTGTACTTTATTTTGGGTTTAATCATATTATATTTTGTTTCACTTATTCGGTCATGGCCTTGTTTATGGCCTTCGGTATGGTTTGGTATAGTTTGGCGGATGGTGTGGGTTAGTTGGTCTCAGATAGGTCAGTTACGGTTGTGACTCTATCCCAAAGTTTGATGAGGACATTTACACCATCTTGTTATATGTTCGGAATTTAGCCTTCATAGGGCACATATAGTGGTTGGGTTGGGTAATAGGGGCGATCCTTGGTCCTAGTAGGACTTGGGATGCCCATTATGTCTAGGACCCGGTCCGGGCTGTGAAAGAAAAACCCAAACCAAACGTCCAATATCCAACCATATAACTCTTATCAATTAAGTTTTTCCCATTCCAGAAATCAATCCAACCACCAACTAATACTGGTCAGCATACGACATATCTATACAAATCATACCCTTGTATACGACTAGTAGCCCTTACTCATATCATGATCAGAGACCAAAAATCCAAAAAAAGTTCTAAGGTTTAGAAATCCAAGTTGTTATAGTCACCTCCACTAGGAACATTAGTCCTCGAATGAAGGACAAGGTAGGGGTAACCACATGCATGAGTCATTGAATTATCAGATATCTTTCTAACCTTTATCTAAATTATAAAACAAATATGCAAAGATTTATTCTAACTTTTAAAAAAGTTAGAAAACAAAGAGTATGATGAAGAACACATACCTTCCGCACGAATCCTAGGAGCAGACAACAAGAGCGGATATTTGGACTTCATGTCCTCTTCTGCTTCCCAAGTATCCTCTTCCACCTTGTGGTTACTCCACAAAACTTTAACCGAGGCCACATCCTTGGTTTCCAACCGACGAACCTGTTGAACCAAGATCCCAACTGGGATTTCCTCGTAAGACAAAATCTGAGATACCAAATCCTTCCAAAGGAACAAGTGAATAAGGATCACTAATGCACTTCCTCAACATGGAAACACAAAATACTGGATGAACATCGCTCAAGCTAGAAGGCAAATCCAATTCATAAGCAACATTACCAACCCTCCGCACAACTACATAAGGAACAACAAACTGGAGACTAAGTTTCCCCTTCTTACCAAATCATATTACTCCATTCATGGGAGATACCTTTAGGAATACCTTATCCCCAACCACAAACTCTAAGTCTTTATGCCTTATATCTGCATAGGATTTTTGGCGACTTTGGGAAACATTTAGCCTATCTCGGATCACCTTAACCTTTTCCATAGCCTAATAAACCAAATTTGGACCAAAAATATCCGCCTCAACAAGTTCAAACTACCCAATAGCTTAAATGATAGCTATTGTTATAAGAAAACTTTACTTAAGGCAGATGCTCAACCCAATTGCCACCATAATCAACACGCATGCCTAAATTAGTCCTCCAATGTCTGAATAGTCCTCTCTGCTTGCCCATCCATCTGCGGGTGGAAAGCAGTACTCAGACTAACCTTAATCCCCAACCCTTTATGAAAAGATCGCACGAAATGAACTAAAAACTGCATACCAAGATCAGAGATAATCAGAATAGGTACCCGATGCAGCTTCACAATATCTTGAAGATACAACTTCGCATAATCCTCCATCGAAAAGATAGTCCTCACTGGCAAAAAGTGAGCAGACTTTGTCATCCTATCCAATATGACCCAAACCAAATCAAATTAGTTCCGAGACTGAGGAAGACCGGTAATGAAATCCATATCGATCACCTCCCATTTCCATTTGGACATATCAATTTCTTTATACAACCCACCAGGCCTCATGTGATCAACCTTGACTTGTTGGCACACAATGTATTTTGCCACAAAATCAGCCATATTCCATTTCATACCATACCTTTAAGGTCTAAAACACTACACGGAGATGATTAGAATGATCCACCTCACACTTAGAATAAACTAGAATATCATCAATAAACACAATGACAAAGAGATCCAAAAACTACCTGAAAATCCTATTCATCAAATCCATAAATGTCTACGGGGCATTAGTGAAACCAAATGACAAAACCAAGAATTCAAAATGGCCATACCAAGTATGAAAAGTCATTTTAAGAATATCCTTCTCCCTAATATTAAGTTGATAATACCCAGACCGAAGATCTATCATAGAAAAGAACTTGATACTTTACAACTGATCAAACAAGTCATCTATCCTTGGAAGAGGATAATTGTTCTTAACCGTTACCATAGTCAACTATTTATAGTGAACGTAAATTAGAAAGGAACCATCCTTCTTGCGCAAGAACAACATTAGTACACTCCACAAGGTTACACTAGGATGAATAAAACCTTTGTTCAGAAGATCCTTAAGTTTCTCCTTGAGTTCCCCCAACACAACCAGAGCCATTCTATAAAAAGGAATAGATATTGGATGAGTGTCAGGAATTAAATTATTACCAAACTCAATATCTCTATCCAGAGGAACACCAAAAAGATAATCCAAAAAGACCTCAGGAAACTCTTTTACTACCGAAATCGAATGTAAATGTGGACCTTTTGAATTAGAATCTTTAATTCAGACCAAATGATAGGACACCCTTTGAAGATTACACCCGGACCTTTAAGATATGAAATACCCCCCTCCCTTCCCAGGATCTAGGGAACCACTTGATGATAGGCGAATTTACGCGCCTATATCAATATATTTTGCCCATATTTTAGCCTAGTTTTGAGAGCAAATTATATATTTCATGCACTTTTAGTCCTTTTCCCTGTAAAGGAGCTAACGAACATGATTAGTAAAGTTTCAGGTATAAATGATGCAAAAATCAGCATTTTATGGCTTACTTGACGCAAAAGAAAGCTCACAAAGGAAGGGAAGAAAGTTTACACGCCTAAGGACCAAAACTGCTGCATGGAAAACCTGTCCCGGGCTAAAACAACAATTCTGAAGACTTTGGGGACTTACAGACACAAAGCTGGATTTTGACAATGATACATTAACCTAGTACAATTAGGTTATGTATTTCATTATTTTATGAGGATTATGATAATGTTACCTTAACCTAGTACATTTGGGTTAAGGATTTCATTAGTCTAGTAGGATTTGGTTATTTATTTCATTAGCTTAGTAGGATTAGGATACGGGTATTATAAATACCCTATCATGCTAGAGATTAAAGGAGACATCTTCTATCATCTTTATACACCTTCTTACCTGCTAATCATCTTTCTACAACTCTTCTAATCTTTCCATCAATTCTATTTTCGTCTATTCTTCTATTCTTAAATTCCGCAACAAGAGAAACGTTACTCTGCAAGAAATCACACCTAACGCCTACCACTCTTGTGCTACACGAAATTGATCATTATTGTGGTATAATAACAATGTCAATTGTGGTTTTCTTCGCATTCATGGGTAACTAAACTTCTCTGTTGGGGTTATGGAAGCCGAATGAGTTACTATCTATTGCTGTGAGTTTGTGAGTTCGAGACACGTATATTGCTTATATCATTATTCTCTTCATCTTAATCTACATTCTTTGCGGTTGCAAACGCAAAAATACGCCAGTCTAACATTTAACTTGTTCGAGAGAAAAGTTATTTGTCTAGAAAAGAGATAATGTCAAGGTAGTAGGACACCCTTTCCTATTAAAAAGCTAGTGCCGTAACTGGACTAACCTCTTGGAGAATTCGTACCGTTAGACACGCTTTAAGCTCGAGAGAGTTAAAGTGAAATAGTCCTTGTTTAGGTCGAGAGACGCTTGGATTTACCATCGACTACAATCCTCTATAAGCAATTGCATGTCAGAATTCTACACACTCATAGCCAATAGAGACGTATACCTCAGAAGGTGGACATAACCCCAACGCCTCAATTCTCATTGTTTACAACTTACGTAACAATCTTTCTCTTTTACTTTGCTATTTTTAGCTTTTATTTAATTGTTTTGGTGACACATTACAATCCCCCCTTTTTACGAGACTTGCACCAAAAGTTTAGTAATCTTGCTTACTTGTTGGCCAAGCTATTCCCTGTGGGATCGACACCCAACCCAGGTTGGGTTCTATATTTGGTAACGACCGCTTTACACTCCTACGAGAGCTGTAGATTGAGCGTTATCAAAAATTGGCGCCGTTGACGGGGAGTACAAGTGTCAATTAAGTTCGTGAAAATTACTAGACCCTTTGGTCAAAGATTCTCGTACTTTTACTTTTACTTTTTGTTTTTGTCTACTGCAGGTTTTTATTTTAGTGCATGCCCCATACTCGAAGTTCTGGTCAACCGTTATTACCAATCAATCCTGAACCACAACGCATTGGTAGAATGGAAGCACAAGCTGAAATCGCAAGGATGGCTGCTCAACAGGAACAAGCAAGATTGGTTGCCCTTGCCGCAGCCCAGGTTCAACAGCAGAACATTGATAACCCTGCACGAGCACCAAATCCTGACGATGAGGATCTAGGTGATGACGAGCTACTAAACCCTAGGCATGCCGCTGAGATCGCAACACCTGCCAACAGAAGAGATCGTCAAGCTAGGTTTAGGCCTGAACGCCAAGCTATGCAACCAGCTTTCGACGATGATGATGATGATCTTGATGGTGCCGGAGCCACTGGAGCTATAATTCCACCACCATTAGCGCCCGTAGCCAAGTTCAACATCACAAGCACCATGATTCAGTTATTGTAACTCAAGGGATTGTTTGGTGGACTAGCAGGCGATGATCCGAATATGCATCTCATCAACTTTATTTCTACATGCAAGTCTTTTGACAATCCTGGTGTTGGTCAGAATGCAATTCGATTACGTCTATTTCCATTGTCTCTGTCTGGGGAGGCAACACTATGGTTGAATGGGATGACTCCTGACTCTATTACAAATTGGAGGCAATTGAGAGACGCTTTCCTAGAAAGATTCTTTCCGCCATCCAAAAGAGCACAATTGAGAGATGAAATCAGCAACTTTCGTCAGCTTCCCACTGAAGCTCTTCATGAAACATGGGAGAGGTTCAAGACAAAGCTAGCGAGGTGTCCAAACCATCATATGACTAATGTTCACCTAATGGAGATACTATACAGAGCCTTGAATTCAATAACTAAACCAGTGGTGGATAATGCGGCTGGAGGATCATTTATGGACCTCACCTTTGGTCAAGCAAGCAATATGTTAGATCGCATGACGAAACAAAGTAGATCTTGGCATACCAGGGATTCTGAGGTAGCAAGCCCCACTTTATCCATAGGCATGACTGCAGACCAAAGAAGAAGACAAGAAGAACGTGATCAAGATTTAGCGCACATGAAAACGCAAGTGGATCTTCTGACAAAGCATTTATTATCAGGGAAGACCGAAAAAGTGAAAGTTGTGGCGCTAAAAGGAAGAGACGAATCTGATTCGGAAGAGGAGGCCAACTACTTGAACAATCAGGGGGGTTTCCGTGGGAATACCCAAGGAAACCAAGGTCGGAACTATTATGATAATTCTGGAAACAAGGACCAAGGTAGTTGGAGAAAAAAAAATGAAAAGGGTGGTGTATATGTTCCCCCTGGTAGACGTGATACCACCACATCTAATTCTGGAAGTATGGAAGACATGATGGCTAAATTATTGAAAGGAGTGGAAACAACGAACGCGGGAGTTACTGAGGTAATTAATGATTTTTCCTCCATGAAACAACTAGTTGATTCTCATTCCACTTCAATCAAGCAAATAGAGCAGCAACTGAGCCAACTTTCAGCAGCACTCAATCAAAGAAAGGCTGGCACTTTACCTAGCGATACTGTGCAAAACCCAAGGAATGATGGGTCATGCATGGCCATCACTACCAGAAGTGGTAAGGTGCTGGAACCTTCAGAAAAAGGCAAACAAGTGGTTGACGAAGTTGCGGACATGGATGATAACGTAAAAGGAGAAGATGCCGCAACAACCAATCCTGACGTCAAGGATGTCACGCCCAGTGACGTGCAGCCTGAAAAAATGGAAAAACGGAAGCAAGAGGAGAAGAAAGCCATGGAGAGAACACTTCCATACCCACCACCACCTTTTCCCCAAAGATTGAAGAAGGTGGCGGATGACACTAAGTTCAGCAAATTTATGACTATGTTGAAGCAGCTGACCATTAATGTTCCATTGGTAGAGGCACTTGAACAAATGCCTGGGTATGCAAAGTTTATGAAAGATATTTTGACTAAGAAGAGGGCAGCAAGTTATGAGCTGAAGGATGATGTACATCATTGTAGTGCAATTGCTACCCGATCGATAGTTCAAAAGAAGGCCGACCCCGGTGCTTTCACTATTCCTTGCACCGTCGGATCTTTGAACTTTGCCAAAGCATTATGTGACCTAGGAGCCAGCATCAACTTGATGCCATTATCGATCTACAAGAAGTTGGGGTTAGGAGATCCTACACCAACTAACATGAGGCTTGTTATGGCGGATAGGTCGATAAAACGACCGGTTGGTATTCTATGTGATGTCTTGGTAAAGGTTTCTTCATTTATCTTTCCAGCAGACTTTGTCATCTTGGATTGTGAAGCAGATTCAGAGGTTCCCATAATCTTGGGACGCCCTTTCCTTGCTACAGGAAGTGTGCTCATTGATTTGAGAGCTAATGAACTTTCATTCCGAATAAATGACGAAGTGGTTCGATTTGATGTTTGCAAATCAATGAAGCAACCCAAAGATCTGAGTGTATTTTCTGTGGCTGATGTTGTCTTTGATGATGAGAAAGAACGACTTAAAGAAGAGCAAATTCTTGATGATCCTTTGGAGGCTTTGCTCATGAAAGGAGAGAATGAGGATGCTGAAATTTCGAAGAAGCTATTTGTGCTTTATCGGGATTAGGGACATATCGCTATATTCCCAAGAAGCTGGATCTTGATCTCAAGAATCGACCCACACCACCAGCCAAGCCATCTCTTGAAGAACCACCCACACTAGAATTAAAGGAGCTGCCAAGTCATTTGAAGTACGCATTCTTAGGAAGCGGAAACACACTTCCAGTCATAGTGGCAGCCGATTTGGGTGAGCAACAAGTTGCAACTCTTATTGCGATCTTACGCAAGTATATTAGAGCCATTGGATGGACCATTGCGGATATTATTGGTATTCCACATGGGATTTGCACACATAAAATTCAGCTTCAAGAAAAGTGCACACCCACCATTGAACATCAAAGGCGTTTAAACCCACCTATGCAAGAAGTGGTGAAGAAGGAGATTATCAAGTGGTTAGACGCAGGAGTTGTATATCCTATCTCTGATAGTACATGGGTAAGTCCTGTACAATGTGTTCCCAAGAAAGGAGGAATGACGGTGGTCGCGAATGCAAAGAATGAGCTTATTCCACTCAGGCCCGTTACTGGATGGAGAGTATGCATGGACTACCGCAAGCTGAATTCTTGGACACTCAAGGATCACTTCCCCATGCCATTTATGGACCAAATGCTAGATCGATTAGCAGGGAAAGGATGGTTTTGCTTCCTGGATGGTTATTCAGGTTATAATCAGATTTGTATTGCTCCAGAAGACCAAGAGAAGACAACATTTACATGCCCATATGGTACTTTTGCCTTCAAACGCATGCCATTCGGGTTGTGTAATGCACCAGCCACCTTTCAACGTTGTATGATGTCTATTTTCTCTGATATGGTTGAAGACACTTTGGAGGTATTTATGGACGACTTTTCAGTTGTCGGTGAGTCTTTTGAAGCATGTTTGGAAAACTTGAGCATGGCATTGCAAAGATGTGTAAAGTTCAACCTTGTGCTGAATTGGGAGAAGTGCCACTTCATGGTAAAAGAAGGAATCGTTCTTGGGCACAAGATCTCTGAAAGTGGAATAGAGGTTGATCGAGCAAAAATAGAGGTAATAGAGAAGCTACCGCCTCCAATTTCGGTGAAGGGAGTTAGTAGTTTTCTTGGCCATGCTGGTTTCTATCGTAGATTCATCAAAGACTTTTCCAAAATTTCTAGTCCATTGTGCAAACTATTGGAGAAAGATGCAAAGTTTGACTTTAATGACAATTGCTTATAGGCATTCGAATGCCTTAAAGGAAAACTCATTGAAGCCCTTATCATGGTAGCACCAGATTGGACGCTCCCGTTTGAGGTCATGTGCGATGCTAGTGGTGTAGCCGTTGGTGCTGTTCTTGGACAAAGAAAGGAGAAATTATTTCATCCTATCTACTATGTGAGTAAGGTCCTAAATAAAGCCCAAAGGAACTACACTGTTACTGAACAAGAGCTCCTAGCGGTTGTATATGCGTTTGAGAAGTTTCGTGCCTATCTATTGGGTACTAAGGTGATCGTCCATACAGACCATGCATCTCTTAGGTATCTAATGACGAAGAAGGATGCCAAACCAAGGTTGATTCGATGGGTATTGCTGCTGCAAGAGTTTGATTTCGAAGTCAAAGATAGAAGAGGTTGTGAGAACCAAGTGGCTGATCACCTATCTAGACTTGAGAATGAACATGTGGCGCAACCTAAAATTCAGATTGATGATGCATTCCCTGACGAGGAGATATTAGCGAAAAAAATGGAGAAAGTACCATGGTATGCCGACTTTGCAAATTTCGTAGAGAGTAATGTGATACCTGCTAATTTATCTTACCACCAAAGGAGGAAGTTCATGCATGACGTTCAACACTACTATTGGGATGAACCTTATTTGTTTCGAAGATGCGCGGATGGAATCATTCGACGATGTATATCCCATGAAAAAGTGCCTACTATATTGGAAGCATGCCACACTTCGCAAGTTGGAGGACATCATGCAGGCAATCGAACGGCAAGAAAAGTATTGCAAAGTGGTTATTATTGGCCTTCGATATTCAGAGATGCATACGACTATGTGAGAAGGTGTGACCAATGCCAATGTCAAGGTGCTATTTCAAAACACCATGAAATGCCCATGTCCAAAATTCTGGAGGTAGAACTCTTTGATGTGTGGGGTATTGATTTCATGGGTCCATTCGTGAATTCGTTTGGAATGAAGTACATCTTGGTTGCTGTGGATTATGTTTCGAAATGGGTTGAAGCTGTAGCATTGGCCGAAAACGAAGGAAAGCGTGTTGTAGCGTTCTTAAAGAAGAATATCTTCTCTCGCTTTGGAGTACCTCGTACTATCATAAGTGATGGAGGATCTCACTTTTGCAACAAGCTATTCAAATCTGTATTGGCCAAGTATGGTGTCAAGCAACACAAGGTAGCTACGCCTTATTATCCCCAAACTAGTGGACAAGTAGAGGTTTCCAATCGCGAGATTAAGCAAATCCTTGCAAAGACGGTTAATGCAAATAGGAAGGATTGGTCTCGAAAGCTAGATGATGCACTATGGGCATATAGGACTGCATTCAAGACACCCATTGGCATGTCTCCTTATCAACTAGTTTATGGGAAGGCTTGTCATCTACCCATCGAGCTTGAATACAAGGCATTGTGGGCATTGAAGCACTTGAATCTGAATTGGGATGATGTGAAGAATCTGAGGTTGGAGCAGCTGAACGAATTAGATGAGTTCCGTCTCCATGCATATGAAAGATCGGATTTATACAAAGAGCGGATGAAGAAGTATCATGATCAGCGTATTGTTCGACGAAACTTCCAAAAGGGTGATATGGTACTACTCTTCAACTCCAGATTTAAACTCTTCCCAGGTAAGTTAAAATCTAAGTGGTCTGGTCCATTTAAAGTTATCCAAGTCTACTCGTCTGGAGTAGTCGAATTGGAAGGAAATAAGGGTGTTGTCTTCAAAGTGAATGGCCAACGTGTTAAGCCTTATATCGGTCCTCTTGACTCGATGACTGACATGGCCATAACTTATCTCGACGAAGTCTAAATACTCGAGATTACTACGTCGAGCCACGACAATAAATAAGGCGCTAGATGGGAGGCAACCCATCGTTTTATCGTTTTATCGTCTTATTGTTTCTTCTAGTACTTGATTTGATTTTGATAAATGAAAAATCCAAAAATAAGAGTCGTGCCACGACCAAAACTAAGGCGCTTGGTGGGAGGCAACCCATCGTACTAATCGTTTTCATTTGTTTGAGCGAATATAGGTGCAAGAAGTAGTCAACGAGGAGATTGATTTCAATTGATGATTTGGATGCATTGTATGGTAAAGCTGGTAAGTTAGGAAGGGTGATGCATAAGGCTATGGATTGAGCCTTTCTCATGCCAAAATAGGCTTCGAGGAAGGCTAGGCCTTGGTAAAACTAGGCCACGAACGATGCACAACCTATCCTATAGCCTAAGGTCTCGTAATCTAGTGTGCTATACACTATGCGCCGCCTATTCCTAGGTATGTTTTTGACTATGCGCCGCCTATGCTATGACATTTAGTCTCAGTATCTCATATGCCATAGACTATGCGGCGCATATGTCCCATTATGCCATAGACAATGCGCCGCATATGTCTACAAATGCCATAGACTATGCGGCGCATATGTCCCATTATGCCATAGATAATGCGCCGCATATGTAGGATTTTTGTCTCCAAAACCGATTGTAAATGGGTCATAACCCGACCCATACTCTTCCTATATAAAGGGGACTTAGTTTTATAACACAACCACAATAGAAAATACCCTAAAAGCGCCGCATACTCTTCCAAATCTTCTAAAAAAAAAAAAATTCTTCTTTTGCTCTTCCAGTTCACAAAACCATCTCCTCTAGTTTCAAGCAAGTAAGTACTCTCTTATTCTTCATCTATTTCTCGTAAGTACTACGTTGCTATGGCCATTATTAATTGCTAAATTATATAAGATTGTTGGTGATGTTCATGTGTTTGGATTGTTGTTGCAAAATCATGTCAGTGAACATATACGTAGGAAAATCTTGACTTGTTTCCGACTTGAATTTGGTTTCAATAGCATTGTTATGATATTTGCGGAATTGCTATGGCTATGAATATTGCTTAAGATTGTTGTTTGGATACTTACATGTTAGACTATCTCGGTCATAGGGATAAGACTTATAGTGCCTACCGACTTAGGAGGTTGTGATTGTTGTAAAAATAACGATTCAATGTGGTAACCCCTATATAGTAGTGTTGCTATATCTACCATGAAAGTAGTCCAATGGCTGCAAGTAAGTGATGCATTGCTGATTTTCTTGTCGGAATACAATCCTAAAACGTATCTCGACGAAATCTGAGTAAATCGAATACTTTCACCTCACTGATTTGTGTTAACAAAACTAAGTGTGGGGTGGTACCCCTAATGCTTGCTTATAGATTGTATCAGGTGAGACTGTGCTGCATCTAACACTATTTCTAGTCTCAGGTACAATGGCACCTAAAGCGAGGCAAGGCAAGGAGAAGGCGACCATTTCCCAAAAGGGCAAGAAGAGAAGTCGAAAAGACCAAGGAGAATCATCCTCAGCACAACTACCACGCAGAATGTTCGGAATAAAATGGGTTCTTGAGGAAGAAGCCAAAACATGGTACAGCAGCAACAAAGAAAGAAAATATGTGCACGTCGACTTGATCAACAAGGATACCTTAGCAAAGAAGGAGCCGCGTATGTTGGCAAAAATAATGGCTTTGAAGTTGGATTTCATCTTCCGCGACATGGGAGAGTGTAATCTTGATCTAACAAGAGAGTTTTATGCCAACTGGTCGCCAAACGCTACAGGCAATGAAGTCAAAATTCGGGGCCAGGTGTTACAGCTCACCGCGGACTGGATCAACTCTTTTCTTGGTTTACCTTCGATCGACACAGCACCATTCAAAGAGCTGTACAGCAGGCCTCCTTATAGAGCAATACGACATACACTTTGTGGAAGCAGATAAATGGCAAGGTGGGGCAGACATAAAGAAACCGGCCGACACAACACCTTCCCCTATGCTCCACTAAATAGGGAAGCAAGAATCTGGATGCGCATTGTCAACTCATGTCTTATTCCTGGGACTCAATACACCAAGATATCGAGAGATAGAGTGTGTTTGGTCTATGCTTTGATGACGAATGTCCCTATCAACTTTGGGGAAATCATTCGATCTACCATGAGGAAGGCCAGACTCCACAAAAGGTCCCATTTCACATTTGGCAATTTGTTGACAGCAATCTTGCGGAAGGAGGATATCGAAGAGGAACCAGCTAATCATAAACTCCCACACAATCCGAAGAAGGTTGACCTCACAAAGGTCAAAGATGCTGAATCAACACATGGCATCACCCTTACTACGGCAGAGAGACATGCTCGGGATGAGAGTTTCTCCCGCCATATGTACGGCATGATGAGGTTTACAATGATGAGCGGAGGTCGTGTTCCAACAGCTGCAGAGCTCCAACAGCTGGACCACGACTATCCCATGAACATGCATGCACGGGAGATGTGTGGAGTGGGCGTATACTTTAAGGAACCTCTAGATGATGATGTGCCGACTGATGACGATCGACGCTTGCCAGACTCTGACGAATAGGAGAACTCTGACGACGACTCTTATGATGATTCCGACGAAGGGGGTATGACCCCCGACAATGAGGAAGAGTCCGACTAACCAGGTTCCTCGTATTTATTTTCCACTGAGGGCAGTGTCCCGTTTAAGTGTGGGGTGGCGGTATCGTATGCTATACTTCTCTATCGCATCTATGTTTGCTTGCTTTGTTTTTGTTTCATTTTTTTAAGTAGTAAATTTTTTTCTAGCTTCGCATGAAATTATTTTGATAGGCAGCATGAGATTATAACAAGAGTATGTGCTACAATTGTGACTATTGAGATGTTTAGGCTCTAGTTGTGACTCATTATGTGATATTGTGTGGTTCAATTCCTTCACTTGTTGGGTCGAGAGTCTATATTACTTCCAAGCAAGTCGACCATGTGCCTTGTGTGTGTGAGATAATAGTATATTCTATGTATGTGGCTGATGCTAGAACTTGCCCGGTATGTATGCAAAGCGAAAATAAGGAGTGTAAGTTTAGGATATGATTTAGGCATTTCTTTGACAACCTATATTTGTTTACCTTCAGTTTTACCTACCCATGGACATCATCCTAGTTAAACCCTTTTGAGCCTTTAGCCTATTTCTTTAACAACCTTGTATGAAAGCCTAATCCATTTCTTTCAAGACCGTAATTTGATCCAAACTTCTAAGTGCTTTAAAGTGAAAAAGTCATGTGACAACATAAGAGGAAATTGGGTGAGTATGATGCTATAAATTGTAATGGTGCTTGAATGTGTTATGAAAAAGAAAGAGCTATCATAAGAGGTATGTTGTGAAAAGAAAAAGGAAAAGAAAGCTGAAAAGCGAGTTGTGCTTAAAATTGAAAAATAAAAGAGGAGAACAAGGGTGGTATAAAAAGAAAAAAAAAAAAAAAAAAAGGTTGAAAGAAAAAAGTGTCAATAATACAAAGTGATGTATTAAAGCGCTTAGGAACTTAGTCACTATTCTTGGCCAAAATAGTCCTACCCGTCCCTTAGCCTACATTACAACCATCAAAAGACCTACTTGATCCTAATCTTAACATTCTGACATTTAGTGGAGCATTACACTAAGGGCAAGCCTATGGTCATCAGTCGCTTCATATGAATTCATTGTGAGAGCGAGAGCAAGGATATTTTGATACCCATGTTTGAAAAATATGCTATACTTGTGAGTAATTATGGGTAATATATTGGGAGACACACATGGTTGATGAGTTTTGGGTAGTCGTGTATGATTCTTTATGCCTTAACCTTTGAATATGAGTTGACTACCATCACGAGTCTATGCTAGAGGTTAAACTGTTTCTACTAATGATCGGAAAACTACTCTTTGTTGATAATTGTTGTGCTTGACTTGACGAATATTTTGTGTTGTTGCTGTGAAACCCTAAGTTGATGTTTAGAGGGACATGATATTTTGTTCGAGGACGAACAAAGCTTTAAGTGTGGGGTGTTGATGATAGGCGAATTTACGCGCCTATATCAATATATTTTGCCCATATTTTAGCCTAGTTTTGAGAGCAAATTATATATTTCATGCACTTTTAGTCCTTTTTCCTGTAAAGGAGCTAACGAACATGATTAGTAAAGTTTCAGGTATAAATGATGCAAAAATCAGCATTTTATGGCTTACTTGACGCAAAAGAAAGCTCACAAAGGAAGGGAAGAAAGTTTACACGCCTAAGGACCAAAACTGCTGCATGGAAAACCTGTCCCGGGCTAAAACAACAATTCTGAATACTTTGGGGACTTACAGACACAAAGTTGGATTTTGACAATGATACATTAACCTAGTACAATTAGGTTATGTATTTCATTATTTTATGAGGATTATGATAATGTTACCTTAACCTAGTACATTTGGGTTAAGGATTTCATTAGTCTAGTAGGATTTGGTTATTTATTTCATTAGCTTAGTAGGATTAGGATACGGGTATTATAAATACCCTATCATGCTAGAGATTAAAGGAGACATCTTCTATCATCTTTATACACCTTCTTACCTGCTAATCATCTTTCTACAACTCTTCTAATCTTTCCATCAATTCTATTTTCGTCTATTCTTCTATTCTTAAATTCCGCAACAAGAGAAACGTTACTCTGCAAGAAATCACACCTAACGCCTACCACTCTTGTGCTACACGAAATTGATCATTATTGTGGTATAATAACAATGTCAATTGTGGTTTTCTTCGCATTCATGGGTAACTAAACTTCTCTGTTGGGGTTATGGAAGTCGAATGAGTTACTATCTATTGCTGTGAGTTTGTGAGTTCGAGACACGTATATTGCTTATATCATTATTCTCTTCATCTTAATCTACATTCTTTGCGGTTGCAAACGCAAGAATACGCCAGTCTAACATTTAACTTGTTCGAGAGAAAAGTTATTTGTCTAGAAAAGAGATAATGTCAAGGTAGTAGGACACCCTTTCCTATTAAAAAGCTAGTGCCGTAACTGGACTAACCTCTTGGAGAATTCGTACCGTTAGACACGCTTTAAGCTCGAGAGAGTTAAAGTGAAATAGTCCTTGTTTAGGTCGAGAGACGCTTGGATTTACCATCGACTACAATCCTCTATAAGCAATTGCATGTCAGAATTCTACACACTCATAGCCAATAGAGACGTATACCTCAGAAGGTGGACATAACCCCAACGCCTCAATTCTCATTGTTTACAACTTACGTAACAATCTTTCTCTTTTACTTTGCTATTTTCAGCTTTTATTTAATTGTTTTGGTGACACATTACAATCCCCCCTTTTTACGAGACTTGCACCAAAAGTTTAGTAATCTTGCTTACTTGTTGGCCAAGCTATTCCCTGTGGGATCGACACCCAACCCAGGTTGGGTTCTATATTTGCTAACGACCGCTTTACACTCCTACGAGAGCTGTAGATTGAGCGTTATCACCACTCTCCTACTATATAACCAGTTCTCCAAGGAACGTAAAGACAACCTTATGGGTCTAATAATCTAAGAACGTGTAACAAGAGTGTAACCAATTCATTTCAAGAATAACATCAAAATCCACCATATCCAGTTCAAACAGATCTACCAGGTCTACTTGCTACCAAAAGATACCACACAAACCCTTTTGAATCTTTTTGCAATAACCAAGTTACCTACCAGGGTAGAAGCAGAAAAAGGATCCAAAATAACCTCGGGATTAAAACTTAAACATACAACCAATAATGGGGTCACATAAGAGAGAGTGAACCCAGGATTAAGTACACAATACACGTCACGAGAAAAAAGTTATAACACACTAGTAACGACATCAGGTGATGCCTCAGATTCCTGTCGAGATGAAAGAGCATATAACTTATTTTGGCTTGTGCCGGTACTAGAAGTAGGAGCATAAACAGAAGTAGTACTACTAGATGCAGGCGCAGAAGATAAAGCAACTGGATCTTTGACCACTACCGAAGAACCCTTGCCAATTGGATAATTTATGAGCATATGGCCTGGATGGACATATTTAAAACAATTGTTCCTCCCTTCATCGCCAAATCCCTGATAAAGGCGACCATAGAACCAACAAAGAGGGCATGAGAAATTTGAATGACCCCTACTCTCATGAGATTGGGCACCTTGTGCCCGAATATTATCACCATTCTACTGATTCTTGTCACCCAGTTGCTTTGGGTAGAGAGAACTAGCTATGGAGAATGAACCAGAACTCCCCTACTTATTCTTTGACCATTTACCTCCATTCCGACCACCCTTATCAGAGATCCTTCACCTCTTACCCTACCTTTTCCAAAACTCAGCATGTTTCCTCTTTTTATCCTCCACCTACTACATGTGGGCCACCAATCTCAAAATATCCATATCCTGAATCGGCAAGCAGTTTTGCTTTCAAGGATAAAATCTCGAGATAGCCAATAAGTGAACTTTCTTATTCTATCCCTCATATTAGCCACCAAATTTGGAGCATACCTTGACAGCTGATGAAATTTCAAGGCATATTCCTTGATAGACATTTTCCCTTGCTTAAGATTCATAACTCCATCTTCACTTCTGTCAGCTCCTGAGGAAATAAAAGATCCAGAAAAGCATAAGAAAAGGTATCCTATAAAGACACTTCCTCCACTTACCCCTATCCATAGCTCACTCCTCGTACTATTGGTATGCAATATCTTTGAGCTGATAAATTGCAAAGTTCACCCCTCTACATTTATAGCCTATATCACACTAAATATTTTATCATCATATCCATAGCTCACTTACCCCTATCCATAGCTCACTCCCCATCAACATCGCCCCCAGTTGGGATAAAAGAGTTTCCTTGTGTTTCAGATAATTGAGGCATGATCTAAAAAGTGAACAAACAAGAATTAGAGAAGATTTCAGGACTTAGACTCCAAGCTTGAAAATAGAATACTAAGAAAGTGAAACATTCCTAAATGCCTTATAGCCTCTCTCTGATGAGTGTGGCGTACTACAAACCCCTAAAGGAGACTCTACTCGACATGGTTTATGGGCTCCCAATTGACCATGAAAATAAATCTCTAACACAAACTTGACATGACCCAACTAGGGCCTTGTCGTAATGGTCATCCCAAGTCCAACAAGGATCGAGGACCGCTCCCATTACCCAACCCAACCAGCCTATGTATACCTTGAGTTGGCTGAATTATGAGCATACAACAAGATAGTGTAATACATCACATAATAACTCTAGGATAGGTTCGCGATCGTAACTAACCCAATCGAGTCCAACCGTCTCACACTAATCATCCAACCATACCAGACCAAACCATATACTAAAACCATGCATCAAAACCAAATAAGTCCCATCATAAATATATATAATCCACAATAAAAGAGGATGGAACAATCATAAAGATAGTCAACCAATGTCATCCCCAATACCAATGCCAATACTAAGGCTTACACCACTACCGACATTGCCATACCAACCTATAACAGTTTCACAAAAGCCTCTAACCAAAGAAAGACCAAAATCCGATTGGGACATTCCCCTAACCATAGCCAAAACCAATATCCATAAATAAACCAAAGTATGTAAAAATATCCATGACATAAAATGGAGCCTTCCAGAAAATGAAAGCTTGCCACTTTAATACAATATCTAATCCTAAAGACTGATCACTATACAAGAGAAGTAGAACGGTTGATTCTTGCATTGCATAGGGATACAACCTTCTAAAGATGGGTTAGCAGGTGAACGCTTGCATGAACTCATGATAAGGATAACATAATGTCATCTAGTAAAGTAACCATATGCATACAAACCATACATATATACATATAACCATGACAGGAAAAGGAACAAGGTTTAGCATACATTTAAAACCATTAACCTAGGTATGTGAAGCTTAATCGTACTTAACCACCTAGGTCTATATGGGTCTAGTGTAACCCCCTAAATGGTCTCAATGCGTGTAGTTGCACGAATTATAGATACCATAAGAGTAGGGTATTCCTAAGTACCCTTCGCTCTCCATGATGCATATGTATAGTGCACTTAGAGGATTCCCGTTTACCTTATGAGTATAATATATGTTCACCAAAACAAACCCCTCATGTTGGCAAATAATGAGTTTACAATGTTCGTCCATTGGATTCCCACCTTCATGGTTAGCTATCACACCCCGCCATTATTTCCTAATTAAAACCATTACCATCCAACCAAACCATTATTCCATTATTATTAACCAAGTCTATAAGTAGTGATATAGTCATACCGACTAGAACATGCAAGTATTATCCTTAGCCAAACCTTTTAGAGATCAAAGGATTCTCATGTACCAATAGATCACATTATCCCATTAACTTGGGGAGTCCTAATACCCCACAAGTGTTCCATTATTAAGATTTCTTGGGGGATTCCAATGTAACCCACAAGGATATTCAATTAATCCATAACCAAACCATTTAAACTATTTATGCCATTTAGGGTTCCATTACCAAAGCATACCAAGCAATAGTTTTATTAAAAGTCCAACAATATAGTAAAGGCATCCTTATTAGAATTTTATCAAACATATTGGGGGCTTAGTGTCTCCAAAACAAATTCCAATTACCAATTAACCATTCCAGAGCAACCAAGTATCCACCACCATTAAAACATGTAAATATATAATTAAAACATGGGAAAACCATAACCAAGCATTTATAACCAAAACCTCCAATAAATATTTGAAACCCAAACCATACAAGAATCATACCATGAAAACATTATATAAAACCATGCCTTTAGTTGGAACTAACAATAAGGGTAGAGAACATGCCATATACAAAGAAGATGATGGAGATAAATCACCAATATGATCCCCAAATTGATCCTCTAGATAAAATCCTAGCCTTTTGTTATCAAAAAGCCTTAAAGAGAATATTGAGTGTTTAAGAGAGATTTTAAGTGCTTAATGAATAAAATAATAAGGTAAATAACCTCTAAATAGTGATATAATTCGTGGGGCCTCAATAGGTTAAGTGGGGAAATGTCTAGATTGCCTCCACTTTTACTGCATAAAAATCTCATCAGAGGGATATGACTATCTATACCAGTCATACCCTCCAATATGAGTCGTACCCGCCACTCGTACCCTAGGCCTCACATTGGACCCAACACTGTCTAAGATACAACTTGAAAAAACCAAGTCATACACAAGTATACTACCTGTACCCTTGACTCATACCCCTAGAAGATTAGAATCCCAAAAGGTTTGAACATTGTCCACCATACAAGTCCTTGGTATGACTTGTACCTTGGCTTACAGCTCATGGTGAGCCTCTCGTACTTAGATCCAAGTTAAGTTACTAAGTCTAATATTAAATAAAGGAAAAACCCAAACCAAACAACCCGTATCCAACCATAAAAATTGTACCACCCAAGTCGTACCCATTCCAAAAACCAACCTAACTTACCAATACTGATCAACATATGATAGACCTACACAAACCATACCCATGTATTTGACTAGTACCCCTAAGTCATGTATTATACTAAGACCAAACATCTAGGAAATTTTTTAAGGTTCAGGAATCCAGCAGTTGCTGACAAGAGAGGTCTCATAAACGACTTGAAAAACCCTGATTTACTATATGACCAAGCCATTAAAAAGGCCAGGCAAGATTTGAGGGAGTTTGCATTCATCGATAGGAAAAGGCGTGTATCTATAGTAAAGGGTGTATCATCCAATAGTGTACTGCCACCATAACCGCCTTTGCCGGCTGATATGCCCCAATCTAGGGATGCTCTTTATTCGGGTGCCTAGTGTGTCCTATCTATGTTATCACTTGCCTCAATTTTACTTTGTTTTAGCACGTTGAGGACATTGTAGAATTTTTCATTTGGGGTGGGTATACCATGCTACTATGGATTTTTATTGTCATGCTTCTTTTCTTGTCGGTCGTGGTACGGTTGTAGAACCAGCATGTCTAGGATGAATTTGTATTGTATTGTGTTTTATTTTGTATTGTGTTTTGTTTTGTCTAATTAAGAGATTTTATGTATTTAGAGCAGTTGACATATTTTGACTGATTTTTTATACACCTTCAAAAATCTGTGTTTTAGAACTTTATGAATGTATATATTTGAGAACATTATGGATCTTGTTATTGCATTAGGATTAGTGATATGACAATCTATTGCAAGCAATTGTATGAATTGGATATATGTAGTAGTTGGTAACATTGACTCTATGCTATTTGTGTGTGAGATACTACCTAATTCTCTTTTTGTGTTGAATTTCTAACTTGACTAGTTAGTTTTGCCATGGTTAGAGGATAGCCAATTAGGAAAGGATCATAGGCCATTTTTTATTTTGATCCATTTTTTGCCTAAATGACCTTCCATGTGTAAATTATATCCCTTGATATCAATTTTGAGCTTTGTAACCCATTTTTCTTGTTGAACCATTCAACTTCCAATTATAGTACAATGAACTTGTTTTGGACATGATCCTCCTTAGACATTATACACATCAACTCAGGCAAAATGCCTAAGTTGAGGGTGGCTATCATAGGGGTGCATAGTGTAAAATGGGTATGAAGAATGGTAAAACAAGAGAAAAAAGTTAATAGGGCTGGGTATGGTAGAAAAATTAAAAAAAAAAAAAAAGTAAAATAAAAATAGAATTGTGACAAAGTGAAAAGGAGAAAAAGAAAGAATAAAAGACCACACCCAACATGAATGTGCATAAAAGAATAAAAAGAGAGAAATAAGGATAGAATAAAAAAGAAATTGGTAAGTAAGTGAGACCCCAGAGTTAGTGTAGTGCCAAGGAGAATTTGTCACTTGATATATCCATATGTACCATACAATCCCTCCAAGCCTACATTACAAGGCGAATAAAGTCCTATAGTGATCCTAACTTGACTATCTGAATACTAAGGTAACGAAAAATAAGGGCAACCCTATAGTATTTGACATACATTGATTGGAACTTCTCTTCTTAATGTGAGTGTCTCTTGATCATCCCTGCATTGACATGCATGATTTTATATGAGTGAGCGGGACATTCTTGTTGTGAGGGCACTTGAGTCATATTCCTAGCTATTTGCTTGTTTCAGGTAGTGTAACTTGTGTATATCAGTGGTTATCTATTACTAATGTAATTGCCATACCTTAATACCATTGTGTCACATTGTTAGTTGGTTTTGAAAAATAAGATTAGAGGGGGATGTTGTGTTTTGAGCTTTACATGTTGACTGACTGCCTTGAATAGTGATAACGCACAAACTACAGCTCTCGTAAGAGTGTAAGCGGTCGCTGTCAAATATAGAACCCAACTGGGTTGGGTGTCGAATCCCACAGGGAATACTTAGTCACTAAGTGTTGCAATTGTTTGTAGACTGTTGATCAAAAATTCCACAGAAAAGGGGGGATTGGATTTTGGCGTGAATTAATGCTATCAAAGTAACGAATGAATGCTTTGTTTAGTAAGATTTAATCACAGAGAAAAATAAGTTAGGGTTATGTCCACCTTATGAGTTCTACGTATCTATTAACTATGAGTAATGCGGAATTCAGACATGCATGCACTTATAGAGATTCGTATTCTAATGGTAAATCCTAGTGTTTCTCAACCATCAAGGATTATTTCACTTTAACTCTCTCGAGCTTAAAGTGTATAACTAACGGTACAAATTCTCCAAGAAGTTAACCCAGTTATGGAACTAACGTGTAAATAGGGGTTGGTAGCCCTATTTCCTTGTCACACTCTCTTTTCCAAACATGTAACTTTTATCTCGAACAAGTTAATGCTATAATGGCATATTCTTTATGTTTGCAACCACAAGAATTTAATTAAAACAAAGAGAGTAATGATATAAGTAGCATGTGCATCAAGAATTCACAAACTCATAGTAATAGATAGTATATCAAAAGGCTTCCATAACCCTAACAGGGAAGTTTAGCTACTCATGATTACAACGAAGATCACAATAGACATCATCATCATACCAAAGCTCGAATAATCTCACGGTGGGGATGAGATTGGCGTCAAAAGGGATTGATGATTTTGCTCCCTTTGTTGCTCACAAGTTAGCGTTTTTCTCTGTATAAACTTACAGAATCTATAAACTGAATAATACTAAAAAGTGTTGACTGAATTCTTGCATGAATGAATGCATGCTGAAAAATTCAGCAAAATAGGATTTTTATAACATCCTTGTCCTATTCCTACTAAGTTACTGCTGATCCCCAAGTCTTTAGAAATACTATTTTTGCCCGGGACAAGTTCTCCATGCATCACTTTCAGTCCATAAGCTTCCAAAAGTTGCCTTCCCTCTTATGTGAAGTTTCCCTTGCTACCAAAAGGTCCACAAAGTGCTGAAATCTTCATCATTAATACCTGAAAACATGCTAATCACGTTGGTTAGCTCACTTACAGGAAAATGGACTAAAAATGCAGGAATTATATATTTTGTCCTTAAAACTTAGCTAAAATATGGGTGAATTATGGTGCTTTAGGCGTGTAAATACGCCTATCATCAACACCCCACACTTAAAGCTTTGTTCGTCCTCGAACAAAACATTACGTCCATGCAAACATCTAACTAGGATTTCACAACAGTAACACAAACTATTCATCAAGACACGCACGACAATTATTAGCAAGGAGTAGTTTTCTGGATCACTACTAGAAACCATTCAACCTCCAACATAGACTCGGGATGATGGCTACTTCGTATCCACAAGTTAAGGCACCAAGAATCATACAAAACTACCCAACAATCATCAACCATGTGTGTCTCACACAAGATATCACCCATAATCACTTACAAGTTTTGCATTTTTCGAAACATGGGTACAAGATTCTCCTTGCTCTCACTCTCACAAAGAATTCATATGTTGCAACTGATGACCATAGGCTTGCCCTTAGTGTAATGCTCCACTAATATCAGAATGCTAAGCTTAGGGTAAAGTAGGTCTTTACAGGTTGTAATGTAGGCTAAGGGACAGGTAGGACTATTTTGGCCAGAAATAGTGACTAAGTTCCCTAAGCGCTTTAATACACTACATTATGCCATTAACACTCTCTTTTAAACAACCCTTCTACCTTTCTTTTCATCTAACACCCCTTTTCACCTATTTTGTTATTCAATTACAAACACAGATGAGAATATAAAACTTATTTTTTTTTTATTTTTCTATTTCTGTTTTTTTTTTTATAAAACACCTCTATGATAGCCACTCTTATTCACAACAATTTCAAGTACCAATACACTCTGAGGCATCACTCTCACCCAATTTCCTCTTATTTTGTCACATGACTCTACAATTTAAAGCGCTTAGGAATTTGGATCAAATTATGGCCTTAAAAAAATAGATTAGGCTACAAATGAGGCTGTCAAAGAAAATAGCTAAAGGCTCAAAGGGGGTTAACTAGGATAATGTCCACGGGTAGGTAAAAAGAAGGTAAACAATCACAGGCTGCCAAAGAAATGCCTAAATCATCTCCTAAACTCACACTCTTTATTTCGCTTTACACACACACCAGGCAAGTTCTAGCATCAGTCACAACACAGAATATACTAATCCTCACACACACAAGGCACATGGTCAACTTTATTGGGAGCAGTATAGACTCTTGACCCAACAGATGAATGAATTAAACCGCACAATTATCACACAGTGAGTCACACGTAAAGCCTAAATGTCTCAATAGTAATGATTTAGCACAAACTCTTGTTATACTACCATGCCGTCTATCAGAACAATTTCATGCAAAATATAAAAAAAATCTATAGGATTTAAACTAACTAATTACGACTCTTTAAAACAATCAAGAACTAGAATAAATGCAAATGCAGACAAAGAAGTGTAGCATACAGACAAAGAAGTGTAGCATACAAATACCAGAACCCCACACTTAGATGGGACACACTGCCCTCAGTAGAAAATAAATAAGAAAAACCTGTTTAGTCGGACTCCTCCGCTATGTCTGGGGTCATACCCCCTGCATCGGAATCATCATCAGAGTTGTCGTCATCAGAGTTCTCCTCCACATCTGAGTCTGGCATTCGGCGATCGTCGTCGGTTGGCACGTCATCATCAAGAGGTTCCTCGAAATATACACCTACTCCGCACATAGCCCTCGCATGCTCATTCATTGGGTAGCCATAATCCAACTGTTGGAGCTCTGTAGTAGTTGGAACACAACCCCCACTCATCATGGTGAACCTCATCATGCCATATAAATGGCGGAAGAAGCTTTCGTCACGAGCATGTCTTTCTGCAGTGGTCAGGTTGACGCCATGCATAGATTCAGCATCTTTAACCTTTGTGAGGTCCACTTTCTTTGGGTTGTGTGGAAGCTTATGATCTGCAGGTTCCTCTTCGATGTCCTGCTTCCTCAATATCGCAGTCAAAAGATTGCCAAAGCTGAAGTGGGACCTCTTGTGCAGCCTGACCTTACGCATTGAAGATCGAATAATCGCCTCAATGTTGATGGGGATGTTCGTCATCAAAGCTTAAACTAAGCACACTCTATCACGTGTGATCTTTGTGTACTGTGACCCTAGAATCAGGCAAGAGTTGACTATCCGCAACCATATCCGAGCTTCTCTGTTCAAGGAGGCATACGGGAAGGTATTGTGCCGACCGGTATCCTTGTGACGACTCCACCGTGCCATTGATCTTGTTCCGCACAGTGTGTGTCTGATTTCCCTATATAGAGGTCTGTGATAAAGCTCCTTGAGAGGTGATGGATCCACAGATGGAAGACCCAGAAAAGAGTTGAAGAACTCCGCATTCAGTTGCAAGACTTGGCCCCGAATCTTCACTTCACTTCCGGTAGTCTTTGGGGACCAATTGGCATAGAATTCTCGCGTTAGATCAAGATTGCATTCTCCCATATCTTGGAAAATGAAATCAAGATGTAGCGCCATGATTTTAGCCAAAATGCGAGGTTCTTTCTTCGCTAGACTCTCCTTTTGTATCACTCCATGTGAACATATTTTTTTACTTTATTGTTCTTGTACCACTCCTTTCCTTCCTCCTCTAGGACCCATTTTATCCCGAAAATGCGGTGAGGTATTTGCAGCGAGGAGGATTTAGCTTGCTCTTTTCTTCTCTTTTTCTGACCTTTCTATGAGGTGGACACTTTTTCTTTTCCTGGTCGACTTTTTGGTGCCATTTTACCTGAGATTAAAATAAAGTCATGTTAGCTTATCTCGGAAGATTTGATCGACAAACAAACAATAATGGCACCACCCCACACTTAATTTGTTGGCACCAACTAATTAAGTGGATGATATCGATTACTCAGACTTCATCGACATACATGTAGGCGATATGTTCCAACAATATGTTCAGCACAGTCATACTTTCATGGAACCTTAACTATCCTTTTCAGCTCTATGTCATGTAATCTTGACCATACTTTTATGGTTTGGATTAATGCACTTTTTGAACAAGACTACCACGTAGAGATCGAATCAAGTTATGGCATAGAAATAATCACAACATCTCATGCTTGTATTCAGTCATGATCTTTATCTCGATGAACGAGTCATTCAAACATTCCAACTTTCAACTTACAAGACTATGTAATTAACTTTACCATTTCGATTCCGCAAAAAGATGACAGTGTATAACAATCAAATACAAATCGGAACAAAGTCAAGAACACCCATACGTATTCTTTCACTCAACTAGATGTATCATAACAAACCATCCACATTCAAATCACCAACACCACTTCAAGATTTAACAACTCATTATAGGCGTAGTATTGTAATAACTACGGAATATAAAAGAAGAACTTACTTGGTGATGAACTTGGAAGATGATCTTGCAAGGTTAGAAGAGCAAAAAGAAAAATTTTGAGAGATTTGGAGAGTAAAGGTGGCGCCTAGGTTGAGTAAATAAGTGGTTTTTGTTCTAATGTTGAAGTTTTATTTATAGGACAAGGTTTGGATCGGGTTTGACCCATTTAAAATGGGATTAGGAGACCAAAAAGTAAGCATAGGCGGCGCCTAATGCTTTGCCTATGCTTAGCATAGGCGGCGCCATTTGCAAAGCCTAGTTGAGCATAGGCGGCGCCTATGCTATGGCATTGTAGATTCAGAGAGCAAAGGCAATGGCATTGGTGGCGCCTATGCTATGGCATTGTTGGGCATAGGCAGCGCCTATGCTATGGCATTGTTGGGTATAGGCGGCGCCTATGCTATGGCATTGTAGATTCAGAGAGCAAAGGCAATGGCATAGGCGGCGCCTATGCTATGGAATTGTTAGGCATAGACGGCACCTATGCTATGGAATTGTAGATTCAGAGAGCTTAGGCCATAGCATAGGCCTTGCCTTGTTCGTTGCCTAGATTTACATAGGCCTTGCCTTGTTCGTTGCCTAGATTTGCATAGGCAATGCCTAACCAATAGCCTTTGTTTCTTCATTCCAAACTTACCACCTTCAACATGACACAATTCCAAATTAAAATTTGGGCTAGATCTCCTCCTTTATATGTCTTACACCTACACTTACTCAAAAACAACAAAAACAATTAGAACGATGGGTTGCCTCCCACCAAGCGCCTTAGTTTTGGTCGTGGCTCGACTCTTCTTTTTGGATTTTTATTTAACAAAAACAAACTCTTAGTAAAACAAAATGATTAAAAACGATGGGTTGCCTCCCATCTAGCGCTTGATTTATTGTCGCGGCACGACATAGTTATCTCAATTACTTAGACTTTGTCGAGATAGATGGTGTCCATGCATTTTATCGAGTCAAGAGGACCGATATATGGCTTCACTCGTTGGCCATTCACTTTAAAGACATCACCATCAATGCCTTCTAACTCTACTACTCCAGACGAGTATACTTGGCTAATTTTGAATGGACCAGACCATTTAGACTTTAACGTACCTGGAAATAGCTTTAGTCTGGAGTTGAAAAGAAGTACCATATCACCCTTCTGAAAGTTTCGTTGGATAATCCGCCGATCATGGTACTTTTTCATCCGTTCTTTGTAGAGGTCTGCCCTTTCATACGCATGTAGACGGAATTCATCCATCCCATTCAGCTGCTCCAATCTCAGATTAATTGCATCATCCCAAGTTAGGTTAAGCCTCTTCAACGCCCACAATTCTTTATGTTCGAGCTCAATCGGCAAGTGACAAGCCTTCCCATAAATTAATTGGTACGGGGACATGCCAACTGGTGTCTTGAATGCAGTCTTATAAGCCCATAAGGCATCATCCAACTTGCGGGACCAATCCTTCTTACTAGCATTTACAGTCTTAGCAAGGATCAGCTTGATCTCCCGATTAGAAACCTCTACCTGCCCACTAGTTTGTGGGTGGTAAGGTGTAGCTACCTTATGTTGCTTGACCCCATATTTCACCAATACGGCTCTGAACAGCTTGTTGCAAAAGTGTGATCCTCCATCGCTTATGATGGTACGTGGTACCCCAAAACGAGAGAAGATATTTCTCTTTAAAAATGCTACAACACGCTTACCTTCATTATCAGCCAGCGCTACTGCTTCGACCCATTTGGATACATAATCCATAGCAACTAGGATATATTTCATCCCAAACGAACTCACAAATGGGCCCATGAAATCAATACCCCATATATCAAATAGCTCCACTTCAAGAATTTTAAACATGGGCATCCCATGGTGCTTTGAGATAGAGCCTTGCCTCTGACACTGATCACATCTTCTCACAAAATCGTAAGCATCCTTGAATAATGAAGGCCAATAATAGCCGTTTTGCAATACCTTCCTGGCTGTCCGATTACCTGCATGGTGACCCCCAACTTGGGAAGCATGACTTGCTTCCAAGATGCTAGGCACCTCCACATCAGCGATGCATCGCCTAATAACACCATCAGCACATCGTCGAAAAAAATACGGTTCATCCCAAAAGTAGTGTTTCACATCAAGCATGAACTTTCTCTTTTGATGAAAGGAGAGATTCTCAGGCATCACTTTACTTACCACGTAGATCGCAAAGTCCGCATACCACGGTAAGTCTTCCACCATAGCGCCTAGGATCTCTTCGTCGGGAAATGCATCATCAATCTCAAGGTCGGGTTGCGCTAGGTGCGCACTCTCAAGTATAGATAGATGATCAGCTACTTGATTTTCACAACCTTTTCTATCCTTTACCTTGAAATCAAATTCTTGAAGCAATAACACCCACCGAATTAGCCTTAGCTTAGCATCCTTCTTTTCCATTAAATATCTCAGAGCCGCATGATCTGTATGAACCACCACTTTGGTTCCCAACAAGTAAGCACGGAACTTTTCAAAAGCATAAACAACTGCTAGAAGCTCTTGTTCCGTGACGGTATAGTTCTTCTGGGCTCCATTCAAGGCCTTGCTCGCATAGTATATTGGATGAAATAACCTTTCTCTTTTCTGACCAAGTACATCACCCAAAGCCACCCCACTTGCATCACACATCACTTCAAACGGTAGAGACCAATCGGGCGCTACAATAATAGGAGCGTCAACTAGCTTCCCTTTGAGGTATTCAAATGCCTTCAAGCAATCTTCACTGAAGTCGAACTTTGCATCCTTCTCCAAGAGTTTGCATAACGGACTAGCAATCTTGGAGAAGTCTTTGATAAATCTTCGATAAAAACCTGCATGACCGAGGAAACTACGAACTCCCTTTACAGAAATTGGAGGTGGTAGTTTCTCGATAACATCAATTTTGGCTCGATCAACTTCAATTCCTCTTTCGGAGACTTTGTGCCCAAGAACAATGCCTTCCTTAACCATAAAATGGCACTTCTCCCAGTTTAGCACCAAGTTGAACTCAACACATCTCTGTAACGCCATACTCAGATTCGCCAAGCACGATTCAAACGATTTACCCACGACTTAAAAATTGTCCATGAACACCTCCAAGGTGTCTTCAACCATATCAGAAAAAATGGACATCATACAACGCTGAAAAGTGGCAGGTGCGTTACATAACCCAAATAGCATATGTTTGAAGGAAAACGTACCATATGGGCATGTAAAAGTGGTCTTCTCTTGATCCTCAGGAGCAATACAAATCTGATTATAACCGGAATAACCATCTAAGAAACAAAACCATCCCTTCCCTGCCAATCGATCAAGCATTTGGTCCATGAATGGCATTGGGAAATGATCCTTAAGCGTCCACGAATTTAGCTTCCGGTAGTCCATACACACTCTCCACCCTGTGATAGGTCTGAGTGGAATCAGCTTATTCTTTTCATTCGCAACTACCGACATGCCCTCTTTCTTGGGCACACACTGTACCGAACTTACCCACTTACTGTCGGAGATTGGATACACTACCCCAACATCTAACCACTTAATAATTTCTTTCTTCACCACCTCCTGCATGGGTGGATTCAAACATTATTGATGCTCAATGGTAGGCACATAATTTTCCTCGAGCTGAATCTTGTGCATACATATCCCAGGAGGGATACCAATAATATCAGCAATAGTCCACCCGATGGCTCTCTTGTATCTCCTCAGAACAGAAATAAGAGCTGTAACCTGCTGCTCACCTAAATCAGCCGCAACAATAACCGAAAGTGTATCACCACTTCCCAAAAACGCATATTTCAGGTGACTGGGCAGCTCTTTCAATTCTAGCACTGGTGGTTCTTCAATGGATGGCTTTGCTGGTGGTGAAGGGTGATTTTTAAGATCCAGATCCAGCTTCTTAGGAGCATGAGAATAGGATCCAATTCCTGTTAGAGCACAAATAGTGTCTTCATACTCTTCAACATCTTCACGCTCAAAATTCATAAGCACAGCAACCAATGGATCAACAATAAGTTGCTTCTCCACAGATAATTCTTTCTCATCATCATAATAAACATCAACTACAGAGAACACATTCATATCTTTGGGCTGCTTCATTGATTTCCATACATCAAAATGGACCACTTCGTCATTCATCCGAAATAAAAGCTCATTAGCCCTTAGATCAATAAGCACACTTCCTGTTGCAAAGAAATGACGTCCCAAGATTATGGGAACTTCAGAATCCACCTCGCAATCCAAACTAACAAAGTCTGCAGGAAAGATGAAGGTGGAAACCTTCACCAACACATCATATAAGATACCAACAGGCCGTTTTACCGACCTATCTGCCATCACGAGCCGCATATTGGTTGGTGTAGGATCACCCAACCCCAACTTTCTGTAAATAGATAGCGGCATCAAATTGATGCTAGCTCCCAAATCGCACAATGCCTTAGCAAAATCCTAAGATCCAACCGTGCAAGGAATAGTGAAAGCACCAGGATCTGCCTTCTTCTGAACTAGCGATTTTGTAGAGATTGCACTGCAATGATGAACATTATCTGCCAGCTCATAGCTTGCTACCCGCTTCTTTGTCAAAATTTCCTTCATGAATTTAGTGTATCCGGGCATCTGCTCTAGAGCCTCTACCAAAGGAACATTAATAGTCAGATGCTTCAACATAGTCATGAATTTACTGAACCTGGTGTCATCAGCTTTCTTCTTCAGTCTCTATGGAAAAGGTGGTGGTGGAAGGGGAATAGTTTTCTCCGCCACTTCCTTTTTATCTTGCTTCCGATTGTCGATCTTTTCAGGTTGCAGACGTCTAGGGGTAACGTCAGGAATGCTATCTTCAGCTTCTACGGCATCTTCACATTCTGCATCAATAACATTATCTGCTATATCATCAACCACCTGCTTGCCTTTGGATGGATTTTCCAAAGCTTTACCACTCCTGGTAGTAATAGCCATACATGATCCATCATTTCTTGGGTTTTGCACAGTGTCGCTAGGTAAGGTGTCAGCCTTTCTTTGATTGAATGTCGCTGATAGTTGACTCAATTGTTGCTCCAGCTGTTTTATCACGGTAGAATGCGAATCAACCAATTGATTTATTGATGACAAATCATTCTTTACCTCAGTAACGCCTATATTGGTTGCCTCCACCCCTTTCAACAGCTTGTCCATCATATCATCCATGGAAATCTTTCGTGAGCCAGACGCCACAGCCTCACGGTTTCCAGGAGGAATATTCAAACCACTCCTGTCAGTCTTATTCTTCCAACCACCTTGATCGCGGTCCTTGTATCCAGATTTATCATAATAGTTTCGACCTTGGTTTCCTTGGGCATTGCCTCAGAAACCCCCTTGATTATTCAAGTAGTTCGCTTCTTCCTCAGAGTCGGATTCATCTCTTCCCTGTGATACAAGGGCCTTAACCTTTTCGGTCTTCCCTGATAATAAGTGCTTGGTAAGAAGATCCATCTGCGTTTTCATGTGAGCCATATCTTGGTCACATTTCTCTTGTCTACGCCTCTGCTCTGCAGTCAAGCCAATAGATGCGGTAGAGCTTGCTACCTCAGAATCCCTGGTATGCCAAGATCTACTCTACTTTGTCATACGATCTAGCATATCACTTGCCTCAAGAAAAGTAAGGTCCATGAATGACCCACCTGCAACATTATCAACCACTGGCTTTGTCACCGAGTTCAAAGCCCTATATAATATTTCCATCAAGTGGATATTCGTCATCTGATGGTTTGGGCACTGCATAAGCTTCTTCTTGAACCTCTCCCATGTTTCGTGGAGAGCTTCATTTGGAAGCTGTCGAAAATTGCTAATCTCATCCCGTAGTTGGGCTCTCTTGGATGGCGGAAAGAATCTTTCTAGGAAAGCGTCTTTCAGTTTCCTCCAATTAGTAATAGAATCAGGAGTTAGCCCGTTCAACTATAGAGTTGCCTCCCCAGACAGAGACAATGGAAATAAGCACAGCCGAATTGCATTCTGCCCAACTCCTGGATTGTCAAACGACTTGCATGTTGAAATAAAGTTGATCAGATGCATATTCGGATCATCGCCTGCGAGTCCACCAAATAAACCTTTGAGCTGCAATAGCTGAATCATGGTGCTAGTGATATTGAACTTGGCTACAAGTGCCAAGGGTGGAGGAATAATAGCCCCTGTGGCACCAGCTCCATCCAGATCGTCATCATCATCATCAAAAGGAGCCTGCACAGCTCGGCGGTCAGGTCTCATTCTAGCTTGACGTTCCCTCCTATGCATAAGTGTTGCCACTTCATCAGTACGCCTGGGATTCAGTAACTCATCATCACCCAGGTCCTCATCATCAGGATTTGTTGCTCGCCCTAGGTTATCAATATTTTGTTGATGTACTTGAGCAGCTGCCAGTGCAGCTAATCTAGCCTGCTCCTGTTGAGCCGTCCTTCTGTCAATGTCACGTTGTGCATCCATTCTGCCAATAAGTTGAGGTTCAGGATTTAGGGGTAATAATGGTTGTCCAGAACTACGAGTATTTAGCATGCACTCAACAGAACCTGAATAAAACAAAAACAACAACTAAAAGTAAAATTCGAGAATCTTTGAACACAGGGTCTAGTAACTATCACAAACTTTGTTGACAACCGTATTCCTCGGCAACGGCGCCAAAATTTGATAACGCCCAAACTACAGCTCTCGTAAGAGTGTAAGCGGTCGCTGTCAAATATAGAACCCAACTGGGTTGGGTGTCGAATCCCACAGGGAATACTTGGTCACTAAGTGTTGCAATTGTTTGTAGACTGTTGATCGAAAATTCCACGGAAAAGGGGGGATTGGATTTTGGCGTGAATTAATGCTATCAAAGTAACGAATGAATGCTTTGTTTAGTAAGATTTAATCACAGAGAAAAATAAGTTAGGGTTACATCCACCTTATGAGTTCTACGTATCTATTAACTATGAGTAATGCGGAATTCAGACATGCATGCACTTATAGAGATTCGTATTCTAATGGTAAATCCTAGTGTTTCTCAACCATCAAGGATTATTTCACTTTAACTCTCTCGAGCTTAAAGTGTATAACTAACGGTACAAATTCTCCAAGAAGTTAACCCAGTTACGGCACTAACGTGTAAATAGGGGTTGGTAGCCCTATTTCCTTGTCACACTCTCTTTTCCAAACATGTAACTTTTCTCTCGAACAAGTTAATGCTATAATGGCGTATTCTTTATGTTTGCAACCACAAGAATTTAATTAAAACAAAGAGAGTAATGATATAAGTAGCATGTGCATCAAGAATTCACAAACTCATAGTAATAGATAGTATATCAAAAGGCTTCCATAACCCTAACAGAGAAGTTTAGCTACTCATGATTACAACGAAGATCACAATAGACATCATCATCATACCAAAGCTCGAATAATCTCACGGTGGGGATGAGATTGCCGTCAAAAGGGATTGGCGATTTTTCTCCCTTCGTTGCTCACAAGTTAGCGTTTTTCTCTGTATAAACTTACAGAATCTGTAAACTGAATAATACTAAAAAGTGTTGACTGAATTCTTGCATGAATGAATGCATGCTGAAAAATTCAGCAAAATAGGGTTTTTATAACATCCTTGTCCTATTCCTACTAAGTTACTGTTGATCCCCAAGTCTTTAGAAATACTATTTTTGCCCGGGACAAGTTCTCCATGCATCACTTTCAGTCCATAAGCTTCCAAAAGTTGCCTTCCCTCTTATGTAAAGTTTCCCTTGCTACCAAAAGATCAACAAAGTGCTGAAATCTTCATCATTAATACTTGAAAACATGCTAATCACGTTGGTTAGCTCACTTACAGGAAAATGGACTAAAAATGCAGGAATTATATATTTTGTCCTTAAAACTTAGCTAAAATATGGGTGAATTATGGTGCTTTAGGCGTGTAAATACCCCTATCATCAAATAGCTTAGTTTCTCTTACTTAAGAGTTGTTTTTGTTTTTGTTATGTTTTTTTGCCTGAGGACATGCAAACGTTCTAAGTTGAGGGTGTTGATGTACTATAGAAATATAGCACTTTCAATGCTTAAAATGAGGAAAAGATGCAAGTTTCTGAGGTTATTTTGTTAGATATGATGCCTTTTGTGTATGTTTTGCAAGATACCATATTTTGGATGATAAGTTCATGAAAAAGGTGATTTTGGCCATTTTTGGACCAATTATGGATATTAGGGATGTTTTCCAGCTAGTTTGTGATCAAAGTGTGTTCGAGAATTTTAGAAAAACTGAAAAGATGACTATCGGCACTTACTAAGTCAACATATGGCCGCATGTACGACCTACGAACCGCATGTAGGCAAAGCACGTACCAGAAGTCCAAAAACCTGAGAACTGAACTTGCAGGATTTTTGCTCCCAATATCTACAACTTTGCCTGCACCCAATTTTAAGACCGTAGGTATTACCTGCGCTCAGTGATAGACTACGGGTATTGACCACATATGGCCACCGACTAGATTTTATCCTATATCATTTAGGCCTTTGTTTTAGGGTTTCTCTCCATGTACTATAAATACCCTTTATGTGTCTTTTAGTAGGAGTTACACACTTTTGATATTCATAAATATATTTTGATTTTACGATCCGATTTTGATCTTAGAATTGTCTTCTATTGACTTTGGTTCATTAATTTAGTTACAATTGTGGGTTTTATTTCTTTTTATCATTGTGATTTCATCTATGCTTTCAAATATGAATGTTATTGATTTCTTCACAAACATGAGAGGCTAAAACACATAGCTAGGGTTATGGAAACCCTAATAGATTTACAAAGTAGGGGAAGTGCTTTCGTTATTCTGAACCGATACCCAGTGATACATTACTTTATCATCGTTGTGATAGTTTCTTAATGGGTGCACACATTAGGATCTCTCCTAGATATTGCTGCTTACTCTAAAAGAGGAGTAGTGACAAGGAAAAGGTAAAAACAACAGTAATTTAGAGTTTAACTATCGTTCCACGCTTCTGTGTTCTGTCTTAGTAACATGGTTAGGTTTTATCTAATAACTAGAGACTCAAAAGGTAATAGTTAACTAGGATCAAGATAAGGGTTAGTAATGCGACATCGTGAGACTCAAAAAGTAAAGGGTGAAATCCTTCTGCTCATCCAAAAGACTACAGAAGGTACATAACTTATTGATTTTATATGCAAAGTATCGAGTTGGTTCAACAAAGCACGATAAGCCTACGGAGTTGAGAATCCAGGGGAACACAATCCTAGTGTTCACCTACATTGATTATAATCGAAGTCAATATAATACCTTTCTCGAGATTACTACACAAAAATCTCCCATTTACTTTTCTTGTTCTGTCCGTTGACTACAACTGCTGAGATCTGCAAATCCAAGTGGTTACTATATTTTAACCATCCACGGGCTATATGGGTCCAGTGTATCTCCTTGAATGAGCCTCAATATGTGTAGCCGCATGAACCGGAGATACCATAAGAGTAGGGGATTCCCAAGTACCCTTTACTATCCATGTTACATATGTACAGTGTACTTAGAGGATTCATGTGTACCTCATGAGTATCATATATGGTCACCATGACCAACCCCTCATGTCAACAAACATGAGTTTCCAGTGTTCGTCCATTGGACTCCCACCTTCAATGTTAGCTATCACACCCTACCATTATTTCCCCATTAAAACCATTACCATCCAACCAAACCATTAGTCCATTATTATTAATCAAGGATATAAGTAGTGGTATCATCATACCAACTATAACTTGCAAGTATTGTCTTTAGCAAAACCTTTTAGAGATTAAGGGATTCCCATGGACCTATAGATCACATTATCCAATTAACTTGGGGGAGTCCCATGTACCCCATAAGTGTTCCATTATTAAGATTGTTAGGGGGGTTCCATTGGAAACCCCACAAGGATGTTTAATTAACCATTTTCGACCATTGAAACAATTTAGGGTTCCATTACCAAACCATACCATGCAATAGTTTTATTAAAGTCCAACAATATAGTAAAAGAATTCTCATAGGCATTTTATCAAACACTTAGGGCATTGTATTTACAAAACCAAATCCAATTACCAATTAACCATTCACATGAAAAAAAGTATCCAAACCACTATTAAAACGTGTAAATCCATAATTAAAACGTTGGAAAACCATAACTAAGCATTTCTAACCGAAACCCCCAATAGATATTTGAAAACCCAAAACCATAAAATAATCATGCCATGAAAACATTGTATAAAACCATGCATTTAGTTAGAACTAACAATGAGGGAAGAATACATGCCTTAATAAAGAAGATGATGGAGAGAAATCACCAATACAATCCCCAAATCGATACTCTAGATGAAACCTTAGCCTTTCTTTCCCCAAATGCCTTAAAGAGAATAATAAAGTGTTTAAGAGAGCTTCTTAGTGTTTAATGAATAGAATAATAGGGTAAATAACCTTCCAATAGTGATATAAGTCATGGGTACTCAATAGGTTAAGTATGGAAATATCCATATTACTCCCACTTAAATTGCACTAAAATCCCATCAGAGGGTACGACTTTTCAAACCAGTCGTACCCTCTACTATGAGTGGTACCCATCACTCGTACCCTAGGCCTCCACCTTGGACCCAACACTGTCTAAGATACGAATTACTCAAACCAAGTCATATCCGAGTATTCGACTAGTACCCTTGACCCATACCCCTAGAAGAATATAAACCCAAGAGGTTTGAACACTGTCAACCATACGAGTCCATGGTATGACTCATACCCTGGATTATAATTCATGGTGAGTCACACGTTCTCAAATCCAACTTAAGTCACTCAGCCTTTGATTAAATAAAGGAAAAAACAAAATCAAATGACCCATATCCAACCATATGACTCATACCACCAAGGTCGTATGAAATCCAAAACACCAATCCAACCCACTAACTAACGTTGGTCAACATACGACCAACCTACTAACCGTACCCATGTATACGACTGGTACCCCTTAGTCGTATCCTATCTAGAGACCAAAAATCTAGGAAATTTTCTAAGGTTCAGGAATCTAGGGTGTTATAGTCTCCCCCACTAGGAACATTAGTCCCGAAATGACGGACAAGGTAGGGGTAACCACATGCACGAGTCATTGCATTATCAAACATCTTTCTAACCTTTAACTATGTCGGAAAACAAAGATACAAAGATTTATTCTAAGTTTTAACTAAGTTAGACAACAAAGAGTATGATTAAGCACACATACCTTTTATACAAATTCCAGGAGGAGAAAACAAGAGCGGATATTTGGACTTCATGTCCTCTTCCGCTTCCCAGGTAGCCTCTTTCACCTTGTGGTTCTGTCATAGAACCTTAATCGAGGACACATCCTTTGTACACAACCGATGAACCTACTGATCTAATATCTCAATCGAGATTTTCTAATAAGACAGAGAATCTAAGATACCCAATCCTTCTAAAGGAACAACCGAAGAAGGATCACTAATGCACTTTATTAACATGAAAACATGTAATACCGAATGAATGAAGCTCAAACTAGGATGCAAATCCTATTCATAAGCAACATTACCAAACATCCGCAAAACCATATAGGTACCATTAAACCAGGGACTGAGCTTTCTCTACCTGCCAAACCGCATTACTCCCTTCATGGGAGATAACTTTAGAAATACCCTATCCCCAACCTCAAACTCTAAGTCTCTACGCCTTATATTTGCATAGGAATTTTGGCAACTCTGGGAATCCTTAAGCTTATCCTAAATCACCTTCACCTTTTTCATAGCTTGATAAACCAAATACAGATCAAACAAATCTGCCTCACTAAGCTAAAACCACCCAATAGGAGATCTATACCTCCTACCATACAATTTCTCAAAAGGTTCCATACCAATTCTAGAATGATAGTTATTGTTGTAAGTAGACATTATCAAAGGTAGATGCTCAACCCAATTGGCACCATAATTAACCACGCAAGCTCGAAGCATATCCTTCAATAGCTGAGTAGTCCTTTATGCTTGCCCATCCATCTGTAGATGAAAAGCAGTACTCAGACTAACCTTAGTCCCCAACCCTTTCTAAAAATACCACCAGAAATAAGATTAAAACTGTGTACCAAAATCAGAGATAATCTCAACAGGTACCCCATGCAGCTTTACAATCCCTTGAAGATACAACTTCTCAAATCCTCCACCGAAAGGGTAGTCCATACTGGAAAAAAATGAGAAGACTTCACCATCCTATTCATGATAAGCCAAACCAAATGAAATTAGTTTCGAGACAGAGGAGAATAATAATGAAATCCAATTTAATCATCTCCCATTTCCATTCAGGTAAATTAATTTCTTGATAAAACCCACAAGGCCTCAGCCTTAACCTGTTGACATACCATGAATTTGGCCACAAAATTAGTCACATTTCTTTTTATACCATGCCACCAATATATATCCTTGAGATCATGATACATCTTTGTGAAGCCCATGTACAACATAGCATGATTCATACACCTCAGCTAAAATCTTATATCATAAATCATCGATGTCATGGACACATAGCCTCCCTTGGTAACATAAAGTTCCATTACCATTGATCATAAATACATTACATTGTGCCCACCAACAATAATCTTGATTTTCATTGAGATAGGATCTTGCATCTGCTTCTCCTTTATCTATATTCCAAGAGATGACTAAACCACTTCTTGCACCATTACGCCACCATTCTTAAAGTCCAAGAGCCGAACTCTAACATTAGCCAAGTGGTGAATATTTTAACACCTCGCATTTTTTGAGCTAGAAATCAAACTGTCGTGCCTACGTATGTAACCTCTAATCCCATGATTCATACTTGCATACATTCATCATGATCATTATATTAATGTGTGAAGTAATATAAAGGTAAAAAATATTCATAGGAATCACTTAGAGCAAAGTTGAGCTAAGAGCCTTTAATTCGACCAAATCTTGGTATTTCATTCTACAAGGGTCAACTTTGAACGTGTATAACTCTTAACATATATGGAATTTAGTATATCAAGACCCACCAAATTGTATATAATTAAATTATCTTTCCAACAATACCAGTTTTACCTTAATCAGATATTCAAGAGAAAAGTAATGACCATGCTAAGGTCGTGCGTCGCATGGAAATAGCAAATAGCCACTAGATGAAGTATGTTATTAGCATGCGCTGCAAAACCTCAGGTATGTTCTTGGTATGCGTTGCCCAGCAATACCACAATGCATAAAATTTCTTTGTTTTAACTTAGTTTAAGGGCGTTGAAGTATTTTCACACCCCCAAAACGTCCCTAATCATTCCTAAATCAACTAAGGGGGTTTTAAACATATTTTTTCCACTATCTTAACCCTAAACATCCAATACATAATTTAAAACCCTTTCTCTCTTCCCAAGAACAAAATTAAAGTTTCTTCGATTAAGAACTCAAGAATTTAAGTTCCAATTTCAAGCTTTCTACAAGAAGTCATCTAATTGAGGTATGTGGGGTTTTGAACAAAGTTAATCTTTCATCCTTGTGACTGGAAGTATGATTTTCAAGTTGAGTTTACATGTTTAAGTTTGGTTTCATTCCCAAATCCTTATGTGTCGAAAGCATAGCATTATTATGTGATTTAAGGGACTAAAGAGCATAAGAGTTGTACTATTTCATTTTTTAAACTACAAGTTTGATATTTTGTTTTGAATTTCATTATATTGATGAGGAATTGTTATTATCCTAAGTTTAATACATCCCCATGCTGAAATTTGTGTATTAATCTCATGTATTGAATTGTTCAATGTTTTGGGTCTTTGAACTATGATTCCATGCCCCTATTTTAAGCATTTTTATCATATATTTTTTATCATTCAGTGATGGCATTTTATAAACACACGATACCAATATGTTGTACATGTTTCTATTTTCAAGTAATGAGTTAGTCAAACCATGGTTTTATTATCATTTTCAGAACATCATATTCATGCTGAGCAGTTACACGGATAATACCATGTTATGTTAACCGAATAATAACACCAATGTCATATAGTTGGGAGTAAAACTTAGCAACGAGAAAAGTAGGGATGGAATGTCTCTCGTTATTAAGTCATGAGGCGTTAGTAGTGGTTCCAGACCTATTGTGCCACCATAGATTATGAGGGGTCCCTCATCAATTATGCATGACACTCTCATCCTTCAGGACATCAGCCTTGTAGATCCACATCGTGAGTTATGTGTTGGTACCCTTAGAAATGTACCAACACCCTTCCAACTGGGTTACAGGTTGGACCCCGATAGCTTAAATTGTGGCATGTCGGTTACATGATATTTCCCATAGTTTTAGCCAGTATTCAATTTATCTCAGTTCAAGTTTGTTTGACCAAGTAATCATATTTTATTAATTATTCAGTTAGTTTTACAAATTATTCATGATATTTAGATCATGTCAATACATGTTATACTTGGTCTTGCATTCTCAGTTTTACATATTCATGTTTTCATACTAAATATCCATACATGATCCTCAGTTTAGTTTTACAGATGTTTAGATTTACATAAGATTTACATACAGTATTTATGTTTTACCGCTTCCCAACTTCATATCTACTTATTCTACAAAAGTAAAGATCTAAAAAACTAAGTGTAGTGATTCACCAGCTTACCAGATTATATTTATTACTCATGTTTTAAGAGACTTCAACTTTCAGTTGATTTCAGTCTTTTGGTGAGTCTACTTGCACTTAACATGCATTTTTTAAGATTATGTATCTATTCAGTTTTACTTATTGCATTAACCCCCACTTACTCGGTACATTTCAGAAGTACTAACCATATATACATCTGTGTGGCTACACTAGTTCATAATGTAGGTACCAAAAGTATTCCACACACTAGGGTCAGATAATTCTTAGCGTTCAGCAGGCAGGTGATGAGTTCTCCTATTTTGGAAACTCCAGTCCATTGCAGTTCATGTATTATATTTTTATTATCCTTATGTATTGATCAGCAGTTGTTTGAGGAATGTCCCAGCTATCTATATTCAATATAGAATATGGTTCTATCATGACCTGTGGATACGCCCTAGTCGCGAAAATGGTGCTTATGATCACAAGTTGATTCATGAGTTGGTACTACTATGAGCACTGAGTAAAATTTCAATAATAAACATGTGCAGAAGATAAATTGATAAGAAAATAAAAATTTGAATGTTGAAAATACGATTAAATCACAAGTTTAAAACATCTGATAAAATATTAAAACCCAAAGTATCTATCTGAAACAACTTATAAGATTGATAAAAATGACTAACTGTCTAACTAACTATCTAATTTGTCTGAAAGCCTCTAAATTGACTGAGGATTTGATAGTATAAGCCCCCAACTAACTTTGATTAACTGAACGTAATGAATACTGAAATAATTGAGTAAGATATAATATGTCCTCGATGGATGAGGACTCACCACTACTACTGTTAAGTAATGCTGGGATGTCTAAGTATGGTTGAGAAACTGAGCATCCAAGCTTATGTTATAAGATAACATAGCATAAAAAAGAGTATGTGATCATTACTTTGAATATACTGGTATGTGAGATAAGTACTAGCTTAAATACATGAGATAACTAAGCATAAATGCATGAACATATAAAATCTGTGAATGTAAGACCAAGCTTATAATATGTTATTGAGATACTCTGTAACTGAAAGACTGAAATCTGTGTAACTAGATAACTGACAATCTGTGAACTTAGTCAATCAAACCTGAATTGATAATATACATGAAACATCTCGGGTTTTGACCCTTAGAAATTTCCTGGAATTCAAGTCTGTGGACCCAATACAACTCATGAGTGCGAGTTGTATGTTGGGGTACGAGTGGTAAAGTCTTGTTGTATGCTGACCAGTATTGGTTGGTGTAATGTTTTTGGTCATTGGAATGGGTAAGAGCTATATGTGCGAGTCGTAAGGTTAGGTATGAGTCCTATAATTGACTTGTATGGTGGATAGTGTTTGACTCTCTTGGTATTTTATTCTGCCAGGAATATGGGTCATGGGTACAGATTGTATGCTAAGGTTATGACTTAGTTGAATGACTTGTATACTAGACAATGTCTGATCCAAGGGTTGAGTTTTGGATACGATTGGAGGGTACCAATCGTATGGGAGGGTACAACTTGTGAGGGTCAATCGTATCCCTGTGATGGGTTTTTATGGGACTTAGATGGGGGTATTCTGGATATTTCCCTACATACCCTAATAAGGTACCATGACTTTTAATATACTTAGGAGGTTATTAACCCTATTATTCTGTTCATTAACTCTTAGAAACTATTCCAAAACACTCTATAATTCTCTCAAGAGCTTTTGGGGAAAGAAAGTTAGGGTTTCAACCAAGGGATTTCTTTGGGGCTTTCTTTGGTGATTTCTTTCCATCATTATCTTGGATTAAGGTATGATTCTCTTCCCTCATTTTAATTTTAATTAAAGGCATGGTTTATGGATGTTTTCATGGTTTTTACTATTGCTTGGTTATGGTTTTCAACAATGATTTGGGGTTTTGATATTAAATACTTGTTTATGGTTTCCTATGGTTTTAATTATGCTTTTATTTACATGAATGGTGGTTTTGGATAATTGGATTGCATGGTAATGGTTTAATGGTTATTATAACTGGTTTTGGTTATATTACGCCCCCAATGTGTTTGACAAAATGTTTATAAAAATATGTTCATTGCATTGATTTCTTTTAATAGAACTCTTGCTTGTTTTCGGCTTATGTAAAAAAAGCTTTAAATGGTTTGCATGGTTTAGAAAGGCTAATGTATAAATTTTTATGCTTGTGGGATACATGGAATTCCCCAAGAGGTTCAATATGGTAAATGGAAGGGCACTTGAAAGTCCCCTTAACTTACATATGGTTGGCTATGGATATTACTTGTAAGTAGGGGTGGTATGACGATACCACTATTAAATGGACTTGGTTAATAAATGGTTAATAGGAAATAGGTTGGTTGGTTGTCAAAGGTTTTAAATAGGCATTAATGGCAGGATGTGTAGCAAAGTCGTGAAAGGTGCCAATCCTGGGGGACCAAAACTAGAAACTCATATTTGCTGATGTGAGGTTTGGTCTTGGTTATCGTGTGCATGATGTCACACATTTATTTGGGAATGTACTAGTCATCCCATGGGATACTTTCCTGGTCATACGTCTACATGCACTCGGACCCTTTCAGCAGGGGGAGATAAACCTATATAGCCCATAGGCAGTTTGGACAACAAAGCTACACAGCCCAGGTAAAGGTTTTAAATGCATGCTAATTATGGTCCCCTTTCCCATCATGGTTATATATATATATATATATATATATATTTGTATGCATTATGGAAGGTTTTACTTGGTTTAATGAATGGCACTATTTTATCATTATCTTGAGATTCATGCTAGCGTTCACCTCTAACCCGTCTACTGGCGGTTGTATACCCACGCTATGTAGGAATGGGCCGTTCAAATCCTACTACATAGAAATTGACTCGGGGATAACATTTGAATTTAAGTGGTGAGCTTCCATCTTTTTGGAAGGATCTATTTCATTATATAGATACTCTTAGACATTTTACTTTTAATTTGGATATTGGTTTCGGCCATGGTTGGGGGTATGTCCCAACCGGATTTGCTTATTCTTTCAGATAGAAGCTTTGTGGTACTTATGGGGGTTGGTATGGTCAAGATCGGTATTGGTCGAAGCCTTGGTATTGGTATTGGTATTGGTATTGAGGCTGGCATCATCGGACATAATTTCTCACTGTTCCATCATACTTTATTTTGGGTTTGATTATATTATATTTTGTTTCACTTATTCGGTTATGTCCTGGTTATGGGTGAATGGTGTGGGTTGGTTGGACTTGGTTGGGTGAGTTATGATTGTGACTCTATCCCAAAGTATTGATGAGAACATTTATGCTATCTTGTTATATGTTTGAAATTTAGCCCATCATAGGGCACATACGGTGGTTGGGTTGGGTAAACAGGGGGCGATCTCCGGTCTTTGTTAGACTTGGGATACCCATTGTGTGTAGGCCTCGGTTCAGGCTGTGGAAACACTGAAATACTGACTGAAACTGTGGGAGCTATTATATAACTGACATAAACCATGGTTAGTACCACAGAGCCACACGTCAGCCCATGTTGAGGAGGGTTGTTCTATCCTTGAAATTGGAGTGGAACCTGAATTGGGGTGATCACTATACTGAGCCCTTTTTGGGCAAGGGGAAATGCTCAATGGAGAGTCCCTAAATCCTATGGGGGCACAAATTTTGTGGGAAATAGAATGCACTGAACCCATACTTAACTCTCAGTGCTAAATCCTACTCTCATCTGAATGACACTAGTATTATTCATGGTTTAACTTAATGTGGTACTGAACTGACAAGGATTAACTGGAACTTAAAAATAGTAAATAAACACGTAGGTATAGGATGTTCATAACCCGCCAACACTGAATGACCAAAAATACAATAACAAAGCTTTAAAACCATAGTATGGGATCATTATTCAAAAACCCAAAACATAGACATTTCATCAAACATGTGAGAATCATGAACTTGAATATGGAAATATGTTAAACATGAGAAAACAACATGATTACATGGCCAAATTCATAAATTTGGGAATTTAACATGAAATTCACTTGAATAAGACATGAGAAACTGAAATTTAAAGCATGAGGCCATCTAATATTTCATGGGATCATACATGGACTAAATTGAATCTAAATTACCAAGAAAAACATAAATTAAACCCATCTTTAACATATAAAATACCATAATAAAGGAAAATTCCATAATTTAACTAAAAAAAATGTTTTGGGGCTCAATGGGTGAAAGGGACCCATTGATGAATACCCCACATAGATTAAGCTTCTTAACTTGAAAGGGGAACACTATTCTTGATGCTTTCTTGAAGGTTCTTGAACTTGGGGAATTTGAATTCTTGATTTCTTGGGGAAAAAAGGAATTGAATTTGTTCTTGGGAAAAGGGGAGGGTTTTCTTGAGAGGGACTTGGATAGAAGGGCAAATAATGACCAAAAAGATGCCCCAATTCATGTTATAGACAATTGGGTTCACGGAGGAAAGACCCAATTTCCCTTAATCATTTAAATTTAGAACTGGACGTGACAAACTTATCGCAAAGTGGTCTTATCGCGGTCATTGATTTCCCTCACCCCGATATGGTAAATATGAGATAGAGACTAATGCCGCGTCACAAGCTTATCACGGTGACCTACTGGTTTCGAGATCCAAACATGCCCCCAACCTTGTTCGAAAAATCCAAAACTCCTCCTAGACATGTTTCTTACATCCCTGAACATGAATTAACTCTAAAATGAATGCCTCTAGGTCGGAAACACCAAAATTCAAATCCTCAAAGTTTAAGGGTCTTAAAAATAGCTAAGTCCCTAATCACTTAGTGAAAATTTCAGGTCTTAAGCCCCTTATGCATCCAACTAAGAGCTGAATCGAACTAAGAATATTATGGAGTATTATAATATCTACCTCTTGGGAACATTCATCTCCAAATGAGATGGGTTAGATTGAGAGCACTGAACTAAGGTAACTGAGACCATATACTGAACATGAATGACTTGGAACATGATCACATAACTGAGTCTGAAACATGATACATGAACTAAACTGATTTTGGGAATGCATGCAATGACATGAGAACAATTATATAGTTAAAACTGAGAACTGAGAAAGGAAAAGAATCAATCTAAGGAAATTTGTTACCTTCAGATGATTGTGAGTTTGCAAAGAATTGATGAGGGTACTTGGTACACATATCTGCTTCTGCTTCCCAAGTAGCTCCATCAATAGACTGATTCCACCATAGAACTTTCACCAAGGGAACCTATTTGTTCCTTAGTCTACAAATCTTACAATCAAAGATCTCAACTAGGACTTCATCCAAGAAAAGGCTATCCTAAACACCCATACTTTGTAGAGTAACAACAACAGCTGAAACACCAACACACTTCTTTAACAAGGAAACATGAAACACCGGATACACTAATGCCAAATTTGTAGGCAATCCTAGCTCATAAGCTACCTTCCCAAAATGGTTCAAGATTCTATAAGGGCCACCAAATCAGAGACTAAGCTTTCCTTACTTGACAAATCTCTTCACTCCCTTCATGGGAGAGATTTTCAAATAGACTAAATCACTAACATCAAACTCAAGATCTCTTCTCCTCACATCTTTATAAGATTTCTGATGGCTTTGAGATGTCTTCAGTCTCTCCTGAATCAACTAAACTTTCTCCATTGCGTTAAACACTGAATCTGGCCCTATCAAAATAGCCTCGACTGCCTCAAACCAACCAATAATATATTTACATCTCCTCCCATAGGGAGCCTCAGACAGAGCCATCTGAATACTGGAGTGGTAACTATTGTTGTAGGCAAACTCAATCAAAAACAAGTGATAATCCCAACAACCTTTAAAGTCAATAACACACGCCATCAATATTTTCTCTAAGGTCTGAATGGTCCTTTCTTCCTAACCATCTATCTAAGGATGAAAAGTTGTACTGAGATGAACTTGGTACCAAGACCCTTCTGAAAAGCTCTCCAAAAGTAAGGTAAACTGAGTACCTCTATTTGAAATGATAGACAATGGAACTTCATACAATTTTGTTAACTCCCTAAGATTGAGCCTAGCATAATCCTCAGTTGAATATAAAGTATGAACTGACAAGAAATGGGCAGACTTTGTCACTGTATCAACAATAACCCAAATCGAATCATACTGACGACATGTATGAGAAAACCTTGTCATAAAATCTATTTTCACCACTTCTCACTTCCAAGTGGGGATTCTAAACTCCTGCAATGTACCACTAGGCCTTTGGTGCTCAAGCTTAACCTGTTGATGATTCAAACACATAACCACACACTCTGAAATATCCTTCTTCATACGATTCCACTAATAAATTTCCTGCAAATCATGATACATCTTAGTGGCTCTCGGATGAATGAAATACTGCACACCATGCTCTTCTGCTAAGATTTGATGCCTCAAACCGTTAACACACAGAACACACAACCTACCCTGACAAGTCAACACACCATCTTACCCTTGGGAGAAAACCTCTACTTTCTGATCTCTAACTGTTTCCTTCAACCTAACCAAACTAGGATCCCTATCTTTCTTTTCATCCACTTCTTCAACCAATGAAGATTTCAAACCATTTTGAATCCATATACTACCTTCAGCTAAATCAACCAATAGAACACCTAATCTAGCAAGCTGATGAACCTCACGAACTAACTTCTTCTTATCTTTCTCAACATGAGCAACACTACCCATAGAAAATCTACTAAGGTTATCAGCCACTACATTGACCTTGCACGGATGGTACAACACACTCATATCATAATCTTTTAACAACTCAAGTCACTTTCTCTGAAGAAAATACAAATCTTTCTGTGAGAACAAATACTGCAAACTTTTGTGATCCGTGAACACATCAACATGAACCCTATTAAGGTAATGCCTCCAAATTTTCAAAGTAAAAACAATAGCTGCCAACTCAAGATCATGGGTAGGATAATTCTTCTCATGGGGTTTAAGCTATCTAGAGGCGTAGGTTATGACCTTACCCCTCTATATTAAAACACAACTAATACTAGCTTTGGAAGAATCACTGTAAACTACAAACCCATCTAAACCATCTAGCAAATCCAAAATTGATTCAAAAGTGAGTCGAGTCTTCAACTCCTGAAAACTCTTCTCACATGAATTTGACCACTGAAATTTAACCTTCTTCTAATTCAATAAAGACATGGGGGATGAAATAGAATAAAAACCTTTAATAAACCATCTTTTATAGTAGTGAAACCTAAGAAACTCCTGATATCTGATGGAGAGATGGACTTAGGCTAGTTTCTGACTACTTTGGCCTTTTGAGAGTCAATCCAAATATCATCACCATAAATAATATGGACAAGGAAAGCTACTAATCCAAGCAAAAATTTGCACTTATTGAACTTAGTAAATAATTGATGAGCTCTAAGGATATGCAACACAATTCTCAAGTGTTCTGCATGATCATTCTCATTACAAAAATAGACAAGAATATCATAGATGAAGACTATGGTGAATGTTTCCAAGTACTTCTTGACCACTCTATTCATCAAGTCCATAAAAGTTGCAGAGCATTTGTTATTCCAAATGACATAACTAGGAATTTGAAGAGATTATATCGTGTTCTGAAAGTTGTCTTTGGAATGTCATATTCTTTGACTCTAAGCTGATGATAGCCAGATCTGAGGTCTATCTTAGGTAAATAACTGGAACCCTGAAGTTTGTTGAACAAGTCATCAATTTTAGGGAGTGGATACTTATTCTTGATGGTGACTTTATTCAACTAACTGTAATTGATGCACATTCTGAGAGAACCATCTTTCTTACGCATAAAAAGGACTAAAGTGCCCCATGCGGAAATGCTATGACTGATAAAAACCTTATCTAAGAAATTTTTTAACTGTCCTTTCAATTTTCTAAGCTCAGTTAGAGCCATTATTTGAGTGGAATAAAAATAGACTGGGTATCTGGAAGGAGATCTATTCCAAAGTCAATTTACCTCTTGGGAGGAACTCCAGGAGATCTTAAGGAAACACATCTGAAAATTCACTCACTAGAGGAACTGGCTCAAGAATCGGAGTCTTAAAACTAGAGTCCTTGACTCAAACAAGATGGTACATTCACCCATTAGATATCATCTTTCTTTCCTTAAGATAAGAAATAATCTGACCCTTAGGCACAAAGATACTACCCCTCTATTCAGAAACTAGTTCATTGGGAAACAGAAACTGAACGACTCTATTTCTACAGCCAAGTGAGACATAGCATAATTGGAGCCAATCCATGCTGAGAATGAAATTCAAATCAGTCATCTCTAACTCTACAAGATCAACTGAGGTAATTTTTTTTGGATACTATGATCGGTCAATCTTTGTATCCCTGTCTAGCTTAGTAGATTTACCTACTAGGGTAGACACTGAGAAAGGATCTTCTAATATTTTGAGACCGACATAGAAATTTATAGCTATATAAGGTGTCACAAATGAAAGTAAAGCTTTGGGGTCTAATAAAACATACACATAAAGATGAAAGACCTGTAACATACTGATAACCACATCAGGAGAACTTTCTGATCATGTCGGGTCTAGAGTGAAAATAACCTATTTTGATATGTCCTATTTTTTGCATTGGAAGCAGCACCCTACTGAGTCAAGAGACCAGCTAGAGCTGGAGGATGACTGGATAACCCTGCAGACGTGAATCACCTTCCTTTGGGCTACCATTAGACACTTCTTCATCCTGTGGCTTGGCTTGACATATCCAAATTATACATCATTGCTAGATCTACACACACCCTGATGATTTTTATAACATTTTTTGCAAAGCATATTGGTATGACCATTGTTTACACCACCTTAAGTCTTAGAGCCTAGCACCCTGTCCCAACTGTCTGGCCTAAACTTAGGCACTGGCGCATTAGCTAAAGACAGAGTTGTGGCTGAAAATTTTTAAGGAAATTGGGAATGGTTACCGCCTTTTAACCTTGGCTGAGAAAAGTTAAAAGTACCTATTCTAGCCCTCTTATTCTTTCTCTCTCTCTCTTTCTCTCAAAGCTTCTACTCCTCAATCTGCTGAGCATGGACCATGAGTTTAGATAGGTCCATATCCTTAATTAATATGGCAGTCCTATACTCCTTAACTATATTATCAACCACACCAGACACAAACTAACTCATTCCAGGTCTGTTGTCAACTGCCACAGTAAGAGCATATCTCGCCAACTGAGTAAACTTAAGTGAGTACTTCTTCACACTCATACTACCCTACTTCAAGATAATGAACTCCGAAACCCTGGCCTCTCTTAACTCTAGTGGGAAGAACCTGACTAGAAAAGTTGTGGAAAACTCCAACACTATACAGGCCCTATATCAACACCTCAGTCTTTTTTCCACTACTTAAACCAAGTGTGAGCTATACCCTACAATCGAAATGAAGCCAAGTTTTCACTTTCACTAGAAGTCACTCCCATGATATCTGTCACTTTCTGCACCATGTCCAGAAACTCTTATGGATCCTTCTCAGACTTGGATTCCCAAAAATAGAGGGTAATTCATTCGAGTGAAACCTCGAATCCTAACTACAGTTGTATTTTCCACTAGATTAGATGAAGCAATAGACTACTAATTATTCAAAGTAGATGAATAATGTGATAAGGTAGTGAAAGCAACTCTGAATTCAGTGTAAGAGACATACTCATTTAGGGGATCTTTCTGAACTGGCAGAGCTTCGGGCTGATCCACATTCTTTTCTCCGTTATTACTTCTGTGAGGCATTATCTGTAAACAAAATAAAGGATGAGTTAAAAATAGAGATTTAATAGAGCTCATGTTCTTTTGCACAAAATGAACACTAAATGAAGGAAATTTTTCCTAAAATTCTAGTAGCCCTTTGTCCGTAAGTTGGAGCGCTTCCCACCCATGTACAAGACTCTACTCAGTGTGGCTTTCAGATATCTTAGGACACAGTAAAACCTTAGGTTCTGATATAAAGTTTTGTTACAACGTGAGGCTAACCCCTGGTCGTGACAACGGTGCTTACGGTCACAAGTGACCACAAGCTAACATGAGTTGGTACCTGCTGTAAGCACTAAGTAAAATTGTTTGTGAGGAAGATAAACTGATAAGGAAATGAAAATTTGAATGCTGAAAATATAATTAAATCATAAATCAGAAATATCTGATAAAATACTAGAAACCAAACTATCTAAACCAATTGAAAAGACTAATAAAAATGACTAACTATCTAACTGACTATTTAATTTGTATGAAAGCCTCTAAGCTGATGAAGGAGTTGATGGGACAAGCCCCCAACTAACTCTGACTAACTGAACATAACAAAATACTAAAATAATAGAATAAGACATAATATGTCCTTGATGGACGAGGACTCACCGCTACTGCTGCTGAGTAATGCTAGGTTGTCTAAGTACGATCGGAAAATTAAGCATCTGAACCTATGTTATAATACAACATAACACAAAGAAGAGTATGTGATTATTACTTTGAATGTACTAGTATGTGAGATAAAGACTAGCTTAAATGTCTAAGATAACTGAGAATAAATGCATGAAAATATAAAATCAGTGAATGCAAGACCAAGCTTAAAATATGTTATTGAGATACTCTATAAACTGAAAGATTGAAATCTATGTAACTAGATAACTGATAATCTGTGCACTTGGTCAAGAAAACTTGAACTGATAATACACTGAAATACTGAATGAAACTATGGGAGTTATCATGTAACTGACATAAACCATGGTTATTACCACGAAGTCCAATGTTTGACCTACATTGAGGAGGTTGTTCCATCCTTGCCATCAGAGTGAAACTTGAACTGGAGTGATCACTATACTGAGCCCTTTTTAAGCAAGGGGAAATGCTCTATGGCGAGTCCCTAAATCCTATGGGAGTACATAGTTTCTAGAAAGTAGGATGCACTGAACCCACATTTCCCCCTCGGTGCTAAATCCTACTCCCATCTGAATGACACTGTTATTATTTATGGTTTCACTTAATATGGTACTGAACTGACAAGGATCAACTAGAACTTAAAAATAGTAAATAAACATGTAGGTATCTGGTGTTCATAACCGCTAGCATTAAATGACCAAAAATACAATAACAAAGCCTTAAAAACATAATATGAAATCATTATTCAAAAATCCAAAACATAGACATTTCATCAAACATGTGAGAATTATGACCTTGAACATGGGAATATGTTAAAAATGAGAAAACAACATGATTACAAGGCTAAATTCATAAATTTGGGGATTTAACATGAAATTCACTTGAATAAGACATGAGGAACTGAAATTTAAAGCATGTGGCCATCTAATCTTTCATGGTATCATAAATGGACTGAATTGAATTTAAATTACCAAGGAAAATATAAATCAAACCCATATTTAACATATAAAATACCATAGTAAAGGAAAATTCCATGATTTAAATAAAAAAAAAGAAGATTTTTGTGCTCAATGGGTGAAAGGGACCCATTGATAAATACCCCACATACCTTAAGCTTCTTAAATTGAAAGGGAAACACTATTATTGATGTTTTCATGAAGGTTCTTAAACTTGGGAAACTTGAATCCTTGATTTCTTGGGGGGAAAAGGTATTAAATTTGTTCTTGGGGAAAGGGAAGGGTTTTTTTAGAGGGACTTGGAGAAGAAAGGAAAATAATAACCTAAAAGATGCCCCAATTCATGTTATAGACAATTGGGTTAAGGGGGAAAGACCCAATTGCCCCTCAATCATTTAGATTCAAAACTGAATACAACAGACTTACCACGATATGGTCTTATCGCGGTCATTGATTTCCTCACTACGATACGGTAAATATGAGATTGAGACTAATGCCATATCACGGACTTATCTCGGTGACCCACTAGTTTTGTGATCCAAGCATGCCTCAAACCTTGTTCAAAAAATCCAAAACTCCTCCTAGACATACTTCTTACATCGCTAAATATGAATTAACTCTAAAACTAATGTCTCAGGGTTGGGAAGACAAAAATGCAAATCCTTAAAGATTAGGGGTCTTAAAAATTGCTAAGTCCCCAATCACTTAGTGAAAATTTTAGGCCTTAAGCCCCTTATGTATGCAACTAAGAGCTGAATCGAACTAAGAATATTATGGGGTATTACAGCTTCATAGATAGTCAGTCAGAGTTATGATATGTAATTCAAGTTTCTTCTTCAGTTTTATCATGTTGTAAATTTATCAGTATTATATTTATTTAGACTTTCTTATGATCATGTTTCCACTTAGTAAATTTATTTTTTATACAATTTAAATCAGTTACTCAAGTATCATGCCACTACATGGGTTAGCTTGGGATCACTTGTGGTCCTAAGCACTATGTTACGACTAGGAGGTAACCTCAGGTCGTGACAAACTTAATATTAGAGTACAAAATTCAAGTGTCCTAGGGTATCTATTAAGCTGTGTATAGTAGAGTCTTGCAGAACCGTATTGAGACGTTTGTAATTTTCTTCGAGAGGCTATAGTTCATTTAAGAAAAGTTTTCCTTCTTTCATGTCTCAAATCATGCTGTAGAAAGTTCTTCTAAAAAACTTATATAGATTTTCATCATGCTCCATTCATGTTAACTCTGCCTTTTTTTCAAGGTAACAGAAACAACAAAGCTTAAATTCCTATTGATAGAGTTTTCACAAATAGTCCTCGCAAAAAGCTATGGATTTCATGTTGGCTCAAAAAGGATCCTTTTAGTGTCCTTATGTTCTAATCTTTGAAAGTGTTCATTTATGATCATGAAAAATCTTGCATTGATCCAAAGTCAGATATTTCTCTTAAATTCCTTCTCAGAATTATTTGACAACATGTGATCTAGAGTTAGAAGCATGAACCCAGAAGTTTTGCATCAGTAAAGTGGGGATGGTGTTTATCTAGATTTAGTAGATTACGTATCCATCGGTCTAGCTGTGTGAAAGGTGGATCAGTAGGATTGAAAAATTGTATGCAAGAATTTAAGTTTATTAATTTGAAATTAAGTATGATGGTGTGAGTGTGATTAATAGGTATGACCAAGGTGATATGGGAGTGTAGTATTTCTAAGTTTTTAAAGTGTGTATGCTTAGATAGTATCCTTGAGTTGTTATGTGTGAATGAGGCTATATATTATATGATATTATTTACCAATTAAGTTATGGGTTATAGTTTGATGATGTTGGGTTTGTTGGTGTAATGGTAATTCTCGTGGTTTAGGGAAAATAAAAGTTTAGAGATGTGATATTAGTAGGCTGTGAATGAAGTTAGTATGGTTCATTACAGGTTTGGGAATATCCGTGTTAAGTGTTGGAATCTAAGTTTGAATTTTTGAAGATTGAGTTAATAGAAAGAAGAGTTGAAGCTCTAGATGTTGTGAACTTAGGGTATGATAATGCTCATGAAGATTCTCAATTATTAAGTGTTCAAATCATTATATAATGACTATTGGGGCTATAGAAGTTAAGAGTTGTATCTCAGAAGGAAGCATTAGCAATGAGTTTTACATTTATAAGTGTAGTCTTTTAGTGTGAGTTTATTATTTATGTGTATTATTATATCTCGAACTCTAGAGTAAAGTGGTTTCAGTTTAGTTTAGAGTTTAGTAAAAAGGTCCACAGACTTATGATGTTGGGCGTATTTATACGTCTAAGCACCATAACTTACCCATGTTTTAGCTAAGTTTTGAGGATAAAATACATAATTCTTGCACTTTTAGTCTATTTTTAGTTAAGTGAGCCGACCTATGTGATTAGCATGCTTTTCAGGTACTAATGAGGAAGATTACAGCACTTTGGGGACCTGTGGACAGCAAAGGAAAACTTCGCATAAAAAGGAAAGCAGCTCTTGGACTAAATGTGATGCATGGGAACTTTTTCCCGGGCAAACTCAGTATTTTTAAATAGTTAAGGATGCAGTAGCAATTTATTAGAGTAGGATGTTATTAAAAGCATTATTGCTGAATTTTTAGGGATTATTATTCACATTATTCAGATTTTGTATAAATTTTGGAAGACAAGAGACGCTTAGCTTGAGGAGAGAGAGAGAGAGAGAGAAACGTGTTTCTCTCTTATTGTCTCTAGTCATCTTCATCACAAAATTCGTTCTAAGTTTTGGTATGATGAATATTTTGATGTTGATTTCTGTTTTATCCATGAGTAGCTAAGCTTATTTGTTAGGGTTATAGAAACCTTGTAGTATACTCTCTATTGCTATGGGTTTGTGAATTTATGATGTGTAATCCACTTATATCATTACTCTCTTCATTTTGATTGAATTCTCGTGGTTGCAAACATAGGGAATACACCATTATAGCAATAACTTGTTCGGTAGAAAAGTTGTTGTTTGGAAAAGAGAGTGTGACAGAAATTAGGGTTTCCAACCTCTAGTTTACACGTTAATGCCCTAGCAGGATTAACGTCTTGGAGAGTTTGTATAATTTGTTGTACACTTTAGGTTCGAGAGAACTAAGGTGAATAAATCCTTGATGGTTGAAAAACACTTGGATTTAGAATTAGAATACGTCTCTCTATAAGTGCATGCATGTATAAAATCCGTATTACCCATAGTTAATATAGAAGTAGAAGCTACAAGGTGGACATAACCCTAACTTGTTATTCTCTGTGATCAAATATAACTACGCATATCATCTCATCGTTACACTGATAATATTATTGTGCACTTAAACCAAACCCCCTTATCTTGGAACCTTCGACCAACAGTCTAATAATAATCACAATACTTAGTGATCATAGTATTCCCTGTGGGATTCGACACCCAACCCAGTTAGGTTCTATATTTGACAGCGACCGCTTACACTTTCTAACGAGAGTTGTTATTTAGGCGTATCAACTTAGAACGATGGCTTGAATCTAAGGGGGAAATTATAGAAAAAGGATCCAAGACAGGCTCTTAGATTCTAGTAGTAATGCTAGTGTGTTGTAGAACAACAGTAAGGGAGGAAGATACTCGACCCATTCTTATCTCAGTACAAAGTTTTGTACTTCAGTCATCACGACATCTAATCATGTCTTACATGTTAGCTCCATGATCATAGCTCATATTCCTGCACTTTTCATATAATTATGTACGCTTTTAGTTCCTATCATAAGAAGTTCTAGTCCACTCAGCAGTGCGAATCAAATTTAAAGAATTTATGAACTACAAACTCAAGTCATGCAGCTCATGACTCACGTACTTATTATTTACAGTATGTTCAGTTCCCGGTACTCATGCTACATTCTTAAATGACCAGTGAAATTCAGATTATGTCATATATGTCCACAGTTTAGATCTTTTTAATGAATCTATGCCTCTTTTACTTTATTCATCAGGCCTCAGTTAAGTATAAAAGTTATGCATAAGTATCTTTTCTTGTTTTATGTCCTTATGTTCTAACTTTTTAGTGACCTCTCCTTTTGTAAGGATAGCAGTGATGGATAATTGTTTATATGGAAGAGAGTAAATGTCACGACCCTAGCTGGGGCCCTGTCCGTGATGGACATCCCAAACCATCAAGGCCCAGACACCCCTGTAACTCCCCAACCCACTAGTGATATTGTCCGCTTTGGTTCCATACCCGCATGGCTTTAAAATGCATCACTAGAGAGTAAGGCTTGTTTTCTTATATACCCAGCATCCCTCCTGTGTTTTTTCGATGTGGGACTCCTTTAAGTTAGGGTATTACAGTAAATGTTTCTTGTTGGGAAAGATTGTTGTATGCTTGTTTTAGCTAAGGCTATGAGTTTGAAGAAAAAGTGAGGCAAAACTTTTAGTAGATGTCATGGTTAGTTAAGAATTCTATGTTTGTCTTCATAGGATAGTGTATGGGAGTTATTATTGACAAGCGGTGTTAGAGAATGTGGAAAAAATCCAAAGTGGGTTGTTTTACCAAAAGCTTATATGTGGGTATAGTGATAGGCTTGAATTTTATGTTGGTGTATAAGTGGATGAATGGTTTGTGAGCTATTGAATTCATAGTAAGAGATTGAAGTTAGTTGTTAAAATGGTAATGAGTATTAATCTTGAGATGAGAGCTCTGAAAATACATAGGATGTTGAATTCGTGGTTCAACCTAGTGTTATGGTGTTATGTGTAGTACCTTGCGAATTCTATTCAGTCCATACAACATGTCCACGATTCAGATATTTAGTGATGATTAAGTTCATAAGTGTCCAGTGAATGATATCATTTTTCAAAGTATTCCAGCTCATACAGTGTAATACCCATTGTACGACCTTAGTCTCCTTGTCTCATAATTCGTGCTAACATAATGTATTTGGTGATGCCATGAAGCCTTTTTTTAATTCCTATCCATGTTTTGTTGAGTGACATTTCCTAATGAGAAGTTACGTACTTTATTCCATCCTTAGTAACTCTTGGTATGTTATTGGATCAGTAATTACTACGTAATTCTATATGTGTGTTCATACCATGAACATTTCAAGTGAGTTTTAATCTCTCGGTACAAATCAACACCTTATAGTAAATAATGTTAAGTCAGCTTAGAAATCAGCTTCATGATAAAAGTTTTAATATTTTACCTCAGCTACATATTTCATTGGTAGACATATCATGTGTACCTTATTCCATAGTTCTAAAGTTTCAATAAGTTTCTACCTTTCATTTGAGGATGAATGATTCTAAGGAGGAGATAATGTAACACCCTACATTTTTCGAGCTAGAAATCGAACCACCATTCCTACATGTGTAAACTCTAATCTAATGATTTATACTTGAATACATATGTCATGATCATTATCTCGGTGTGTAAAGTGCTATCGGGGTAAAAATGTTCATAGGAATCACTTAGAGTAAAGTTGAGCTAAGAGCCTTTGATTCGGCCAAATCTTGGTATTCGATTCTACAAGGGTCAACTTTGAATGTGTATAACTCTTTATATATGTAAAATTTTTCATCTCAAGACCCACCAAATTGTATATAATTAAATTAGCTTTCCAATGATACCTATCTTAATCAAATATCTGAGAGAAAAGTAATGACCATGCTAAGGTCGTGCGTCACATGGCAATCGCAAATAGATGAGGTGTGTTATTAGCGTGCGCCGCATAACCTCAGGTGTGCTATTGGCGTGCATCTCCTAGAAATGGCACAGTGCCTAAAATTTCTCCGTTTTGACTTAGTTTGAGGGTGTTGAAGTCTTTTCACACCCCTAAAATGTCCCTAATCATTTCTAAACGAATTAAGGGGGTTTTAAACACGTTATTTCCACTCTCTTAACCCTAAACATCCAATACATGATTTAAAACCCTTCCCCTCTCCCCAAGAATGAAATTTAAGTTTCTTCCCTCAAGAACTCAAGAATTCAAGTTCCAATTTCAAGCTTTCTTCAAAAAGTCATCTAATTGAGCTATGTTGGGTTTTGAACAAGGTTAATCTTTCTTACTTGGGATCGAAAGTATGATTTTCAAGTTGAATCTGCATGTTTTAAGTTAGGGTTCATTCCCAAATCCTCATGTGTCGAAAGCATAGCATTATCATGTGATTTAAGGGACTAAAGAGCATAAGAGTTGTACTTATTCTTGTTTTAAACTACAAGTTTGATATTTTGCTTTGAATTTCCTTATTTTGATGAGGAACTGTTATTCTCCTAATTTTAATACATCCACATGCTTAAATTCACGTATTATACTCATGTATTGAATTGTCTAATGTTTTGGGTCTTTGAACTATGATTCTATACCCCTATTTTAAGCATTTTTATCGTATTTTTGTGATTATTCAGTGCTGTCAGGCTATGAACACTTGATACCTATGTGTTTTACATGTTTTTGTTTTCAAGTAATGAGTCATTCAGACCATGGTTCTATTATCGTATTCAAAACATCATGTCCATGTTGAGCACTTACACGTACAGTACCATGTCATGTTAAATGACTAATAGCACCAATGTCATCCAGTTGGGAGTAACACTTAGCAACGAGCGTGCATAGGGGTGACATCTTCCCCATCAATTAGGTAAGAGGCATTAGTAGCAGTCCCTAAAGTTCCAAACCTACGGTGCCACCATATATTATTAGGGGTCCCCGATCAATTAGGCATGACACCCTCTTCCTTTGGGACACAACCTTGTGGATCCACATCGTCAGTCATGTGTTGGTACCCCTGGAAGGTATTAACACCCTTCTAACTAGGGTTATAAGTTGGACCCCAATAGCTCAGATTGGGGCATGTCAGTTACATGATATCTCTCAAACTTTCAGTCAATATTTAATTTATCTAAGTTCAGGTTTTCTTGACCAAGCAATCATATTTCAGTAATTATTCAGTTAGTTTTATAGATTATTCATGTTATTCAGATCATGTTGGTATATGCTATACTTGGTCTTGCATTCGCAATTTTACATGTTCATGTTTACATGCTCAGTATCCATACATGATCCTCAGTTCAGTTTTATAGATGTTCAGCTTTATTGAGATTTATATACAGTATTCATGTTTTACCACTTCCCAACTTCAGTTCTACTTATTCTACAAAAGTAAAGATTTAAGAAACTAAGTGTAGTGATTCACCAGCTTATCAGATTATTTTGTTACTTATGTTTTAAGATACTTCAGCTTTCAGTTGATTTCTGTCTCTTGGTGAGTCTACTTACACTTAGCATACATGTTTTAAGATTATGTATCTATTCAGTTTTACTTATTGCATTCACCCCCACTTACTTAGTACATTCTATAAGTACAGACCACATATATGTTTGTGTGGCTACATTGTTTCATAATGTAGGTACCAAAAATAGTCCACACACCAGGGTCAGACAATTCTCAGCTTCAGCCAGCAGGTGATGAGTTGTCCTATTTTAGGAACTCCAGTCCATTGTAGTTCATGTATTATATTTTGATTATCCTTATGTATTGATTAGTGGTAGTTGGAGGCATGTCCCATCTATCTGTAGTCAATATAGTAGAGGCTTCATAGATAGTCAGTCAAAGTCATGATATGTAATTCAAGTTCTTTCTTCAGTTTTATCATAGTGTAAACTCAATCAGTATAACATTTATTTAGACTGTTGCATGATTATGTTTTCGCTCCATAAATTAGTTTTTTTACAATTTAAATCAGTTGGTCAAGTATCAAGCTAGTACATTGGTTAGCTTGGGATCACTTGTGGTCTGAAGCATCGTGTTATGACTAGGGGGCAGCCTTGGGTCGTGACAAATATCCTTCACCAATTCCCGCTTTCCTTTATCCACATGAGCTAAACTCCCTATGGGAAACCTGCTAAGAGTATCAACAACCACTTTAGCTATACCTGGGTGGTAGTGAGGACTCATATCATTGTCTTTGAGAAGATCAAGCCATCTTCTAAGACTGAGATTAAGCTCCTTATGAGTGAACGCATACTGTAGACTCTTATGATAAGAAAAAATATCCACGTGCACTCCATACAGATAATGTTTCCATATTATCAATGAAAGAACCACTGCCAACAGCTTCAAATTCTAAGTAGGATAATTTCTCTCATGTACCTTCAACTGCCTAGAAGCATAGGCAATCATGTAACGCCCCGATTCTGGTAATCAAAACGCTACACGGTGCTAACAATCCTAAAGGACCACTAGCTAACCCATGACTGATATATGTACCTGTACACTGTATAACATAGGATATAAATGCAGAATACATAAAACTGTAAGTCCATAAGCTTCAAAACTAAATAAAACATAATGTCTGAAATGCGGTATCATAATACGAAAACAACTGAAAAACAACAGAAGTCTGAATCAAATCTGAAAGCCTCTAAGTACTGTTTGAATAAGGAGTTGAATGGGACATATCCCCAACTAACTCCGTCTAGCAAAACTGGACTAAAATAAATGGAAACATAAAGTAATAATCATGTCCTCAAAGTATGAGGACTCACTGCTAACTCTGACTGCAGAAATTATAAAGCTACTGATGCTCTGGAGCTCATGCTTCTGAACCTATGGTATAGAATAAAACACCATAGCATGAATGTGTTAGTATGATTGAATATATTGGTATGCATGTGAGGTAGGCTAATGATGGGGTTCATATGCATAAATAATACTAACTGACTGACTAATCATGAATGTGTGAATGTATACGTGAATACATAATAACTAAGATCGTGATAACATGATAGCTATATCTGAATACTGATGTAACTGATAACATAAGTTTACTGATAACATGAATGAGTGTATCTGACAGTCCTGAATCTGATGGGACCAATTGGGTTTTGTACTGTATCTGAGTTGACTGTATCTGACAGTCCTAAAATCTGAACAACTATCTGAGTTATTTTACTGAAACTGAGACTGTGACTGTGGGAAGTAGTTATCTAACCAATATTCCCCAAATGTGCTATAATAGCTGAGTTGGGGTCCAATCTGTGCCCTGGTTGGAAGGGTATCAATACCGCGCCACTAATAAAGATAAATTGTGGGTAACCCTCATCTGACAATGTCCCTAAAAGAGAACGGTAGGATCCTCATCTGACTTATCAACCCTAATCTGATAGTGTTGATGTGTCAACCTATGCTGGCTACATAGTTCTGGAATGCAAGGATGACTTCTGAGAATCACACCCTCATCTGACAGTGTGTTTTCTCATCTTTGGGTTCACTCGATGCTAATTACTACTCCCATATGAATAGACACTGAACATGATTAACTGAAATGCACATTGACTGAGTTTACTAGATTCCGTTGATTGATGGAATATTACTAAATTCTGATAAATGACTGAGTTCATAAGATTATTGAGATTTTCCTGAGTCACATGACTGACTGAGTTCTATGGATCATGGCCTGACTGAAGATATCGTGAAAACATGACTCAGCTCTAGGCACATAGCTATATTTTTTGGGTACAAGTACCCCCAAAACTCGATAGAAGGAAACTGACACACATGACACTTCTTGATCATAGGACTACAGTCCACAATTCATAATATCATAAGTTGGGAATGTCATACTACACATGATTCTCATATTCTTGTACATGAATTGGAATATATATATCAACATGTAATAAGTTCATACTCCAATATCATGGCATTCCAAAATCGTATACATTGTACAACAATAGCATAAAAGTCATTGTGTTCACTAGTTTAGAGCATGTATTTGTCAATTTAGTCATAATTTAGCTAAAAAGCATGATTTCTAGTCTCTTAGGCATTTTATCAAACACCTTACATGCACAACTTAGGCATAGGGGAAATCATCAAATTATACATCAAGAACAAACAAGTTTACATGTTTTCAGCTCATATGATGTCATAGATTCATAATAACACATACATATCCTAATTTGGGAACCATTCAACATCAACAACATGATCATCAACACCCAACAACATAGACATCATACTTTATAATTTAAAAGAGGGTTCTTGAGCTTTATGGGTCAAAGAAAATCCATAAATCAACACAACGTATACCTTAGATGGAAGATCCGTGAAAATTAACGGTGAAATCCTTTGAATCTTGAAGCTCCTATGAAAACCCTATGGTGTTCTTGAGAGAATTTTGAGCAAAAGGACTATATTTTGGTCTAATGGAGGCTTAATCCCATGTTTTTGATATATATAGGGTAGGGAAAATGACCAAAATTACCTTGAGATCACGGAGGTTGAATGCTGAAAAATTTGGGCCTGGGTGATCCACAAGGCGACGCCCTGCTTAGAGCGTCGGGGAACCAGGGCAGCACCCTGCCTAGAGCGGTTCTCTAGCCTGGGAGACGCGGCCAGATCGCCTCGAGCTACTGGTTTGGATTTCCAAACATGCCCTTACGCTATCCGAAAAATTCTGAAACTCACCTGGAATGTACTACGACCTTGCCCCATCGCAACACAACTTGAAAATTGAAAAACGGATGTCGGAAAGGTCGTTAAATAAATCCCCGAAGTTTGGAGGCTTAAAATGAAACTAAGTGTTGAACACTTATCAAAATATTCTAAGTGTTGGAGCTTTGAAAGATCTTTAAAAACAGAATTTAGACGTATAAATTTACGAGGTCTTACAAATCACTTTCCTATCTACATCAAAACACAACCAAGTCTCACCCGAGATGCATCACAATAATACACAAACCCATCATTGCCTGTAGGTAATGTCAAAATTGGAGCCGGAGTCAGCTTATCCTTCAAATTCTCAAAACTCCCTCACAAGTATCCAACCAAGGAAACTTTGCCTTTTTTGAGTCAACTTAGTCAAAAGGGCATCTATCGTCAAAAGGCTTTTCACAAATCGCATATAATACGCTGCCAAACCCAAAAAGCTCCGAAGGTGAGTTGGAGTCGTGGGTCTAGGCCATATTTTAACCACCACAACCTTTTTTGGATCCACCATGATCCCCTTGCTAGAAATAGTATGACCCAAGAAAGTTACAACGTTCAACCAAAACTCACATTTAGAGAACTTGGCATACAACTGTTATTCCATTAAGGTCTGTAACACTATATGGAGGTGATTAGCATGATATACCTCACTCTTAGAATAAACCAGAATATCATCAATAAACACAATGAAAAAAAGATCCAAAAATTTCTTGAAAACCTGTTCATCAGATCCATAAATGCCGTCAGGGCATTAGTCAAACCAAGTGACATAATCAAGAATTCAAAGCGCCTATACTGAGTATGAAAAGTTGTCTTAGATATATACTCCTCCCTAATCTTAAGATAATGATACCAAGACTGAAGATCTATCTTAGAGAAGAACTGTAATGCCCCGCAAAATCCTCTTCCAGTCTGAGCCTTAGAGCGTATTTGGTAAAGCAAAAATTTGAGTCAAAATATTTAAGAAATATCCTCCCAAATATGAAATAATTTGAAATCGTGTGGGAATCTATTTGAGCATGAATTAAGATTATAGAGGTCCCCTAACTCATGAACGAGTTGAAAACTTTCCTATCGTTCAAGTTTTAGTGACCGTCAAAATTGGGGTAACCTTCAATCAACCATAACACATTGTATATGAAGAACTAAGTGGCTTTATATATATCAAATGAAATATCTTTGAATTATCTTTTCAACGATACTAATTTTGCCAAAATCTGATATCGGATCAAAGAGTTATAGACATTTTACTCCAGCATATCAATCTGGAAAAGGCTGACGACGTTTCTAATGGGCTGTCACATTTTTGACGCCATTTCTGACAACGTCGTCACTTTCAGACGACATTTTTGACAACATCATCAGCCTTGGGCAGAAAATTGAAAATTCGACAGCCATCTTTTTTCAGCAATTAAGGGGCATTTTTAAAAGGATATTTTGGTCTTTTCCACCCATTTTGACCCTCTATATATTTCCAAGTAAAGAAGAAAACTTTATTCTTCTTCCAATTCTCTCAAGAATATCTAGGGTTTCATTCAAGAATCCTAATCTTCAAAAATTCATCCATAAATTCTTAAGGGTTTCTTCAAGAATCAAGTTCCTCATAGTGTGGGATTCAAGAATTTATTTATTTCAAGTGTGGATAAAGTTTCAAGCACTAAAGTTCATCCAATTTCAAAGGTTAAGGTATGTAGATGTTGATTCTTGGGTCCCTTTCATCCAAGAATCTCAAGAATCCTTTTTAAAACTAAAAGATTTTTATGTTTATGAGTATTTAATGATTTGTATGAGTTGAAATGGATGTTTAATGTGTTGTTGAGTTTTGATTTATGTTTGCCTACAAAAGTTATGAGCTTTGACCCTAGTATGTGGAATTCATGTTATGTTTGTGATAGACCCTCTTGAAGTTGTTTTTCCTTGTGATGTGTTCATGACTTTTGGGTGTAGAAATGGTTGAATAAGTGAAGAACGCTCCCCATAGGTTTGATAAAGATCTTAGGTGAAGCATAAGGGCCGCTATAGTATGTTGAATAGGAAACCCCAAATTGTGAGCTAGTCCATGCATGCCTTAGTGAGTGAAATGTGCCAAGATAGCATGAAATCCCCAAGTAGGTGTAAAATTGGTCGTGTCTAATGGTTGTTGAAAGATCCTAGTGAATAAGTCGAGATATGATGGTTGTAAATTCCCCGATTTTGTGCTCTTTGATATATGCTAAGCTTTTAATACATGTCAAGTGGTTAGCAAGTAAATAGTGACGTGTTAGTATGAAGTTTCCCCCAAATCAAGTGATATCAGAATACATAACAAGACCGATATAGGTATGAAGTACTTTATGTAAGATCTCGTTGAATGGGGTATAATCTAATAGCATGTCTCCCCTAGGCTAGTATATGATAGTGAACCGATGTTGATGATCCTTAAAGATTTGGAGTGACCCTTTGGTGGTTGTGATGATGAATAGAGGTCTATGTTTCCTAAATGCTTAATGTGATGTCCTAAGAATCTTGAGAGGGAAAGTATGTTATGATGCTAAACTACTTGAAGTGATTCTTTAACGATTGTGATAATACATGAATGATTGTAATGATGAATGAATGTTTGTAATGATGAATAAATGATTGTAGTGATGAATGGATGACCGTGATGATGCATGAATGATTTGTGATGAAGAATGATTATGTCTTACTTTTATATTGTCGAGTCCTAGGGGTATTTATACCCAAAAATAGAGTTGTTTTCTAGAGCCCATGTCAGTTTCTCGATAATTCCAATCGAGCCATGATTCTCAGAACTCAGTGAACTATAAAACTCATTATCCTCAGACAAGTACGAAGCTTAATAAAGTTTAGTTATCTCAGTTATCTCTGTAATCTCTGTATCGATAGTAATCTAGCCTCAGACCTGTAATTAGCTCAGTTCTAATAGTATTCCAGTTATTCAATCCTAATCTCAGAATCAATTCGAGTAATCTATTCAAGATTTGTATCGTCAGTCAGATACCATGATTCGATATCTTTTCCATCAGATATAGAACTAAGTGATCTCATCATAACTTAGTCAGACCTTTTGAGTAATATGATTAGTGTCAGATTCAGTTCAGCCAGTGTTCAGTTGAGAATTCAAATTTGAGTCTTTCAGTTGGGAGTAGAAACTAACACCGAGCGAACTCAAGGATGGGATCTCATCTTTTTCCCATTCTTGAAACAAAATGGGAAAAAGATTCGGTATCTAGAGTTGCGATAATTGTGTTCATGTTTTGTGCATTCATGTATGTGTTCTCACGCGGCATTTTCATGATTATTCAGTTTAGATACTGCGTATGCATGAACCCTTGCATTAGCCTACCCCGTCTACATACTCGGTATATTTTTGTACTGACGCATTTGCCCTATGGTGTTTTATTTGACACCATAGGTTCAGAGGCATAGGATCCAGTTTATCCTTAGCAGTTTGGTCCCAGTCAGCAGCAGTAGCAGTGAGTCCTCTTCTTTCGAGGACGAGTCTCAGTTTACTACTATTATTTTAGACTTTGTTTATTTTTTGTTGACGGAGTTAGTTGGGGACATGTCCCATCAACTCCACAGTTCAGACAGTTAGAGGCTTTTCAGATGGATGTATTAGTATTCAGTTTTTCAGTTTTGAGTATGTATCGATGTGTTGAACCTTATGGCAAGTTTCCGCATTTATTTCAGATATTATGCAGTGTACATGTACAGATATCAGAAAAGGATTAGCTTATGATTCTTCGGGTCCATAAGCACTGTGTGACGTCTCGAGATGGGATCTCTGGGCGTTACAAACTTGGTATCAGAGCCTAAGGTTCAAGAGTATCCTAGGGAGTCTAAAAAGCCGCATCTAGTAGAGTCTTGTACATGGGTGTGTAGCGTGCCACATTTATGTACAAGAGGCTACATGATGTACTTAGGAGTAGTTTCCCTTCTTTTAGTATTCAGATCGTGCGAGTGAGCATGATTTCAAGTTGATCCTCAGTCTAATCCACTTCATTCTTTCATTTACAGAGTATGCCTCCTTGCAGAGACTTTGTCCATAGGGTTGATAATCAGCCCCCTCATCCAGTAGATCCTGAAAATGAGAGTATGTCACATGCAGAGTTTCGGTCATCTTTCCAAGCGCTAGCCCAGGTGGTGACTAATGTTCATGGTAACCGTCAGGCTGCAGTCCCACCTCAGCAAGATGGGAATTCTGTCGCAGCCAGGATTAGAAGCTTCATGAAAATGAACCCGCCTGAATTCTTTGGGTCAGTAGTAGGTGAGGATCTGTAGTTGCTTTTTGAGGAGGTGAAGAAGATCACCCAGATTATGCATGTGTCAGAGGAGGAGGGGGTTGAGTTAGCATCTTATAGGTTGAAAAATATTGCTGATGATTGGGTAGTGATGTGGGAGAAAAGTAGAGGGGTGAATGCAGCTCTCGTGACTTGGTTAGAGTTTTAGAGTGTCTTTCTAGATAGGTTTTTCTCGCTAGAAATGAGAGAAGCTAAGGTAGAAGAGTTTATGAACCTAAGGCAAGGCTCCATGACAGTGAAAGAGTATTGTCTTAAGTTTAACCAATTAGCTAAGTATGCTCCCGACTTGATAGCTGACCCTAGAGCGAGTATGAGTAAGTTTTTTACTGGGGTATCAAGTGATGTGTTGAAAGAGTGTAGAGCTGCCATGCTCAATAGAGATATGGATCTTTCTAGGCTAATAATTCATGCGCAACAGATTGAGGCAGATAAGATGAAGGAGAGAGGGAGAGTGAGTAAGAAAGCCAAGATAGGTAGTCATGGTTTCTCGCAGTTAGGGTCTCAAGGTGGTAGTAGTTCTCAGTATGGTCGGAGATTTTTAGTTCTAACTCCTTCTTCAGCTAGTGTACTCGCACCTGCATTTGGGGGTGTCAAATTTGAGAGAGCGCCAAGATCCAAAGCCCAGAGTAATACTAGTGGTGTTCGTACCTACCCGTTGTGTGAAGAATGTGGTAAGAATCATAAGGGTGTGTGTAGAGACGATAGTGATGTGTGCTTTGGATGTGGTGAGACCGGTCACAAAGTTCGAGACTGTCCTAAACCAGGTCCTCGAAGTCAGCATAGTCATCCTTCAGCTCATAATAGATTGTATGCACGTCAGGCTCGCCTTGATCGGGAAAGATCCCTTGAAATTGACCCGGGTATATTATGAGCCCTTCATCTTTATGTTATGCATTGATAGATCCTTTGCTCTCATTTTGAGCTTATATGTTAGCATGAGTCATGCATAAGTTTCAGATCTTGATCGATCAATTATGACCCAGTCTGTAGGTGCCCCGCGCATTGCTCCAGTATTTTAGCGATGTGTGTTTAGATGGACATAGAGTCCCAAGGGGGAGATACCCCATGGTATTATGATGTTGCATGCCATTAGATTTATCTTGATACATGTTCAGATTTTCCTTATAAATTTAGCATCAATCATTGTTGCATTGTCAAGTTGTGTTTTTAAAAGTCAGCTTAACCGGACATTCATGCATTAGATATGCGTATTTAGTAGAAAGAGTTCAGCTTGTCAGTGTGTGTTCAGTCGTGTATTCATGAGATCATCCCAGTTATGAGTCCATGCATCAAATATACATATGTATTATGATAATTCAGCTATGAGTATGATCAGTCGAGTATTCCATGCATCATATATGCATGCCCAGTGTGAGAACTCTATATGTCAGTCGTTCCAGTTACGTAGTCCTGATCTGAGATGTTTCTATTTCTTAAGTAAGTTCTGTTGATCCGTAATCTTAGTCTATTAAGAGACATTCAAAGACGAATGTTCTCAAGGGGGAGATAATGTAATGCCCCGCAAAATCCTCTTCCAGTCTGAGCCATAAAGCATATTTGGTAAAGCGAAAATCCGAGTCAAAATATTTAAGAAATATCCTCCCAAATATAAAATACTTTGAAATCGTGTGGGAATCTATTTGTGCATGAATTAAGATCATAGAGCCCCCCTAACTCATGAACGAGTTGAAAACTTTCCTATCGTTCAAGTTTTAGTGACCGTCAAAATTTGGGTCAACTTCAATCGATCATAAATCATTGTATATGAAGAAATGGTTGTCTTTCTATATATCAAATGAAATATCTTTGAATTATCTTTCCAACGATACTAATTTAGCCAAAATCTGATATCAGAGCAAAGAGTTATAGCCATTTTACTCCAGCATATCAATTTGGAAAAGGCTGACGACGTTTCTGACGGGCTGTCACGTTTTTGACGACATTTCTGACGATGTCGTCACTTTCTGACGATATTTCTGATGACTTCGTCAGCCTTAGGCAGAAAATTGAAAATTCGACCCTTTTGTGACGACATTTCGTGACGGCCTATCATGGGTTTGACGGCATGTCACGGATGTCGTCAGCCATCTTTTTTCAGCAATTAAGGGGCATTTTTAAAAGGGTATTTTGGTCTTTTTCACCCATTTTTACCCTCTATATATATCCAAGTAAAGAAGAAAACTTCATTCTTCTTCCAATTCTCTCAAGAATATTCAGGGTTTCATTCAAGAACCCTAATCTTCAAAAATTCATCCATAAATTCTTTAAGGTTTCTTCAAGAATCAAGTTCCTCATAGTGTGCGATTCAAGAATTTATTTATTTCAAGTGTGGATAAAGTTTCAAGTACTAAAGTTCATCCAATTTCAAAGGTTAAGGTATGTAGATGTTGATTCTTGGGTCCCTTTCATCCAAGAAGCTCAAGAACCCTTTTTAAAACTAAAAAATTTTTATGTTTAGGAGTTGTTAATGATTTGAATGAGTTGAAATGGATGTTTAATGTGTTGTTGAGTTTTGATTTATGTTTGCCTACAAAAGTTATGAGCTTTGACCCTAGTATGTGGAATTCATGTGATGTTTGTGATAGACCCTCTTGAAGTTCTTTTTCCTTGTGATGTGTTCATGACTTTTGGGTGTAGAAATGGTTGAATAAGTGAAGAACATTCCCCATAGGTTTGATAAAGATCTTAGGTGAAGCCTAAGGGCCGCTATAGTATGTTGAATAGGAAACCCCAAATTGTGAGCTAGTCTATGCATAACTTAGTTAGTGAAATATGCCAAGATAGCATGAAATTCCCAAGTAGGTATAAAATCGGTCGTGTCTAATGGTTGTTGAAAGACCCTAGTGAACAAGTCGAGATATGATGGTTGTAAATTCCCCGATTTTGTACTGTTTGATATATGCTAAGCTTTTAATACATGTCAAGTGGTTAGCAAGTAAATAGTGATGTGTTAGTATGAAGTTTCCCCCAAATCAAATGATATCCAAATACATAACAAGACCGATATAGGTATGAAGTACTTGATGTAAGATCTCGTTGAATGGGGTATAATCTAATAGCATGTCTTCCCTAGGCTAGTATATGATAGTGAACCTATGTTGATGATCCTTATAGGTTTGGAGTGACCCTTTGGTAGTTGTGATGATGAATAGAAGTCTTTGTTTCCTAAATGCTTAATGTGATTTCCTAAGGATCTTGAGAGGGAAAGTATGTTATGATGCTCAACTACTTGAAGTGATTTTTTAACGATTGTGATAATACATGAATGATTGAATTGATGAATGAATGCTTGTAATGATGAATAAATTATTGTAGTGATGAATGGATGACCGTGATGATGCATGAATGATTTGTGATGAAGAATAATTATGTGTTACTTTTACGTTGTCGGGTCTTGGGGGTATTTACACCCGAAAATAGAGTTGTTGTCTAGAGCCCGTGTCAGTTTCTCGATAATTCCAATCGGTCCATGATTCTCAAAACTCAGTGAACTATAAAACTCTATATTCTCATACAAGTGCGAAGCTTAATAAAGCTCAGTAATCTCAGTTATCTCTGTAGTCTCTGTATCGCTAGTAATCTAGCCTCAGACCTGTAATCAGCTCAATTCTAATAGTATTCAAGTCATTCAATCCTAATCTCAGAAGCGATTCGAGTAATCTATTCAATCTCTGTATCGTCAGTTAGATACCATGATTCGATATCTTTTCCGTCAGATACGAAACTAAGTGATCTCAGCATAACTCAGTCAGACATTTTGAGTAATATGATCAGTGTCAGATTTAGTTTAGCCAGTGTTTAGTTGAGAATTCAGCTCTGAGTTTTTTAGTTGGGAGTAGAAACTAGCACCGAGTGAGCTCAAGGATGGGATCTCACCTACTAGTAGAGGGTGTGATTCTTAGAAGCAATCCTTGTGCTCCAGAACTACGTAGATAACGTAGGTTGAGACATCACACCTGTTATTTGAGGGTAGATGAGAGACATCATACCTGCTAGATGGGGGTAGATGAGGTGGCTTGACCTGCTAGATGAGGGCTCCACTGTTCTCGTTTGAGGACCTGTTAGATAAAGGTCACATAGAGTTATCTTTACCAGTGGCGTGGTAATTACACCCTTCCAACTGGGGCAAAGGTTGGACCCCACCTATGGTAGGTCGGGGCATGTCGGTTAAGTGACTACTTCCCACAGTTTCAGTTTCAGATTTAGTCTCAGTTTCAGAATCAGTCTTCAGAAATCAGGACTGTCAGATACAGTCATCTATCATTGTGAGGAACTCAGATAGTTCCATTGATTTATGGACCATCCCATCAGATAGACTTGGTCTCACATACAGTTATTTGATATCATATTCAGAAATATACCATCAGACAGGCTTGATCACAGTATCATATTTCTATTGAGTATTCTGGTTGTCAGATTCAGATATAATTATATTTTCTATCATTGATAAAGCTTCCTAAATCATCTGTTAGAAAAGTTGATCTCTAATCCTGTCAATCGAAAGCAGTAAGTCTAAGAATTCAATCATTGATGTAAGCACATCCAGATCCTCAGTTATCAGTATCAGATGAGTCAGTGATTCAGTATCTCAGTGTCAGTAGTGAGTTTAGTCTGCAGTAAAGGGGTATCTGAGTTTCAGTATCTAGAGTTGCGATAATTATGTTCATGTTTTATGCATTCATGTATGTGTTCTCATGCGGCATTTTCATGATTATTCAGTTTAGATATTGCACATGCATAAACCCTTGCATTAGCCTACCCCGTTGATGATAGGAGTATTTACACGCCTAAAGCACCTTAATTTACCCATATTTCAGCTAAGTTTTGAGAACAAAATATATAATTCATGCACTTTTAGTCTTTTTTCCTGTAAGTGAGCTAACAAACGTGATTAGAAAGTTTTCATGTATAAACGATGAAGATTCCAGCACTTTATGGATAACTTGATGCCCAAGGAAGCTTCACAAAAGAAGGAAAGCAGCGTTTGGACACCTATGGACTGAAAGTGATGCATGGATAACTTGTCCCGGGCAAAAACAGCATTTCTAAAGACTTTGGGGATCAGCAGTAACTTAGTAGGATTAGGATAAGGATGCAGTAACCTAGTAGGATTAGGATAAGTATGCAGTAGCCTAGTAGGAATAGGATATGGTTGTTATAAATACCCTATGTTGCTGAAGTTTTTATTATTATCTCTCTCCATTCATACAATTCATTCAACTCACTCATTCTCTTTCAATTAATTCTTCTTCCCTTTTCTACATCTATTCGACTTTTTAATTTTCATTACAAGAGAAACGCTATTTGCAAGGAATTCACGCCACAAGCACTACCAAAGCATACTTCACGTTAGACTCTTATTTTGGTATAATGATAATGTCTATTGTGATTTCCGTTGCACTCATAAATAGCTAAACTTCTCTGTTAGGGTTATGGAAGCCTTATGAGATACTATCTATTGCTATGAGTTTGTGAATTCTTGATACGTATGCTGCTTATATCATTACTCTCTTCATCTTAATTGAATTCTGATGGTTGCAAACATATAGAATACGACAGTATAGCATTAACTTGTTCGAAAGAAAAGTTACATGTCTGGAAAAGAGAGAATGTCAAGGAAATAGGTCTACTAAACCCTGTTTAAAAGTTAGTGCCGTAACTGGATTAACCTCTTGGAGAATTCGTACCATTAGATACGCTTTAAGCTCAAAAGAGTTAAAGTGAAATAATCCGTGATGGTCGAAAAACGCCTGGATTTACCATAGAATACGAATCTCTATAAGCACATGCATGTCTGAATTCCGCATAACTCATAGCCAATAGATACGTAGAACTCATAAGGTGGACATAACCCTAACTCTCAATTCTCATTGATTAAAACCTACCAAGTATTCCGTTTTTACTCTACTATTTTGTTTACATTATTTGCACGCACAAAATCCCCCCTTTATTCGCAGAACTTTCATCAAAAGTCTAATAATCGTCGCTTACTTAGTGACCAAGTATTCCCTGTGGGATTCGACACCCAACCCAGTTGGGTTCTATATTTGACAACGACCGCTTACACTCTTACGAGAGCTGTAGTTTGAGCGCTATCAAAAATTGGCGCCGTTGCCGGGGAATACGGTTGTCAACTAAGTTTGTGATAGTTACTAGACCCTTTGGTCAAAGATTCTCGTACTTTACTTTTAGTTGTTGTTTTTGTTTTCTACAGGTTTGTTCAGTGCATGCCAAATACTCGAAGTTCTGGTCAACCATTATTACCCATAAACCCTGAACCGCAACTTATTGGCAGAATGGATGCACAACGTGACATTGACAGAAGGGCGGCTCAACAGGAGCAGGCTAGACTAGCTGCACTGGCAGCTGCTCAAGTGCATCAACAGAATATTGATAACCCAGGTCGTGCAACAAATCCTGATGATGAGGACCTGGGTGATGAGGAGCTACTGAATCCTAGGCGTACTAATGAAGTGGCGGCACCTATGCATAGGAAAGATCGTCAAGCTAGAATGAGACCTGACCACCGAGCTCTGCAGGCTCCTTTTGATGATGATGATGACGATCTGGATGGAGCTGGTGCTACAGGAGCTATTATTCCTCCGCCCTTGGCACCTGGAGCAAAGTTCAATATCACCAGCACCATGATTCAACTATTGCAGCTCAAGGGATTATTTGGTGGACTTGCAGGCGATGATCCGAATATGCATCTGATCAACTTCATCTCAACATGCAAGTCATTCGACAATCCAGGCGTTGGACAGAATGCAATTCGGCTGCGCTTATTTCCACTGTCTCTATCTGGGGAGGCAACTCTATGGTTGGATGGGCTGACTCCTGATTCTATTACTAATTGGAGGCAACTGAAAGACGCTTTCCTAGAAAAATTCTTTCCGCTATCCAAGAGAGCACAGTTGAGAGATGAGATCTGCAATTTTCGACAACTTCCAACTGAAGCTCTCCACGAAACATGGGAGAGGTTCAAAAAGAAGCTTATGCGGTGCCCAAATCATCATATGACCAATGTCCACTTGATGGAAATATTATACTAGTCTTTGAATTCAGTGACTAAGCCAGTGGTTGATAATGCTGCAGGAGGGTCATTCATGGACCTTACTTTTGTTCAGGCAAGTGATATGTTAGATCGTATGACAAAGCAATGTAGAGCTTGGCATACCAGGGATTCAGAGGTAGCAAGCTCTACCATATCTATTGGCATGACTGCAGAACAAAGGCGAAGTGAAGAGAAACGTGATCAAGATATGGCGCACATGAAAACACAGATGGATCTTCTTACCAAGCATTTTTTATCAGGGAAGACCGAAAAAGTAAAAGCGGTTGCGTCAAAAGGAAGAGACGAATTCGATTCTGAGGAAGAAGCTAACTACTTGAATAATCAGGAGGGTTTCCGAGGCAATGCCCAAGGAAACCAAGGTCGAAACTATTATGATAAATCTGGATACAAGGACCGCGATCAAGGTAGTTGGAAGAATAAGATTGACAGGAGTGGTTTGTATATTCCTCCTGGAAATCGTGAGTCCGCGGCATCTGGTTCGGGGAAGATGTCTATGGAAGATATGATGGAAAAGCTACTAAAAGGAGTGGAGACAAATAATACAGGAGTGAATGAGGTGAAGAACGATTTGTCTTCAATAAATTAATTGGTTAACTCACATTCCACGTCAATAAAATAGCTGGAGCAGCAATTGAGTCAACTTTCAGCGGCATTCAATCAAAGAAAAGCTGGAACCTTACCTAGCGACACTGTGCAAAACCCAAGGAATGACGGATCGTGTATGGCTATTACTACCCGGAGTGGTAAAGTGTTGGAAAATCCATCCAAAGGCAAGCAGGTAGTTGATGATAGAGCAGAGAATATTGATGAAGCAGAGTTTGAAGATGCCGTAGAAGCTGAAGTGAGTGCTCATGATGTTACACCTAGACGTCACCAGCCTGAAAAGGTTGATAATCGAAAGCAAGATAAAAAGGAAGTGGTGGAGAAAACAATTCCCCTTCGACCACCACCTTTTCCGCAGAGACTGAAGAAAAAAGCTGATGATACCAGGTTCAGTAAATTCATGACTATGTTGAAGCAGCTGACTATTAATGTTCCTTTGGTGGAAGCGCTAGAGCAGATGCCCGGATACGCTAAATTCATGAAGGACCTTTTAACAAAGAAGCGGGCAGTAAGCTATGAGCCGGAAAATAATATTCATCATTGCAGTGCAATTGCCACAAGGTCCTTAGTACAGAAGAAGGAAGACCCTGGTGCTTTCACTATTCCTTGCACGGTTGGATCTATGAATTTTGCTAAGGCATTGTGCGATTTGGGAGCTAGTATCAATTTGATGCCACTATCCGTCTACAGAAAGTTGGGGTTGGGCGACCCTACACTAACCAATATGCGGCTCGTGATAGCAGATAGGTCGGTAAAACGACCTGTGGGTATCTTGAATGATGTGTTGGTGAAGTTTTCCACCTTCATCTTTCCTGCAGACTTTGTGATTTTGGATTGCGAGGTGGATTCTGAAGTTCCCATAATCTTGGGACGTCCTTTCCTTGCAACAGAAAGTGTGCTTATTGACATGAGAGCTAATGAGATTTTATTTCGGTTGAATGACAAAGTGGTCCACTTTGATATATGCAAAGAAATGAAGCAGCCCAGGGATATGAATGTGTTCTCCGTAGCTGATGTTCATTATGAGGATAAGAAAGCATTATCTGTAGAGAAATAGCTTACTGTTGAGCCATTGTCTGCTGCGCTGCTGAATGCTGAGCATGAGGACGATGAAGATTATAAAGAAACTATGTGTGCTCTAACAGAAATAGGGTCCTATTCTCATACTCCTAAGCAGCCGGACCTTGATCTTAAGAATCAACCGTCACCAACAGCGAAGACTTCCATTGAAGAGCCACCAGTGCCAGAATCGAAAGAGCTCCCCAGGTATGCGTTCTTGGGAAGTGAAAATACACTTCCGGTGAGTGTTGCGGATGATCTAAGTGAACAGCACGTAGAGGCTCTCATCTCTGCTCTAAAGAGGCACAAGAGAGCTATGGGTTGGTCTATTGATGATATAATTGGTATCCCTCTTGGGATATGTACGCACAAGATTCATCTCGAAGGAGATTGCATGCCTATAAGTAAGCATCAACATCGTCTGAATCCATTCAGAAAACAATGCCCCATCTATCTCGATAAAGTCTAAGTAATCGAGATAGCTATGTCGTGCCGCGACAATAAATCAAGCGCTTGGTGGGAGGCAACCCATCGTTTTTAATTGTTTTGTTTTCTTAAGATTTTGTCGAGCCACGACCAAAACTAAGGCGCTTGGTGGGAGGCAACCCATCGTTCTAATCGTTTTTGTAGTTTTTGAGTAAGTGTAGGTGCAAGAGGTATAAAGGAGGAGATTGGTTTCAAATTTTAATTTGGAAGTATTGCATGTTGAAGGTGGTAAGTTAGGAATGAAGAAGCAAAAGGCTATGGGTTAGGCATTGCCTATGAAAATATAGGCAAAGAACAAGGCAAGGCCTATGTAAATCTAGGCCACGAACAAGGTATGGACTATGCTATGGCCTAAGATCTCGGATTCTAAAGTGCCATAGCATAGGCGCCGCCTATGCTCAACAATGCCATAGCATAGGCGCCGCCTATGCAAAAGCATTTTGTCTCTGAATCTAGTATACCATGGCATAGGCACCGCCTATGCCTAACAATGCCATAGCATAGGCTCCGCCTATGCCAAGCATAAGTAAAGCATTAGGCGCCGCCTATGGTCACTTTTGGCCTCCAAATCCGATTCCAAATGGGTCAAAACCCGACCCAAGCTTGTCCTATAAATAGAACCTTAGTCTTAGAACAAAAATGCATTGCAAATTCAACCTAAGTGTCGCCTACCTCTCCAAAATCTCTCAAAAATTTTCCTTTTGCTCTTTTACTTTGCAAGAACATCTTCCGAGGCCATCAACCAAGTAAGTACTTCTTTGTTCTTCTTTTATATTCCGTAAGTACTACACTACTACGCCTATAATGAATTGTTAAATCTTGAAGTAGTATTGGTGATTTGAATGTGGTTGATTTTTTTTGATACATCTCGTTGAGTGAAAGAATACGTGTGGGTGTTCTTGATTTTGTTCTGACTTGTATTTGATTGTTATAAACTGTCATACTTTTGCGGAGTCGACATAGTAAAGTTAATTGAATAATCTTCAAAATTGAATGCTTGAATGTTTGAATGACTTGTTCATCGAGATAAAGATCATGATTGAATACAAGCATGAGATGTTGTGATTATTTCTATGCCATAACTTGATACGATCTCTATGTAGTAGTCTTGTTCAAAAAGTGCATTAATCCAAACATGAAAGTATGATCAAGATTACATGAAATAGAGTTGGAAAGGATAGTTAAGACGACATGAAAGTATGACTGTGCTTAACATATTGTTGGAACATAACGCCTAAACGTATATCGATGAAGTCTGAGTAATCGACAATGTTCACTTAATTAGTTTGTGCCAACAAATTAAGTGTGGGGTGGTGCCACTACTGTTTTTCTTGTCGACTGTATCTACCAAGACGAAGCTAACATGACTATCATTTTAATCTCAGGTACAATGGCACCAAAAGCACGCCAAGGAAAAGACAAAGCAACCACCTCACAGAAAGGCCAGAAAAGGGGAAGAAAAGAGCAAGATGAATCCTCCTCACTACAAATACCTCAACGCACTTTTGGATCAAGTGGGTACAATTTGAGGAAACTCTGAGGATGACGACTCTGATGATGATTCTGACGCAGGGGGAATGACCCCAGACATAGAAGAGGAGTCCGACTAATCAGGTTTTCCGTATTTATTTTCCACTGAGGGTAGTGTGTCCCGTCTAAGTGTGGGGTGCTGGTATTCGTATGCTGTACTTCTTTGCCTACATTTATGGTCATATTTTTTTGTTTGTCGTAGATTTTGATGCATGAAATTATTCTGATAAGCGGCATGGTGTTATGACAAGAGTTTGTGCTAGAATCATTACTATTGAGACATTTAGGCTCTAAATGTGACTCATTATGTGATAAGTGTGTGGTTTAATTCCTTCATCTATTGGGTTAAGAGTCTGTACTTCTCCCAATAAAGTCGACCATGTGCCTTGTGTGTGTGAGATGATAGTATATTCTATGTTTGTGACTGATGCTAGAACTTGCCTGGTGTGTGTGTAAAGCGAAATAAAGAGTGTGAGTTTAGGAGATGATTTAGGCATTTCTTTGGCAGCCTGTGATTGTTTACCTTATGTTTACCTACCCGTGGACATTATCCTAGTCAACCATTTTGAGCCTTTAAGCCATTTTCTTTGACAGCCTCATATATAAGCCTAATCCATTTTTTTCAAGACCATAATTTGATCCAAATTCCTAAGTGCTTTAAATTATGAAGTCATGTGACAAAATAAGAGGAAATTGGGTGAGAGTGATGCCTTAGAGTGTATTGGTACTTGAATTTGTTATGAAAAAAAGTGGCTATCATGGAGGTGTGTTATAAAAAAAAAGAAAAAAAAAGAAAGAGAAAAGAAAAAGAAATAGAAAAACAAAAAGATAAATTGTGTTTATGATTAAATAAAAAGATAGTTATGCTTGAATGGCAAAATAGGTGAAAAGGGGTGATAGATGAAAGAAAGGTAGCAGGGTTGATTAAAAGAGAGTGTTAATGGCATAATGTGATGTATTAAAGCGCTTAGGAACATAGTCACTATTTCTGGCCAAAATAGTCCTACCCGTCCCTTAGCCTACATTAGTACCTGTAAAAGACCTAATTGATCCTAAGCTTAACATTCTGATATTAGTAGAGCATTACACTAAGGGCAAGCCTATGGTCATCAGTTGCAACATATGAATTCTTTGTGAGAGTGAGAGCAAGGATAATCTTATACCCATGTTCTGAAAAATGCAATACTTGTGAGTGATTATGGGTAATATCTTATGTGAGACACGCATGGTTGATGAGTTTTGGGTAGTCTTGTATGATTCTTTGTGGCTTAACTTGTGGATACGAATTAACCATCATCACGAGTCTATATTAGAGGTTGAATTGTTTCTAGAAGTGATTAGAAAACTACTCTTTGTTAATAATTGTTGTGCCTGTCTTGATGAATATTTTGTGCTGTTACTGTGAAACCCTAAGTAGATGTTTATATGGACATGATATATTGTTCGAGGACGAACAAAGCTTTAAGTGTGGGGTGTTGATGATAGGCGTATTTACACGCCTAAAGCACCTTAATTTACCCATATTTTAGCTAAGTTTTGAGAACAAAATATATAATTCATGCACTTTTAATCCTTTTTCCTGTAAGTGAGCTAACAAACGTGATTAGCAAGTTTTCAGGTATAAACGATGAAGATTCCAGCACTTTATGGATAACTTGACGCCCAAGGAAGCTTCACAAAAGAAGGAAAGCAGCGTTTGGACGCCTATGGACTGAAAGTGATGCATGGATAACTTGTCCCGGGCAAAAACAGCATTTCTAAAGACTTTGGGGATCAGCAGTAACTTAGTAGGATTAGGATAAGGATGCAGTAACCTAGTAGGATTAGGATAAGTATGCAGTAGCCTAGTAGGAATAGGATATGGTTGTTATAAATACCCTATGTTGCTGAAGTTTTTATTATTATCTCTCTCCATTCATACAATTCATTCAACTCACTCATTCTCTTTCAATTAATTCTTCTTCCCTTCTCTTCATCTATTCGACTTTTTAATTTTCATTACAAGAGAAACGCTATTTGCAAGGAATTCACGCCACAAGCACTACCAAAGCATACTTCACGTTAGACTCTTATTTTGGTATAATGATAATGTCTATTGTGATTTCCGTTGCACTCATAAATAGCTAAACTTCTCTGTTAGGGTTATGGAAGCCTTATGAGATACTATCTATTGCTATGAGTTTGTGAATTCTTGATACGTATGGTGCTTATATCATTACTCTCTTCATCTTAATTGAATTCTTGTGGTTGCAAACATATAGAATACGCCAGTATAGCATTAACTTGTTCGAAAGAAAAGTTACATGTCTGGAAAAGAGAGAATGTCAAGGAAATAGGTCTACTAAACCCTGTTTAAAAGTTAGTGCCGTAACTGGATTAACCTCTTGGAGAATTCGTACCATTAGATACGCTTTAAGCTCGAAAGAGTTAAAGTGAAATAATCCTTGATGGTCGAAAGACGCCTGGATTTACCATAGAATACGAATCTCTATAAGCACATGCATGTCTGAATTCCGCATAACTCATAGCCAATAGATACGTAGAACTCATAAGGTGGACATAACCCTAACTCTCAATTCTCATTGATTAAAACCTACCAAGTATTCCATTTTTACTCTACTATTTTGTTTACATTATTTGCACGCACAAAATCCCCCCTTTATTCGCAGAACTTTCATCAAAAGTCTAATAATCGTCGCTTACTTAGTGACCAAGTATTCCCTGTGGGATTCGACACCCAACCCAGTTGGGTTCTATATTTGACAACGACCGCTTACACTCTTACGAGAGCTATAGTTTGAGCGTTATCAACGTCTATATACTCGGTACATTTTTGTACTAACGCATTTGCGCTATGGTGTTTTATTTGACACCATAGGTTCAGAGGCACAGGATCCAGTTTATCCTCAGCAGTTTGGTCCCAGTCAGCAGCAGTAGCAGTGAGTCCTATTCTTTCGAGGACGAGTCTCAGTTTACTACTATTGTTTCAGACTTTGTGTATTTTCTATTAACGGAGTTAGTTGGGGACATGTCCCATCAACTCCATAGTTCAGACAGTTAGAGGCTTTTCAGACGGATGTATTAGTATTCAGTTTTTCAGTTTTGAGTATGTATCGATGTGTTAAACCTTATGGCAAGTTTCTGCATTTATTTCAGATATTATGCAGTGTACAGGTACAGATATTAGAAAAGGGTTAGCTTATGGTCCTTCGGGTCAGAAGCACCGTGTGACGTCTCAGGATGGGATCTCGGGGCATGTCAAGAACTTCGCACCTTGCAATAGATCAAACAAGTTATCTATCCTTAGAAGAAGATACATGTTCTTAACCGTTACCTTATTCAACTACCGGTAGTCAATGCACATTCGAAGGAAACCATCCTTCTAGCACACGAACAACATCGGTGCACCCTATAGAGATACACTAGGATGAATAAAACCTTTATTCAGAAAATCCTTAAGTTTTGCCTTGATTTCCCTTAACTCAACTGGAGCCATTCCATAAGAAGGAATAGATATTAGATGAGTGCCCGAAATCAAATCAATACCAAACTTAATATCCCTATCTAGAGGAACACCAGAAAGATTATCTGAAAAGACCTCAGGAAACTCATTTACTACCGAAATCGAATGTAAAGAAGGACCTTAAAGTTAGAATATTTAATCAAGTCACCTATGAGGGTAAAAATAGAAAAAGGATCTGAAATTACCTCGGGATCAAAACCAAAACATACAACCAGAAATAGGGTCATATAAAAGAGAGTGGACACTGGATCTAACAAACAATACACGTCATAAGAAAAGAGTCGTAACATACCAGTAACGACATCAGGTGATGCCTCAGACTCCTATCGGGATACAAGAGCATATAACCTAGTTCGACCTATGACGGTACTAGAAGCAGAAGTAGACACAGAAGTAGCACAAATAGGTACAGGAGTAGAAGATGAAGCAACCAGAGCTTTGACCTCTCCCCAAGCACCTTTTCCAACCAAATAATTTCTGAGCATATGTCCTGGCTAGCCACATTTAAAATATATGTCCCTTCCTTCATTGCAAAATCCTCAATGAAGACGACTACAGAACCAGTAAGGAGGGAATGAAAAAACCGACCGATCCCCACTTGCCTGAGATTGGATACCCTGTGCCTGGAAATTATCGCCACCCTGTTGACGCCTATCACCTGACTGTTTTGGGTAAGGAGTACTAGAAGTAGAGAAGGAACCAGAACTCCCCTACTTCTTCGTTAGCCATTTACCTCTATCCCGACCATCTTGCGGATGAGCACCACCCTGCTCAAAGAACCTACTTCTCTTACCCTGCCTTTCCCTGAACTCTGCCTGTTTTATTTTTTCCTCCTCTACCTGCTGCGTGTGGACAACCAACCTCGAAATATCTATGTACTTAATTAGTAAAAGAGTCTTGCTTTCAAGGATCAAATCCCAAAATAGCCTAAAAGTGAATTTTCTCATCCTCGCTCTCATATCAACCACTAAATTCGGAGCATACCTTGACAACTAGTGAAATTTCAAGGCATATTACTTGACAGATATTTTTCTTTGCTGAAGATTAACAAATTCCTCCATCTTCACATCTCTCGACTCTTGAGAAAAGAAACAATCCAGTAAAGTATTATAAAATGTCTCCCATAAGGACACTTTCTCCACATCACCCCTATCCCTATCCCACTTCTCGTACCATTGGTACGAACATCTTTGAGCTGATAAGATACAAAGTTCACCCTCTCCATATTTGTGGCCTGCATAATATCTTATCCATCTTATCCAAGAAACACTAAGAATCTTCTTCCAACTTCACACTAGTAAAAGTAGGAGGATTCATCTTTATGAACTGGACAACCCTTGTGACCTCCAAAGGTATAACACCAGAAGTAACCCATTCAGCCGAAGCAACAACCAGCTGAGCAATCACATGAATCGATCGACGAAATTCTTCATACATCACATTACCCTGAGGGGCCTAAGGAGGACTGAAAGGAACTGTAGAAACTCCAGCACAATCATGGATGGGACCCTGAGACTGAGTGCAAACTCCAGGTGTAGGTCATACCCCATCTATATCGTCCTCAGAGGGGATAGAAGATTTTTCTTGTGGTTTAAATCATCGAAGCATAATCTAAAAAGTGAACAAACAAAGATTAGAGAAGATTTTAGGCCTTAGACTCCAAGCTTAAAAATAGAATACCAAGAAAGTGAAACATTCCTAAATGCCTTGTAGCCTCTCTCTTATGAGTGTGATGTGCTACAAAACCCTAAAAGAGACTCTACTCGACACGGCTTTGTGGACTTTCAATTGACCATGAACCTAAAGCTCTGATACCAACTTGACAAGACCCGAATCAGGCCTTGTCGTAATAGGCATCCCAAGTCCAATCAGGACTGAGGACTACCCTGTTACCCAACCCAACCAGCCTACACATACTTTGAGTTGGCTGAATTTCGAGCATATAACAAGATAACATAATAGATCACATAAAGATTCTGGGACAAGTTCACAACCGTGACTAACCCAACCGTGTCCAACCGTCCCATACGGACGGTCCAACCATAGCTAACCAAACCATATATTAAAACAATACATCTAAATCAAATAAGTCTTATCATTAATATATATATATATATATATATATATATATTATCCAAGAGGAAAAGGGATGGAACAATCATAAAGACAGTCAACCGATGTCAACCGAATACCAATGCTAATACTAAGGCTGACACCACTACCGACACTTCCATACCAACCCATAGCAATACCATAAAGCCTCTAACTAAAAGAATAACAATATTCGGTTGGGACATACCCCTAACCATAGCCAAGACCAATATACAAAAATAAAGCAAAGTATGTAAAAATATCCATGACATAAAATGGGGCCTTTCGGAAGATGAAAGTCACCACTTTAATCTAATAGTTGATCCCGAAGTCAGATCACTATGCAGGAGAAGTAGAACGATCGATTCCTGCATTGCATAGGGATACAGTCACCCGAAGATGAGTTAACGGGTGAATGTTAGCATGAACTCAGTATAAGAATAAAATAATATATATATATAACAATATCGGGAAAGAAAACCGAATTTAGCATGCATTTAAAACCATTAACCTGGGTATGTGAAGCTTAACAGTCCTTAACCACTCATAAGATATATGGGTCCAGTGTAACCCCCCTGAATGGGCTCCGATACGTGTAGTCGTACGAACCGGAGATACTATAAGAGTAGGAGATTCCCGAGTACCCTTCGCTCTCTATGATTATATTTACAATGTACTTAGAGGATTCTCGTGTACCTCATGAGTATCATATATGGTCACCATAAACAACCCCCCGTGTTGGCAAATATTAATTTCTAGTGTCCATTCATTGAACTCCCACCTTCACAGTAAGCTATCACACTCCACGATTATTGCCTAATTAAAAAAATTACCATCCAACCAAACCATTATTGAATTATTATTAACCAAGACTATAAGTAGTGGTATCGTCATACCGACTATAACTTACAAGTATTGTCCTTAACCAAACCTTTTAGAGATTAAGGGATTCCCATGTACCTAGAGATCACATTTTCTAATTAACTTGGGGGAGTCCCATGTACCCCACAAGTGTTCCATTATTAAGATTGCTTGGGAGATTCCATTGTACCCCACAAGGATGTTCAATTAACCATTTCCAACCATTTAAACCATTATGCCATTTAGAGTTCCGTTACCAAACCATGCCATGCAATAGTTTCATTAAAAGTCCAACAATATAGTAAAAGCATTCTCATAGGCATTTTATCAAACATATTGGGGGCATAGTATTTTCAAAATCAATTTCAATTATCAATTAACCATTCTCATGCAACCAAGTATCCAAAGCACCATTAAAATATGTAAATACATAATTAAAACATGAAAAATTATAATCGAGCATCTATAACCAAAATCCCCAATAGATATTTGAAAAAATAAAATCATACAATAATCATGCCATGAAAATATTGTATATAATTATGCTTTTAGTTAGAACTAACAATGAGAGAAGAGAACGTACCTTATACAAAGAAGATGATGGAGAGAAATCATCAATTCAATCCCCAATTGATCCTGTCGATGAAACCCTAGCCTTTCTTTACCCAAAAGCCTTATAGAGAATTATAGAGTGAGAATAATAGGGTAAATAACCTCCCAATCATGATATAAATCGTGGGGCCTCAATACGTTAAGTAGAAAAATGTCTAGATTACCCCCACTTAAACTGCACTAAAAATCCCATCACAGGGATACAACTATCCATACCAGTTGTACCCTCCAATACGAGTGATACCCACCGCTCGTACCCTAGGCCTCCCCCTTGGACCCAATACTGTCCAAGATGCGACTTACCCAAACCAAGTCAGATCCAAGTATACGACTAGTACCCTTGACTCATATCCCTGGCAGAATAGAATCCCAAGTGGTTTGAACACTGTTCTCCATACGAGTCCATGGTATGACTCGTACCCTGGATTACGACTTATGGTGAGCCACTCATACTCAAATCCAACTTAAGTCACTAAGTCTCAGATTAAGTGAAGGAAAAAACTAAAACAAATTATTTGTATCCAACTATACGACTCGTACTACCCAAGTCGTACCCATTCCAGAAACTAATCCAACCCACCAACTAACACTGGTCAGCATACGACCAACCAATACGATCTGTACCTATGTATACGACTAGTACCCTTTAGTCATAGCCTATCCAGAGACCAAAAATTCAAGAAATTTTCTCAGTTTCAGGAATCTAGGGCGTTATAGTATCGTCGTGCAACGACATGTGCAGTTACTTACTTTTTATTGAGCTTAAATATGTGTTTGCTTGATCACCATTCAAATACAACATATGGTGCCTACGAATAGAAAATTTACGTACGCAATAAGAAAAAATAGGGATTGATTATGAAATCTATAGGAAAGAAGAATGATTCGCTAACGTGGGTAGAAATAAACACGTTAGCATTGTCCAATTGATACAAAAGAGAAATCACATGCACTTCACTATCGGCCAATCATTTTAATATATGTCGTCAGGAATAGTCAAGTAAAAATATAGTTTGTTTGAAAAGACGCTCAATATCAGAAATATCAACCCTCAACTAGTAATTCGATAACCACTCAGAGTCAATTCAAGTGATTACCCAACATAATTGTTAGTGATTTCATAACCATAGATCAACTTTATCGTATTGATTACGTAAAAAATTGCTCTTCATCCAGTCATTTGTTCATGAGGTACCTTATTTTTATTCTTAGTTTAATTAATCTATAAATATATAATTAGGTTATATCACTTGAATAAATAACTAACATTAGTTTAATTTAGTAAATATTAATCAACAAGTCCTCTTGGATATAATATTCAGACTAAAAATTCTATATTACTTGCATGACTGCGCATATTTGTGTGCGCGTTTAGACTTTAGACGCAATAGTTATGCAGAGTCATAATTAGTAATCAAACACAACACTTGATACATTGAAATTTATACATAACAACTAAAAATGCTACCAAATATACCACTAGTCACGCTGATTTTTAATACATGAATAATTTGATTTCTTAACCATTAACCAAAAAACAACAAAAGAGTAAGTTCACCTTAATAGAGAACACACAACTTTAATTATCTAATGTTTAGATTGAAAAGCCAAATCTAAAAAATTAGATATGTATGGAAATTCAAACATCGTAAGGGTCCGTTTGTCCATAATTATGTTTTAAAATTTTAAAATAATACTTGAAGATTACTTCAAATAGATTTTTATTTATCAAATTTAACCACTATACCAACTCAAACTTAAATATGAAACATAAATTTTAGGAGTTTTTAAATTTTTCTAAATTTTTCACCTACAGAACGTTAACAGCATTTGTATGTCTAAACACAACTATAACTTCGCTCTCCTATTTAATTTCAGTTCAAATACTTTTTAAGTCTAATCTTCACATATGACTTAATTGGTGTTAGGACATATGACTTAATTGGTGTTAGGACATAAAGGTTCTAATCTTTGAGTCAAAAAACGTAGTATATGAAAAAGTGGTTGAAAACAAGGATATTTAAAAATTATATTTCTGTTTACATATGCATTTAACTTGAAAAAGCAGAAGTTTTTGTAAGAAAAACAATTTCACTTAAAAACGGGTAAAATATTCATTTTTCAATTCAAAATTTAGGTCATATTTGGCGATGACAATTATAATTTTCTAGAGTTGGAGTTGAAGTTGGAGTTAGAGTTATGTTTAACCATGAATATAAAGTAAAGTTATTTTTGAAATTTAGTGAGCGAAATATGAGTGAAAAAAGTAAAAACTAGTAAAATTTGTTTTCACTTTTTCAAATACAATTTTAGAATTATATTTGAAATTTTTATGGCCAAACGCATCTTGTTTTCACCAAAATAAAATAATTATTTGAAAAAAAAAAAAAAAATCATGACCAAATGACTACTTAAAGTTTTTTAAAACACTCATTTTAAAATCCTTTATTTAACTTTTTTTTCTTTTAAAAAATGTTTATGTTGGAAAGTGTCCTTAATGATGGCTGCAAAGCTTTGGGTAATTAGACCAAAAGTTGTAGATTCTTTTTCGAGAAGCGTGCATTTTGAAGCGTGTTTGGTATGATGGAAAATATTTTCTCTAAAAAGTTTTTTTTTTTTTTGAAAAATAAGTTGATTTTCTATTTTTTTTTTTTATATTTGGTTGGTGAGTGAAAAATATTTTTCAAAGTTTGGTTGGTGAGTAGAAAATACTTTTTAGAAAAACATTTTCTAGTGTTTGATTGGTGAGTGAAAAAATATTTTTAGAAAATACTGCTAACTGTTAACTATTATATCAATGCTAGCAACTTAACAATTTATAAGAACTAATTAAGCAGGACAAATAATATCAATATTGAATGCTAAAATATTACAATCACTAAATTTAAGCAACTATTAATTAGCAAATATAGGATATTTTTTAATATTTGGTCAGGATAAATTCAAAATACTACAATTAATAGAAATACAATAGAAAGACAAACTTATTTTATCTTGTAAAACAAGCTACATCGATGACAAAATGAAATATGCAATTAACAAAAATAATATAGGCAAATCTTCCTCTATGCATATAAAAATAACAATACATTTAAGGAATATTGGAAAAGAAAAAAATTTGAGCTTTATTATTTTTTATTTTAAGCAATGAAAAATTAAAGTAAAACACAATAAAAAAATATTTTTAAGTAATGTGAATTTTTTGAGTCAAAGTGAATATGAATGTTATTAAGGTGGGAAAGAGGGGTGGAGGCATAAATATCATTTTCTGAAAAGTGATTTTCCTTGGCCTCAAATAGATAAAAATTAGTTATCTTGTCAAATATTTTCCCAATATTGCAAAATAGAAAATATTTTATATCGTACCAAACACACCCATAATCAAATACAGACCAGCTGAGAAATAACCAATTGACAATTGAACGAAGATCAGAAAATTGCATGTCATAGATCCAAATATGGGTGACTTTAGATATTTGACCCCAAATAAAAATGTCTTTGAAGAATAGTTTTCCTTACTTTTTAATAGACTAAAAGTATCATTTTGCCCCTCTACACCTCAAATATATTTTTAAACTTTCCATACTCATTTATCTCTCAAATTTTATTTTTCATTATTTTCACTTTTTTATTTTACTTTTATTATTCTACTTTTTTTCACTTTTTTTTTCCTTTAAATTTATTATTCTGTTTTTTATTATTTTGAATTTTTATTTTTTTATTTTAACTTTATTTTCATGTTTTAATTTATTTATCTCAACCTTTATTTTTTTTTCTCTTTTTCTTTTTTTCTCAACCATTATCTATTTCTTCATTTTTTTTTATTTTTTTAAACTTATTTGTCTTTAACGTTTATTTAGAGTTTTTTTTATTTCTCAAATACTCTCTCTTCATCCGATTTCTCTCAAAATCTTCAAACTCGATTACCAGATAAAAATGTATGTTGCTTCTGATGAAGAAATAGAGTGTTTCTCAGTGGATGTTGCTTCCAATTCTTTGGGACTTTTGCCTTCAAACTTAATTGACATCATTATTGATGTAAGTTTCTACTAAATTCAATTTATCATTTACATGTATTTTATCTTCTTTTTTGTGTGTTATTTTTAAATTGGGTGTTTGAATCTCTTTTTGTTGTTTACGTTTAAGGTTTTAGCTCATAATAAAAAGTTATTGTATTTTTGGGAGTTATGTTTAGGGATTTGTCAGATTGGTGGTTGTATAGTTAAGAAGGTTTAATTTTGTTAGTTGTGTGTTACTAAGTGAATTTTGAATAACCCCACATTCTTGATTTCATGGAAAAAGTAAATCTTGATTGAAATTAAAAATTTTATGTTACTAGAAAATCTTAGTAGCCTCATTATTTTCTGAGTCTGCAATTTCAAACGTCAAAGGAAATATTTTGTTGTTTCTGTCCTTTGACACTGCTATCATGAGGACACCACGATATTTTGACTTCAAAAATGTTGCATCTACCATTATTATCGATCTACAGTTGGTCCATCCAATGATTGAAACGCCATAAGCAAAAAATGCATATTGAAACCTGTGTTGAGCAAAAGAATATTAGTAACAATTTGCATTTGATGTTTATAATCAGAGTACAATAATTTTCTAAACTAAATTTTGCCCATGAAGCAAGAGTTGCATATATGTTAATAATCTAATCAATGCAATTAAAGAATAAACTTTTTCCCGATGGGCAAAAGTTTCTAACTTCAATAGTATAATATTTGTACAACAATTTTCTAAACTAAGCATTGCCCATGAGGCAAGAGTTGCATATATATTAATAATCTAATCAATGCAATTAAAGAATAAACTTTTGTCTCTCGGGCAAAAGTTTTCAATTTCAATAATTTTCTAAACTAAGTCTTGCCCATGAGGCAAGAGTTGCATATATGTTAATAATCTAATCAGTGCAATTAAAGAATAAACTGTTGCCTCTTGGGTAAAAGTTTTCAGTTTCAACAATTTTCTAAAGTCTTGCCCATGAGGCAAGAGTTGCATATATGTTAATAATCTAATCAGTGCAATTAAAGAATAAACTTTTGCCTCTTGGGCAAAAGTTTTCAATTTCAACACTTTTCTAAACTAAGTGTTGCCCAAGAACAAGAGTTGCATATATGTTAATAATCTAATCAGTGCAATTAAAGAATAAATTGTTGCCTCTTGGGCAAAAGTTTTCAATTTCAATAATTTTCTAAAGTCTTGCCCATGAGGCACGAGTTGCATATATGTTAATAATTTAATCAGTGCAATTAAAGAATAAACTTTTGTCTCTTGGGCAAACGTTTTCAATTTCAACAATTTTCTAAACTAAGTCTTGCCCATGAGGCAAGAGTTGAATATATGTTAATAATCTAATCAGTGCAATTAAAGAATAAATTGTTGCCTCTTGGGCAAAAGTTCTCAATTTCAACAATTTTCTAAAGTCTTGCCCATGAGTCAATTCTTGCCCGTGGGGCATAATTTGTAGTTTGAAAGTCCTTAAGTTAAGTCTTGCCTCTAAGACAATAGTTGGAGAACATCCCATAAATGAAAATATAACGTGGTAAATCTTGCCCGTGGGTATAATTTGTTGTTAGAAAGTCCCTAAGCTAAGTCTTGCCTCTAAAGTAAAAGTTATAAAACATCTCATAAATTAAAATACAATGTGGTAGTGTCAACTCTTGCCCATAAAACATAACTTGTTGTTTGAAAATTATAAGTCTTGCCTCTACAATGTAGTAGTGTCAACTCTTGCCCATGAAACGTAGTTTATTGTTCGAAAGTCGTAAGTCTTGCCTTTATAATGTGATAGTATCAACTATTCCTCATGAGATGTAACTTGAATGGAAGAAATCGAAGAAAAAAATAAAAATAATAAAAATTGCGAAAAAAAAAATGAAGAAAAATATTAAAAATCAAAGAAAATGTAGAAGTTGAGAGAGAATAGGAAAAAAATAAAGGTTGATAAAAAAAAAAGAAATATTAAATAAAAATAAAGGTCGAGAAAAGATTTAAAAGAAAAAATAAAAATCAAAGAAAAATGAAAAAAGTTTTTTATTTTTTATAAAAGAGGATGTTGAAAGGTGAAAAGAAAAAAAGTAAAGGTTGAGAAAAACTAAAAAGAACAAAAAAAAAAAGGAAAGAAAAAATAAAAATAATATAAAATAAAAAAAAAAAAGTTGAGAGGAATATAAAGTAAGGATTGAGAAAATTAAAAAGATTGAAAAAATTAAAAAGAGAAAAAAAATTAAAGTAGAATTAAAACGAAAAAAAAAATTGAAAGATATAAATATGAAGTTGTTATCAATTATGAGAATAATTTATGTAATTTACTTCATTAATTAGGGACAATTTTATCCACTAATTAATAAATAAAGTACCAAGATTGGAAGGTAAGCAGTACATGACTATCCTTCCAACCAGACAAAGATACATATTTCCACCCAACAGATACAAGAAATCCAAGTATTGGTCCATACTCTCTATTGTACTAATTTTACGGAAAAATATAAATTATGCAAACATTTATTCTTCCAATCTAGGTATGTGTCTCCAACTCCCTTCAAAACATGCCACTATTTATTTCTAGCAATGAGGTCCAGAATATACAAGTGCAATAGTCTTCCATATTTGTTTCATATATCTTAAGACTCTTTAGTATTGCTAGCTTTCCAGAAACATGTGGGGTGTGTTTGGTATGAAGGAAAACATTTTCTGAAAAATATTTTTCAATTTTCTCCTGTTTGGTTGGCTTACAGGTTTTGGAAAATATTTTTCAAATCAACTCATTTTCCTTAAAACTAAGGAAAATGACTTCCCTTCAAAAAGTAAGGAAAATATTTTTCAAAACTCTCTTTCAACCTCACTCTTAAATTGAAATATTTATACAACTCTCAAAATCACCCATCCCCACTCGGACCCTCAATCTCTCACCCCACCTCCACCCCCACCCCACTCCACCCCCTACCACCCCTATTAAAAAATATATTTTAATTTTTTTTTACCTCACCCCCTACCCAAAATCCTACTCTCTTCCCCTTTCCAAAAACAAAAAAATTAATTTTTTTTTTTAAATCAAACGTTTTTCTTACCTCCTCTACTAACCTCCTCCCCTCACCTCCCTTTAAAAAAAAAAACAATTTTAAAAATTTATTTTTTATTTTTTTTCTAATTTTTTTCTTATTCTACCCTCATTCCCCCCGACCCCCCCCCCCCCCCCGATCCCCCCCCCACATTCAAAAAAAAATATTTCAATTCTTTTTTTACCCGACTCATACTCCCCTACCCCACCCCGTACTAGCCCCCAACCTCCCCCCACCCCCCACCCCCAAAAAAAATTATTTTTTAAAAAAATTAAAATTATTTTTTTATCCACCCTTACTACCTATTTTGACAACCCCAATCCCCACCTACCAACCCTCTCTCCAAAAAGAAAATTAATGTTTTTAATTTATTTTTAAAAAAAAATTAAAAATTTTTTCTTATCCCACCCTTTTTATCATATTCTTTCTCAGTCTTTTTGTTAAATATATACAATACTTTTAGAAAATATATACTTATCCAATTTGCATAACGAACACACAAATATAAGTAGGGCTGTCCATATTTTGGTTTAAATCAAAAAAATCAAAAAATCGAATCGAAATTTAATTTTGGTTTGATTTTTCGATTTGCCGGATTGGTTTTGGTTTCAAATTTTAGAAATTTGGTTAAACGGTTTGATTTTCGAAATTTCAAAAAAAAAAAATCGAATAAACCAAAATACCAAAATTATATAAATAATATATTATAATATATATATATATGTAAATTTACTAAAAATATAATATAGTCTAATATAACATATAAATATATAAATTATAATCATTTAGTAAACCTAAAGCCTAATATACTGTTTTGTTTTTTACCGTAATAGTAACGCGAAGGCTGTAACGACGCTCATCCATCCTCAGTTCATCAGTTCATTTGAAAATTGAACATCACCAACGACAGTTGCAGTCGCTTACTTAGTTTGTTTGCTCAGTTCGTCACTGCCGTCGACAGTCGCTGCCGCATGCAATCATTGTCGTCACCCCAACGGTGATGACTCAGCGAAGTCGATATTTATGGTTATTTCATTAGTGTCGAATTAATTATATTTGAGAATGAAAATAGGTATGAAACAAGATTATTTTTCTAGAAAAATCACCAATTTTAAATGCTCACTACTTTAATCTTCAAAACCGAAATAAAAATACGAAATAACCGAACCGAATTTGTAAAAATCGAACCATACCGAAATAATTTTGGTTTGGTTATGATTGTCATTTTCGTCAATCCGAAAACCAAAAACCGTACCGATATTCAACAATCAAACCGAATGCCCACCCCTAAATATAAGTAAGAAACAACTTATTTTTTTAGAAAATATTTCTCCTCCTTCATATCGAACACACCCCAAAATATATTTTTGGAGATCAAAATATATTTTTCTAAAATGTATTTTTATGCTTTAGAGAAAGATTAAAATGCATTTTTTGAAAATATTTTTTCATTCGCCAACCAAACATTACAAAATATTTTTTGAAAAATATTTTCCATCCACCAACCAAACGTAGAAAAACAAATAAGAAATCAACTTATTTTCCAAGAAAACATTTTCTAGGAAAACATTTTCCATGGAAAACATTCCCCTTCATACCAAACACACCCGTGATCTTTTGAGATGAAGTTTAGAAAGATCTCTCAACATTGTTTAGAAAAGCTGCAATAAAGTATTAAATGCTCCACAGTTTCATGATCTTTCTCACGTTGATAACACCTGTTGCATGGAGAAAAACCCCTTCTTTGCAAATTTCTTTGGGTTAAACACGCCTCTCTTGCTGCTGTCCAGCCAAAGCAGGATACCTTAACTGTAGCAAATCATCTTCCAAGGCCATTTTATTACACACTATGGCAAACCTGTTGAAGAAACAGACAAAAACACCAGAGGATTTTTTCCTATATGTTCACCCTAGAAATCATCCTTTGTTAAAAACACAACCTTTATTCTCAGCAGAGACAAAAGCACTAGAGGATTTTTTTTCCTATATTTTCACGCCTTGGTGGAGTTTCATGTTACCTATTTTGATGGGAGGTAGCAATTACTGTGGAATTAGTCGAGGTGCGTAAGGTAGACCGAACATCTAGGATATCCAAGAAAAAACACAACCTTTATCACAAATGGTATGGAAGTGCAATATCAAGTACCGTAAGGATGTTGCAGCACATGATATTCCTTATGGCTTACACTCCAAAGACATAGAAAGGGAAACTGTCACCTCTGTAAGGATGTTGATGTACTCATTACTCACAGCAAAAACTTTGTGATTTTTTTTCGTTTCAATAGAATATTTGTTTGCATGTCAAAGAAAAGAGACTCTGGATAAATTGATCACCGAAGTCTTCAATGACGTTACTGCATTAGAAACAATAATATGTTCAACCTTGATCGCATAGTCATACCTAAGAAGATTGACTTTGCCTATGCTACAGATTTAAGATCCACCGGTGTCATTAAAACTTAAATGTGCATGACAGTATACTAAGGTTTTCTTTTTATCATGAAAATTTTCCTTTGTGACACCATACAAACGTTTTCTTCAATAGATTTAATTCAATCTTCAAGGTTTATTTCACTTCTCTTATAGATCGTAGAAAGCAATCTCCAAAAAAAGATTTCCAATATAAAGATTAGACCAGACAAAAATCCTATGCTTAAATGTATTAAGTTTACTACGTATTCAAATAATTAGACAACATTGGGTCTATCTTATCCGTTCTCAAATTAGACATAGTTATTTAAGATGCTTATTGAATCCATGGTGGAGAGGGAAAAGTCTGTTGCATATAACATGTTGAATTTGAATGTCTAAATATATATGAATGCCAAGTGTATGGCAGGATAATTTACAGGAAAAAACAAAAGGATTTGGGACGTATCTAATAAAGTAACTGTGATATGACTAGTTGGTATATAGTCATATATAGAGCACAAGATGAACAAAATGTGGATTAAATGGATACACACTTTCTATATAAAGAACCAACAATTTGTGCAAGTAAAAGCCCCAAGAGCAAGAAGAGCAGCTTCTTTAGATTCAAAAGATTCACAATAGAGCGTATTGACGAGCGGTTTAACGGCATTTGAAAAATGAATGCGTTTACTATGTTGCTGGCTACAATTCCAAGTTGCTCGAACAATTCCAACTTATTACATCAAAATTGACAGTTTTTGGGAGAAAGGGTCACCAAGTAGAGATAATTAACGACAAAACAAACAAATTAGCGGTCATATTTCGTTTCTAACTTCACACAAACAAATACATAGAGACTTTCATACAGTTAGAGGTCATATTTCGTTTTCCTCCATAAAACATCGAATCTGGAACAAATTTTTACCTCAAATCTGGAACAAAGTCACAGGAATTTCTGCTTATTCAGTGAAATTGACCTTCAAAACAGCTTGTTCACCATCGACATTACCAATCGACCGTAACCGTCACACCCAATTTTTTTGAGAGAATGCAGAGAGAAGAGAGGGTAGTGATCCCTAGTTTAGAGACAGACGGTAGTTGTAATGCCTCGAAAATGGGGTCCCAAGACGTCACACGGTGCTCAAGACTATGAGTAGCCTTAGGCTAACCCTATCTGTCTTCTACTAAATCTGAATCTCAAAATAGAGAAAACATAGAGAAATAATCAAACAAAATGTGGAAATCTATCTAAGCTAACTGAGCATATCTAAATATAATGTCTGAAAAATACTACACTTATTAGTATGATGAATCAATACTAAAAATTTGAATCTAAACAAGCAGTCTGACAAGCCTCTACTACTAACAATAAGAGAGTCACTGGGAGAAACCCCAGTTGGCTTGAACTGTCTGAATCATCTATACTAATAAGCTGAAAAATTGAAAGACTATGTCCCCACAATATGAAGACTCACCAACTATCGAAATGTAGATGGAGATGCTTGAAATCACTCACGTTGTTGGAACTAAGCACCTGAACCTACATTATGAGACAATGTAGAACATAGACGTATATGTAGATCAGTACTTTGGATTGTACTGAGTATATGGGGATGAATGCATAAGTAAAAAATTATCTCAACATTTATATCAATTTGCAAAAGAGTGCATGCTAAATGTAAATGACTCACATAAGCTTGAATATCTGAAAGATGAAAACTGTAATCATGAAAAACAAAACATGTTGTACAAATCTTGTGAGTCATAACATTTAGTTCTAAAATTTGTACTTGTATTCTGTTTTTAAAACATACTATCTAAGTGTAGAAACGAGTCACTTTTGTATCTGAAATCTGAAAGCAGAAATCTGTGGCTAATGTCTTTCTGTAATGCAATATTTGTGTAAAGTTGTGGGCCTTTATACTTAGTTTCTTAATGTTGTGGTATTAATCTATTCTAAAATATTTTCTATTAGGATTACTCTTTACTGTAGAGAGGTTTTTCTAACCGACATAAATTATGTGAGCTATCATGGAGTCCAACATCTAGTTCCCTTAAGGGAAAACCTCACGTTGGGGAGAAGTGTCATACTCCTGCCCGAGTGTATAACTTAATATATAACCTAATCTAAGTGATCACATCTGTATCTATCATCCATATAGAAATGTGAATATTATAATAATCTAAACCTACATTGGCTCATAGTTCTGGGGCATGTGAACATACCCAACTCGGTGCTAAATACTAGTCCCTTTAATCTGTATGATCATTTTGTTGGAAATCCACTTTAAAATATAGTATACTGATTTATAATGAAAACCAATTGTATATATATTACATTAATCTGTAATCTGAAATGCAAAGTGGATTCAATGTCTAAGATGAGATCAAAAGATCAAATCTTTTTTTAAAATCTAAAAATAATCTAGTCATGGGATGCTTATAGCACAATCAATCTTGAAATAGCAATATCCAATTAGGACTTAGTGACCCATGCATAAAATTAATATTAAAACATCATAATGTTGATGCTTGATAATGTAAACATTGATAATTCAACTCAAAATCTGAAATTTACTATAATATGTATGAAAATACGAAAATAGACATGCAATTCAACTTCTAAATTACTCGAAATCTTATAATCTTGCAAATAACAATAATGGGTATGAACCCTAATTTGAAACTCATGTATATTTCTATAAAATCATGTAAATATGTAATTAAAAAACTAGTTTTGGGCACAAGGATAAAAGAGTATCCTTGTTCATAACCCCACATACCTTAATTGATGAAATTTCTAAGGAAACTTGAACTTGAATCTCTATTTGTGCTTTTGTAGATGAATTCTTGGAGTTCTTGAATTGGGTCCTTAATCTTGAGCTATCTTGGAAAAACAATGGAGAAAATTTAATTTCTTGGAGAGTAAGTTGTGAGCTCTAGGATTTTCTTTGAGAGGGATTTGATGAAAAGTAAGCATAAAGTATTTAGAATGAGCTTAATTCCTTGGTGTTGACAAATTGGGGCTTGGGAATTAACCAATTATCCTTTTTTAAAATTTACTTGAGACTGGGAAAAATCTTGATTTAGCATGCAACCGCAACGCGCCATTATCATGGTGGCTCACATGAAAAGGTATGACTAGGAAATTGGGCTCCACCGCGATACGGGCTAATCACAATGCCCTACTGGATTTTGACAACTAGGAACTGGAAAATCAACGTGACGTGGAGCTATCGCGGAAAGCGACTAAAATGCCATTTAGACCATCATTGTGATGCGGTACCATCACGTTGGGATAATAGATTTTGACAATTAGGAAGTGAGACATCTACGCAATGCGGGCAAATCACGGAGGTCCACTGGAAATTGACAATTGTCATTTTGCATGTAACCGCAACGCGGTGCTTCTCAAAATTCCATACTATTTTACTAAAAATGATCAAAGAGCCCTTTTTAAAACTATACTCAGACTGAATAAAAATCTCAATTTTAACCTAAAGTGCGATGCGCCAAGATCACGGAGGCTTACTGAAAACTGCCAACTAAGACCCAGAAAATCACTGTGATGCAGAGCTATCATGATGGCCTTCAAAGATTCCATTTTGGCAACCTCTGTGATGCGCCATAATCGCGGAGGCTCATATGGTGGACATTATCTAAATCTTCTTTGATGAGTCATGGATATGGATCGTAAGTTATGGGTATGAGTTGGTTTAAGGTGAGTTATACCTTGGACAGTGTTGAGCCCAAAGGTGGATGCTTGACAGCTCCCAGGCACACTGGGAAGGGTGTGGTCTATCAAGTAGTAAAGTGGCCTCCAAGAAAGACGAGTATTGATCCTACAAAGACTGGTTAAAGAACGATTCAATTTCAGTTCACTGGGTAGATTAATTTAGTTCAAAAGTAACCAAAAAGATAGGTTGGAAATTGTAACTTGAAATTGAAGCAAATAATGCATAAATTAAAGTTGTGAAACAATCAATTGAGTAAAGCCTAGAGTTAAAGCACTTCGAATAATCATACTATGTTATTGAACTTCATTCGTTAAATTGTTTATCTTGGTTGTTAATTCGTATAGTTAATTGCATGATCATGGTCTCCCGGCCTCTAATCATTTACCTTATTTAGACATTACAACTACATGATTGAGCGGGGATGTAATAATCCAATTATGTTATTAAAGATATCATCCTACGTTTGAATCAACTAAGGCATCTAAGTACATCTCTGTCCTAGATGCTAATTCGAATTCTTTAATTTATAAAAGAATACAAACCCTACTTTGTTTATTCCCACGTTCTATCTTCCTATTCTCCCTCTCGAGATCACAAGGTCGACGATATATGTATTTTATAGGTGATCAATCCATAAAATAATTAAAACAAGAATAAACAAACAACCAAATATGATAAGAAAATCCAACGAAATTAATTCAAAATAATAGTACTCATGTTCATTGCTTTAACCCCAAAAAAGATATTTTTAGACGATAATATTCATAATCATGATCCAAATAATTGAATATATGTTATGATATAATTTAAAGATAAATATAAAATGATAAAACCTAATAAGAGTAGCAGCTGCCTCCTAATTACTCCAAACCGCCACACCGCTTCAAAATTTGTCCAAGTTGTCCAAGTGCCTTTTGCCTAACAAAATATGTATATATATAATATCTTAATCATAATCCTTGTAGGATTAAGAGAATATAAATATTCCCATTAGCCCTTAAAATGTGTGCCATGTGAACACATTATTGGAATAATATCTAACCATATGAGCAATAGAATATATCATATTAATACTATATGCCAAATCCGTGTATAAGTGAATTGAACTTTTTTCCATGCATGGACATCCCAACGCGACGCATTGGTCATAGAGTTGTGATCACATCGGCTCATTGAAATTTGCATCCAAAATTTATTCTAAGTATTGAACGTCTTATTCTTTGTTCATGTCTTTTGTAGTGTATTTCTAATGAATTTTCGGTCTTTAAATCATCAATATATCACTATATTCAGTTCACAAATCTTCCTACATAAACACACACCATATATTATAGATCATAACAACACAATATCCTCAACGATGAATCAAAACAAAGGCTAAAATTAGGCTAGTTCCCACGTTCTTCAACTTTATGTCCCGACTCTTGACTTAATCAAATTAAAATTTACACATTACCAACAACTTGTTCCATATATAAATACACTTTTAAGCCATATGGAACTCATTAAACACATTAGAACCACGTTGAACATTGAAATCACATCCTAGGACACTTAAATACTTATTTATACCAATATACACACATTAATCACTCAAGTTGCTCTCAAAACAAGGCAAATTAAGGATAGAATAATGACACCAAAGTGTGTAAAATCACCTCAAATCATCACCTCACACTTAAACTCTTTCGTCCTCAAACAACTCTTTACACTAAGAATCAAAAGATGAGTGACTCTACACTTATACTAAAACAAAGACACTTGAGATAGTACTATAATGACTACACAAACTACAAGTATCTACATTAACCATGTTATGCACACAATTGATAGCTCAAGAACGCTACTTCAAAACATCCTAGCCTCAAGAATTGACTCCATAAGTCTCAAACTCATGCATATTTATCAGTCAAAGACATCACATGAATCACCCACATTCATCAAATTCATCAAAACATGTGTCTCTCACAACAAGAGAGATATCCATAATTACTTACAATAATACAGTGCATAACACAATAGGTACAAGAATCGAATTACGCTCACTCTCACAAGAAATTCACAAGTTACACATAATGAACCATAGGCTTGACCTTAGTGTAGTACTCCATGAATATCAGAATATAAAGTATAAGATCAATTAGGTCTTTTCGGGTTGCAATGAAGGCTAAGGGATGGGTAGAAACTATTTTTGAATAGTGACTATTTTCCCAAGCACTTTAATACAACACATTATCAATTAAAACTCAATCTTCAACAATCAATTTACACCATTTTTATCTATCCATATCTTTTATTTGCACCCCATCTCATTAAGCTCAATTAATAGCATTGTGGTGGGAGGAGTTTTCAATTTATTCATCATTCAAATTTTAGAACAATTTTTTTCTATTCTTTTTCACTCCCAACCATAACATATCACTTTTAAACACCAATAACTAATTCTTTGGGGCTTCAATTTTACCTTTTCCTACCCGAATTTCACACTCCTTACTAAATTAATTTTACATTAAAAAAACTTAGGATCTTTTGGATCAATTTAAGGTCTATCAAAGAAGAGATTAGGCTACATACAAGGATAACAAAGAATAAGCTAAAGGCTCAATGGAGCTGGCTAAGATTATGCACAATGGGTAGGTCAAAAGAAGGTGTAAAATAAGGTCATCAAACAAATGCCTTAATCATCTCCTAAACTTAAATCCTTTATTTCAATTTGCACACACATCGGGCAAGTTCAAGACATCATATGTAACAAGGAATACATAAAAACCTCACATCATATATGACTCATGCTTGACTCACACAGGATCATCATAGACTCTCAACCACTAATAGAATGAATTCAAAATTTAAGCCACAAGAACAAGAGTCACAAACATGAGCCTAGGAGTCTCAAAAGTAGTAATTCTCAAAAATCAACATGCTCTTTATAATTAAAACACTTGTACCATGCAATCAAAAATAACACCACCATTCAATCAAAAATAGCACCAACAAGAGTATCATACACAAAAAATTAAATTGAGCAAAAAATTGGAAACTTTCCCACCCAACACTTAAAAATCTACTTTGTCCCCAAAGTAACTTTTAAAGCAAGAGATAGAAATACACCCTGAGGCCTCTAGGCCTAGCTAGTAGAACTATTTTACATTAATGAGATCCAAGGGACCCCACACTTAGTTTCTTCCATGTTCCTTAGCACAGATTGCTGGTACTTAGACTTTCCATCAACCTGTGACTCAATAAAAATAAAAACTACGTGAAGTAAAACCAAAAATATACCTACTAACTTGGGTTGCATCCCAAGCAGCGCCAGATTTAGTGTCGCGGCACGATCCATCTTAACGACCTAGTTGTTCTCCTTCCTTCTCTTTCTCACACTTCGTCTCCATATTCTTATTATTTTTACCCCTCTTGGGTGTGAATGCTTAAGGATAGCAGATTTTTTAACTTTTGCCTTTTGAAGCTCATCAATTAACATCAAATTAGGCTTAGGTAGTTATGGCGTGGACAGCTCAATGAGGTAGCCCGAAGAGGCCTTTGGTGGACTGACCAGCCCATACTTATCCCCTTTAATAACCTTGATCATACATAAGTCTTTATAGTGGGAAAGTATGTTGAGTGATTTATAATCTTTAAATACTGCCTCTTTATCCTCTAGCCTCATTTTGAGTGTGGCTTCTCTATCATCAATCAACGCTCCCCTGGTTGCTAAGAATGGATGCCCCAAGATGATAGGTGTTATTTTGCCTGCCTTAAAATAAAGAACAATAAAGTCAGCAAGAATAAAAATTTAACAGCCTTTATAAGGATGTCTTCTATTTTTCCTTCAGGGGGATATGACCCTATTTACCAACTACAGTAGTACGGTGGTCAATCTAGGCTTTTCCAAGTCTAATATGTTGAACAATGATAGAGGCATCAGATTTATGCTTGCATCTAAGTCACTCAGAGCAAGGACCACTTCACTATTACCAATCTGAATAGGAAGAGCAAACTTCCCTGGGTCCCTAAGCTTCTTGGGCATTTTTTGTGTCATTATTGTGTTACACTCTTCAGTGAGTGCTACCGTTTCCACATCCTACAACTTAGTTTCATTTGCAACCACCTTCCTCGAGTACTTAGTATACTTGGGCATTTCCTGCAAAATATCTATCAAAAGTAAGTTAATGTGAAGCTCTCTAAATGTTTCAAAGAACTTCTTGAACATTGCATCCTCCTTCGCTTTTATTTTTCTCTGTGGTAAAGGAAGTGGCGGCATCTTCTTCTTTTCTGGTTTAATAACAACTTTAATTTTTAAGTACTCGGAATTCCTTGAATTTTTAGCAAACTTGTTCAGATACCTATTTTTGGGCCAGATCAGCGCCTAAATCTTTTATTTTGGTTGGAGGTTCTTCATTTAGATCCTTACCACTCCTCAAAGTGATTGCCATGACTTGTTTTGGATTTTCTGTGTCACTTGGCAAACCACCTTAAAGCCTGATAGTTTGTGCCTTTTGTAATTGCCCTAACTGTAGCTTCAAGCTTCTCATTGTTGTTTGCTAATATTTTTACATCTGCATCCAGCTGTGTATGATTAGCTTGAACTCGCTTCATCATCTCTTTTATGTTGCTACTTGACTGATTTGGTCGAGCTTGTGGTTGCTGAAACTATTGTTGTTGCACGACCCATGGCTGATTTTGTGGCCGAGTCTGCCACTTGTAAGCATTTATATATTTCTGCCTTTGAGCATAGACTATGAACATCACTGATTTTGGATTTGCTACACACATAGCCACTGAATAGCCACTGTTGCTGCAAACTTCACACCAACCTGCAGCTTGTTGGATTGCATTAACTGTGGCTGTAGGTTGTGCTACTCCTAACTTCAGATTGTTGATTTGATTTTGCAGGACTAAGATCTGCGTGGATATGTTAGTGAATTGATAAACCTCTAATACCCCTTCAATTCTTTTTATAGAACTTCGTGAATCTTAGTACCACTCTAGATTCCCTTGAGTAATGTGGTTCAATAAAGTATACAGCTCATCATAAGTCATCTCAAAAGCTTGACCACCTACAGCGGAATCTAACAAAATTTTTGTATTATGGTCAACAACCTCTACAAAAGTATGAGAAATACCTTATTGGACTAATGATGGTGTGGATAGTCTTGAAAAAGAGATTTGAAACTGCTCCTAAGCATGATTGAAATTCTCTTCTAGCTTCTATTTGAAGCATACTATCTCACGGTGAAGTCTCACAGTCTTAATAGAAGGAAAGAACCAAATAAGAAATTTTTTGGCCAAATCATCCCATGTTGTGATTGAATTGGACGGTTCCATAGCCAAACACTTTTTTTCTTCCCTAATAGTGAAAAGAGAAAATTGTTATTCTCACATAGTATTCATTAATGCCCATAGAGATGAAGGTATCACTTATTTCCAAAAACTTTTGCAAGTAGACCTGTGGATCTTCATGTGAAAGTCATGTGAACTGTCCACTGCTAATCAGAAGTTGTACATATTCTATTTAAGTTCAAAATTGCCTCCAGCTACCGACTTCTAAAACAAAGAGACCAAATTTGTTGGAAGTAGGATTGCCACTTCTCCCATTGTCCTGTGGGCTGCTTGTTCATCACTTATTGGAGCAGGATCTGCTTGATCTTCTTTTATTTATGGAAATTAGGGGAGAAGGATTGTTTCTCACCTTTATTGATGAAAGCGTTATTCATGTTCAAGGCTTGGTGCTACCAAATCCTTATCCCTTGCCAACTTATTACCTTTAACCTATTTCTTGCAACTACAAAAACAAGACCAAGCATAAAAACACCAAAAAAAATCTAAAAAGAAAAACTAAAATTAAAACAATTGCCAATTACAAGTCCCCAGCAATAGCACCGAAAACTTGAGAGCGCCCAAGCACACATGCAAGTGTACGTAGTCTATCAAGTAGTAAAGTGACCTTCAATAAAGCTGAGTATAGATCCCACAGGCACTTGGTTAAACAATGAATCCGTTTCAATTCACTCTATAGATTAATTTAGTGCAAAAGTAACCAAAATGAGTATTTGGAAATTGTAACATGAAATTAAATAAATAATGCATAAATCAAAGTCGTAAAATAATCAATGGAATAAAGCCTAGGGTTAAAGAACTCTGAACAATCATACTATGTTACTGAACTTCATTTGTTAAATTGCTTATCTTGGTTGCTGATTCGTAGGCTTAATTGCATGATATTGGTCTCCCGACCTTTAATCGTTTACCTAATTTGAACATTACAACTACATTGTTGAGAGGGGATTTAATAATCCAATTAAGTTATTAAAGCTATCATCCTACGTTTGAATCAAGTAAGGCATCTAAGTGCATCCTTATCCCAGACGCTAATTCAAATTCCTTATTTTATAAAAGAATATAAACCCTACTTTGTTTATTACCATGTTCTATCTTCCTATTCCCTCTCCCGATATCATATGGTCGACAATATATGTATTTTACGGATGATCAGTCCACTAAAGAATTAAAACAAGAATAAACAAACAACCAAATATAATAAAAAAATTCAGCGAAATTAATCCAAAACAATAGGAATCATGTTCTTCGCTTTAACCCTGGAAAGGAATTTTTTAGCCGATAATATTCATAATAACGATTTAAATAATTGAATACATGTTATGATATAATTAAAAGATAGATAAAAAATGATAAAACCTAATAAGAGTAGCAGCAGCAGCTAATTACTCCAAATCGTCACACCGCTTCAAAATGTGCCCAAAGTTGTCCAAGTGCTTTTTGCCTAACAAAATATGTATATATATAATATCTTAATCATAATCCTTGTAGGATTAAGAGAAAATAAGGATTCCAATCAGCCCTTAAAACGTTTTCCATGTAAACATATTCATATTGTAATAATACCTAACCATATGAGCGATAGAATATATCATATTAATAGTATATGCCAAATCCGTGTTTAAGTGAATTGCATTTTGGCCATGCATGGGCATCCCAAAGTGATACGTTGGTCATAGAGTCTATACAAATGATGAGACGTGTTACTTATGCCATTGCTGGATGTGGCAGCACAAGGAGATTCAACGCGGCGTGTTGAGATCGCGTTGGCTCAGTGGAATTTGCATTCAAAATTTATTTTAAGTGTTGAACGTCCTATTCTTTGCCCATGCATTTTGTAGTGTATTTCAAATGAATTTTTGGCCTTTATATCACCAACATGTCACTATATTTAACACACAAAGCCTCCTACATAAACACACAACATATTAGATCATAATGACACAATATTCTCAACGATGAGTCAAAACATGAGCTAAAAGTAGGCTAGTTCCCATGATCTTCAACTTTATGTCCCGACTCTTGACATAATCAAATTAAACATTACACATTACCAACAAGTTTTTTCACATATAAATACACTTTTAAACTATATGAAACTCATTAAACACATTAGAATCCATCGAAACTAACTAGACCCACACCTAGCTCAAACTAGTAAAACTAGTTTTCTTGGTTGGACACTAAATGACTCAATTATGGATAAAATTGTTTGAAAAACATGTTGAAAGTTGAAATCACATCCTAGAACACTTAAATGTTTATTTATACCAATATCCACACGTTAAACGCTTAAGTTTCTCTCAAAATAAGATGAAATAAGCTAGAATAATGACACCAAAGTGTATAAAATCACCTTAGATCAAGTCTTAAGGTACGAGTGGTGGGTACCACTCTCATCGAAGGGTATGACTTATATGGGACAATTGTATCCCTGTGATAGGATTTTGTGCAACCTAAGTGGGGGTGTTCTGAACATTTCCTTACTTAACCTAATAAGGACCCACAACTTCTAACTTAGTTGGGATGTTATTTACCCAATTATTCTATTCATTATCACTTATATACTCTTCTTAAACACTCCATGATTTTCTCAAGAGCATTTGGACAAGGGAAGCTAGGGTTTCAACTACACGATTAATTTGGAGATCTTGTTGGTGGTTTCTCTTCATCTACTTTGTCAATTACGGCATGTTCTCTTCCCTCATTGTTAGTTCAAACTAAAGGAATGGATTTTATGAATGGTTTTCATGGTTTCATTGTTGTATGATTTTGGTTTTAAAATATGAATTGGTTTGATTTTAAATGATTGTTATGGTTTCCCATGGTTGTAATTATTATTTTATATTCTTTAATGATGGTTTTGGAAATTTGGGTACATGGGCATGGTTAAACGGTAATCGAAATTGTTTTTTTTTTTAAATGATGCCCCCAATATGTTTGACAAATTTCTTATAAGAATGTTTTCAATTCATTGATGTATTTTTAATGGAACTCTTGCTTGTTTTAACTTGGTAAAGGATATCTAAATGGTTTAATAGTTTTGAAAGGTTGATAACTAAATTATATTGCTTGTGGGGTTTATTGGAATACCCCAAGTGCTTTAATATGGAAAATGGAAGGGTTATAGGAATCCCTTAATTTATAGTCGGTATGACAATATCACTACTAATAGCCTTGGTTAATAAATGGCTAGTGGTTTCATTGTATAGTAATGGTTTTAATTAGGTGATAATGGCAGGAGCATGATAGCTAACCATGAAGGTATGAGTCCAATGGATAAATATTGAAAACTTTTGTTTGATGACATAAGGATGGACTTGGTATCCATATATTTGAGGGGTACATGGGAATATCCTATTACATGTATATATGAATCATATAGAGTGATGGGTACATGGTAATCCCCTACTCTTATGCCATCTCTGGTTCGTACAGCTACATGTATCAGGTCTCATTCAGGGGGTTAAATTGGACCCATATAGTTCATGGGTGGTTTTTTAATGGTTAAGCTTCACATGCTTAGGTTAATGATTTCAATGTCATGCTAAACTTGATTTTATTTCTCGGCATGGTTATATATATGTGTGTATGGTTGTGTGCATATGGTTGATATACTTGGTTTTATTAAATAATATTATTTATCCTTATCTTGAATTCACGCTATCTGCACTTGCTAACCCATCATTGGGCGACTGTATACCTACATTATGTAGAAATTGGCTATTATACTGCTCCTACATAGTGATTGACTTTGGGATCAACACTTGGACAGAAGCAGTGAGCTTCCATCTTTCTGAAAGGCTCTATTTTATGTTATGGATTTTTTGATACTTTGGTTTATTTATGGATATTGGTTTTGGCTATGGTTGGGTATGTTCCAACCGGATACTTTTACTTTTTGATTAGAGGCTTTGTGATACTACTATGGGTTAGTATGGGCAGGATTAGTAGTGGTGTCAGCCTTAGTATTGGCATTGGTATTGGGGCTGACATTATTGGACAAAATTTCTCTCTGTTCCATCGTATTTTATTTTGGGATTAATACCCATATTGTTTTGGAAATCATTTGGTTATGGCCTGGTTTATGGCCTTTGGTTTGGCTTGGTTGTTTTGGTTGGTACAATTGGGTTTGGTGGATGGGGTGACTTGGTTGGGTTGGTCTAGGAATCGACTTATCCCACAGTCATTACCTGTCCTTGTATGCTATATTTTTATATGTTCAAAAATCATCTCAATAAGGTAGGCGTACGGTGGTTGGGTTAGGTAATAGGGGTGATCCTCGGTCCTAGTTGGACTTAGGATGCCCATTACAATAATGCCCTAGTTTGGGTCATGTCAAGATGGTATCAGAGTCTTAGGTTCTTGGCTAATTGGGAGTATACAAAGTCGTATCGAGGTATGTAGCGCACCACACTTATAAGGGAAAGGCTACAAGGCATTTAGGAATGTTTCACTTTATTGGTATTCTATTTTTAATCTTGGAGTCAAAGTCCTGGAATCTCCTCTAATCCTTGTTTGCTCGTCTTTCAGATCATGCCTTATAGATTTAGAGCATAAGTAAATTATTGTCGCATATGGAGACGATGTTGAAGGGGTACAACAACAACAAACCCAGTGTATTCCCACATAGTGGGGTCTGGGTAGGATGTACACAGTCCATACCACTACCTCTGGAGAGGTAGAAAGACTATTTTCGATAGACCCCAGGCTCAAGACAAGGAATAATAAGCAAATCCATAATAAAATGTGAAACATGATGCCAAGACATAAATATGCCACCCACAAGGAAAAATAAATAAGGAAATTTAAACAAATTCGTAATAATGTATGCAACCAGGTGGCTTAACACAAATAATACACCTACCAAGTAATGCCCTACACCAACGACCCAAACCGGCACTAGCCTTCTAACCTAATTTGCATCCTCCAAATCTTTCTATTTAGGGTCATGTCATCAGTGAGCTGTAATTGCTCTATGTCCCGCCTAATCACCTCTCTCCAATATTTTTTTAGCCTACCCCTACCCCGCCTGAAACCATCCAAAGCTAGTCTCTCACACCTACAGACCGGGGCATCCGTGTCCCTCCTCATCACGTGGACGAACCATCTTAATCGAACTTTCCACATCTTTTTCTCTACCGAAGCCACACCAACCTTTTCTTGAATAGTCTCATTCCAAACTCTATCACCCCTAGTCAGCCCACACATCCAACGCAACATGCGCATTTCCTCCACCCTCAATTTTTGAATGTGACAGTTCTTAGTTGGCCAACACTCCGCTCCATACAACATGGATGAATGGAATGCCATCCTGTAGAATTTTCCTTTCAGCTCGGGCGACACCTTCTTATCATACAACACCCCCGAGGCAAGCTTCCACTTCATCCATCCCACCCCAATACAATGTTGAAGAGGTACGCCCTATATTTGGAGTTCATCTTTAATCTCAAGGTCCTATTCTTGATTGTACTAGAGTTCATTCTATTCTTATTAGTCCTCCTCAGGCCCTTTAAGGAAATGGGATAAATATGGAATTTCATTAATCTATCCAAGTTATTGCTTAGATGGCTGCTGCTCAGGCAAAGCGAGGTACATTTAGTGCTTTTTTTGTTGAGGACACAAAGGTTAACCTAATTTATGAAGATGGATCCTCCTACATTTATTAGAGTAAAGGTGGAAGAGGATCAGCAGGGCATTTTGGCTTAAATGGAAAAGATATTTTGGGTGATGCAGGCTACTAATGTGGAGGGGGTAAACTTTGTAGCTTATCAGCTCAAAGATGTTGCATACCAGTGGTATGAAGAGTGGGACAAAAATAAAGGGGATGTGGAAGAGTCAATTTTGTGGGATACTTTTTATAAGTTCTTAATATATTGATTCTTTCCTCAAGAGTTGATGGGATCAAAGATGGAGGAGTTTTTGAACCTCAAGTAGAGGAGAATAACTATCAAGTAATATGACTTAAAGTTCCATCAACTGTCAAGGTATGCTCTTGACTTGGTGGCTGACATGCGGGCGAGAATAAGGAATTTTGCTTTTGGGTTGAATCGAGATTTAATCTTGGATAGAAAGACTACCTTTCTGATTAAAGATAAGTACATCCCTAGGTTAACAATTCATATATTATTGGTTGAGGAAGAAAAGAGAAAGCATGTGAAATTTGGAGATAGGCAGGGTAAGAGGAACAAGTTTCCTTATCGGGGAGGTACATAGTCGTATGATGGTAGGGATGGTGGCAAGTGGTAGAAAATGAAGTGTTAGAGCTTTGGTTCTTTCTTTACTGCTAGTGCTCCCTACACAAAGTAGTTAGGTGACAGGAGTTAAAAAGGTGGTTACAATTTTTGAGCATAGGGTTCCCAGTCTCAGGCAAGCAGGGGTTAGTCAGATTATTTGTTCCCTCTTTATTGGTTTTGTGGTCATCATAATCAGGGTTTTTATGATGAAGAAAGGGATAAATATTTTAAATGTGGCCAGCTAGGTTATCTTCTCAAGAATTATTCATTTAATAAGGTTGCTACATGGACAAATAAGGTTCTTGTGGATTCATCTTCTGCTCTGTAGCTAGTGGTGATGCATTTGTTTCTGTTACTTTCCTAGTTCTAGTGTTAGCTAGAACAAATAGTATGCTTTAGAGTTGCGCCAGGAATTTGAGGCATCACTTGATGTCGTTACTTGTATGTTACAACTCTTTTCTCGTGACATATTATTTGCTTGATCTGGGGTCCACTCTCTCTTATGTGACTCTTTATATGGCCGTATCTTTTGTTTTTTATATTGAAGTAATTATAGGTCATTTTTCTATTTCTACCCTAGTAGGTGACTCGATTGTTGCTAAGAGAGTCTATAGGGGTTTGTGATATATGTTGGTGGTAAGCGGACTTGGTAGATCTATTTGAATTAGGAATAGTGGATTCTGATGTAATTCAGTGTATGGATTGGTTACACTTTTTTTACGAATCCTTAGATTGTTAGACCTAGAAGGTTATCTTTAGGTTCCCTGTGAGCCGATTATAGAATGGGAGGGTTGTTCTCTAGCTCCTAAAATAAGGTTTATTTCTTATCTTAGAGCTCAGAGATTAATCTCCAAAAGGTGTATTTTTTATTTGGTCAGTGTTAAAGATTTCAACTCGGAAGGTCCTTCCTTACAGTCATTTTCAGTGGTTAATAAGTTTTCAAAGGTATTTTTGAATGATCTCCCTGGTGTTCCTTATGATAGGGAAACAACATTTGGTATTGATTTGGTTTTTGGAAACTCATCTAATTTTTATTCCTTCGTATAGAATAGCTCTGACTGAGTTGAGAAAACTCAAGGAATGACTAAAGAATCTTCTGGATAAGGGGTTTATTCATCCTAGTGTTTCTCCATAGGGTGCACCAGTGTTGTTTGTGCACAAGAAGGATGGTTCCCTTCGGATATGCATTGACTACAAGAAGTTAAATAAGGTAACGGTCAAGAACTAGTATCTTTTTCCAAGGATAAATGACTTTTTTTATCAGTTGCAAGGTGCCGAGTTATTTTCTAAGATAGATCTTTTTTTTGGGTATCATCAGCTTAAGATTAGGGAGGTGTATATCTCTATGGGGTCTTTTCATACTCGGTATGGGAGTTTTTAGTAATGTCATTTGGGTTAACTAAATCCCCAACGACATTTTTGGATTTAATGAATAGGGTATTTACGTAGTATTTAGATCTCTTTGTCATTGTGTTTATTGAAGACATTCTAGTTTATTCAAAGATTGAGGTGGAGCATGCTAATCACCTACGTGTGGTGTTGCATACCTTAAAGGAACATTATTTATATGCCAAGTTCTCTAAATATGAGCTTTGGTTGAACTTAGGTCATATTATTTCTAGTGAGGGGATCATAATGGAACAAAAAAGGTTGTTATGGTTAAAAGGTTTCCTAGACCCATGACTCCAACCGATATTCAGTGTTTCTAGAGTTTAGTTGGATATTATAGGTGGTTTGCGGAAAGCTTTTCATCAATAGATTCCCTTTAATTAAATTGACTCAGAAGGAGGTCAAGTTTTCTTAGTCGAATGCGTGTGAGGGAAGTTTTTAGAAGTTGAAGGATAATCTCACTTCGGATCCAATTCTACCTTTCTAGAAGGTAATAATAGGTTTGTGGTTTATTGTGATACATCTCGGTTATGGCTTGGTTGTGTCTTAATGCAACATGGGAAGGTGATCTCATATGCTTTCAAGAAGTTGAAGGTGTATGAGAAGAACTATCCTACTCATGATTTGGAGTTATTGATGGTGGTGTTTTCTTTGAAAATATGGCGGCATTATCTGTACAGTGATCATGAGGACATCTTTTCTGATTATAAGAGTCTACAGTATGTGTTCACTCATAAAGAGCTTAATCTTAGTCAGAAGAGATGGCTTATCTTCTCAAATACTATGATATAAGTCTTCACTGCCACCTAGGTAACACTAACATAGTTGTTGATGCTCTTAGCGGTTGTCTATGGGGATTTTAGTTCATATGGAGAAAGGAAAGCGGGAATTGGTGAAGGATATTCACTACTTGGCTAATCATAGAGTTCACCTCTTGGACTTTGAGAATGGTGGTGTGATGGTGTAAGAAGTGGTTTGATTATCTCTTGGTGCAGAGATTAAGGAAAAACAAGTGTTAGATCCTATCTTGATGAAAATCAAGAGTGATATTGGTGGTCAAAAGGTGGTGGTGTTTGAGATAAGTGGTAACGGTACTTTATGGTACCAAGGAAAGTTGTGCATTCCTGGTATTGATGGTTTATGGTAAAGAATTTTGGTTGAGGTGCATGAGTCATGCTATGTTGTTCATCATAACACAAATAAGACATATCATGATCTCAAAGAGATATATTGGTGGAATGACATAAAGAAAGATGTGGCTAATTTTGGGGCCAAATGTATGGTGTGCCAATAAGTTGAGGTTGAGCACATGGGTGGGTTATATCAAGAAATTGATTCGCTCGAATGGAAATAGAAGTCTATCAATATGGATTCTATTAATGATTTAGCTCGATCTCGAAATTTCTTTGATTTAGTTTGGGTCATCATGGATAGGATAACAGAGTCTACTTATTTTTTGTCAATTAGGACTCTATATCTGCAGAGGATTATGGTAAACTGTATCTTTAAGAGATTGTGAATCTGCATGGGGTACTTATTTTGATTATTTTTAATCACGGTATGCAGTTTTCATCTCACTTTTAATGATCTTTCCAGAAAGGGTTGGATACTAAAGTTAGCCTGCATACTGCTTTCCATCCTCAAATAGATGGGAAAGCAGATATGACTATTTAGACATTGGAAGATATGCTTTGGGTTTTTGTGGTAGATTATGGTGGCAATTGGGTTGAGCATCTACCTTTGGTAGAGTTTGCTCACAACAACAACAATCATCTAGTATTAGTGTGGTACTTTTTGAGGCATTGTATAGTAAGAGCTGGAGATCTCTTATTGGGTAGTTTGATCTTGGTGAGGTAGATATGTATGGTTCGAATTTGGTTTAGCAAGCTAGGAAAAAGGTAAAGTTAATTCGGGTCGGATTAAGGCTACCTAAAGTCGCTGAAAGTCATAAGCGGATGTTAGGCGTAGAGACTTGGATTTTGAGGTTAGGAACAAGGTATTCCTAAAGATATCTCCCATGAAGGGAGTGGTGCGGTTTGGCAATTAGGGGAATCTCAGTCCCCAATTTATTAGTCCTTATGAGGTTTTACAGATGGTTGGCAGTGTTTCTTATAAGTTGGAGTTTCCATCTAGTTTGAGCTTGGTTCATTTTATCTTTCATATTTCCATGTTGAGGAAGTGCATTGGTGATCCTTCTTTGGTTATTCCTTTGGAAGGGTTTGGTATCCCAGACTCTCTGTCTTATGAGGAAATCCCAGTAGAGATCTTGGATCGGCAGGTTAATCAATTACGGACTAAGGATGTGACTTCGGCTAAGGTTCTATGGTGGAATCATAAGGTGGAAAAGGCTACTTGGGAAGTAGAAGTGGACCTGAAGTCCAAGTATCAGCTCTTGTTTTCTACTCTTGGGATTCATGCAGAAGGTATGTGTTCTCCTACATACTCTAATTTTCAAACTTTGTTAAAGAAAAGATTTGTAACTTTGCATCTTTGTTTTCTAACTTAGCTAAAGGTTACAATGAATATTTGATAATGCAAATGAATCTAAGTGTGGTTACCCCTACCATGTTAGTCATTTGGGGATGAATGTTCCTAGTAAGGGATACTAAAACAACCTAGGTTTTGGCCTTTAGAAAATTTCCTGGAATTCTGGTATCTAGACCCAATATATCTCATGGGTATGAGTCATATGCTGGGGTACAAGTGGTATGATCTTTTGATATGCTGAATAGTATTGGTTGGTAGGTGTAGATTAGTTTTCGGAATAGGTACGAGTTGGGTGGTACGAGTTGTATGTTTGGATACAAGTATTGTGGTTTGGGTTTTTCCTTTATTTAATTTGAGAATTGGTTACTTAAGTTGAACCTAAGTACGAGTGGTTCCCTGTGAGCTGTAAGAAAGGGTACGAATTATACTAGGGACTCATATGGTAGACAGTATCTAAATCTTCCTTGATCCTATCAGGGGTACAAGTTATGGATATGGATTGTAAGTTGTGGGTAAGAGGTTGTTTAGGGTGAGTCATACCTTGGACAATGGTGGGCCTAAAAGTGGAGGCTTAGGGTACGAGTTATGGGTACCACTCATATCGAAGAGTACGAGTCGTGTTGGTCAGTCATATCCATATGGTGGGATTTTGTGCAACTTAAGTAGGGGTATTTTGGACATTTTTCTACTTAACCTAATGAGGCCCCATGACTTCTAACTTACTTGAGAGGTTATTTTCCTTATTATTCTATTCATTATCACTTAGAAACTCTTCTTAAACACTCCATAATTCTCTCATGAGATTTTGGACAAGGAAAGCTAGGGTTTCAACTAGAGAATTAATTTGGAGATCTTGTTGGTGAATTAAGGCATGTTCTCTTCCCTCATTGTTATTTCCAACTAAAGGCATAGTTTTTATTAATGGATTTCATGGTTTCATTGTTGTATGATTTTGGTTTTCAAATATGTTTTGGGAATTTTGATTTTAGATGAATGGTTATGGTTTCCCATGGTTGTAATTATGCTTTCATATGCTTTAATGATGCTTTTGGATATTTTGTTGCATGAGAATTGGTAAATGGTAATCAAAATTGGTTTTGGTTATATTATTCCCCCAATGTGTTTGGCAAAATGCTTACAAGAATGTTTTTATTGCATTGATGTATTTATAATGGAACTCTTTCTTATTTTAGCTTGGTAAAGGATTTCTAAATGGTTTAATGGTTTTGAAATGTTGATAAATAAATGATATTGCTTGTACAGAGAAATCCATCAATTGGTTTAATATGGTAAATGTAAGGGTACGTGGGAATCCATTAATCTATAAATGGATGGATATGGATATTACTTGCTAGTTATAGTCGGTATGATGATACCACTACTAATGCCCTTGGTTAATAAATGGCTAATGGTTTAATTCGTTGGTAATAGTTTTAATTGGGCGATAATGACAGGAGTGTGATAGTTAATTGTAAATGTGTGAGTTCAATGGACGAACACTGGAAACTTGTATTTGTCGACATGTGGATGGCCTTGGTATCCATATATTTGAGGGGTACATGTGCATCCCTTATTATATGTATATATGTATCATACTAAGAAATGGGTACATGGGAATCCCCTACTCTTATGGTATCTCTAGTTCGTGCGACTACACACATCATGGCCCGTTCAGGGGGTTACATTTGACCTATATATCTTGTGGGTGGTTTTATGATGGTTAAGATTTATATACCAAGGTTAATGATTTCAAATGCATGCTAAACTCAATTTTCTTTCTCGACATGGTTATATATATGTGTGTGTATGTATGGTGGTATACATATGGTTGATTTACTCTGTTTTATTAAATAGCATTATTTTATCCTTATCCTGAGTTTATGCTAGCGTTCACCTTCTAAACCATCTTCAAGTGATAGTATACCCACGGTATGCAAGAATCGACTGTTATACTCCTCCTACATAGTGATTGACTCTAGGATCAGTACTTAGGACTAAAGAGGTGAGCTTTCTTCTTTTTGGAAGGCGCAATTTCATTTTATGGATATTTTTTGACACTTTGGTTTATTTATGGATATTGGATTTAGCTATGATTAGGGGTATGTCCCAACCGATTACTTTTAGTCTTTGGTTAGAGGCTTTTTGGTACCACTATGGGTTGGTATGGATGGGATCGGTAGTGGTTTCAGCCTTAGTAGTGGCATTGGTATTTGGGATGACAACACTGGACATAATTTCTCACTGTTCCATTATATTTTATTTTGGGATTAATATGCATATGTTTTTGGAATTCATTTGGTTATGGAGTGGTTTATGGCCTTTGGTTTGGCTTAGTTGGTTTGGTTGGAACAGTTGGGTTTTGCAGAGGGGGTGACTTGGTCGGTTGGTATAGGAATAGACTTATCCCAAAGTCATTACATATCCTAGTATGCTATCTTATTATATGTTTGACATTCAGCTTAACAAGGTAGGCGTATGGTGGTTGGGTTGGGTAATAGGGGTTCGTCCCCAGTCCTGGTTGGTGTAACACCCCGAGTCTAGACCCCGGACACTGCACGGTACTTATGACCTTGAAGGACCACAAGCTAACCCATGATTGGTACCTGTTGTGAGCATTGAATATAATTTTTAATATAAATGTAGAAGTTGGATGAAAATTCCATAAGGTTCATAAAACAATGATTAAAACTGAATATTTATAATCAATACTGAACTACTGAACAACTGTCTGAAAACTAGGCTAGTCTGAAAAGCCTCTAAATGTCTGAATATGGAGTTAATGGGACAAGTACCCAACTAACTCCGACTACTAAATCTACTATAGTACTGAATAAAAGAATATCCTTGAAGTATTAGGACACACTACTGTTACTGCTGCAGATATCTGAATCTGATTAAGCGCGGTGAGGAATCTGAGCATCCGAACCTATTATATGAGACATCATAGTGCAAGAAACAAATATATGATCAGTATATGGGAATATACTGGTATGCTAAATGAGGTAAGGCTAAATGCATGGGTTCATATGCATGAACAATAACTGACTGAATGATATGATGTAACTAAGAGAGAGTACATAGATAACTGAATATGTTGTAAACACTGACTGTGCAATACTGCGCATACACATATGCACACTACAACTGAAATACTGAAGCTAAATTTGATAACTAATAACTGAGTAACTGATAACTGAGTAATTGAGTGACTGCAGTTGACAGTCCTGATTCTATAAAATTGAACTGAGTTCTATTCTAAAACTAAGACTGAAATTGTGGGAAGTAATCATCTAACCGACATGCCCTATATAATATAGCTGGGTTCCAACCTGTAACCCCAGTTGGAAGGGTGTCAGTATGGTGCCACGGGTAAAGCGAGCTGGCTGTGTGGATCTAATAAGGGCCACTCTCTACTAGAAGGTTCCCTAATGAGAACCGTGTTACCATCAACTGGTAGGTGATCACCTCATCAAACCTCAACTGGTAGGTTGATGTCTTAACCTAGGTTGGCTACGTATTTCTAGAATGCAGAGATTACTACTAAGGGTCTCACCCTCAATTTGCAGGTGAGCCCCTATCTCTGGATTCACTCAGTGTTGTATCCTACTCCCAACTAGACTGAGCTGAACTTGAACTAAGTCTTATTAAGTTCTGTAACTGACTGAGTACTACTGTTTGTGACACTATTGAGTCTATTCTATAAATATTGTGGATCTAAGTAAAAAACTAGATTTTTGGGTATTGAATACCCCCAGAACTCGATAGCATCAATAGTAAACATAGAATAAATCTTGAAAGCTTAACAATGTTCACTTGTTCATAATTCATTCATTGAGGCATTTTAACACACACTTAGGGAGCAAAGTTTATGCACATGCTAATAATCACATATAGATATCATGATCACACACCCAACTTGCTAATTCAAGGGTTTAATATAAGAATCATATAATTTTACATACATGCTAATTAGTTGACATGGAACTTGTAATTAATCTTGATTTAAAACACCATGTATACACAATCAATTTAACATGGAAAGCGTGAATTTCTCAACTTGTATTTTGAAAAAGTGATTCTTGGGCTCCATGGGTGGTAAGGACCCATGGATGAACATCTAACATACTTCGGAATTAAATTCTTGAAGATTCTTGATGAGTTTCTTAAGAGTTGTTCTTGATTTCTTGAGGGCTAGGGTTTATTCTTTTAAGAGAAAGTGATTTCAATTTGGGGAAAAGTGATAAAATAATTACTTAAAAACATTTTTATGGATTAATACCGTACCTAAGGAGGATTAAATTCATGGGAAAAGATTAATTTACACCTGAACAAAACTTTTAATTCTCGTCGAAAATTTCTAATTTCTGGCCCTGGCGCGATACGGCACTATCGCGTCATGTCACTAGAAAATAACAACTGGAAAAATATACCATATCTCGATACGGGGAAATGGTATGCAATGGTAACTGATACCAAGTTTGAAACTGTAACTAATTATGGAACTGAGTAAATCTAAGGAAGACTGTTACCTTAAGCTGAGTTTGAGTTTGCGGAGAAGAAGTAAGGGTACTTGGTCCACATATCTACTTCTGCTTCCCAAGTAGCTCCCTCAATGGAATGATTCTGCCAAAGAACTTTGAACAAGGGAACTTCTTTGTTCCTTAGTACACGAATCTGATAGTCGAGGATTTGGACTGGGACCTCTTCGAAAGAGAGATCATTCTGAATATCTACATCCTCTAAGGGAACAACAACTATTAGGTCACCGATGTACTTATTTCACAAGGAGATGGGGAATACTGGGTGTAGTGAACCTAAGTCTAAAGGCAACTCAAGTTCATAAGCTACCTTTCCAAAACGGCTCAAAATTTTGTAAGGAGTGACATATCAGGGACTGATCTTTCCCTTCTTATCGAACCTCTTCACTCCTTTCATGGAAGAGATTTTCAAATACACATGATCGCTGATCTCAAACTCAAGATCTTTTCTACTCGTATCTGTATATGATTTCTATCGGCTCTGAACATTCTTAAGCCTTTCTCTGATCAACTATACCTTTTCTAAGGCATCAAAAACTAAATCAGGCCCTACTACTGCAGCCACACCAACCTCTAACCAACCAATTAAAGATCTACATCTCCTACCATATAAGGCCTCAAACAGAGCCATCTGGATACTATAGTGATAACTATTGTTGTATGCAAACTTAATCAAAGGAAAGTGGTAATCCCAACTTCTTTTAAAATCAATAACGCATGCTCTAAGCATATCTTATAGAGTCTTAATGGTCCTTTCTGCTTGACCATCTGCCTGAGGGTGAAAGGTTGTATTGAGATGAACTTGGGTTCCAAGACCCTGTTGGAACGCTTTCCAGAAGTGAGAGGTATACTGGGTACCTCTATCTAAGATGATGGAAACTGGGACTCGGTACAACCTAACCAACTCTCTGATATAGAGTTTGGTGTAGTATGTATGAAGTGGTAAAATATGGGCCAGATTGGTCATCCTATCTATAATGACCTAAATAAAACCATGTTGACAATGAGTATGAGGCAAACCCATCACAAAGTCCATGTTCACTTCTTCCCATTTCCACATAGAAATATTGAACTCCTGCATGGACCCACTAGGCTTATGGTGCTTAATCTTAACCTGCTGACATATAGAGCACTTATTTACAAACTCCAATAGCTCTCTTCATCCCACTCCACCAATAGATATCCCATAAATCGTGGTACATCTTGGTGTCCCCTAGATGAATTGAGTAATGTGCACTATATGCTTCTGCAAGAATTCACTACCTCAATCCATTTACATACGGCATACATAGATGACCCTGTCAATGCAACACTTCATCTCCCCTTGGGAGAAAACCTCTACTTTCTGATCTCTGATTGATTCTTTTAGCTTAACTAGACTGGGATCCCTATCCCACTTTTCTTTCACCTATAAAACTAGAGATGATTCTGAACTGTCCTATATCCATACACTACCCTCTATGGAGTCAACTAAATGGACACCTAGTCGGGAAAACTGATGAAATTCCTAAGTTAACTTCTTCTTACCATCCTCCACATGAGCTATACTACCTATGGACAATCTACTGAGAGTATCTTCCACTATATTGGATTTTCCTGGAAGGTAAAGATCACTCATGTAATAATCTTTCAACAACTCTAACCACCTTCTCTGATGCAAATTCAGGTCTTTTTAAGAGAACATATACTGTAGGATTTTGTGGTATGTGAATACGTCAACATGCACCCCATAAAAATAATGCCTCCAGATCTTTAAGGAAAATACTACAGCTTCTAACTCAAGGTCATGGGAGGATAATTCTTTTCATGGGGTTTAAGCTGTCTAGAGGCATATGCTATGACCTTACCCTTCTGCATGAGAAAATAGCCCAAACCTACTCTGGATGCATCACAGTATACCACAAACCCTTCTGAACTATATAGTAACGTTAGAACTGGGGATGTAGTGAGTCGGGTCTTTAACTACTAAAAATTCTTCTCACAGTAATATGACCATTGGAACTTGACTTTCTTTTGGGTCAATCTAGACATAAGGGATGCAATATACAAAAACCCTTAAACAAACCAATGGTCATAGCTAGCTAAACCTAAGAAATTCCTAATATCTGTTAGAGAAATAGGCCTAGGCCAATTTCTCACAGCTTTGGCCTTTTGAGGATCAACTCTAATGCAATCACCAGAAGCAATATGACCAAAGAATGCTACTGTGACCTTAGCCAATATTCGCACTTACTGAATTTGGGGATCGATTGATGGGTTATGAGAGTTTGAAGTACTATTCTCAGATGGTCTGCGTGATCATTTTTGTTACGGGAGTAAACAAGAATGTAATCGATGAAGACTATAATGAACATGTCTAAATGCTTCTTGAACATGTGATTAATTAGGTCCATGAAGGTTGTTGGGCATTTGTGAGACCAAAGGACATGACTAAACCATACCAAGTTCGGAAATTTATTTTCAAATGTCACATTCTCTGACTCTAAGATGATGATATCCTAATATTATATAAGTAACTGGCACCCTAAAGTTGGTCAAACAATTCATCAATTCTGGGAAGTGGATACTTATTCTTGACTGTGACTTTGTTCAACTGACGGTAGTCTATACACATTTTGAGTTAATTATCTTTCTTGCGCACCAATAAGACTGGTGCTCCCCAAGGGTAAACACTGGGTCTAATGAACTCCTTGTCTAAAAGGTCCTTTAACTATTCTCTTAACTCTTTGAGTTTGGCTGGAGCCATTCTATAGGGTAGAATAGAAATAGGCTGAGTATCTGGAAGAAGGTCTATTTCGAAGTCTATTTCCCTTTTGAGAGAAACTTTGGGAAGATCTTTGAGGTACACATCGGAGAATTCATTTACTACTGGAACTGATTCAATACTAGGAGTCTCTGAACTAGAGTCTTTGACTCACACTAGATGATACACACACCCCTTTGATATCATTTTTATCACCCTAAGGTATGAAATTAATTGACCCTTAAGAGTTGTGGTATTACTCCTCCATTCAAGGATAGGATCATTTGGAAATTGAAAATAGACAACTCTGATCCTACAGTCAATTGAGGCATAGCATGAATGGAGCTAATCCATTTTGAGAATGACATCAAAATCTGTCATCTCTAGTTTTACTAAGCTTGCTGAAGTGACTTTCGGAGATACCATAACTGAACAGTTCCTATATACCCTCCGAGCAATGATAGACTAACCCATTGGATAGAGACTGAAAAAGGTTATGTTAAGATTTTTGGTCTGACTTTAAAATTGACTTCTATATAAGGAGTTACAAAAGATAGAGAAGCTACTGGATCTAATAAAGCATAGATATGTAAATGGAAGATCTATAACGTATCAGTAACTATATCAGGAGAATTTTCCTGATCTTGTCAGGACTAAAGTGCATAAAGCCTATTTGGGTGATGCCCACTGGTGGCATTGGAGGTGGCACCCTGCTAATTCAGGCGACCATACTGAGCAAGGGGACAACTATACTAACCCTGAGAACCTAACTGAGGACAATCTCTTATTTTGTAGCGTGGCTTACCATACCCAAAAAACATATCCTTGCTAGCTCTGCAGACACCCTGATGGTTTCTACCATATTTCTGGCATAAAGGATTTATTTGAGCACTGTTCATGCTACCCTGAGACTTAGAGCCTGGATCCCTTCCTTGTTATCATTTTTGAACTTAGGGACTGGAGCACTGCCTGAAAACAGAGCTAGAAATGAAGACTTTAGGCAAAACTAGAAACAGTTATCACCCTCTGACTTAGGCTGAGTGAAATTAAAGCTACCTGTTCTAACTCTCTTGTTCTCCCTCTCTTTATACTTAGCCTTTTGCTCTTTAATATCTTGATCATGGACCATAAGTCTAGATATGTCCATCTCTTTGATCAATATTATGGTTCTGCACTCATTAACCATACTTTCTGACACCCCAAACATGGACATACTCATCCTGGACCTATTTTTTGCTACCACATGAGGAGCATATTTGTATAATTAAGTAAACTTAAGGGAATACTCTTTCATAGTCATGTTACCTTAACTGATATTGATAAACTCTAACACCTTGGCCTCCCTCGGCTCTAGGGGAAAGAACCTATCTAGAAAAGTAGTAGCAAGCTCTTTCCATTCTATAGGCCCTGCATCTGTGCCCCTGTCTACCTTCCACTGCTTAACCCATGTATGATCCATATTCTATAATTGATAGATATAAAGCTTAGAACTATCACTAGAGGTCACTCCCATAATATTTGTGACTTTCTGAACCTGATTGAGGAACTCCTGTGGATCCTCTTCTATCTTAATCTAGAGAATTGGGGAGGATTCATTCGGGTGAAGTCTTAAATCCTGGTAGTAGTAGTATTGGCCACTGGGTTGTCCTGAACAACAGTTGGTCATTCATTCTAGGATTCTATAGAATAAGTTAGAGTGGTGAATGCAACTCTGAATTCTGTATGAGAGACGTGCTCATTCAGGGGATCTTCTTGAACGGGCTGAGGAGCTGATTGATTTTCATTCCTTCTTCCGTTAGCTTTTCTAGGAGGCATGTTCTTTAACAAAAAGGAAAAGAAGAATTAGATTGAGAGTTTAAATAGAGCTCATGCTCAATAACATGATATGAATGCTGAAAAAAGGGAAACTTTTAATAAGAATGCCTTGCAGTCTCTCGTCCATAAATGTGGCATGCTTCAGACCCATGCACAGGACTCTACTAGATGTGGATTTCATACTCTCTAGGACTTTGTTGAACTTTAAGATCTAATACCAAGATTGTAACATCCTGAGTCTAGACCCCAGATGCTACACGATGCTTACGACCCTGAAAGACCACAAGCTAATCCATGACTGGTACCTGCTGTGAGCACTGAATATAATACTAAATATAAATGCAAAATTTGGATGAAAATTCCATAAGGTTGATAAAAATGTGATCAAAACTTCAAATTTATAATCAATACTAAACAATTATCTGAAAACTATTCTCGTCTGACAAGCCTCTACCAATCTGAATATGGAGTTGATAGGATAAGTCCCCAACTAACTCTGACTAATGAATCTACTATAATATTGAATAAAAGAATATCCTTGAAGTATTAGGACTCACTACTATTACTACTACTAATATCTAAATCTGACTAAGCGTGCTCAGGAACCTGAGCATTTGAACCTATGATATGAGAAATCATAGCACAAAAAATTAGTATGCGATTAATATGTTGGAATATAATGGTATTCTAAATAAGGTAAGGCTGTATGCTTAGGTTCATATGTATGAACAATAATTGACTAAATTATATAATATAACTGAGCGAGAGTACATAGATAATTGAATATATTGTAAGCACTGAGTGTGTAATACTGCGCATACATATATGTATACTACAACTAAATATACTGAAGCTGAATCTAATATCTGATAACTGAGTAACTAATAACTAAATAACTGATAACTGAGGAACTGAGTGACTATAGCTGACAGTACTGATTTTGTAGAACTGGACTGAGTTCTATTTTAAAACTGAGATTCAAACTGTGGGAACTAATCATCTAACTGACATGCCCCATATAAGATAACTGGGGTCTAACTTGTAACCCCAATTAAAAGGGTGTAAGTACCATGCCATGGGTAAAGACAACTAGTTGTGTGGATCCAATAAGGGTCACCTCTACTGGCAGGTTCCCTGATGAGAACTGTGTTACCTCAACTGGCAGTGATGACCTCATCAACCCTCAACTGGAAATTTGATGTCTCAACCTACACTGGCTATATAGTTTTAGAATGCAAAGATTTCTACTAAGAGTCACACCCTCAATTGGCAGGTGAGCCCCCATCTCTGGGTTCACTCAATACTGAATCCTACTCCCAACTGAAAGGACACTGGAGCTGATTCCTAGACTAAGCTAAACTTGTACTGAGTCTCACTGAGTTCTGTAACTAACTGAGTACTATTATTCATAACACTACTGAGTCTATCCTATAAATATTGTGGCTCTAAGTAAATAGCTCAATTTTCTAGTATTAAATACCCCAGGACTCGATAGCATTAATAGTAAACATTGTATAAATCCTGAAAGCATAACAATGTTCACTTGTTCATAATTCATTAATTTGAGGCATTTTAACAAACACTTTGGGAGCATAGTTTATGCACATACTAATAATCACATATAGATATCATTACCGCACACAAAACTTACAAATTCAAGGGTTCAAAATGAGAATCATATAATTTCACATACATACTAATTAATTGGCATGGAACTTGTAATTAATCTTGATTTAAAAACCCATATAATAATACAACCATGGATACACAATCAATTCAACATAGAAAGCACGAATTTCTCAACTTGTATTTTGAAAAAGGGTATTCTTGGGCTCCATGGGTGGTAAGGACCCATGGATGGGTGGTAAGGACCCATGGATGAACATCTAACATACCTGGGAATTAAAATCTTTAGAATTCTTGATGATTTTCTTAAGAGTTGTTCTTGATTTCTTAAGGGCTAAGGTTTGTTCTTTTAAGATAAAGTGATTTAAATTTAGGGGAAAAGAGATAAAAGAATGACTTAAAATCATTTTTAAGGATTAAATCCCATACCTTGATGGATTAAAATCATGGGAAATGACTATTTTACTCCTAGAATACACTTTTAATTCCCGTTGAAAATTTCCAATATCAAGCCCTGGTGCTATCACGTCGTGTCACTGAAAAAGGACAGTTGGGAAAATGGACCATGGCACGATGCGGTGAAATAATGGTGCTTTACTAGAAACTAACGATTGGTATTTTGACCTCTACCACAATGTGGTGGTATCATAGAGGCTCATTGGAAATTGACAATTGCCATTTGGCCTGTCTCTGCGATGCGCTACTGACTGAAATGGTGGAGTTTGACTGCTGAAACTTAAAATTACCATAATTTCTTACCCGATTATCGGATTAAGGCAAATTTTATATCATTGTAATGATGACTAAATTTCCTACAAGATGGTGGTGTAAATTGGGTAAATTCCACCTATAACAAAAATTTTATTTAGGAATTTTTGTGTACTAAAGGCTAAATTGAGCTAGGAAAATAGGGGTATTACAATTGGATATGGGATGCACATTATGATAAGTCCCTAGTTCAGGTCGTGTCATACGTTGACTCAGAGTTTGGTCGTTGCTAGTTGGTCTTTTGCTAAGGTTTCTAATCATGCTAGTTTAATAGAGGAGAAACATCGTGAGAGTTATGAGGGTGGTAATAAGAGGCCTAGATTTCAGGGAAGATTTGATGGGAACCATTGCAGTTCCTAATTTAGAGTTTGTAGTTCTTATATTGGGTATCCTCCACATCCATATTTTTAGCCTTAAAGTCAGCCTAGTCAGATAGTTTAGGCATCTCCTCAGACTACTGGAGAGGTCATTCTAGTGCTAGTATTTACCCTAGTAAGGGCTATGGTTAGTCTTCGAGGGTTTTTTTCTATTCAGCCTAGATGTGGTGGTCATTCTAAGTTAGCAAGATTAATTGGTTCTGAATCTTCTTATGGAATGTGTTATAGTTGTTGGGGGACTATGGTCACTATTCTCGAGAGTGTCCTTTTTATGGGGCGATTGGTTATTTAGATCAGAGTGTCCCCTATTAAAGTAGTTCATCCCTCAGCTAGAGGTAGTTCTTATGGTTGTAGTGGTGGTTTCTTGGGAACTTAAATAGGTTCTTTGACAGGCAAAACATGAGGTCGGTTAGGTGCCTATCCAGGTGGCGGGCATTGTAATTTTATGTAGTACATTCTAGACTCGAGGCTTAGACTTTGAATAGTGTTGTTACAGGTATGATTTTTCTTTGCCGCCAGTCGTCCCTTAGTTATTCTGATCTCAGATCCACATATTCTTATATATATTCATATTATGCACCACGATTTGAGTTGTCTATTAATTTATTATCTATGCCATTAAATGTCTACTTCAGTGGGTGATTCTTTAGTAGTGGATTGAGTATATTGATCATGTGTTGTGACTTTCAGTGATGTTGATACTTATGTTGACCTTATTATTTTAGATATTATAGATTCTGATATGATTTTAGGCATAGACTGATTATCCTACTATCACACAGTCATAGATTATTTTTACCAGACCATTACCATAGCCATGCCCTACGTACCCCTATCATTAAGGCAAATGGTGATTATCCATGGGCCAATGGGGATTATATCTTATGTTCATGATTGGAGAATTATCTCTAGAGATTATGAGTCTTGTTTGGCTTATGTTTGTGATGCTAGGATTGAGAGTCAATTGCGTGACTCTGTTATTGTTGTTTTTAAGTTCATCATATGTTCCCTACCGACATGCTTGGTATTACTTCTGTCTATGAGATTATGTTTTTTACTAAACTTGACCCTGGCACTCAACCTATTTCTATATCACCTTACCAAATGGCGCCTATCAAGCTTAAGAAGATGATTTCTTAGCTTTAGGGTGCAGTTGTGTTTTTTGCATTTGATTTGAGTCTTCATATGGTAGGAGATGTCGTTCTACAATTGCATGGGTTGATACTTCCAAAGTTATACCCACATAGTTTAGATCTAATTCAGGGGTCATTGGATAGAGCTAAGGTGTTTCTGGATAGATTGAGAGCCGCTCATAGTAGGCAGAAGGCCTAAGCAGATTGTAGGCTTCATGCCTTGAGATTTGGAGTTAGTGGTTGTGTATACCTTTGTCTACTTCCTGTGAAGGGTGTGATGAGGTTAGAGAGAAAGGGTAAGCTCAATTCGAGATATGTTGGACCCTTTGAGATTCTCCACTCAGTTGGTGAGGTAGATTATGAGTTATTTTTACCTTTGGATTTTGTTTTAGTTCATTCAGTTTTCTATGTATCTATGTTGCGGTGATTTTATCTTGATTCTTCCCATGTGCTTAGATCAGACTCAATCCAATCGAATGATTTTTTGACCTTGTTGAGTAAGCTATGCTCACTTTGGCTAGTGATGTGAAGCAATTGCACCCTAGAGAAATTCTAGTCGTATAATGTTTAGTTGAGTCATCGCCCAGTTAAGGAGGCCACTTGGGATATTGCAAGCGAGATGCAAGCCTAGTATCCCAACCCAGTTTGAGACTTTAAGTATATCCTTATAATTAACTTTAGGGTATGAAAGTTCCTTAGTAGTGGATTCTATAATGACCCTCTAGGTCATTTTTGTAATTCTGCTTATTTTTGCCATTAGAGATTTTCCATAAGATGCCCCTAGTCATTTATGACTTTCTAGAATTTACAGTTTAGTTACCAGGAATCTCTTTTGGTTGTTAGATCCAATTCCCCATATTTGGAAGTCTCCACTGGTTCCAAATGGCCACCAAGCGAAAACTTTAATAAAATGTTCTCAAATGCAAATTATGACTATTCTAGCAACTATGAAATATCAATTTTAGGCTAGGTAGATCTTTGGGTCGGTCTTATAGCATTCGAGCTTAATTTGACCTATTGGTCAAAAAATTGAATAATCGTAAAAGATTGATGTGGGACCAACTTGGAGGATTTTGGTGTCTTTTTTGGACCCAAAGAACAATGGTGCAATATAGGTATTGATATTCTCATAATGATGAGTATAATATATTTTTGATAGCTTGACTCCTTGAATAAGCTTCTTGGAAGGGAAAAGCAAAGGCTTAGCGGATTGATGAGCATTCTTCAGATTGGAGATAGGCTAGGATTACTCCTTGTTATATTGAGCTATGTTTTAATATAATTGTCATATATTATTATATTGGTGTGAGTTTTAAGTATTGGATTGATGAAATGAAAGACTTGGGTTAGTTGGACAATTTAGGCTATGTGAATCTTAGAATTGAAAAGATTGACTTGTTTCCCTTTGACTTAGGTGGAATAGACTTCATTACTCATGTTTAGCATTAGAATTCCTTAGAATACTAAATATTACGTTAACTTCTCTAGTTGTTCATACTTAGAGTAAGTTATCCTTAGTTGCTAGTACTAGTGAAGGTTGCCCTAGGTCCAATAGACTTAGTAAAGGAGCTTGAGTAGAATATCTACCTTAGGGCTTATGGTGGCTTTCTATACATGTAAGAGTTGATTTAGATACCATAACCTAGTACTGGGTAGAAATTGACTTAGAATGCATCTCGGGGATTTAGATGCGGGCTCATTGACGCACCCCAAGGCAATACTTATGATTAGTTCCCTTGAACTATTATGTTTAGTAATTGACTAGATAGTAACCCCTTGTGGTAATATTGATGATTCTTGGTACTTGTTGGTTATGTGGAATGGCATTGATAATAACGCCCAAAGGATTATTCCTTGTATGCCTTATTATGTAAATATTATGTAAAGTTATTAATTATGTTATTGTCATTAACTATTGTTTGTGCTAATGAACATGCTATTAAATGATCCCTTAACTATAATGCGGCCTAAGCCATAAATGATTATTGATCATGCTATGAATGAGCTATAGATTGATTTATGTTTTAGCTATTATTCATACTAATGATAAATTATCTTTAGGCAAATAGTACGCCAATAAATACGCTACTAATGGCCCATTATTCATGATATCACTTATAGTTATGCCCATAGTCTAAATGACTAGATTATGGATTATGTAATGATGAATCCTTAATTATACTCTTGATTAAGCCATGTCTACATAATTTTATTAGGCCATTGTTTAGGCCGCTAGCTATCCTATAACACTTGTTATGATCATGCTTAATAATAATGATAACAATCATATTAGAAATCTTCGTAATTATCGATATTGGAAATGATGAAGTTAATGGTGGTAGAAGGCACGCTTATTGACAATATGCAAAAAGATTCTATAGATTATGTTTGGACTCAAGATACTTCTTTATATAATTACTTGTAATACTTTCTCCACTTATTTTACATAACTATATTCCCATCTCTCAGGTATGAGATAAGGAAAGATATTGGTATTAAAGATACAAGCTTTGGGGAAAATCCCAATGATAGTTATTGTTCATATACATACACATATAGATATTGATAAAGAGGCATCGATGATAAATGTTGGATTATGGAGGTATGATCTTCTTCTCTTTTCCTTACAATTATTTACTTTAGCATATTTTTTCCCTCATGCGGTTTGTCATTTATTTTAGCCCTTATGGGGCTTGTTATTTACTTTAGCAATCGTGGGGATTGATCATTATTAATGATGTTAATTTACATATTATTGTGATGACATATTGATACCCGGCAGGGCCGGAGTATATAATGATGATGTATTGATAAGGGGCAGTATCGAAGGATATTATAATGGTATATAATCACCCAACAAGATCGGAGGATATTATGATGATGTATTGATACCCGACAAGTTTGAAGGATATAATTATAACATGATAATACCCAGAAAGGTCGAGGATATTATAATGATACGATGATTACCAGTGTAGCCGAATTATATTATGAATAAACCCAATGTTGTCGGATGATACTGTGATGATATGATGATACCCGATAGGTTCGGAGGATATTGTGATGTTATATTGATACCCATCAAAGCTGGAGGATACTACGATGATATAATAATGATTCCCGGCAAGGCCAAAATATGATTATTTTTGTGCCTATGTGTACATTTACCATTTTAATCTAGCTAGCCCTATGTATGGAAATTATATATTTATTTATGTTCTTATGTACTTTGGTATAATGATGATATTCGAATGTTTGTTATAGTCTTCTAATGAGTTAAGGTATAAAGTTGTATAGTTGTTGATTTAAGGATGAAAGATGCTTATTGGTGGATATTAGTTAAGTGGTTAATAGTGCCTAGTGAATTTGTGAACCTTAGTGATAAAAAATACTAGTGGAATTGACGGCTACTAATAGTGATAATTAACTCATTAAGGAGATTAGTGATAATTGGTTTAGCAATGGTGGTGATTAGTTATTATTGATGACTAAGTCTATGAAGTTAATTAATTGTTAACTTCGAATTTGTAGATTAAGGATGCTAATTTATTAAGGATATTAGTTAATTAAGGAATAGTGAATAAGTTATGATTAGTGGTCATATGATGAATGGTGAATAGTGGGATTATGATGGTTATAAATGAATATTGGTAAATTGTCGCATGTGGTTTAGTGGTGAATCTCAACTGGATGCTAGATATTGGCTAGTGAGTAAATAATGGTTAGTCATTGAATCAAGAATAGTGATTATGTGATTAATGTTGGATAGATAATAACTAGAGGTTATATGATGACTAGTGAGTAAGTGGTTTAATAATAAGCGTTAGCGAGCTAATAATGAGTAAATAGGGTGTATTAATGATATAGATGTATATATGTTTGTAAGATTATGGTTATGAGTATATTGGTATATGTCATTCGATTACAATTACTAATAATGATTACAAATACAGTCAAATGGTCGTTTGATAGAAATTGTGGAAAACTATGGATAATAAGTAAGTTTGGATATATTGACGATTTAATTCTTTTATGTTTCTCTTGGGTGTACTCTCTGGTGGTATGGGACGCCATGGTGAGTTCTTTACTTTCTGCACAAGTTGGTATATGGGTGCCAACTTTGTACTTGTGTTTGCTAGTGATTATACTTGTGTTGCTTTATGATTCCGAATCGCTTATTTCTTATGCACAACAATATTGGCATACGTTGATTCCTTATGTTATCTTTTTATTTTGACATTTAATAGTTGGGATGTACGGCGATATTGGCATGCGTTAATGCCTTAGGTTTTATAATGATTTTGATATTTTATGCTTTTTATGTACAGTTATATTGGCATGTGTTCATGCCTTATGTTATATTGTTATTTCAAATTGCTTACTTATTATATACAGTGATCATGGAGATGATTTAGGGTCGATTTTGTACCTTGACATATTTATTATTATCTTGCATTTTTTAATTCTTATATCAGGACTTAGCTTAGTCGGTTGATGATGCCTACTAAGTACCTATTGTTTTGGTACTAATACTACACTTCTATACCTTTTTGGTATAGATCAAATTATTAGAGATTATCGTTGATCGTGGTTCGTGCAGTGATTGATCCCTGGGGATAGGGTAAGTTTTTGGAGTTGAAGTCACTTAATTTCCTTCTATATTTGATTCAGTCTTTTGTATTTGAGATAGATGTATTGACTATTTAAGATTATTGGGTTATATTTTAATTATTATCATGGTTAGATGCTCTTGTACTAATTATACCAGGTCGTGGTATGGTATCCGTGTTTAGTTATCCTTTTATATTAGACCACCATTTATGTATAACTATGTTCGTTGCTATTTGGCCTAGTTGGCATTTCTTACCTAATTAACCCATTGCATTAGCTTCTTGTTATAATATTGGCTTACCTATCAATGGGAATTTGTAAGTGTTGTAATGACTTATAAATTGGGTCATTGGATAAATTATTTATAAGGGTTTAGTATCAGCTCGATTCAGCAGCATAGAGATACCGAATCTAGGAGATATTAGGGAGAAGGTGGATGTACTTAGAGAAGAGGTATGCTCTCTTACTGAGAGCCACATATAAGCCATCCCTCCAGTTGTGCCTCCATTAGTTCAGTCAGCACCTCCACCTGAGACCAAACACTTTTACTTATTTTCAGAAGATGATGGATCAATCCCCATAGTTAGGACCAAGATAGGCTAAGATGGGACCTACAGGATCCCAATATACTAGTTAACCAAGACCTAAATAGGCCAGACATGATTTAAGAGAGACCGACTTTGCTGATAGGCAGAAGCATGTCAAGTTAGTTACGGGTGCATATTCCAGTATTGCACCTCCACCACCATTACCTCTTCTAATCTAGATACCCTTACCTAGGGACGATCATGACACAGATGCCTAGTGCATTCTAGGTATATTCTTATTCCATTGCTTTATCTCATTTATACACTAAGGACAGTGCATAATCTTTTAGTTGAGGGTGGGGTATATCATACTTGCTGTGGGTTTTTGTTATAGTACTTCTTTTTCCATCAGTCATGGTATGGTTGTTAAACTGGCATGTCTATTTTAGTTTTATTATGAGATTTTTGAGTATTTAGGGCAATTGACAAGTATTTTTTATTTTTGAGAAAAATGTTGTCCCTTCAAAAAATTTTGTTTTTAGAACTGTGCGATGTGTACATATGTGGAACCATTGTGGCTCTTATTTGGTATTATTATTAGGGATATGATAATCATTGCTAACTTGTGCATGAATTGGATTGGTCGTAGCTTATGATATGGCCCTATGCCAAGTTCATGTGAGTGCTACTTAGTTATCTTTGTGTGTTGAATCTAGAACTTGTTTGGTTAGTCTTTCCTAGGTTGTAGAATAGTCGATTAGGAAGGATAATAGGCCCATTATCATTTTAGTCCACTTTTTGCCTAAATGATCTTCCATGTGTGAATAAGTATCCCTTGATTTCAATTTTTGAGCCTATAACCTATTTTTCTTACTACACCTTTCACCTTCCTATTTGTGTTACAATGAACTTGTTTTGGCCCTGGTCCTCCTTGGATATTGTGCACCTCAACTCAGGCAAATTTCCTAAGTTGAGGGTGGCTATCATAGGGGTGCATGACGTAGAGTGGGTTAGAAAAAGGGTAAATTAAGAGAAAAAGATAGTAAGGTTGTGTGTGGAAGGAAAAAAAGAAAAGAAAAGAAAAGAATGTGAAAAAGAAAAATAATGAATAAAAGAAACCACACCCAACCTGAATGTACAATAAAGAATCAAAGGGAGAAATAAGGGTGGAATAAAAGGAAATTGGTTAAAGTGTGAACCCCAGATTAGTATAGTGCCAAGGAGACATAGTCACTTGATATATCCATATGTACCATACCATACCCCATGCCTATGTTACAAGAAAAATAAAGTCCTACAATGATCCTAACTTGACTATCTAAAAGCTAAGGTAAAGAAAATAAGAGCAAGCCTATGTTATGTAATACACATTGTAGAACTTCTTCTTTGAGTATGAGTCTCTCGTGACTTTTCCCATATTGACATGTATTATTCCATATAAGAGAGTAGGATTTCTTTATTGTGAGGGCACAGAGGTTATATTGCTATTTTTCTATTTGTTTGGGTAGTGTAACTTGTACATATGCATGGTTGTCTGTTTCTAATATAATTACCATATCTTGATTCCTTTGTGTCACATAGTTGTGCTTCATGTATACACATAGTTGGTTTTGAATTATTAAAATTGGAGGGGGTACTGTGCTTGAGCTTAAAGTGATGATTGGCTACCTTGGATAGCTTAGATTCTCCTAGCCCTTATGTACCCACATTATATAACCTTTGGTGGCCTCTCATAACTCACTTGGAAATGTATAAACACTCTCAAAGCACTCTTTAATCACTATCTTAAAGATTAGAGGCTAGGGTTTCTCAAGTGTTCATCTAGAGGCTAAGAGGGGTCACGTACTTTCATCGATCTTCTTATATAAGGCGTGTACTTCTTCCCTCATTGTTAATTCCAACTAAAGTCATGTTCTATCATGACTTAAATATTGATTTATGAATCATAAAAGGTGGTTTTGGAAACCAATGTTGAGGGTCTTGATGCATGTTGTTTGGTCTTGGTTGAAACTATGTTTTTACATATTTTTGGTAATGGTTTACACATATGGGTGCTTGTTGGATATGGTTTAACAAAGGGGTCTTGAGTAACCCTAATATGATGGTTTATGCTTTGATTTTAGTCTTGATAAAGGTATTCCCTCAACATGTTGGATAAAATGCCTAAAAGAATGTTTTCACTCTAATATTGGACTTTTAATGGAACTATTGAATTAAATGGTTTGGTAATGGAACCCTAATAGCATAACTAGTTTAAATGGTTTGAAATGGTTAATTAAACATTCTTGTAGGGTACAACGGAATCCCCCCAAGTTATCATAATGGAACACTTGTGGGGTACATAGGACTCCCCCAAGTTAATTGGATAATGTGATCTATAGGTACATAGGAATTCCTTGATCTCTAAAAGGTTTGGCTAGGTACAATACTTGCAAATTATAGTTAGTATGATAGTACCACTCTCTATAGCCTTGGTTAATAATAATGGTTTGGTTGGATGTAATGATTTTAATTGAGCAATAAAGGCAGGGTGTGATAGCTAACCGTGAAGGTGGAAATCCAATGGACGAACACTGAAAACTTATGTTTGCTGACATGAGGGGTTGATCATGGTGACCATTTATGATACTCTAAGTACATTGTATATATGTATCATGGAGAGCGAAAGGTACTCTGGCCCTACTCTTATGGTATCTCCGATTCATGTGGCTACAGGTATTAGGTCCCGTTTAGGGGGTTACACTGGATCCATATAGCTTGTAGGTGGTTTTAGGACGGTTAAGCTTCACATACCCAGGTTAATGGTTTTGATGGCATGCTAAAATTGATTCCTTTTCCCAACATGGTTATATATATATATATATATATATATATATATGGTTTGGTTGGTTAACTTGGTTTCACTGTTGGCATTATTTTATCCTTATCCTGAGTGCATGTTAGCGTTCATCTACTAACCCGTCTTTGGGAGGTTATATCCCTACATGATCTAGGAATCAGCCATATTATTCCTCTTATATATATATATATGTATGTATGTATGTATGTATGTATGGTTTGTATGAATATGGTTGGCATTATTTTATCCTTATCCTGAGTACATGTTAGCGTTCATCTACTAACCCATCTTAGGGCAGTTGTATCACCACATGATGTAGGAATCGACCATTTTATTCCTCCTACTTAGTGATCGAATTCGAGATCAGCTATTTGATAGAAGTGGTGAGCTTCCATAGTGCAAAAGGAATATATTTCATGTCATGGATTACTTTACATACTTTTGTCTTTCATAGACTTTGGTTTTGGCTATGGTCAGGGGCATGTCCCGACTAGGTACTCTTTGGTCGGTCTAGAGGCTTTGTATGGACAACTGTGGACTTGGGTAGGTTATATTTATACATATACTAGATTATTATCTTGGTTTTAGTTTATGGTTTTGGCATTGGTTTGGTTGCTTATTGGATGGATTGACTTGGTTGGGTTGGTCTCGAATATAGATTTATCCTAAAGTCAGTACATTGTTAAATATGCTATATTATTATATGCTCAAAATTTAGTCGACACAAGGTATGCATTCTGTGGTTGGGTTGGGTAATGGAGGTGGTCCTTGGTCCTGGTTGGACTTGGGATTCCCATTACGACAAGGCCCCAATTTAGGTCGTGTTAAGATGGTATAAGAGATTAAGGTTTTAGTGTCACAGGGTGTCCCCAAAGCCTTGTTAGTATAGTCTTACTTATGGGTGTGTTGTGCACCACACTTATAATCAGGAGGCTATGAGGCATTTAGGAAGGTTTCACTTTCTTGGTGTTCTATGTCGGGATCTAGAGTCTAAGGTCTGAAACTCTTACTAAAATTATTTGTGGTTCTTATTTTGAATTATGATCATTTAACGATCTAAATTTCATGAAATCTCTTTTGTCCCACTCGAGGACAACATGGTTGTATCTAGTCCAACTCATGTGGCATAAACCCGGTCAATAGTCGCAGCATTGGGTTTTTCCTTAGAGTCCCATCTATCTCCCAGTGACCCTATTTCAAAAGGTGGAACTCATTCTCAATTACCTCAAGTAGAGGTTACTAATGCCAAGTTTTGACATTATATTAATCTATGGACCAGATAGTGACACCTTTGTCACACTGGTCTAGTCCTATTGGTATGGACAGGAATGAGGCAAAATTAGGAAATAGGCAAGGTAAGAGGTCTTAATTTTTTAAATAAAGGGGGAGGTCAATAATATGGTAGTAAGTGGTCCAAGAGAAAGAGTGGGATGGGTCCTAACTCCTATTTTATTTCTTGTGCTCCCTACCTAAACCCATTGGGAGGCAGGTGTTTTTAGATTGTTAATGCTTCTAGGCATAAGGTGCCAAATTTCAGGCCAATAGGGCCCAGTCTGCACCATCCTACCCTCTTTGTAAATTTTAGGGTCAGTCATACCATGGTTGTTGCAAGGAAGGAAGAAATCAGTGTTTTGGTTATGGTCAGTTGGGTCACATACAATGGGAGTATCCAGTAAGGGTTGCCACTTGGTAAAATATGGTACCAGTTTCTATTTCTCTAGCTTTGTCACCAAGAGGTGCTACTTCTATCTCTAACACTGGTCGAGAATATTTCAATGCTCTTACTATCCCTCAAGAGTCTAAGGCATCTTGTGATGCTTACACTGGTATATTGAAAACTCCTTTCTTTATGGTGTGTTTGCTTTACTTGGTTTGGTGTTCCCTTTCTATTGTGACCTCATTAGTGGTTGTGTATTTAGATTTTGGTACCAAAGTTATTTAAGACTCTTTTCTATTTTATTGTTACCCCAATGGGCGACTCTGCAATTGCCAAAAAGTTTATTGAGGTGTGTGGTATCTGTTGGTAATATCAAGTGGTCTTAGTGGATTTGTTTAACTCGGATATGATGGATTTCGATGTCATTCTAGGGATGGATTCATTGAACTCGTGCTATGCCTCATTAGGCTGTCGAATCCATAAAGGTTGTCTTTAAGTACCTAAAGCTAGATGAAAAATCTAAGGAACTAACTGCATTCACGGTACCACAAGGATTTTATGAATGGAACGTATTACCATTTGGATATAAAAATGCACCAGGTAGATATCAACATTTTATGGATAGTTATTTTAAAAAATTACCTAATCGTGTAGTATACATAGATGATATATTATTGTATACAAAAACCAAAGATGAGTATTTAAGATTATTAGAACAATTTACAAATATAATAGAAAAATCATGAATAAACTTAAGTGAAAAGAAAGCTGAAATTATGAAAAAACAAATAGAATTTTTAGGAATACAAATAGATAAAAGTGGAGTAAAAATGCAACAATATATAGTACAAAAAATAATAAATTCAAAAGAAGAATTAGATACAAAAAAGAAATTACAATCATTTTTAGGATTAGTAAATCAGGTAAGAGAATATATACCAAAATTAGCAGAAAACCTAAAACCATTATAAAAAATTAAGAAAGGATGTAGAATATAATTATAACGACGAAGATAAAAAACAAGTGCAAAAGATAAAAATACTTTGTAAAGAATTACCAAAATTACAATTTCCAGATGAAAATAAAAAATTTACATATATAGTAGATGCAGATGCAAGTGAGTATAGTTACGGAGGAGTACTTAAATACAGATACGAAAATGAAAAATAGAACATCATTGTAGATATTATTCAGGAACATTTAATGAAACAGAAATAAAAAGGAAAATAAATAGAAAAGAATTATGTTCATTATATAAATGTTTATTAGCATTTGAGTCATATATTGTATATAACAAATTTATTGTAAGAACAGATAACACACAGGTACGATGGTGGCTAACAAGAAAAATACAAAACTCAGTTACGACGAAGGAAATTCAGAGACTAGTATTAAATATACTGAATTTTACATTTACAATTGAAATAATCAGTACTAACAAAAATGTTATTGCAGATTACATATCAAGATAAAGCTACATAGACTGATATTACAGAAGATGATACACTAGAAAAGATACTCAAAACCCTGACTACACTTTCACTGAAAGTGGACAGTATGGGTAATGAGATAGAAAAGCTAAAGACTAATGAAAGTAAACTGAAGTCTATAGCTATAAGTCAGCCGCGTGACTATAAAGATGCTGAGCTATGTTGATCGGAAGACATCAAAATTTCAAAACTAGAAGGAGACGTTGGGATACTCCAAAAACCCCATAACAATTATCAATCTACTTCTGCAGGTACAAGCAAAGGAGTTAGTGGACAAAGATATCAAAATATAAATATGAACAAGATATTTGAAAAACCATTTATTCAAAAATCACCACAAAACCCATTGTTCATACCCCCACAAACTACTACATATCGAGAAAGCCTGAACCAAGATAAAAAAGCCTATAATTATACAACTCGAACCTATATAGAAAACATCTACAAAATACAGACTTTCCTAAACAATAATCCCAGAGCTACAAAAATCCAAGAACCAAACACAGATTATATAACCCAAAGACTAACAGGCTACAACAAACTAATTGCACTCCCAAAAATCAATCCAAATTTAGTCAAAACCTGTTTTTATTATGGATTACTAAGCACAGTATATACCCAAGACGGAACCGAATTATCCGCCATACCAGAATTATATACAACATTTACAACCTATAAAAGAGTAACCGGAGGAAACCTATTTTTTATAAAATTTTATACTGCACCAGCGAAAATATTATTTGATGAAATTAAACCAATTATACAAGTTGCAAAAATAGAATCAACTAGAGATATGATTATACCAGAAGATATTATTCAACGACCAGAAATACCTAAGGTCGAGATACCAGATTTTTATGCAAATAAGCGAATTATTGGAATATCTACGATCATTCAAGAACTAGCAAATAATTATCTCTATGACAAACCAATTTGGAGCTATTATTCAAGAGGCCAATTAATGATTTATTCAACTTCAAGAGAAAAAAATACAGGCAGATATAGAAGAAGCTAGACAATGGATTATGACGCTGCTAAACCCAGAAAAAGCACCAACAATAAGAGCAATTAAAGAAAGATTTATTTCAGAAAATTTATTGACCAGATATTATAAGTTGGTTAGACACAAATATCCAAACCATTTATGTTCAAAATGCAATGGATAAGATAATATTATTCCATAAGTTCATCTAGGATGAAGATAAGGACGCTATCTAGACACGGAACAATAATGGAAGAGATAAAAAGACAAGCTATTAAATTGTGAAAGTGACATGTAGATAGCTTTCACAATTTTCTTTACGTAAATAGTAAATTATTGTATAGATAAAGTCTTAGGCATTAATAGTTTTTTTTGTCTTTTATTACTTTAAGTCATTTTCTCTTTTTAAGATGAAGACTTTTTGTAAAAATAGTATAGAGTTACGTTTAAAAGTTAAGATAGCTATAGCCTAGCCTTTTTGACATTTTTGTACAATGATATTAAGCTACATTTTTAGTCTTTTAGAGGTAGACAAGTGTAAAGTATGAATAGGAAAACTTTTTGTAAAGTTTACAACTTCAGATTATAAATAGACGAGCATTTGCTCAAATGAAGGCTAAGCCTTCATGCGTTGAAGCAAACACTCTTCTTTCACAACAAACTTTTAAATATTTATTAAAAAACAGGTATATTTCAATGGAAAAAGCTATGGAGGAACAAGGCTTAGAATTATCAAACCTACCAAAACAGGTATTTTTATTTATGATTATGAATAGCTAAATTCATAAATTCCTGACAATCATGATATGATAAAATAAGTTCATGTTAGTTACTATTTATTAGAATTATTTGAAGAATAATATGTTACAAAGTTTATTAGCAAAGAGGAAAAGGAGAAAAATTCCTAAGAACTATGTCACCCTAAAGGTGAAACCGGTGAGGCAAGAAGGTCGTTTAGGGGAGTAACCAGAGTAGAGGCGTTGTTTAAGGGAAAGTATCCAGATTACCATGCTAATAGTGACAGAGTAACATAATTATTTAAGAATAATCTAGTACATAGTAATCTAAGATGATCATATTTTGTTATGTATATGATTGGAAGAAATATTTTGAAAATAGTAGTTTATTAAAAATGAATACATATTTATCTGATGAGATGGTAGATAAATTTAAAATACTTATTTTGTATGTACTTAAGGATATAAAAGTAGTAGATATAAGAAAAATCAAATTAGAAAAAATATTTGGTAAATATTTTATGACTAGAATAAATTATATACCTAACATACCTAACTACTCTTACAAATACCTATATACCAATCAACCATGATAAACTACGTATATTTAGAATTTTGGAAAATGGATATGAAAAATATACAATTAATAGAAAAATTAATGAAAACAAATTTAGATGAATATATGAGAACTAAAGATATAAAATATATAGAATACCTTAAGAAAATATAGAAGAATTAATAAGATTAATCCAAACAACTAAAGAATATTATAAAAAAAACATATAATCAAGCCTAAATGACAGATGACTATAAAATACTTATTTTATATATACTTAAAGATATAGAAATTATAGACGTAAAGAAAATAATATTGGAAAAAATACAAGATTATGAAGAAGAAGAGTTATTAAACTCTATAGAAAACTTACATATATATTATGAGAACTACTTATATAATTATTTAGATGGATATTATACAGATTAAAAATGTTAGAATATATTAGAAGAACTAGAGAAAAACAAAATGACCTATATGAAGAAATTAATTATAGAAACCAACTTAGAGAAATAATGAAAAACCAAAAAGAAAAATTAATATGGATAGAAGAAACCTTGAAAAATTTAGAAAAAAGTACGTGTGATAACTTATATAATTTAAAGAACTCATTAAGAGAAGAACAAAAAGAGATAATTAATAGCATTGATAACCTAAAATTAGATATACATTATAGTACAATTAGAATAAATTATTACACAGAAATTTGTAAATCTACAATTACTACAGGATAAAATGATAGACTATGAATATTTAAAAGCTTGAAGAATAGATATGGAAGGAATAAAATTATTAGAAATAGTCATGGAAAAGAATTTAATAAAATATAAAGAAACAAAAGATATGAAATACATAGAATATCTCCAAAATTGTATACAAGAATTACAAAAATGAAAAGCAACAATAAATGAATATTACGATAAAACATTTAATCAAACATAATTTAGCAAACTATGCACAAGTACATATTTGATTAAATGCTTTATTGTAATATTCATTTATTGTTGCTTTTCGTTTTTATAATTCTTGTATACAATTTTGGAGATATTCTATATATTTCATATCTTTTGTTTCTATATATTTTATTAAATTCTTTTCCATGACTATCTCTAATAATTTTATTCCTTCCATATCTATTCTCCAAGCTCTTAAATCTTCATAGTCTATCATTTTATCATATAGTAATTGTAGTTTTACAAATTTCTGTGTAATAACTAATTCTAATTGTACTATAATGTATATCTAATTTAAGGTTATCAATGCGATTAATTATCTCTTTTTGTTCTTCTCTTAATGAGTTCTTTAAATTATATAAGCTATCACACGTACTTTTTTCTAAATTTTCCAAGGTTTCTTCTATCCATATTAATCTTTCTTTTTGGTTTTTCATTATTTCTCTAAGTTGGTTTCTATAATTAATTTCTTCATATAGGTCATTTTGTTTTTCTCTAGTTCTTCTAATATATTCTAACATTTTTAATCTGTATAATATCCATCTAAACAATTATATAAGTAGTTCTCATAATATATATGTAAGTTTTCTATAGAGTTGAAAAACTCTTCTTCTTCATAATCCTATATTTTTTCTAATATTATTTTCTTTACGTCTATAATTTCTATATCTTTAAGTATATATAAAATAAGTATTTTATAGTAATTTGTCATTTAGGCTTGATTATATGTTTTTTTATAATATTCTTTAGTTGTTTGTTTTAATCTTATCAATTCTTCTATATTTTCATTAAGGTATTCTATATATTTTATATCTTTAGTTTTCACATATTCATCTAAATTTTTTTTCATTAATTTTTCTATTAATTGTATATTTTTCATATCCATTTTTCAAAATTCTAAATATGCGTAGTTTATCATGGTTGATTGGTATGTAGGTATTTGTAAGACTAGTTAGGTATGTGAGGTATATAATTTATTCTAGTCATAAAATATTTACCAAATATTTTTTCTAATATGATTTTTCTTATATCTACTACTTCTTATCCTTAAGTACATACAAAATAAGTATTTTAAATTTATCTATCATCTCATCAGATAAATATGTATTCATTTTTCATAAACTGCTATTTTTAAAATATTCCTTCCAATCATATACATAACAAAATATGATCATCTTAGATTACTATGTACTAGATTATTCTTAAATAATTATGTTACTCTGTCACTATTAGCATGGTAATCTGGATACTTTTCCCTTAAGCAACGCCTCTACTTTGGTTACTCCCCTAACAGCCTTCTTGCCTTACCGATTTCACCTTTAGGATGTTATAGTTCTTAGGGATTTTTCTCCTTTTCCTCTTTGCTAATAAAATTCGTAACATATTATTCTTTGAATAATTCTAATATATAGTAACTAACATGAACTTATTTTATCATATCATGATTGTCAGGAATTTATGAATTTAGCTATTCATAATCGTAAATGAATATACCCGTTCTGATATATTTGATAATTCTAGATTTTGTTCATCCATATCTTTTTCCATTGAAATATACCTGTTTTTATTAAAAAAAATTGTACAAAAGGAAGTTTTTTTCTTTAAATCATGAAGGCTTGCCCTTCATCTGAGCAAATGCTCGTCTATTTATAATCTGAAGTTGTAAACTTTACAAAAAAAATTCCTATTCATACTTTACACTTGTCTACCTCTAAAAGACTGAAAAAAAATAGCTTAATAATTATTGTATAAAAATGTCAAAAGGGCTAGGCTATAGCTATCCTAACTTTTAAACGTAACTCTATACTATTTTTACAAAAAGTCTTCATCTTAAAAAGAGAAAATGACTTAAAGTACTAAAAGACAAAAAAACTATTAATGCCTAAGACTTTATCTATACAATAATTTACAATTTACGTAAAGGAAATTGTGAAAGCTATCTACATGTCACTTTCACAATTTAATAGCTTGTCTTTTTATCTCTTCCATTATTGTTCCGTGTCTAGATGGCGTCCTTATCTTCATCCTAGCTGAACTTCTGGAATAATATTATTTTCTCCATTGCATTTTGAACATAAATGGTTTGGATATTTGTGTCCAACCAACTTATAATATCTGGTCAATAAATTTTCTGAAATAATTCCTTCTTTAATTGCTCTTGTTGGTGGTGGTTTTTCTGGGTTTAACAGTGTCATAATCCATTGTCTAGCTTCTTCTATATCTACCTATCTTTTTTCTCTTGAAGTTGAATAAATCATTAATTGGCCTCTTGAATAATAGCTCCAAATTGGTTTGTCATAGAGATAATTATTTGCTAGTTCTTGAATGATCGTAGATATTCCAATAATTCGCTTATTTGCGTAAAAATCCGGTATCTCGACCTTAGGTATTTCTGCTTGTTGAATAATGTCTTCTAGTATAATCATATCTCTAGTTAATCCTATTTTTGCTACTTGTATAATTGGTTTAATTTCGTCAAATAATATCTCTGCTGGTGCGGTATAAAACTTTATAAAAAATAGGTTTCCTCCGGTTACTCTTTTATAGGTGGAAAATGTTGTATGTAACTCTAGTATAGTTGTTAGTTCTTCTCCGTTTTGGGTATATACAGTACTTAGTAATCCGTAACTGAAACAGGTTTTAACTAAGTTTGGATTGGTTTTTGGGAGTGCAATTAATTTGTTGTAGCCTGTTAGTCTTTGGGTTTATATAGTCTGTGTTTGGTTTTTGGATTTTTGTAGTTCTGGGATTATTGTTTAGGAAAGTCTGTATTTTGTAGATGTTTTCTATATAGGTCCGAGTTGTATAGTTATAACCTTTTTTATCTTGGTTCAGACTTTCTCGATATGTAGTAGTTTGTGGGGGTATGAACAATGGGTTTTGTGGTGACTTTTGAATAAATGGTTTTTCAAATATCTTGTTCATATTTATATTTTGATATCTTTGTCCACTAACTCCTTTGTTTGTACCTGCAGAAGTAGATTGATAATTGTTATGGGTTTTTTGGAGTCTCCCAACGTCTCCTTCTAGTTCTGAAATTTTGATAGCTTTCGATCGACATAGCTCAGCATCTTTATAGTCATGTGGCTGACTTATAGCTATAGACTTCAGTTGACCTTCATTAGTCTTTAGCTTTTCTATCTCATTACGCATACTGTCCACTTTCAGTGAAAGTGTAGTCAGGGTTTTGAGTATCTTTTCTAGTGTATCATCTTCTGTAATATCAGTCTGCGTAGCTTTGTCTTGATATGTAATCTGTAATAACATTTTTGTTAGTACTGATTACTTCAATCGTAAATGTAAAATTCAGTATATTTAATACTAGTCTCCGAATTTCCTTCGTTGTAACTGAGTTTTGTATTTTTCTTGTTAGCCATCACCGTACCTGTGTATTATCTGTTCTTACAATAAATTTATTATATACAATATATGGCTCAAATGCTAATAAACATTTATATAATGAACATAATTCTTTCCTATTTATTTCCCATTTTATTTTCATTTTGTTAAATGTTCCTGAATAATATCTACAATGATGTTCTATTTTTTCATTTTCGTATCTATATTTAAGTACTCCTCCATAACTATACTCACTTGCATCTGCTTCTACTATATATGTAAATTTTTTATTTTCAACTGGAAATTATAATTTTGGTAATTCCTTACAAAGTGTTTTTATCTTTTGCACTTGTTTCTTATCTTTTTCGTTATAATTATATTCTACATCTTTTCTTAATTTTTTCTGTAATGGTTTTAGATTTTCTGCTAATTTTGATATATATTCTCTTACTTGATTTACTAATCCTAAAAATGATTGTAATTTCTTTTTTGTATCTAATTCTTCTTTTGAATTTATTATTTTTTGTACTATATATTGTTGCATTTTTACTCCACTTTTATCTATTTGTATTCCTAAAAATTCTATTTGATTTATCATAATTTTACCTTTCTTTTCACTTAGGCTTATTCCTGATTTTTCTATTATATCTGTAAATTATTGTAATAATTTTAAATATTCATCTTTGGTTTTTGTATACAATAATATATCATCTATGTATACTACACAATTAGGTAATTGTTTAAAATAATTATCCATAAAATCTTGATATCTACCTGGTGCATTTTTTATCCAAATGTTAATACATTCCATTCATAAAATCCTTGTGGTACTGTGAATGCGGTTAATTCTTTAGATTCTTCGTCTAACTTTAAATGGTAAAATCCTGATTTACAGTCAAATTTACTAAAATAGTTATATCCTTGTATTTGTCTTATTTTTAATATCTTATTTGATATTGGGTAATTATATGTCATAGTTTTTGCATTTAAATTTCTATAGTCAATAACCATTCAACTTTTTCCTTTTTTTTGTTCACTATGTTTATTTACTATAAACGCTGGACTATTATGTTTACTATTATTTTTTTGTATATACTGTTTTTCTAATAATTCATCTATGTGCATTTTAAATTCTTTTAAATTGTCAAAATTATATGTTAATGGTTTTTGAGTTATTATGCTATTTTTATCTATTAACTCAATTTTTATGGTAGTTTTATGTTTTTTCATCCTTTTAATGGATCTTCAATATATAATTGTTCTAATTTTTTCTTAATTATTTCTATCTTATTTACTGAAAATATAGTTATTTCTTTTTTATTTATCGAAAATATGACTGGTTCTATTGTGTCTTCTGTATTTTTTATATTTTCTAACTTTTGTGTAATTTTTTCACTTCCTTTTATCCAATCAGTTTTCTTTCTTATTTTATTAGTAACTCTTTTTGCTCTTACTTTTTGTTTACATGGTGTTGTAAACCACCAATCTGTTTTAGTTATTATATGTGGGTATAATTTATCTAAAAATGGCATTCCTAAAAGAATATCTTTTGATGTTAATTCATAATTATAGATTTCTTCTATTGTTATTATTTTATCTCATATCTGTATTTTTACATTTTTAGCTTTATATGTAATTAAACTCCCTTCATTATTGAATCCTTTAACTACTATTGGTATTTTTAGCTTATCTCATTTACCTTCTGGTAAACAGTTGTATCTACATAAGTTTGTTTCTTCTCCTATATCTATCATAGGTGTATAATATCTATTATAATATCCTTCTACTATTATTTTTACAAGTACATATATTTTCATGTTAAAGCTCTCTTTATTAATAATTTTTCCTTATTGTGGGTTATGGTTAATTGTGTATGTTCTAGATTATAGGTTTTGCTTGTTCTAACCATTTTATTCCTAATATTATATCTGTTTTTTGCATTTCTTCTTTTATTTTAAATTCTATTTTTATTTTCCTAAATCATATTATTATTTCTTTTTCTGGACATATATTACTATTAGATTTTATTTCTGGTAAATCTGGACATATATTACTATTAGATTTTATTTCTTCATTTTTTACTAAATGTTTTGATATATAATTTTCTTCCTGTCTTGTATTTAGAAGTATTAAATATTCTTTTTCATTTATTATTTCCGTTATATAATATTGAGTTAAATTAATTGTTGAAGTTATTTCATAGTTTGTTCTTTTTGATGAACTTAATGATTCTGGTTTTTCATGAGCTATTCTTTTTGTTGTAGTTATTCTATCATTTATTATTTCTAAATCTTCTTCTATATCTATATCTTTATAACTATAATCATTGTTATCAATTGTTTTTACAAATTGTTCAAAGGGACTTTCTATTTGTATTTTATCAATTTTATTTTTTCCCGTTATTTTATGTTTTGTTGTTAATACATATAGATTTTTATATCTTGCTGTAAATATTTTACTTCCTGGGGTTAATTCTATTCCTGATATTTTCTAATATAATACTAACAATTTATCTTTATTTTTATCTGTTTTGGTACTGAGTAATTTGCACTTATTATGAATTTAAATTTTTGATATATTAAATTTCCTCTTATAGAACTAATTATGTTTTTTCTATAGGTTTTATAATCCTATCATTTGCTAAATATAATTCTATTGGTGTATCTATTCTTTCTCTAAAACATGCTTTTATTAGTATTTCTGTTCCTCCAAGGTGTACGTATTTTATTGGGTCTCTACTTCTTATATTTTGTATTTCTTTATTAACTGTTCTTCTTGTTACTAGTGGTATACTTGTTTTACCTCTTGCATATCTACAATCTATTATATGTTCCTTTTCACTTACTACGTAATATTCTTCTTTTCTTCTACTAAATATATTTTTTATTGTTGGTAGTTTAAATATTTTTTCTACACTTAAGTCTAATTCTTTTCCTTTTATTTCTTCAAATATATTTCTATCAAATATTACTTTTTGGTCAGTTCCTTCTTCGTCTAAATATTCTTCTTTTGTAATTATTTTTATTTCTTCTTGAGTCATCTGATTTATCTAATTCACTATCTATTTCATTATCTGTTTCATTTTACGAAATTTCATATATACTATCTTCACTTTCTAATTCATAATCTATGTAATCTATTTGCATATATTTTGTATTTTCTATTTTTATTTTTGATATTTGTTTCTTTTTTGGGTTTTTAGGTAATTTACAATCTTTAGCTAATTGTCCTAATTTTCCACAATTATAACATGTACATTCTTTTATGGATTTCTTTTTCCTATATGGTTTTTTATATTTATAATTTTTTACATAATATTTTTTTCTTGTTTTTTATATTTATATTGTGATTTTCTATATTTCTTATATTTCTTATGTCTTTTTTTTTCTTATAATATTTTTCCTCACATCCAAATTGAGGTTTTATCTTTGCAACATGCTAAGTTTTTTCTTAATGTCTTTTCCATTTTTAATTGTTGTCTATATTTTTCACATATATTTGTATACCAATTATGTAGAAATTTTATTCTTCCTCCTAAAGTATCTACTATTTTTGTTTCATCCCAACTTTTTATTATTTTTGAACTAAATGGTTCAGGTAATTTACTAAAATATAATTTTCTTATTTCCTTACTTTCTTCTGTATTATATGTTCCTTTATAATAATATTCTTTAAATGCGCACGTATATTCATCTATATAACACATATTACATAATGCTAGTTTTAACATTAAATTTCTATTAGTATCTTTTTCTTTATTTTGTTCTTCTTCTTCGGTTGTCATACTGCAAAATTCATCTCTTATAGTTATTTCATATTTCTTCAATATTTCTGTAGGTGATATTTTAGTAGGTGTTGATGTTCCTTCGTCTTTCTTATCAGACCTTAATACTTTTTAACTTTCTTCGGCTAGGTTTAAAAATAATAATTTAACTGTTCCTATTAATGTTTTTTCTATATATTCTGGTGTGTTTGTTGTATCTATACCATTATCTAATAATTATTTTGTTATGTATCCTATCCATAATTGTATTGTTTCATTTGTATCTATTACACAGTATAATTTTTATTAATTATCTGTTTTGATGTCCATTTGTTATATTCATTCTTTAAATTATATCTTTTAAACTTACTTTTATAATTATATGTTGGTTTTCTTGATGTACTGGGTATTATATTTTCGTCGTCGTTTTTATCTAGAGTACTTACTTCTGTATTTATTAGTTCTGGATTTTTTTTATTAATTACTTCTTGTTTTTCGTTAGTTTCTAGGTTTTCTATTTTTTCTAGAATTTTTGTATATGTTTTACTATCTTCTGAGTCATAATTATCTATTTCTTCAGCATCTATTGCATTTATTTCTAATTCCTTAGTTTCTAATTCTTTATTTTCTAATTTTTCTTTAATTTGGTTTATTTCACTTAATAATTTTTGTTCTTTTTCTTTTTCTTTTTCTTTTTCTTTTTCTTTTTCTTTTTCTTTTTCTTTTTCTTCTTTTCCCTTTTGTCCTTTTTAGTACAAATCTTTTAGCATTTGTAATTCCTTTTCTAATTCAGCAATCTTATTATTTTTATTTTCTTCTATTTTTCGTATTTCTTCTGTGGTTTGTTGTTTTATTTTATCTATTTCTTTGTTTTCTTTTTCTATTCTTACCATAGCTGTTAACTTATCTTCTAATTTTAATTCTTTTTTTTCTAACATTAAGTATAAATGTTCACCTATTTTCTTATATCGTCTTCCTAGGTTAGAAAATACTATTTTTATTTTTAATCCTTCATGATTTTCATATATTTTTGCATCTATTATAAATTCTTCTTTCTTCTTTTTATTTTAATGTATATAGACTATGTTGGTATATATATTCTAGACTATCTATTGTTAATTCTAAATTTAATATTTCTTCTTTTTATACATTTATTGATTTTTTACTAACTCCGGCATATATATTGTAGTTAAGTCTTTCTTTTCTTATTTTTAATTCTTTACGTTTTTCAGATATTATCTGTTTTAATTCTTTATATTTTTGTGATTTTGGTACTTTATTCATCTAGACAATAGTTATAATATTGAGATTGATATCTAAATTTGATCTTATCATAATTAATCAATTAACTAATAAATACTACAAATAAATATAAATACTAATAAATTAAATGACATTAAATACTTCAAATAAATATTACACATAAATTTCGATTAACTAACATACATACTACTTCCGTAAGTTTAAATAAAATGTCTCTGATACCAATTTTGGAGGATGCGGATAACTTTTGGATCGTATATGTACTAAGTATAAGCAAACTATTATACTCCCTCTATCTCATTTTATGTGTTGCCATTTGACCTAGCATGGAGTTTATGAAATAAATGATGACTTTGTAAAGTTTACAAAATTGCCCCTCTTAAAGTTTATTTTTAAATGTCTTTGCTTGTAAAGTGGGATCCACTAAGGGTAAAATAGGAATTATGTCATTAAATAGTTACCAAATAAGGAAAAATGACAATCTTTTTAGGACAAACTAAAAAGAAAATGACAGCACATAAAATGGAACAGAGGTAGTGCTAATTAATTAGGGGTGATATGGTAAAATCACAGTTGAAAAAATTTGAAGCAAACATGTAATAAATGTCTATTTTACTTTTTTATTAAAAATTATTAATTTATAAATGACTTATAATAATTAATTAGAGGTAATATAGTAATTCGATCGGAAGTAGGCATGTCGATGAAGAGGTGTCTGCTTCTATTTTACTTTTTTTATTAAATATTATTAATTTTCTTATACGTAAATAATTTATAATAATTAATTAGGGATAGTATAGTAATTCAACTGAAAGCAGGGACGACGAAGAGTGCCTACTTCTACACATATTAATAGTAAAATAACAATCTTAGATACACCAGCCTTTATTGGGGTACTTTTTCTAATTTTGTATGAACACAAAATACTTTATACATTCTATCAAAGAGAACTTGTTTTAAGAAAGGTTTTGTACTCCCTTGGTTCCTTTTCTATTATCATAATTTTCTTTTTCGAGTCAGAATTGCAGTTTAGAATATTTTTTATATAGTTTTTGAATATCTAGAATTTAATTTTGAAATATTAAATTAATTTAATATAATTTAATTTAGCTTTAAAAATTAAGTAAATTGACTCTCAAAAAATAAAATATGAAATTATTCCCTTCGTCCATTAATATTTGGCATAAAGGTTAAAAAATAGTAAATAATAAAAGTATTTTTATTATATCACTTTTTAAATTTAATTATTGAAAAAGGGCCTAAAATACCCTTCAACTATGTGAAATGGTGCAAAAATGCTCTCCTTCAATCTATTGGACCAAAAATGCCCTTCTCATCTACCTATTGGGCCTAAAATGCCCTTTCTGTCTATCTATTGGGTCTAACATGCCTTTTTCGTCTACCTATTATGGCTATTTTATCAACTTTTTTATTTAACAGATCAATTTAGTCCTGATTCATCAATGAAGCGGCTTTTTTTATTGATCAACTAATAATTAATTAAAATAATTAATTTCCCCTTAAAATCTCAACCCATCCAAACCTAGTAACTCGATCCGCTGATATCCCGGGATTATTAATCTCACCCTCAAGGAATGATAAGAAAAACACTACAACCTCGGGATAATTAATCCGGATATGAGTTATTCCATTTAGTTTGCCTCAACTAAACATGGGATAAGCTCCTCTTCTAAATTAATTCTGAGATTAGTTATCCTTATCTCTCCTACTAAACGATGCCTTAGTTCAGATATTAGTCCACGACTATGATTTTTGGATCACCTTTGAGGTAAAACATATAATGTCTTTTGTAGTGTTTTGGTCATCATTTCTTTGTATTTTTAGATACGAGGTTGTGCATGACTGAGATAAGTCTCTGTATTTGATTATTTTAATGGTTATCTTAATTCTATTTGTAAGTCACATCAGGATGTGAACAAGAGAACTTTCCTGTGTATACATTTCAACCTCAATTTTGTTTATTGTCATATGTTTTTGTGAAAATGGTTTAGCAAGTATTGTATATTTTCAGTCACTAATAATACTATCAGCCTAGTAATTAAACTTAGCTCATAGTATTCTCAAATTATGCCTCACAAGCTTGTAGAGAGATTGCAACTTGTTTCATCTAACTAATATTTATTAATGTTCAAGTAATGAAAACCACCATATAGTAGTATGAGACCCCCTGCAACTAATACTTTTACATTATAACTACACAAATGGTCTTGAGCTCAAATTCTGATAAACCTAGGTTTTCCTTTCTCCTCTTTGGAAGACTATATTAACGAAATAAATAATGCATAATATCAATTTTTCGTCGTTCTAAATTGATCTGTTAAATAAAAGGACAAAATAGCTTCAATAAATAGATGAGAAGGGCATTGTAGGCCTAATAGATATATGAAAATGGCATTTTAGGCCTAATAAGTAGAAGAATGGCGTTTTTGCACCATTTCACATAGTTGAAGGACATTTTAGTCCCTTTTTCGTTTAATTATTTATGTTTTGAGAAATATATTAGGTAATAATTATAATTAATTTAATTTTTAGAATTGTCTAATTTATTTTTAATATTATGGTTAAATACAAATAAACGGACTGAGTAATTGCAAATCCTATTTGAATTCCTTGCAACCGACCAACTGTAGTTTCTTTCATAGGAGAATGAAAGTGGAGTCAGAAAATGACAACTTCTTTTGTACACACGAAAGAAAAAAAAAAGCCGGGCACAAATTTTTCATTTCAAAAAATTATAGATTGTTAGTTTGTGACTTACAAAATGTTGGTCTTCCCAGAATTTTCTCTAGCTTTATAAGAAAGTGTACATTTTCACCGCCATTTTCTCAACCTCAAAACTCCCTCTGAACACTCATTTTGAAACTGTGAAACAAACTCAAGATTTTCAATATTACTATTTCCTCACACTTTGAGTAAGTAAAATCAATAAAGTTTTGACTTTTACTGAGTTTGGTACTTAAAATTTGGATTTTTTATTTAAAATGTACTACTACTATATGGGGTTTGATAAAGACAAAGCAAGTTCTGTTGGATTCATAGAAGTGTGAATGGAAAATGGAAAAAAAATGATGGAGAAGAGGAAACACCAATTTGAAAAGTCTACTCCCAAAATTGGAAAGTTCATTAATTCTCCCACATTGGTGGGAGAAGGGAACTTTGGAGTGCATATAATGATGAACACTTACTCGACATGGCAAGTGAGGCAAGAAATAATAGTTGCCTCGCGCCGTCGTTGTCGCTCGCTCGGCACGGCTTCAGATTTGGATTTTTCATATGATCGATCGAGGAGATCTATCTTTTTGGACAAACTTTATTTGAATTCCGAAAAATGCCAAGGGAAAACGCAGTAAATATTTTCTGTGTTTAATCCTCCATTTATATATACATGCATGCAGTAACAAATGCAATGTTCAAACTGAACCGGTGCAATTTTTTAATGAACGGATGCACTGTTTGATCGAACTCATGCACTATTTTGATCGAACTGATGCACTGTTTCTGTTTCAACTGATGCACAATGTTTCCTGAACTAATACATTGGTTCGAACAGATGCAATTTTTCAACGAAGTGATGTACTGTTTTGAACTGGTGCACTGTTTCAGCAAAAATACTGCACTGTTTTGGGTAAACAAACATGTATTTTCAGGAAAAGTCACATCTCTAAATTAAACCAATGCAATCTTTTCAGAAGAGGCATGTAATGGCTATAAAAACCTATTTTCTTCCACAGGTTTTAATATGATTTTTCTGAATTAAAACATTCTTCTTGTCTTCAAAATACTCTGTGTGATCATACAAACCGTTGAGTGCGTTCGTAGAATCCGACTATTTGAGGTACCGCTATAGTTGGGTTGAAGACCATTTTATCCTGGGAGAAAAAATTCCACAACCTCGAGTTCAGTGAGGGGAATTATTTCCTTAAGGAAACTCCGTGAATTCGGACGACTTGGCCTTATTCAATTTCTGTTTCATCTTTATTTTATGAAAAATAAATACACCTCTTGGAAAGGTCATTTAGATATTGTGTTGAGGGTATTTGATATACTTCATTGTGTTCTTGTTTATAAAAGTTGAACTAGTTGAAGTAATTTTTCTGCTATACAGATTCTGCACACCCGAATATATTGTGGGAACTAACAATCTTAAGAAAATAACCTTGCAGAATCTGTATATCTTGTTTTTGGATATTAAGGCTTTAAGCTTTCTACTCCGCTTGAATTTAACTAGTGAATAGAAGACATAAATCTTCATCACAAGTTAAGCTTCACTCGGTTGACGATTTAAAGTTATAAAAACTTCATCGTTAACTAGAAACAAGAAGAAAAGTTGAAAAGTTATTTAACTTTATAAATAGTATTCTGAAAAATACTAAATTTTTCTGTCTTGTGTTGACAGGAAAGACGACTAACGAAAGTCAAATGATGGATGCGACAACGTCTGTGGAGGCAACTAATATTGCCACATCAAGTCGCACTAATGCTCCGCCTACAATGGCACTGGCGGAGAAGCCCAAAAAATTTGCGGGCATTGACTTTAAGCGATGGCGGCAGAAGATGTTCTTTTACCTCACCACTTTATGTATACAACGGTTCACTAACGAAGACGCTCCTGAGGTGCCCGAGGGAACCTCGGACAAAGACCACTTCGTTATTGTAGAAGCTTGGAAACATTCGGACTTCCTTTCCAGGAATTATATTCTGAGTAATCTCCAAGATGACCTCTACAATGTTTATAGTGGAACCAAGACATCAAAGGAACTGTGGGGGGCACTTGAACGAAAATATAAGACGGAGGATGCAGGAATTAAGAAATTTCTTGTTGAACGGTTCCTGGACTTCAAAATGATAATTAGCAAATTTGTTGTCTCTCAAGTACAGGAGTTGCAAGTCATTATACATGATCTCCTAGCAGAAAGTATCTCTTTGAAAAATAACCTAGTTGAACAAATTAAAAATGTTCTTAATACTCACTTAAACTGTTTTGTAGGTTTAATTGTGAATGATTCTTTCCAAGTAGCAGCGATAGTTGAGAAGCTACCACCTTTGTGGAAAGACTTCAAAAACTACTTAAAGCATAAATGCAAGGAGATGAATGTCGAATATCTTATTGTCCGACTATGAATTGAAGAGGACAATAAAGCTGCCGAGAGAAGGTCAAAAGGGAATTTCTACAATTAATGGAGCACATATTTAGAAGATGGCCAAAACAATTTGAAGAAAAGAAAGAAAGCTGAGCAAGGAAGCAATCAACCCAAAAAGAAGTTCAAGGTAAAATGCTTCAACAGTGGGAAGAATGACCACAAGTCCACAGATTGTCGTGCCCCGAAGAAAGGCAAAAAAAAGGACCAAGTGAATATGATTGAATCCAACAAAGAATGTGATGATCTGTGTGCTATGTTCTCAGAATGTAACTTAGTGGGGAATCCTCATGAGTGGTGGATGGATTCGGGTGCCACCCACCATGTTTGTACCAACAAAGAGTTTTTTTCGTCGTTTGATCCGGCTCAAGCAGAAGAAATGATCTACATGGCTAACTCCGCTACTGCTAAGGTGGAGGGAACAGGAAAAATTTGCTTAAAGATGACTTCCGGCAAGGTCTTGACACTGAACAATGTGTCATATGTTTCGGAGTTACATAGGAACTTAATTTCGGTTTCACTCCTAGGTAAAAATGGTTTCAAATGTGTAATCGTTTTCGCAAAAATTGTAGTTAGCAAAGGAGAAATGTATGTAGGAAAAGGCTATCTCACGGAGGATCTTTATAAGATGAATGTAATGACTGTTGAAATGAATAAAAGTTCAAATTCTTCATACTTGCTTGAGTCTTATAATTTATGGCATGAACGTTTAGGCCATGTTAATTACAAAACGTTACGAAAACTTATTAACTTAGAAGTTTTGCCAAACTTTGAGTGCAATAAATTAAAGTGTCAAACATGTGTGGAATCGAAGTATGCAAAGCATCCTTATAAGTCCGTTGAAAGGAATTCCAATATCTTAGACTTAATACACAATGACATTTGTGATATGAAGTCAACATCATCACGTGGTGGGAAAAATTATTTCATAACTTTCATTGACGATTGCACTAGATATTGTTATGTCTACTTGCTAAATAGTAAGGATAAAGCAATAAAGGTGTTTAGGCAATACAAAATTGAAGTTGAAAATCAGTTAGACAAAAAGATCAAAATGATAAGAAGTGATAGGGGCGGAGAATATGAATCTCCCTTTGCGCAAATATGTGTAGAGAATGGAATCATCCATCAAACTACGGCCCCGTATTCACCTCAATCTAATGGAATTGCAGAAAGAAAAAATCAAACGTTGAAGGAAATGATGAATGCCTTACTTATAAGTTCTAGTTTACTGCAAAACTTGTGGGGGAAGGCTATTCTTACGGCCAACCGTATACTCAATAGAGGTCCCCATAGTAAGAGACAATCAATTCTTTACGAAAAATGGAAAGAAATAAAACCCAACTTGAAATATTTTAAAGTGTGGGGTATCTAGTAAAGGTCCAAGTTCCTATACCTAAAAAGATTAAGATAGGACCTAAGACAGTGGACTGCGTGTTCATAGGATATGCTAAAAATAGTAAAGCATGTCGATTTTTGGTTCATAAATCCGAACATCCGGATATAAATGAAAATACGGTAATTGAATCAGATAATGCTGAATTCTTTAAAAACATTTACCTGTATAAAATTAGACACGAACAGTCTAGTGGAGGATCTAAACGACCTCAAGATGAACCAAGTGAGAATGTACATAATAATGAAAATTCAAGATGTAGTACACGTCAAAGAATGTCAACTTTGTTTGGATCGGATTTTGTAACATTTCTCTTAGAAAATGAGCCTCAAACGTTTAAGGAAGTGATGCCATCGTCAGACTCATCCTTTTGGAAAGAGGAAATCAATAGTGAAATTGATTCCATCTTAAGTAACCATACGTGGGATTTGGTTGATCTTCCTCCAGGAAATAAGTCTTTAGGTTCCTAACGGATCTTCAAAAGAAAAATGAAGGCGGATTGCACCATTGACAAATACAAGGCAAGACTTGTAGTAAAAGGCTTCAAACAGAAAGAAGGCCTTGATTACTTTGACACATACTCGCCAGGAATGAGGATAACATCGATTCGAATGTCAATTGCCTTGGCGGCGGTATATGCTTTTCAAATCCATCAAATGGATGTGAAAACCGCATTCCTAAATGAAGAATTGGAGGAAGAAATTTACATGAAACAGCCTGAGGGTTTTGTGGTTCCAGGAAAGGAAAATAAGGTGTGTAAACTTGTTAAGTCACTTTATGGACTGAAACAAGCACCTAAACAATGGCATGCAAAGTTTGACCAAACCATGTTGGCAAACGGATTCAAGATAAATGAATGTGATAAATGTGTTTATATTAAAGACACTCCAAATCACCAAGTCATTGTGTGCTTATATGTGGATGATATGTTGATCATCAGTAGAGACATTTTATACATAAATGCAATGAAATAAATGCTCTAGAGAAAGTTTGATATTAAAGACCTTGGAGTTGCGGATGTGATCTTAGGAATAAGAATCCATAGAACTCCACAAGGGTTGGCATTGTCACAGTCTCATTATATCGAAAATGTACTTGACAAATTCAAGTCTATGGAATTTGGTATTGCCAAGACTCCATTGGATGTGAGTTTTGCACTTCAAAAGAATAAAGATGAAAGTAACTCACAATTGGAGTACGCAAGAGTATTGGGATATTTAATGTATATAATGAACTATACACGACCAGACATAGCATGTGCTATTAGTAAGTTGAGTCGGTACACGAGTAACCCCAACAAAACTCATTGGATGGCAATGAAAAGAGTTTTGGGGTATCTTAAATACACTCAACACTATGTTTTGCATTATAATAAATATCTCGCGGTACTTGAAAGATATAGTGATGCAAATTGGATCACCGGATCGAACGAAGTAAAATCCACAAGTGGATATGTATTTACTATCGGTGGAGGAGCAGTCTCTTGGAAATCATCCAAACAGACATGTATTGCTCTCTCTACAATGGAATCTGAATTTATCGCATTAGATAAAGCCGGTGAATAAGCAGAAAGGCTCCATAATTTCTTAGAAGATATTCCTTATTGGCCCAAGCCAATGGCACCAATATGTATACACTGTGATAGCCAAGCAACAATAGAAAGGTCAAGGAGCATGACATACAAAGGTAAATCTCATCACATACAACGGAGACACAATACCATTAGGGAACATATCTCTAGTGGAATTATCACTATTGACTATGTACAGTCAAAAGATAATATGTCGGATCCACTTACAAAAGGCCTATCTAGAGAAAGAGTGAAAAGTACATCCAAGGGAATGGGTTTAAGGCCTAGGACAAGTCAGCATGATGATAACTCTACCTAGCAGACTGGAGATCCCAAGATCTAGGTTCAAGGATATCAAACAAAGTTGTGTCTGACAGGTTCAACATTGTTAATTACCTAACCCATTCTCATGATGTAGACAATGGTTATTAAATAAGGATAAGACTTAAGGTGAAAAGTTTTTTAATGATTATCTAAATTTGGCAAATTTGACTAAATAGTTCAATCTATAGGATTAAACATTTAGAAATCACTTATGTGAGGGCGAAGTGGAAGTCTCTTCAAAGAGAATGTTAGTAAAGGCTTATTCTCTAAGCTCTCATGAAACCGGGACGTGTTCATGGCTGAAAAGAACAAAATCGTGAGAACCATAAATGGTAAAAAGCTGGTTGTGTGACATATGTTGTTTAGGTATACATTAAAGCTCGACGGTCCAAAGATATCAAATCTACTGATTGACCAGGTGCATCCGATGCATGTTCACTACGGAAAATTCAAAGGGAAACCCATTTATCCAGATGCAATCAGTCTTTGCTTGATGATCACATACTTGTCCGTAAAACTTTTATAAAAAATAGCCATTCACCATTCAAGTGGGGAGATTGTTGGGTTCATAGAAGTGTGAATGAAAAATGGAGAAAAAATGGTGGAGAAGAGGAGACACCAATTTGGAAAGTTTACTCCCAAAATTGGAAAGTTCACCAATTCTCCCACATTGGTGGGAGAAGGGAAATTTGGAGTGTTTATAATGATGAAAACTTACTCCACATGGCAAGTGAGGCAAGAAATAATAGATGTCTCGCGCCGTTTTCGTCGCTCGCTCGACTCGGCTTCCGCTTCGACTTCGGCTTTGGATTTGGATTTGGATTTATCAAATGATCGATCGATGAGATCTATCTTTTTGGACAAACTTTATTTGAATTCCAAAAAATGCCAAAGGAAAACGTAGTAATATTTTCTGTGTTTAGTCCTCCATTTATATATACATACATGCAGTAATAGTAACAGATGCAATGTTCAAACTAAACTGGTGCAATTTTTCAATGAACGGATGCACTGTTTGATCGAACTGATGCACTATTTTTGTTTCAACTGATGCACAATGTTTCTTGAACTAATACATTGGTTCGAACAGATGCAATTCTTCAACAAAGTGATGCACTGTTTCGAACTGGTGCACTGTTTCAGCAATAATACTGCACTGTTTTGGGTAAACAGACATGTATTTTCAGGAAAAGTCACATCTCTAAATTGAACCAATGCCATCTTTTTAGAAGAGGCATGTAATAGCTATAAAAAACTGCTTTCTTCCACAGGTTTTAATATGATTTTTCTGAATTAAAAACATTCTTCTTGTCTTCAAAATACTCTGTGTGATCATACAAACCGTTAAGTGCATTCGTAGAATCCGACTATTTGAGGTACCGCTATAGTTGGGTTGAAGACCATTTTATCCTGAGAGGAAAAATTACCCAACCTCGGGTACAGTAAGGGGAATTATTTCCTTAAGGAAACTCCGTGAATTCGGACAACTTGGCCTTATTCAATTTCTGTTTCATCTTTATTTTCTGAAAAATAAATACACCTCTTGGAAAGGTCATTTAGATCTTGTGTTGAGGGTATTTGATATAGTTCATTGTGTTCTTGTTTATAAAACTTGAACTAGTTGAAGTAATTGTTCTGCTATACAGATTCTGCACACCCGAATATATTGTGGGAACTAACAATCTTAAGGAAATAACCTTGCAAAATCTATATATCTTTTTTTGGAGATTAATGCTTTAAGCTTTATACTCCGCTTGAATTTAACTAGTGATTAGAAGACATAAAATCTTCATCACAAGTTAAACATCACTCGGTTGACGATTTGAAGTTATAAAAACTTCATCGTTAACTAGAAACAAGAAGAAAAGTTATTTAACTTTATAAATAGTATTCTGAAAAATACTAAATTTTTTTGCCTTGTGTTGACAGGAAAGATGACTAACGAAAGACAAATGATGGATGCGACAACGTCTGTGGAGGCAACTAATATTGCCACATCAAGTCGCTCTAATACTCCGCCTACAATGGCACCGGCGAAGAAGCCCAAAAAATTTGCGGACATTGACTTTAAGCGATGGCAGCACTAGCGAAGATGCTCCTGAGGTGCCCGAGGGAACTTCGGACAAAGACCACTTCATTATTGTAGAAGCTTGGAAACATTCGGACTTCCTTTGCAGGAATTATATTCTGAGTGGTCTCCAAGATGACCTCTACAATGTTTATAGTGGAACCAAGACATCAAAGGAACTGTGGGGGCACTTGAACAAAAATATAATACGGAGGATGCGGGAATTAAGAAATTACTTATTGCACGGTTCCTGGACTTCAAAATGACAGATAGCAAATTTGTTGTCTCTCAAGTACAGGAGTTGCAAGTCATCATACATGATCTCCTAGCAGAAGGTATCTCTTTGAAAAATACCTTAGTTGAACAAATTAAAAATGTTCTTAATACTCAAATAAACTATTTTGTAGGTTTAATTATGAATGATGTTTTCTAAGTAGCAGCGATAGTTGAGAAGCTACGACCTTTGTGGAAAGACTTTAAAAACTACTTAAAGCATAAACGAAAGGAGATGACTGTCGAAGATCTTATTGTTCGAATACTAATTAAAGAGGACAATAAAGCTGCCGAGAGAAGGTCAAAAGGGAATTCTACAATTAATGGAGCACATATTGTAGAAAATGGCCAAAACAATTTGAAGGTTAGAAAGAAAGTTAAGCAAGGAAGCAATCAACCCAAGAAGAAGTTCAAGGTAAAATGCTTCAACTATGGCAAGATTGGCCACAAGTCCACAGATTGTCGTACCCCGAAGAAAGGCAAGAAAAAGGATCAAGCGAAAATGATTGAGCCCAACAAAGAATGTGATGATCTGTGTGCTATGTTCTCAGAATGCAACTTGGTGGGGAATCCTCGTAAGTGGTCGATGGATTCGGGTGCCACCCGCCATGTTTGTTCCAACAAAGAAGTGTTTTTATCATTTGCTTTGTCTCAAGAAGAAGAAATGATCTACATGGCTAACTCCGCTACTGCTAAGGTGGAGGGAACAACAAAAATTTGTTTAAAGATGACTTTTGGCAAGGTCTTGACACTGAACAATGTGTTATATGTTCCGGAGTTACGTAGGAACTTAATTTCTATTTCACTCCTAGATAAGAATGGTTTCAAATGTGTAACCATTTTTGGAAAAATTATAGTTAGCAAAGGAGAAATGTATGTAGGAAAAGGCTATCTCACGGAGGGCCTTTATAAGATGAATGTAATGACTATTGAAATGAATTAAAGTTCAAATTCTTCTTACTTTCTTGAGTCTTATAATTTATGACATGAACGTTTAGGCCATGATAATTACAAAACATTATGAAAACTAATTAACTTAGAAGTTTTGCCAAACTTTGAGTGCAATAAATCAAAGTGTCAAACGTGTGTGGAATCGAAGTATGCAAAGCATCCTTTTAAGTCCGTTGAAAGGAATTCCAATCCCTTAGACTTAATACACACTGACATTTGTGATATGAAGTCAGCACTATCTCGTGGTGGAAAAAAGTATTTCATAACTTTCATTGACGATTGCACTAGATATTGTTATGTCTACTTTCTAAATAGTAAGGATGAAGCAATAGATGCGTTTAGGCAGTATAAAATTGAAGTTGAAAATTAGTTAGACAAAAAGATCAAAATGATAAGAAGTGATAGGGGCGACGAATATGAATCTCCCTTTGTGCAAATATATGTAGAGAATGGAATCATCCATCAAACTACGGCCCCGTATTCACCTCAATCTAATAGAATTGCGGAAAGTAAAAATAGAATGTTGAAGAAAATGATGAATGCCTTACTTATAAGTTTCGGTTTACCGCAAAACTTGTGGGAGAGGCTATCCTTACGGCCAACCGTATACTCAATAGAGTTCCCCATAGTAAGACACAATCAATTCCTTATGAAAATTGGAAAGGAAAGAAACCCAACTTGAAATATTTCAAAGTGTGGGGGTGTCTAGCAAAGGTCCAAGTTCCTATACCTAAAAGGGTTAAGATAGGACCTAAGACAGTGGAATGCGTGTTCATAGGATATGCTAAAAGCAGTAAAGAATGTCGATATTTAGTTCATAAATCCAAACATCCGGTTATAAATGAAAATATGGTAATTGAATCAGATAATGTTGAATTCCTTGAAAACATTTACCCGTATAAAATTAGACGTGAATAGTCTAGTGGAGGATCTAAACGACCTCGAGATGAACCAAGTAAGAATGTAAATAATGACAAAAATCCAAGACATAGTACACGTCAAAGAATGAGGATAACATCGATTCGAATGTTAATTGCGATGGCAGCGGTATATGATCTTCAAATCCATCAAATGGATATGAAAACCGTATTCCTAAATAGAGAGTTAGAGGATGAAATTTACATGGAATAGCCTGAGGGTTTTGTGGTTCCAGAAAAGGAAAATTAGGTGTGTAAACTTGTTAAGTCACTTTATGGACTGAAATAAGCACCTAAGCAATGACATGCAAAGTTTGACCAAACCATGTTGGCAAACGGATTCAAGATAAATGGATGTGATAAATGTGTTTATATTAAAGAAACTCCAAATCACCAAGTCATTGTGCGCTTATATGTGGATGATATGTTGATCATCAGTAGAGACATTTCAGACATAAATGCAATGAAACGAATGCTCGAGAGTAAGTTCGATATGAAAGACCTTGGAGTTGCGGATGTGATCTTAGAAATAAGAATCCATAGAACTCCACAAGGGTTGGCATTACCACAGTCTCATTATATCAAAAATGTACTTGACAAATTCAAGTATATGGAATTCGGTATTGCCAAGACTCCATTGGATGTGAGCTTTTCACTTCAAGAGAATGAAGATGAAAGTGACTCACAATTAGAGTAGGCAAGAGTATTAGGATTTTTAATGTATATAATGAACTGTACAAGACTATACATAGCATTCGCTATTAGTAAGTTGAGTCGGTACACGAGTAATCCCAACAAAACTCACTGGATGACAATGAAAAGAGTTTTGGGGTATCTTAAGTACACTCAAGACTATGCTTTGCATTATAATAAATATCCCGCGGTACTTGAAAGATATAGTGATGCAAATTGGATCACTAAATTGAACGAAGTAAAATGCACAAGTGGATATTATTTACTATCGGTGGAGGAGCAGTCTCTTGGAAATTATCCAAATAGACATGTGTTGCTCGCTCTATAATGGAATCTGAATTTATTGCATTGGATAAAGCCGGTGAAGAAGAAGAATGGCTCTGGAATTACTTAGAAGATAATCCTTATTGGCCCAAGCCAGTGGCACTAGTATGTATACACTGTGATAGCCAAGCGGCAGTAGGAAGAGCAGGGAGCATGATGTAGAATTATACCATTAGGGAACTTCTCTCTAGTAGAATTATCACTATTGATTATGTAAAGTCAAAGTATAAGTGTTGGATCCACTTACAAAAGGCCTATCTAGAGAAGGAGTGGAAAGGACATCGAAGGAAATAAGTTTAAGGCCTAGGACAAGTTAGCATGGCGATAACTCTACCTAGCAGACTGGAGATCCCAAGAGCTAGGTTCAAGGAGATCAAAAAAAGTTGTGTCTGACAGGTTCAACATTGTCAATTACCCAACTCATTCTCATGATGTAGACAATGGTTAGTAAATAAGTATAATACTTAAGGTAAAAGTCTTTTAATGATTATCTAAATTTGGCAGATTTGACCAAATAGTTCAATCTATAGGATTAAACATTTAGAAATCACCTATGTGAGGGCGAAGTGGAAGCCCCTTCAAACAGAATATTAGTAAAGGCCTATTCTCTAAGTTCTAATGAAATCGGGACGTGTTCATGGATGAAAAGAACAAAATTGTGAGAACCATAAATGGTAAAAGGTTGGTTGTGTGACATGTGTTGTCTAGGTGTACATTAAAGCTTGACGGTTCAAATATATCAAATCTACCGATTGACTGAGTGCATCCGATGTATATTCACTACGGAAAGTTCAAAGGGAAACCCACTTATCTAGATGCAATCATTCCTTCCTTGATGATCACATACTAGTCCGTAAAACTTTTACGAAGAATAGCCATTCCCCATTCATGTGGGGGATTGTTGGGTTTGTAGAAGTGCGAATGGAAAATGGAGAAAAAATGATGGAGAAGAGGAGACACGAATTTAGAAAGTCTACTCCCAAAATAGGAAAGTTCACTAATTCTCCAACTATGGTGGGATAAAGGAACTTTGGAGTGTTTATAATAATGAACACTTACTCCACATGAAAAGTGAGGTAAGAAATAATAGATGTCTCTCTCCGTCGTCGTCGTTGGCTCGGCTCAGCTTCGGCTTTGGATTTGAATTTGGATTTGTCAAATGATCAATTGATGGGATCTATCTTTTTAGACAAACTATATTTGAATTACGAAAAATGCCAAGGGAAAATGCAGTAAATATTTTCTATGTTTAATCCTCCATTTATATATACATGCATGCAGTAACAGTAACAGATGCAATGTTTAAACTGAACTGGTGCAATTTTTCAATGAACGGGTGCACTGTTTGATCAAACTGATGCACTATTTTGATCGAACTGATGCATTTTTTTGTTTCAACTGATGCACAATGTTTCCTGAACTAATACATTGGTTCGAACAGATGCAATTCTTTAATGAAGTGATGCACTATTTTGAACTGGTGCACTATTTCAGCAAAAATACTGCACTATTTTGGGTAAACAGACATGTATTTTCTGGATAAGTCACATCTCTAAATTGAACCAATGCCATCTTTTCTAAAGAGGCATGTAATGGCTATAAAAAACTGTTTTCTTCCACAGGTTTTAATACGAATTTTCTGAATTAAAAATATTCTTCTTGTCTTCATAATACTCTGTGTGATCATACAAACCATAGAGTGAGTTCGTAGAATCCGACTATTTGAGGTACCGCTATAGTTGGGTTGAAGGCCATTTTATCCTGGGAGAAAAAAATCCACAACCTCGTGTACAGTGAGGGAAATTATTTCCTTAAGGAAACTCCGTGAATTCGGATGACTTGGCCTTATTCAATTTTTGTTTCATCTTTATTTTCTAAAAAATAAATACACCTCTTGGAAAGGTCATTTAGATCTTGTGTTGAGGGTATTTGATATACTTCATTATGTTCTAGTTTATAAAGCTTGAACTAGTTGAAGTATTTGTTCTTCTATACAGATTATACACACCCGAATATATTGTGGGAACTAACAATCTTAAGGAAATAACCTTGTAGAATCTGTATATCTTGTTTTTGGAGATTAAAGCTTTAAGCTTTCTACGCTTGAATTTAACTCGTGATTAGAAGACATAAAATCTTCATCACAAGTTAAGCTTCACTCGGTTGACGATTTGAAGTTATTAAAACTTCATCGTTAACTAGAAACAAGAAGAAAAGTTGAAAAGTTATTTAACTTTATAAATAGTATTCTGAAAAATACTAAACTTTTCTGTCTTGTGTTGACAGGAAAGATGTCTAACGAAAGTCAAATGATAGATGTGACAACGTCTGTGGAGGAAACTAATATTGCCACATCAAGTCGTACTAATGCTCCGCCTACAATGGCACCGGTGGAGAAGCCCAAAAAATTTGCGGGCATGGACTTTAAGCGATAGCAACAGAAGATGTTCTTTTACCTCACCACTTTATGTCTTCAACGGTTCACTAGCGAAGACGCTCCAGAGGTGCCCGAGGAAACCTCGGACAATGAACGCTTCGTTATTGTAGAAACTTGAAAACATTCAGACTTCCTTTGCGGGAATTATATTCTGAGTGGTCTCCAGGATGACCTCTACAATGTTTATAGTGGAGCCAAGACATCAAAGGAACTGTGGGGGGTACTTGAACGGAAATATAAGATGGAGGATGCGGGAATTAAGAAATTCCTTGTTGCACGGTTCCTGGACTTCAAAATGATAGATGGAAAATCTGTTATCTCTAAAGTACAGGAGTTGCAAGTCATCATACATGATCTCCTAGCAGAAGGTATCTCTTTGAAAAATACCTTAGTTGAACAAATTAATAATGTTCTTAATGCTCACATAAACTGTTTTCTAGGTTTAATTGTGAATGATGTTTTCCAAGTAGCAGTGATAGTTGAGAAGCTACCACCTTTATGGAAAGACTTCAAAAACTACTTAAAGCATAAACGCAAGGAGATGAATGTCGAAGATCTTATTGTCTGACTAAGAATTAAAGAGGACAATAAAGCTGTCGAGAGAAGGTTAAAAGGGAATTCTACAATTAATGGAGCACATATTGTAGAAGATGGCCAAAACAATTCGAAGAAAAGAAAGAAAGTTGAGCAAGGAAGAAATCAACCCAAGAAAAACTTCAAGGGAAAATTCTCAAACTTTGGCAAGATTGGCCACAAGTCCATAGATTTTCATGCCCCGAAGAAAGGCAAGAAAAAATACCAAGCGAATATGATTGAGTCCAACAAAGAATGTGATGATCTGTGTGCTATGTTCTCAGAATGTAACTTTGTGGGGAATCCTCACGAGTGGTGTATGGATTTGGGTGCCACCCGCTATGTTTGTGCCAACAAAGAGTTGTTTTTGTTATTTTCTCTGGCTCAAGCAGAAGAAATGATATACATGTCTAACTCCTCTACTGCTAAGGTGAAAACAACAGGAAAAATTTGCTTGAAGATGACTTCTGGCAAGGTCTTGACACTGAACGATGTGTTATATGTTCCGGAGTTACGTAGGAACTTAATTTTCTTTTCCCTCCTAGATAGGAATGGTTTCAAATGTGTAACCGTTTTTGGAAAAATTGTAGTTAGAAAAGGAGAAATGTATGTAGGAAAAGGCTATCTCACGGAGGGCCTTTATCAGATGAATGTAATGACCGTTGAAATGAATAAAATTTCAAATTCTTCTTACTTTCTTGAGTCTTATAATTTATGGCATAAACGTTTACGCTATGTTAATTACAAAACATTACGAAAACTGATTAACTTAGAAGTTTTGCCAAACTTTGAGTGCAATAAATCAAAGTGTCAAACGTGTGTGGAATCGAAGTATGCAAAGCACCTTATAAGTCCATTGAAAGGAATTCCAATCCCTTAGACTTAATACACACTGGCATTTGTGATATGAAGTCAACAACATCACGTGGTGGAAAAAAGTATTTCATAAGTTTCAATGACGATTGCACTAGATATTGTTATGTCAACTTGCTAAATAGTATTTCATAACATTTACCCGTATAAAATTATACACGAACAGTCTAGTGGAGGATCTAAATGACCTCAAGATGAACCAAGTGATAATGTACATAATGATGGAAATTCAAGACATAGTACACATCAAAGAACGTCAACTTCCTTTGGAATGGATTTTGTAACATTTCTCTTAGAAAATGATCCTCAAACGTTTAAGGAAGAGATGTCGTCGTCAGACTCATCCTTTTGGAAGGAGATAGTCAATAGTGAAATGATTCCATCTTAAGTAACCATACGTGGGAGTTGGTTGATCTTCCTCCAGGAAATAAGCCACAAGGTTCCAAATGGATCTTCAAAAGGAAAATGAAGGCGGATGACACTATTGACAAATACAAGGAAAGACTTGTAGTAAAAGGCTTCAAATAGAAAGAAGGCCTTGATTATTTTGATACATACTTGCCAGTAATGAGGATAACATTTATTTGAATGTTAATTGCCTTGGCAGTGGTATATGATCTTCAAATCCATCAAATGGATGTGAAAACTGCATTCCTAAATGGAGAATTTGAGGAAGAAATTTACATGGAATAGCCTGAGGGTTTTGTGGTTCTAGGAAAGGAAAATAAGGTGTGTAAACTTGTTAAGTCACTTTATGGACTGAAACAAGCACCTAAGCAATGGCATGCAAAGTTTGACCAAACCATGTTGGCAAACGGATTCAATATAAATGAATGTGATAAATGTGTTTATATTAAAGACACTCCAAATCGCCAAGTCATTGTGTGCTTATATGTGGATGATATGTTGATCATCAGTAGAGAGATTTCACACATAAATGCAACAAAACAAATGCTCGAGAGCAAGTTTGATATGAAAGACCTTGGAGTTACGGATGTGATCTTAGGAATAAGAATCCATAGAAATCCACAAGGGTTGGCATTGTCACAGTCTCATTATATCAAAAATGTACTTGACAAATTCAAGTATATGGAATTCGGTATTGCCAAGACTCTATTGGATGTGAGCTTTGCACTTTGAAAGAATGAAGATGAAAGTGACTCACAATTAGAGTACGCAAGAGTATTGGGATGTCTAATGTATATAATAAACTGTACACGACCAGACATAGTATGCTCTATTAGTAAGTTGAGTCGGTACATGAGTAATCCCAACAAAACTCACTGGATGGCAATGAAAAGAGTTTTGGGATATCTTAAATATACTCAAGACTATGCTTTGCATTATAATAAATATCCCGTGGTCCTTGAAGGATATAGTGATGCAAATTGGATCACCAGATTGAACGAAGTAAAATCCATAAGTGGATATGTATTTACTATCGGTGGAGGAGCAATCTCTTGGAAATCATCCAAACAGACATGTATTGCTCGCTCTACAATGGAATCTGAATTTATCGCATTGGTTAAAGCCGGTGAAGAAGAAGAATGGCTCTGGAATTTCTTAGAAGATATTCCTTATTGGCCCAAGACAGTGGCACCAGTATGTATGCACTGTGATAGCCAAGCGGTTATAGGAAGGGCAGGGAGCATTATGTACAACGGTAAATCTCGTCACATATGACGGAGACACAATACCATTAGGGAACTTCTCTCTAATGGAATTATCACTGTTGACTATGTAAAGTCAAAGGATAATATGTCGGATCCACTTACAAAAGGCCTATCTAGAGAAGGAGTGGAAAGGACATCGAAGGCAATGGGTTTAAGGCCTAGGCCAAGTCAGCATGGAGGTAACTCTACCTAGCAGACAGGAGATCCCAAGAGCTAGTTCAAGGAGATCAAACATAGTTGTGTCTGACAGGTTTAACATTGTCAATTACCCAACCCATTCTCATGATTTAGACAATGGTTAGTAAATAAGGATAAGACTTAAGGTGAAAAGTTTTTTAATAATTATCTAAATTTGGCAAATTTGACTAAATAGTTCAATCTATACGATTAAACGTTTATAAATCACCTATGTGAGGGCGAAGTGGAAGTTGCTTCAAAGAGAATGCTAGTAAAGGCTTATTTTCTAAACTCTCATGAAACCGGGACGTGTTCATGGCTGAAAAGAACAAAATCGTGAGAACCATATACGATAAAAGGATGGTTGTGTGACATGAGTTGTCTAGGTGTACATTAAAGCTCGATGATTTAAAGATATCAAATCTACCAATTGACCGAGTGCATCCGATGTATGTTCACTATGGAAAGTTCAAAGGGAAACCCACTTATCCAGATCCAATCAGTCTTTGCATGATGATCACATACTTTTCCATAAAACTTTTACGAAAAATAGCCATTCCCCATTCATGTGGGGGATTGTTGGGTTCATAGAAGTGTGAATGGAAAATGGAGAAAAAATGGTGGAGAAGAGGAGACACCAATTTGAAAAGTCTACTCCCAAAATTAGAAAGTTCACTAATTCTCCCACATTGGTGGGAGAAGGAAACTTTGGAGTTTTTATAATGATGAACACTTACTCCACATGGAAAGTGAGACAAGAAATAATAGATGACTCGCGCCATCGTCGTCGCTCGCTCGGCTTGGCTTCGGCTTCGGCTTTGGATTTGGATTTGGATTTGTCAAATGATCGATCGATGAGATCTATCTTTTTTGACAAACTTTATTTGAATTTCAAAAAATGTCAAGGGAAAATGCATTAAATATTTTATGTGTTTAATCCTCCATTTATATATACATGCATGCAGTAACAGTAACAGATATAATGTTCAAACTGAACTAGTGCAATTTTTTAATGAACGGATGCACTATTTGATCAAACTGATGCACTGTTTTGATTGAACTGATGCACTGTTTCTGTTTCAACTGATGCACAATGTTTCCTGAACTAATACATTGGTTCGAACAGATACAATTCTTCAACGAAGTGATGCACTGTTTTAAACTGGTGCACTATTTCAGCAAAAATACTGCACTATTTTGGGTAAACAGACATGTATTTTTAGGAAAAGTCACATCTCTATATTGAACCAATGCCATCTTTTCAGAAGAGGCATGTAATGGCTATAAAAAACTGCTTTCTTCCATAGGTTTTAATACGATTTTTCTGAATTAAAAACATTCTTCTTGTCTTCAAAATACTCTGTGTGATCATACAAACCATTGAGTGCGTTCGTAGAATCCGACTATTTGAGGTACCACTATAGTTGGATTGAAGGCCATTTTATCCTGGGAGGAAAAATTTCACAACCTCGGGTACAGTGAGGGGAATTATTTCCTTAAGGAAACTCTGTGAATTCGGACGACTTGGCCTTATTCAATTTTTGTTTCATCTTTATTTTCTGAAAAATAAGTACACCTCTTGGAAATGTCTTTTAGATCTTGTGTTGAGGGTATTTGATATACTTCATTGTGTTCTTGTTTATAAAACTTGAACTAGTTGAAGTAATTGTTCTGCTACAAATTCTGCACATCCGAATATATTGTGGTACTAACTAGTTCATCTTCCCATGCTCTACAAATCCCAAGAGAAGATACACCACTTTTAACAGACACCCGACACCTTTCTTCATCTTTCAAGACTTTTACTAATGTTTTCATAGTATTTGTTGGAGCTGGTACATCTTCCCATGCTCTCATGCTTTTATTAGTTGCCTCACTTACTTACCATTGTATGATGCTTTGGTGTATTATACTAGGCAAAAGCTTGAATCTCATTATAAAGTTGTCAAGATTTCATCTTTTGAGTGATTTGGGATATGCTGATGCTATGATTGTTCTTTCTCAAGCTGGTTTTGTATCAGTTAATTGATTTTTATAGCTAATGCTTCAGCACACTTGTTTAATTATTCTGTTATGAATTCAAGTCCTAAAATCTTGGGGGTTTGTCCCCTAAAAAGGTGTATATTTTGAGTTGTTTTCCATTTCAGTTGGGGTTAAATTCAATTCCTACACTTACTCACTTAGCTCCTTTAAGTATATTTGCTGATGTTGTTGATTTAGGTGCTATGGGGGTAGTTATGAATTAGGTCCTTTGAGTATACACCACTTTTCTTCTATGGTCTCGGTGTGTCCGTCTATGCTTTTGAAGGTGTTGGAATGATTTTACCATTGGAAGCAGAGATGAAAGACAAGGACAAATTTGGGAAAATTTTGGGTTTGTATATGGCTTTCATTTCTTTGATGTATGGTTCTTTTGGAGTATTGGGTTATTTTTCCTTTGGAGAGGAGACTAAAGATATAATCACTACTAATCTTGGGAGGGGATTGTTAAGCACATTAGTGCAGATTGGACTTTGCATAAATCTGTTTTTAACTTTTCCACTGATGATGAATCATGTTTATGAAGTGATCGAAAGGAGATTTTGTAAAGGTAGATACTGCTTTTGGTTGACATGGGTTGTGGTTTTGGCAGTCACTTTAGTGGCATTGATGGTGCCAAATTTTGTTGATTTCTTGTCACTTGTTGGAAGAAGTTTGTGCATTGTTCTTGGCTTTGTGTTGCCTGCTATGTTCCACTTAATTGTGTTCAAGAAAGAACTGGTCTGGCATGGTCTATCTTTTGATGCTGCACTTGTTTTAATGGGTGCAGTTTTTGCAGTCTATGGATCCTACTCTTCCATGCTGGAGATATTTGAAGTCAAAGCTTGAAGTTAGCTACTTTCTTCATATTACAATTGAACTGTATCATGAGAGATATTTCATGTACTTTCTGGCGTAGGTTGAGTTCAAGTTGCTCCCAAAAGATATATCGACTTTGTCATGTCATTGAGTCAGTAAAGATGAATTGTGGGTTCACGAAAACTCGATAGATTAAAAATATGTTTGTGCAATAAGATCAGACTCGTTGTGAAGTGGATTCTTCTATGAGAATAAGTTTTCCTTTTAGTTCCTACCTACTTGCATAAAATTTTCTTCCACTGAAGGTCATTGATAAGCCATCTTTGTCCAACTGTATTGGCTATTGAGTGAGTGATAAGAATGTACAGTTAATTTTATGTGAGGAACTATTGAACTCCATCACTTGTTGTCGTTATTCTTCATTTTCTTATTGCCGGAACTTGATTCATTTTAGTTTTATATGACCATTGTAGTGACTGGTAGGAGGTAATTTTGAAAATCATTTGTTATATTTTCTCTTTAAGCTACGCATTCATCGAACATGTTACTTCGATTATCAGCCACCCTTTTCTCTTTCGTCTTTCTTTGAGTTGAACTTGAACATTTTCAACCAAATTTGATTGTTCCGTCAGGGATTCAATTAGTTATCAAAGCAAAATTTAGCGGAGAGCCGGAGACTGAAGAGGGTTAGTAATTGTCAATGTAAGTTTCATGAACCAGTTTCAAGTTCGAAAAGACTAGGTTGTGAAAGGCGATCAACATAGATATATTAGAAATAGAATAATCATAAATCATTTGAATGCTAAATTATGTGAAAAATGAATACATGTGATCCTTTAACAATCCCCAACCAACCATTATCATATACAAATAACTGGCTACGACTAGATCAACTCTCAAATAGCAATTACCAAAAAAAAATGAAAAGACCATTTTACAAGTGTATACATTCAATAATGAAATGATATTGAGAATACAACTTATAATAATGCTACCTACCGCATGCCACGCAAAAGACTATCTTATCAATCCAAGTCACTATTCCTACAATCGAAAAAAATGGCCAAAACCAATTTAAAATGGAGGGGAAAAAGGAAAAAAAAGAGACCGCATGCGGATTAAGGAAATCCATGACCATATTAAAACGCTTTCCAATTATTAGAATCTCTCTTTGGTATCTCACTCTCCGTTGATGTCTTAAATGTGTTAGATTTTTGTATTACTTGAGCTAAGAATAAGAGAGAAGGAAGAAAAGGAAGGATCTAGAAGAAGAATCTGATTTTTTACTAACTGAAATCTGTTACATTGAGTCTCTATAGGCTTGCATTTATAGTGTTGTTTGTTAGCTTCATGTGACAGCTGTATAGTGACAACTGTCACTTCTAACTAACTAACCTCCTAACACATACAACACACCCACTAACTTATTCTAACAACCATCAACTTGATCACTACATTTTCTTAGCTCAACACTCCCCCTCAAGTTGATGGATTGAAAATATTCTTCATTCCCAACTTATTCAGCAAGTACTCATGTTGGATTTTGCCTAAGGCTTTTGTGAGAATGTCTGCTAGCTACTCTTCTGTTGACACATGATTGGTCTGAATCATCTTTTGGTTGATTCTTTCTCTCACAAAATGACAATCTATGTCAATATGTTTTGTCCTCTCATGAAATATAGGATTGGCTGCAATCTGTATTGCTGCTTTGTTATCACACATCTGTTCTACAGGTTGTCTGATCTGAATTCCCAGTTCTTGAAATAAACCAAGTAACCATGTGATCTCCGCACTACAAGTAGCCATACTTCTAAATTCTGCTTCTGCTGAGCTCCTGGATACAATATCTTGCTTCTTCGACTTCCAAGAGATTAGAGCATCACTAAATTTTACTACATATCCTACAACTGACCTCTTAGTTTGTAGGCAAGCACCCTAATCTGAATCACAGTAAGCTGTCAGCTGGTTTGTAGTTTCTGCAGGCATAAATAATCCCAAGCCAGGATTACCTTTTATTTACCTCACTACCCTTAAAGCAGCTTCCATGTGTGAGACCTTTGGAGAATGCATATACTAACTCAACACCTGTACTACAAATGACAAGTCAGGTCTAGTCATAGTGAGGTATAGTAGCCTTCCTACTAATCTTTGATATGTTGTTGGATCCTTCAGAGCTGTATCACTATCTGATGTTCCATTGGAGATGTGGTTATCATATTCCACAGAATTTAGCTTTTGGTTCACTTCAAGTGGAGTGCTAGCAGGTCTTGCTCCACTCAACCCAGCCTCAGATATGAGTGTAAGATCATACTTTCTTTGATTCAACACTATCCCTTTCTCAGACCTGGACACCTCTATTCCTAGGAAGAACTTCAAATCACCAAGATCCTTCATTTTAAACTTTTGTTGTAGGTCTGCTCTAGCTTGATTTATCAAGGTGAGATTATTTCCTGTTATCAATAGATCATCCACATAGACAAGAATGATCACTATCTCATTTTCTGATTTCTTGGTAAACAAGGAGTAATCAAAGTGACTTTGACTGAATCCCATATGTGAAAGAGCATCAGTCAGCTTCTTATTCCACTGTCTAGGGGCTTATCTCAAGCCATACAAGGATTTGTGTAATTTGCAGACCTTCTGAGTCTCCCCCTGTCTGCAAAAACCATCAGGAATATGCATATATACCTCCTCAGAAAGATCACTATTAAGGAAGGCATTATGAACATCCATCTGAAAAATCAACGATTGTCTAGAAGCAGCAAGAGTAATAAGTGATCTAACAGTTACCATCTTAGCTACAGAGGAGAAGGTATCTAAATAATCCACACCAGTCTTTTGACTATATCCCTTGGCTACTAGTCTAGCTTTATATCTTTTAATCTCTCCAGAAGCTTTGTAATTCACCTTATACACCCATCTACAACCAATAGGCACTTTACCAGGTGGCAGGTCCACAATGGACCAGGTGTTATTTTCTTCAAGAGCTGAAATCGCCAGCTTCATAGCTGCAACCCAAGAGGGATCTTTGGAAGCCTCAAGGAAGGATGCGGGTTCAGGTATAGAGGAGTATACAGAGAGAACCTTATGATACTGAGGCAAGATCTGTGAGTAAGTAACATAAGAGGATAAGGGATACAATCACTGATGTACTGAGAAAGGTTTAGTGGTAACAAAGTCATGGAGCTAAATTGGAGGATTTTTATTTCGAGTGGATTTTCTTAGTATAGGAGAAGCAGGCTGAGAGAGAGAGTGATTAGTAGTTGGTGAGGGAGCAGGTTCATGTAAATGCTCAGTAGAGAGAGTATCAGTATGAGTGGATATGGAAGGAAAGGAAAGAGAATCTGAAGAGATATCAGTATGAGACAACTGCAGGACAGGAAATAAAGTAGAACCAGTAGAGTGTACTTAAAGGAAAGGAAAGACTGATTCCTTAAACACAACATTCCTACTAATTAAAAAGAGTTTGGTGTGAAGATCATATAGTTTGTACCCTTTCTAAGTAAAGGAATACCCCATGAAGACACAAGGTATGGATCTAGCAGCAAACTTATCTGAACCATGAGTACTAGAGGCATAACCAACACATCCAAATACCTTCAAATTAGATAGGGATGGAGGCTGTTGATGTAACAGTTCATAAGGAGATTTATGATAAAGAATTTTTTAGGGTATCCGGTTTAGCAAGTATACAGCAGTGTCCACACATTTCCCCCAAAATTTTAGAGGTATACCTGCTTGAAATATGAGGGATCTGACAATTCCCAAAATAGTTTTGTGTTTTCTTTCTACCACTCCATTCTGCTAAGGAGTATAAACACATGATGTTTGATGCAATATGCCAAGAGTAGACATAAGAGACTTAAATTCATGGCTAAAGAACTCACATCCATTATCAGTTCTCAAGACTTTCACAGATGTAGAAAATAAATTTTGAATTCTAGTCAGGAAATCTCTTAGCACAACTATCACTTCAGACTTGAACTGAATAAGAAACAACCAGGTGAATCTAGAGTAATCATCAACAATAGTAACAAAGAACCATTTGTTATTGTAAGTAGATACTCTATAGGGACCCCATATATCACAGTGAAGTAGATTAAAAGGATCCTTGGACCTAGAGATGCTAGGTTGAAAAGGAAGCTTTGTGAGCTTAGCAAGAGGACAAACAGTACATTCATGATCTTCATACTTCAAATGACTTAGTGCAGCATGTCTCCTAAGAACTTCAACAGGAGCATGCCCCATTCTTTTATGCCAGAGAACACTGGAGTCAGACAACAGTTGCACATTATTAGCACATCTATTTACACTTCTTGTCGGGATAGAACCATTTCTGAGAATGTATAACCCTTGATCTTCTCTACCAATCCCCAACACCATGCCAGTATAAAGATCCTAGAATATGCAGAAATCAGGAAAAAATCCCACTGAACACTGCAATTCCTTGGTTAGCTTAGATACAGACAAGAGATTATATTTAAACTCGGGTAGATATAGAACATCAGAAATGGAAGAATTCATGAGCACACCAGAGGTGCCTTTGTGAGACACTAACACCTCCCCACCTATTGGTAGATATACTTTACTTTGTAAAGACTAAGATATTTCATGGAAACTATGCAACAAATCAAGATTTGACACTATATGATTAGTAGCACCAGTGTCAGTGATCCAATTAACACTAACAGTGGAACAAGTTGGAGCTAGCATAATACCTGCATTTGCTGCAGGTGGAGTAGAAGCATTTTCCTTTTTTCCTTTGTTCAGCAGCATCACAATCTGTTGGTATTGATCTGGTGTAAAATATGGAGTGTGAGGTGATATATTTTGTACTGCACTAGACTGAGACAGCTGATCACATATAGAGTGTGTGTCCACAGAGTATCCAGAATTAGGATAAGTAGAAGGAGCAACCTTCCCTACTTGGTGTGCATACTGTCCTGCTCCATTCTTCTTAGATTTAGGCCAATCTGAGGGATAACCAATCAGCTTAAAACATTGTTCCCTTGTGTGACCATTAAACCCACAAAAATCACAAACCACCGGGGACCTTTTCTGTGGATCACCTCTGTAATTAGATGCAGGTTTCCTGCCTTTATGACTTCCTACAGTCTTAGCTGGATTGCTAGATCCCGAGCTAGCACATATATATATATTATTGTAGACAACCATAACACAAATAGATGATAAAACAAAAAATAAATTCATATATAGAAACTGTTATTAAAAGAGAAGAAAACAAAATAATAATAGAAAGAACAAAATAGCATGCTTAACATAATTAAAGATGCCCGTCATTCTCTTCTCCATCATTGTAGTCATTAGAATCAATTTCAGTTTCAACATTTTCATTAAGTTGTTTACCCCTTTTGTCCAGCTGAATCTTCTTAACAACAAGGCATATACATATAAATATATAACATGTTGGGGTAGAAAACAAGGCTTAGTATGAAAGTAAAACATTATCCTGGACGATGTAGCCCAAATGTAATAAACAGGCACCCATGGGCTATATGGATTCAGCTCCTCCTGCTGAAAGGGCCCTTGTGCATGTTAGCCGTACGAATCGGAGATATCAAGGAAGATCAGAGAATACCCCAACCCTACGTCAACCTAAGATACAAATATATATCAATAGTATGAACCATATACACAGGTTATCAAGACCAAACCTCACTTCGGTGAATATGAGTTTCTTAAGTCATCCAAGACCCATACCTTCACGGCTTATCTACATAACCCCTATTAGGCCCAATTTAAAATAAGTTCACATAACCCATTCATTACCCAAGGAATTTACCATTAATGGCACACTACTGGTATCGACATACTGTATGCTTGCAAGCTCATAATTATGACATTATAATTCTATTATTTTGGAGGAATTCCTCGACCCTTTTTTGTTCATTAAATCAAGTTGGAGGAATGTCTTGACCTCCTTTAGTTTATCAAATCAAATTTGATGATTTCCTCGACCTCCTTAATTCAAGTTTCAAACCAAAACATGACCAACAAGGCCTTTAAAATTCATGTTTACAAATTTAATTATTCATGCAATGCAATAGTATAGGTCAGTAAGTCAAACCAAGTGAAAAATCATATTTCAAAATCAATTTCACAAGTGGATTGATGGAACACAATTATCCAAGATCAATTTCAAGCCCAAAAACATCAATTTGGGGGAATACCTCGACTCCGACTCACTGAATCATCAATTGAGGTGCCATACACACTGTCTCTAACTGAATATGCCACAACATCACGAGCTGATCTAAATGAGCTGAATGACTGAAAATCCCATGTTGGAGATACTCTCTAGACTAGTAGTCGGTCTCTCTGCAGTTGAAGAAAACTTCTGACGCACCAACATGGAGAGTAACAAACTGATCTCAAATTTTGCGTTCTCTAACACTATTAGAGTCCAAATATCAAATTCGAGCTAAATCTGAGTAATGTGGAGTCTTATACTATCATTGAAAGCTTGGGTCTGAAAAAGTTTAAAGTGGGTTGAAAGATTTGAAGTCTTGGGGTGAGGAATTTGAGCAAAATAATGTGTGGAATGAGTTTAGAATGATGAAAGATGCATAGAATCGAATTTTTAACTCATTCTGAGCTAAGGTGATATTGGTGTGTTCTTGAGAAGATTGTTATCTTCATATTGAAGTTCATCAAAAGTAAGTGTTTGATCCAAAAAGAAGGAAGAAAAAAAGTGGAAAAGTGTTGTACTAAGACATTTATTAGTTATACACAGACAAAAAACATACCAAACAAGGTACTAGTAGTATACATTAACTAATGCATGCATTATATTTTACAATACACTCTACCAAACGATCCTTTAATGAGTAATTAATTAACCTTCTAAAAAGAGTAACAATCAAATTTGACTCTTGATATTATCTCTAAATCTTTAAAGAAACCGTCCAAATTAAGATTTTAATAGAGTTACTTATCAATTTGTAGGATATCAAATTCAACTACTGGTATTATGTTATCCTACAAATTCAACTACTGGTATTATGTTAAGTATTTAAACATTTATATTTTTAAAATTTTGGTCCAAGGTAGACTATTTGCTGTAATTTATGGATTTTGACATATATATTTATATTACCAATCAAAAATACTAGGTGCAGATGAACACTGTGTTACGACATTGCACACATCCTTAGCAGTTATTATTAATATATTTTTTTAAAAACGAAAAAGGGTCAAAATTATTCATGAATTATTTAAAATGGATCAAAAATATTCCTCTTTAGCTTTTTGTCTCAAATACCCCTCTGTTAAATATTTGGCTAAAAAATGCCCCTCGCTCTAACAGAAGTCCACCAAGGACGCCACCTAAATTTAAAAAAAGCCACGTAGTCATGCCACGTCCCCATCCACGTGTAAAATTTTATTTTTAATTACACAATTTAATTTATTATCCGATCCGACCCCCATAATGAAAAAGACCCAAACCGAAGTGAGATGACAAAGGGTAAAAGAGCCAGGTCCTTCTCTTTCCCTTAGTCGTTCTTTGTCAAGAACCACTCATCTCCTTTTGCATTATCCAGCAATGCCTCTTCGTCACATCTGCACAACCATTTAGAGAATCCTAAGCCAAATTTTATTACTGATAATGGTGAATAAAGAATTATTTCCTGCAGTTTTTTTTAAAATAACACTTGTAAGGTGTATCAATTTGGCAAACAATCCAGATTTTCTTTTCAGTCTTTTAATGATATTGTCAGTTTTTCATTAAATTGATCTATTCTGTTGCTTGGCTAGCACCTTCTAATTCTACTGTTGCACTGTAGATGGTAAGTTTATCTTTCTTATATAAAAAATGACTGCTATCTTCATGTGGATAGTTGTTCTGTTTTAGAGATTATATGTTCTGGATAATGGCCATACACACAAGAAAATTGATACTATATGTTTACCATTTATGTAAAGGATCGGATATTTTGGTTATTGGGTCGGGTCCAGTTCATTTATTTGATGAATTTTAAAAAGAAATTATACACGTGGGTGGACACATTTCTCTGGAAATAATTAATTTCCTACCTTTTAATAATTTCAATTATTATATTGTAAAGTAAAGTTTTATCCTCTTCGTCTTAATTGATGTCATGTTTCTTTTTATTTATTATTAATGTTACGTTAAATTTGTGCTTATTTCTTTTTTGTTGAAAATTATTAATGAAAGAGAATATTTTAATGATTGGACAGTGCTCAATTCAAACATGTGATTAAGTGCAAACATGTGAGCATGATCGTATCTTAGTATTTTCTGGTAGACAATATTCTTGGTGTGTGTTCTATATTTTATATTTTGATTACTTTGGCATATCCAAATTTTATTAGAAAGATTATAATGCCAAACTAAGGCTAAATATCAAATGATCAATCTAATACATATTCCACAAACAAGTTAAATACAAGAAAATTGTGTTAACACCACAAAAGGGATTGTCTGCTAGCAGACTAAACCGAGAAAAACAAGATCGAAGATATCAAATTATCCTCATTTATATGTACTAAATCTGTAATGAGTAGAAATCTCACTCACGGCCTAAACAACGAGGAAACATTGGAACATGAAAGCAAGGGATCACCCATGGATGAGTTAAAAGGAGGAAGGGAGGCAAGTGTTAGGGTTTTTGTCCAGATTTTCTTACTATATTTAAATTTTACTTTTTCCTAAGAGGAAAATAAAAGTTACCATAATTACTTTTATTTTTCTTGAAAGAAAAAAATATAATTCTTTTTCATATTTGGCTAACCTCTTTCTTGGAGGAAAGGTTTTGAACATCTATAAATAGAAGACCCCTTCTCATACCATAACACAATAACATCCACAATGTAGTCATAGTTTTGTTTAGGGGTAGATTTTCTCTCTAATAGTTTTATGTTTTCTTTTATATTAGGTTTTTATATGTAGGTCAATTGGCCAAACTATATAATCATCATGTTTTTAGTATGTTTTTCTTTTCGTCTGATTTATCGTCTCAATAGTTTGCAACTAATAGCTTCCGCATGACGCACTCTCGATTTCGAACCCAACAGCAAGAACCATGTTTTCAGAGATCTAATTCACTCCGATTCGAATCTTATCTGAACTGCAAGAATAATTTATTTAGTTGTGCCATAAGGGGTGATTCTCCGAATGGAACGGGGCCAAGCCTTTAATTAGGTTGTTCAAGCTAAGTAGGTTGGGTGACAGATCGGTCGTAGGAACCTAGGCAATAATAAAAGACCCCATTATTTCAACTAGAGGAGCGATCGATTGGTTTACTAAACACATAAAAAGCTAAAATTGAAAAAAGATAAACGAGGTTTTAGAAGATCCAAATGTACCCAACATATCCTTAGCTAAAAGATGTTGCTCGAAGGGAGAAAATGTTGCAAAAATCATGTTTGATTAGAAAATTAATTAATATAAAAATAAGTATTACAAAAGGTCCTTAATAATTAACAATCGATCATGATACTGCCCTAACTTGATTATTTGTAACTCCTACTTTATCCAACATAAATAAAAGATGATAAAGAAATTAGTTCACGACTACATACGTGTATAAGAATTTGATAAGTTTTTTTTTTTTCAGTGAAAAATGTAACGATTTTGAATGTATGCAAGTGCTCTCGATATTTTAAGATAAGTTTTAAAATGTTAAATTATTCAATTAATTTATTTAATTGACGTTATTTAATTTTCTTTTGTAATAGTTTTCATTTATTAGAAGGTAATTTTACTTCTTTTGTTTTTTGTTCAAAATTATTAATAAGAATAATGTTTAAGTGAAGAGTAAAATAGTCTCGTTCTCAACATAATTAAGTGAAGGGTAAAATAAGTTAAAAACATTCAAATATTTTAAAGGAAAAATTTCATAAATAGCAACTATAGAGTCTTAATTGTAAGTTTTATAGTAACAGTTTCAAAATTACAAAAAGTAGCAGTATGTATTTTATATTTGAGTAAACTGTTGCTAGTTAAATACATATACAATTAAAGATTGTGTTCTTAATATATCTCCAATCTGTTTCAGTTTAATATGGTAAAAAATGGTTCCTTAAATCAAGGAACACTTAATTTGACTGATTTCTTAACCTTTTAAAACTCTATTGTTACCACAAACGTTAAATTACATCTTCAAATTCAAATTCAAAAACGGTTTCCATAATCAACTTTTCAATTCAAATTCAAAATACTCATTCAAATTGAAAAACGTTTTTCTTCATTTTTTTTTGTTATGCTGATCGAATAACGTCTTGAAGAAAATAGTAAAAATACGAAGGTGCAAATACAGGTATTTATCAACAAATTAATTTTTAGTTGTCGTTTAAGAAAAATATAATGTGAAATTTGCTGAAGAAATACCTATATTTTTGAAGCAGTCGTAGGTTTGAAATTTTTTTAAATCGTATATTAATTTTAGTCGTACTTGGTGTTATAGTACTTATTTCATATTTATTAATATTTTAATTGTTTTGAAATTTCTGGAGATTGACAATGGGAAGTATAACTGTTCTTATTAAACACTCTGGTAGATGGACATATGAACAACAATATGAAGATTACACCAGTGATGCGATATTGTTGAGCATAACTCTACGAATGACCAACTTTACATAGTACTGGCTACTCACATTGATGTTGATTTGACGTACAAGTGTATTCAAATCGAGTATCAATTAACAGATAGTGCAGGGAAAATACGTATACGTAATGACATGGGTTTGAAGGTCTATATTATGCAGAAAAAGGAATTGAAGGATATTAGTATTTTGCCTTTGTATGTAAGTGTTTCTGACAAGAAAAATTTCAGCACATTGGTATTTTCATCGTTGTGTACTGGCGAACCTATGAAGATGTTTGTCACTGATAGTAACTTGGTAAATACAAGTACTGAAAGAGCGTTAATTGTTCCTGCATCAAATCAATGTTTGGATGCATTTGAAATGGATACAACTAGAGTTATTATCTCAGACCCACATCACAAACATATTGAGGTTGATCAAGTTTATATCTTGAAAAGTGTATCAAAATCGATAATGAAAGATTATACAATTTGAGAGAAGTTTCAATTACTATCTGCACGATTTAGTAAAACATGGTAAGTTTATTGTGACTTTTTTTTTTTTTTTGCAATATGTGTTAATTGTATTTGAGCATATGTCTTTGTTTTTGTTTGCAGTTATACATTGTTGTGCAGATCCAAAAATTATGAATTTTTATTCCGTGCATCTGCTATCGGCGAATCTACAATGTTTTATGTAAGAGAATTTTTACCTGAACATACATGTCCGATCAAAGATAAGATTTATCATAAATTGCATGGTACTAGTAAGTTGATTGGTGGTATAGTCAAATCAAAGTTAAAATGCCACAAGAGAAAATACAGTCCATCTGATATCAAAAGTGACATGAAGGAAGACATGGGTATGGATTTAACATGTATTATGTGTTGGCGATCTAACGAACAAGCACTTGAAGATTTAAGAGGAAAATCATCAGCATCATACGGAAAACTACCTTCATACATACATGTGTTGAACACCAGTTATCCAGGTTCACATATAAGAATGAAAAAAAATGAAGACAATGAGTTTTTATATATATTTGTAGCGCTAACTGCATTCATCCAAGGGTTTGATCATTGTAGACCTGTCATAGTAGTTGATGCAAGTCATCTCAAGGGACTTTATACTGGCAGTTTCGTAACTGTGTGTACCATGAATAGAGCTAGTAAGATATATATGATAAGTATTTGACTAAAAAATATTTTTCACCTGTATGTATTTATAATATACATATATGAATTATGTTTATGTGATCAGTGTCAGTTGTATTTGAAAATATACATGTGCAGTAGAGTTTTATTTGTGCACTGGAACTTAAGTAGTTTACTTCACAAATGTTTTCAGGTGTATGTATGTATTTATAATATACATGTGCATAATTTACATATGCAATAGTTCTATTTGTGCACTGGAAGTTAATTATTTCACTTCACATATGTTTCCAGGTTTATGTAGGTATTTATAATATACATATGCATTATTATATTTTAAAAAAATCATTTAAGCTTTTTTTTTTTTTTTCAACATGCAAGACATATATTTTCTTTGGTTTATGGTGTACTGGACTCTGAAAATGATGCATCTTGGAGGTGGTTTTTCGAGAACCTGAATTAAGCATACAGTGAAAGAAAAGATATGTGTGTCGTTTCTGATCGTAATGCAAGCATCATAAAAGTTGTCAGTGACGTGTATAATGAGGTACCACATTATGCATGTATGTGGCATCTATGGGGAAATGTGAATTTTTTTTTCGAAAATCACATAATGCATTATCAGATGTCTTCTATACCATGGAAAAATCATATTTGAAGACTGAATTTCACATGTTAATGGAGAAAGTGGAGGCAGTTGATGCTAGAGTGAAGAATTACTTGAAATTGGTTGGTTATGATAAGTTGTCTAGATCGTATGCATCCGTTACTTTGACTTCAAACATTGCCGAGTCCATTAATGTTGCGCTGGTTTCAGCTAGAGAACTACCAATATATGATTTTCTGGAGGAAGTTAGATTGATGTTTGAAAGATGAAACTGTGAAAATAGACAATAGGCATTGTATACTTTTACGGATATTATTGGTAAATTTCAAGAAATTCTTCAACAGAATGAAGCAGAGTGTACATGTACGAAGGTATGATGAATCTTTTGTAATCATTTTATATATATAATAGTATTTTCATTTTTTATATGAAGTATATATCTTTTTCAAATAATAAATTAAGGAAAATATATTCTGTAAAACAAATACATATGCAGGAAAGAAATACATAATTTGCTGACTTGCAATATACATACATTGAGATGACTTTTATTTTACTAATTAATTTTTTTTTTTGTAATTTCAGGTTATACCTACATCAGAGTACATGTATACAGTCCACGACAAGGAGAAATATTTTATTGTTTTTCTTAAGAATTTTTATTTTCTTGCAATGCATTTCAATTGGATGAGATACCGTGTGTTCATGCTTGTGCAGTTCTTGATAGCAAGAATTTCAAGAAGGGACCATATTGCTTTGATCTATACAAGCCAAAAATCGTCTTGAGAATATATGATCTTCCAATTTATCCTCTACCACACAAAGATGACTGGGTGATTTCGAAGGAAATTATGGATGAGGTAGTTCTGTCGCCGAAATACATGCGACCTCCTGAAAGACCTCCGAAGAAGGACCGTGGAAAATCTGAACAAGATTTGTTTGGAAAGAAGATAAAAAATTGTTGTAGTTCATGTGGATTAAAAGGTCACAATAGGCGTTCATGTAGGAAATAAAACAAACGATAACTTGATTGACGTATTAAGTGAATAAACAATTGATGATTTTTTTCATTTATGAAAAATATATGTGATTTTTAATTTTGATAAACATTTTTTATATTATTGTAGTTGTCATTGTTAATTTGGTGATATTATATGTAAGATACTTTAAGCTAAACATAAATCTGAAAAATACATATTATACTCTTTTAAGTACGTATGAACATATATAAAAACTAATAATAAGTTAACTTACTTATTATTCATAAATATATATATGTAATGTACTGATGATATGAATTATTCCTAAATAAATATGAAAAATTAAATACATATGTAGAGCATTAAAGTTACACATTAACAAGAAATGAAAAAATATGTAGAACATTAAACAAACATGATTATGTAGAACACAAATATATATATGTAGAACCAATATTAAACTGTAACATAACAACCAAGAACCAATAGTATATCTTTGAACATTAAAAGTTACTGATTGAAAATAAAAAATATATGTAGAACACAAATATATATGTAGAACCAATATTAAACTGTAACATAACAACCAATAATCAATAGTATATCTTTGAACATTAAAAGTTACTGATTGAAAATAAGAAATATTCAACAACTTGTTTGTCCAACTAATGTTAAATAATGTAAACTACAACAAAAAAAAAAAACATCAAATTTCATGAATTTCAGTGTCTTCTATTAAACCAATTTCACGAGGAGGTATCATTGGTGCTTCATCATCACTTTGTGCATTCTCTTCTTCTTTATTCATACCATAATTCCACAAAATTGAAGCATATCTCGTACGAATCAGATCTGGATCAAAATCAACAGGTGAAACAAGATCTCCAAAGGTGAGACACTCGACATATGTCACCATATATAAACCACAATCCCTGCAAATACATATATAAAGAAATAAAGAATCAGTTCTATAAAAATAATATATATGTATATATACAATTGATATGTATATGAATACTTACAAACTGCCACTTGGTTGTTGAGGCAAATCCTCCGCAACATAAACATCAAATAGATCCATGTTGTCATAGAATTTGTAATTTGAATGATTAGCAGTATCAATACCCTTCTTCTCATAAAATTTACAACCTCAGCTAACTTTTCAACTTCAGCAAGTACCCCAGCATCATAACCAGCAGACGACAAAGAATCATATACATAAATGAATCTATCATTAACAGATATAACCGCAAGAACCCAATGATGTTTGGCCTTAACGTTGATAGGAATGAAAATATGATCAACCGTATGTCAAGGCACTGTAGCATGCATGCGGAATCCATTTATGTACTCATTCAGATGGTATTCCTTTCCACCAGCATTAAGAGAATCATCATCAATTCTATACACAGCTAGCACACTGTTTATAATATTCATGAAATTACAGTCTACAGTGCTGTACTTGTATGAAGTATTCGGATCATACTTAGATTTCTTTCCCAGATAGTAGAAGCATACATCAATATGCTGCATTATGACAAAAAAAACATACTTAAAAGTAAATAGTGAAATTAAAACTCCTAGCAGGTAACACTACATATGTATATATAATATACATATATCAGAGCATATAGAATAAAAGCATATGTATATACAAATATAATTTTTCAACTTCATCATAACAAATAATTACATATGTATTTGCGAAAATACATATGTAAAATGAATAAAGTTTCATTTCAAATATAATTTTTTTTCACTTATTAGCAGAACACTTACCTCATCAGACCATGATTGTACAGGAGTATCCGTAATGTAGAACCAATTCTTGTTTTCCACAGCTAAAACTTCAAAATAAATTACTGATATTTTGGACTTGCCCTTCTTATAGTGTTCTTGCTTGTTGCTTCTGTTCAGTTATTAAACATAATGATTCATCATTAACAGAAAATTATATGTAAATATTATTTCAATTAGGTCCTAAAATATATACCTTTTTGCATGAAATTTAAGAATATCCACAGACAGCCACTTCAGAAACTTGTTGGTAACTTTAGTGTCTTCTATATCATTAATCGGATGAGATACGAATGGATGCTTCTGATTGAATATTTTGCTCTCCCCTTCTGTACAATGATATTACATAATAATGAAATAGATGTATTTATATAATAAATCTGAAAATTATAGTGTAAAAAATATATACATAACTGTAGCATATCTATACTCTGAGTACATCAGTTATACATATTGAAGTTATCGAACAACAAAATATAAACATGATTCCAAGCTAACATAAAAATTATGTATTTTAATTGTTTAGAATTAATCCAATTAACATACTTGTCATAACCAAAATCTAATGAATAACAAAAACAACATAACATTAAATACAAATCTTAGTAGTAATCTAAACAAATACATATCTAAAGTTTATCATGTCAAAGAAGTGTCACTAATGTAGTGGTGCATATTTACAGGTTACATGTCATATTTCTTAGCCATTAAAAAATAAAAAGAAATTACTATTTTTAAAATATATAAAGTAAAGAAATTTGTTAACCATATTTAACATGTTAGTGTACTTACCAGACACTGAACCAAAATTCATTGTGAATGGTGACTCTTTGAATCTAGATGGTCGCTTAATTCTTGATACATGCATGGGCGTTTCTTATGCTTTGTTTGTCGATGGATGTACAATCATACTTCGTTCTTGATTCAAATATGCATTAAGACTCGGTAAAAGCTCATCAGAAATAGTGACTTGAGAGTCTGAAAAATTTTATTTAACTTTTCTTTCTTCAGTTAACTCTACATGAATGTGGACCGGAGACTGATTTTGCTGATTCAACTTTGAGTTATCCATATTAAATTCAATTGAATTTAAAATCTTTTCAGCATCACATTCATTATCCTGTATATAATATATAAATATGTTATAATGTTGCAACATTAGCAAAATTAATAAAAGCAGAGATCGCTACCTTTGAATCATCTTTTGGTGATTTATTTTTATTCATTTCATCCTGATAATCTTCTGATGTGTCTACAAACTTTTCAGCATCACATTCATTGTTCTGTATAAAAATGTATAAAAATGTTATAATGTTGCAAAATAGCAAAATAATCAAATGCAGACAATGCTACCTTTAACTTATCTTTTGTTGATTTATTTTCATCCATTTGTGAAGGATAATTTGTGTTTTGTATAATAAATATGAAATTCTTGTTAAAGTAATTTTAAAGCAAAAGAAATAAACGCAGACAATACACATTTCCAGTATACCTTGGACTCATCTTCTGCTGATGTATTCACAGTCGTTTCTGCAGCACCTCCTGTGTTCTATATAAACATAGAAATATTTTATTAATCTGAAAGCTTATGAAAATAAATGAAGACATAGAATGCAAATACCGTAGACTCATCTTCAACTCCCAAATTGAATTTTATGAAATCAAGATTAATGCTTCTGAGTACCTTATCTGAAAATGAGAATTGAGAATCTGATATATGTGCTTCGCCGATATTATCATCAACCAATTTTGTGTTCTACAAACCATATTAATACAAATTAAAAAACAACACCAGATGTATTTAACTAAAAAACATCATAGATATATTCAGCATACCGGTGATTCACATATATCTCTTGCTTTATGCTGATCAATATCAGTTTTATCCTTTCATAAACGATAAAGTCAAGCGTATTAAAATATTATTATTCTACTCTATAAAAAGCATGAAATAAATAAAATAAACTATTTACAGGAACATCATCTTTATCCTCATTATACACCTTCATCAAACTAGCGCTTTGATTTTCGTTGATCTCTTTAGTAACCTGTAGCACATGTATAATTCTTATATGTAAACATAAATGCACATTGTATAAATAAAATACATATGATTGTAAATAATTAACTTACCAATGTGTCTTTAGAATTCTTATAAAGATCATACACAAAATTTAAACTGAATTTATGGTGTGGTGTAGTCTCGACAGCTTCACCCATGGGTGGATTGTCAACTTGATTATCCTTATCTTTTTTTCTGCAAGTTCAAAAAATATTAAAAAATATCAAGAACAATATTAAACTAACTATTTATAATTGCCCAGCATATGTATATATGATTATACATATCATGATTTGAAAAAATACATAATACAAATGTAAAAATACAGTATATATTGCACTTGTCTTTATTCAAACACAACTGTATAAGCATAATTTGTATTTAACACATCATGTGTTATACATACTACCAACTGTATATTCATATGTATATATAAATATACATATTAGCATTAAAATGCATATTACCAACTGTATATTCATATGTATATACTATTTAAAAAAATACATAATACAACTGTATATTCATATGTATCTATGAATATACATATTAGTATTTTAAAAAAACAACCGATAATCCATAAAAAGAAGACACTGTTTTTTATATATGTATGTCATAAATCATAAAATGCATATGTTGTATATGTATTCAACATTCCAAAGATTTTTTAAAATTATTGTAACTTGATCTCACTTATAGCATTCATTATCGCATCACACCTTGTTGATATTAGGCCACAGATGGATTTCATCTCTTGAAGAACTTGCTTCAAAATAAATAAATTATATATGAAAACAAAGCAATTCAAAAATTAAAAACAAATTGCCTCATTGCGAAACTTGTGAAACACTTTCTCTGAAACAAAATCATCTTTATCTCCAGAACTGTACAAAGACGAATCAGGTGACTCAATCGGAATAGATTTCTTGCTTGTTGACCGGTTTATGTCCTTCCTCTTTGAAGACAATTTCTCTTTTTGTTGAATCGGCATAAAAATTGGAGTCCTGACAGAAAGCTTCTTTGCAGCACGAGGTGGAGGGGTCCTTTTTGGTGTCTGCCTTTTCAAACCTTTATGTTGTTGCTTCAACTTTTTCTTGACAGGTGAAGATGATGAATCACCATGATGTTTTCTTTGGGTGATTGAATATTTTTTTGGATGTGACAGATCCTGAAAATCATCATCCGAATTGACCTCATCATCTTTGTGACTTACACCTACAGGAACAACCTTCTTGGGTATCCGAAAGCATGAAATCTCCTTTCGTGTTGGCTCAATATTCATAAAAGAAACCTACAATTATATTGCATCCTCATCACAATTTATTTTTAGATGGTAACACCAATGATAGTTGGAACATAAATCACTTACATTAGAAAACATTTAACCTTTACATACATGCCTAATCATTGACAAATATATTTTGTATATAAACATATGCATAAACATTAAACGCATTTACAAATAATAACATAAAGAACAAAAGATATAAAGTTAACTGACCTTGACATCTGCTTCATTAAACATGCTTTCCTTAAGAGATTAGTATCGTGGACGGGGAGCATTTTTTTTCCAATTCAAAAGACGGAGAATTTGGTTGTCCACCCTTGAAGCAACATTACGAGGAACAGTGGAGAAACACTCGTACAACCAAATTTGTATGGCAAGAGGCATTTCATGTAGCATATAAAATTTGCTTTTCGATTTTAACTTTTTATTCAAGCTCTTTGCTAATTCCTCAAATGCTATAGACCCCCAAGGATAATCACTGTAGTGACCACTCTCAACTAAATTAAAATGTAGCCGTGGAATAACTACAGTATCAACAACAGACAACAAAAATGCATGAATAAAATAGAGATTAGCTAACTTCACGACATCTTCATCATTGTCTTTTCCCCATATTTTTTCAGAAAAAGCAGCAAATAATTCTTTTTTTTGAATATACTTTGCACCACCAAAATAGTCCTCAATAAGTCTATTCGGAAGATCCCCATCAAACACAAAATTGTCCTTGTTTGAAACACAATTCAAACCAGTAACCACAATAAACTCTGTAGGACTGAAATGAAGATTTGTGCCCTTCGCACGAATTACTATGGCATTTGCAGTGCATTCCTTAGTCTCAAGTGATATAATACATCTTCCAAACTGCGCTTGAACCACAAAACTCTTTTTCTTCATGAAGACAACAAATATGCTATTATTACAAAAGATATTATACTGATTCTTCGCTAAAGTTGACTTAATGCGATGTTCAATGTCATTGACAGTATGGCATCGTATATGTGGAGTAAATTTTGGCAATACTCTTACCATGTATATCTGATCACGCAAAATCTATACACCATAAAATACAATTATATATCAAAACAGTGACATATATGTATTTATGAAATACAACTTAAAGTTACATTATACCTAAATTAAATCTAAAAAGGAAAAATTCATATGTATTTTATTTATACATAACTATGTTGAAAAATCATTCAAATTAACAAGAAAAAGTACATGACTTTTTCTAAATCAAATTAATAAAAAATACATGTCAAACGAGTGAGAATTATGTATTTACAGAATACAACTAATTATAATAAACATATAGATATGTATTTTATGAATACAACAAGTATATACAAATTATAAATTTCAGAAAAATACAAATAATTAGGGGCTACAATTTCATATCTTTACAACCTTAAGAAATTAAAATATCACAAATACATATAATTAGGGGCTACAATTTCATATCTTAACAACACAATATACACTAAAATTTCAAATTATAAAGAAACAGAAAAATAAATACATACCTAATAAATTGTATATAGAAAATACATCTATGACCATGTTTTCAAGAAAAATACAAAATTTAAAAAATAGAAACATACCTCCTCCACTTTCTCTTCTTTTGATTCACAATCAGATGAAACAGGACTTGAAATTTCACTACATTCACCTTTTTCATCTGGCTTTGTCTTTTTCATTGATTTTTGAATTTTTGAGGTTTTTGGGGATGAAGGTTTTGTCAAATCTTTTCGCTTCATTTTTTTCACAATATTTTTTGGATTGGTACAATACTTCAATCTTGCTCCTTCACTGCTAACACCTTCCTTAGGCTGAATATTAGAAGAACCCAAGTTAAAAACTTCATCTTGAGTTAAGCCAAGACTAAAAGATGAGAGTTCATCGGAAACTAAATCCATCGATTTATTACCACTAACTGAAATACTACCCTTTACATGTTGTGCCATTTTATTGAAAAATCAAAGATTTCAACACAAACTCAACAAAAAAAATCAAACCCTAATTGACGAAGAAGAAGAAGAATGAAAAATTGAAAAAAAATCGACATTAAAACAAATAAAAGACTTTATATCAATAATATAACATGCATTAATTGAAAAAATAAACTTACCTTAAAAGTTGGATACAAAGTTTATCAAGATTTTGAGAGAAAAAAATAAAATTTAAAAAAAAAAAAAAGAGTTGGAGGGAACTGAAATTGGAATATGGCGTGAAAAAGGGGGAAGGTAAAAAAGTTGAGTTAATGTCACGCGCTTTTTCCAATGTAAGGTAAAATATTGTTAGTTTTGTTATTAGTTGTAATTTTTAAAAACTATTGCTATAAATTGTAATTAATATCTTAAGGTTGTTAGTTTATGTAATTTTTCCTATTTTAAAATATTACTAAAATACACGTTTATCTCCCAACGTTTAATGCAAAGTTTGTTTTACAATATATATGATAATTTTAAATGGCACACACATACTCATTAAAGTGCCCAATGACCACTAGTTAACATTAAAGTGTCTAATTTATAAGGTTAATCAAGTTTAAGAGGCTATGTAGGCAATTAATCATTTATTTATAATTAAATTTTTTTTTTTAAATTTGTCATCCGGTGTCCGCTACTCATGTTAGAGTTTGATTAATTTGAATTTTCGCCGGGAGGTCCTTCTATGGGGGTAAAGCGCTTCCTACCAAAGGTGACTCCATATTTAGGACTCGAACTCGAGATTTCTGAATAAATATGGAGAAGTACTTACCACTCTATCAAAACCTTTAGGGTTCGTTTGGTAGAGTGTATTGGAATGTTAATGCATACATTAGTTTAATGTGTATTAGTAGTACCTTGTTTGATATATCTTTTTACCCTATGTATGCATTAGTTATACACTCTATTGTGTATTGAGGTGTGTATTACTAATACCTCAAAATCCATGACATTAGTAATGCAACGGATCTAATGTATGCATTAATATGCTTAAAGACCCTATTACCCTTCAAAAAAAATTTCACATCTTTTCCAATATATATATAGAGGGTATTATGTAAAAAAAAAATTTTGTTTTAGAAATTATGTGATTCATGTTTTTTTTTAATACATCGGACCAAACACTGCATAAGAAAAATACAAGCATAACTAATGCAAGCATAACTAACACAAACATTACTAATACACCATATTTTATATTATTCTTATACACTCTATCAAACGATCCCTTAGTGTTTTAAAACTAAAATCTTATTCGGTCCTAACAATTTATTGAATTTGGAATATATGCATGTATGTAAATGCCGTGTATTATATAGATTATTATTTTCGTAAATCAGAACATCTTCAGTGAGTAATAGATTACCTTCCAAAAATAGTGAATCAAGATTGGCTATTGATCTTTTTTCAAGTCCTTGAGAAATGTCCAAATTAAATTTTTAATAGAGACACTTAATTTGCAGGAAATCAGATTTAATTACTGCTATTATATCAAGTCTTCAAATTAAATTTTTTAATAGAGATAGATACTTATCATTTTTTAGGAAATCAGATTTAACTATTGATATATTATGTCAAGTCTTTAAAGAAAGGTCCAAATTAATTTTTTTAATAGAGATAGATACTTATCATTTTTTAGAAAATCAGATTTAACTATTGATATATTATGTCAAGTCTTTAAAGAAAGGTCCAAATTAAAATTTGATTAAGATACTTATAATTAGCCTAACTTGTATATAAACATGGAGAGTGTGCCCAAAAAACTCATAAATCATATACACTACATTGTTTTTAATTGGTGATAGAAAAATGGCAATGTCTCCAAAAACTTTTTTTGATCTTTCTTGTTCTTGCTGCCACTGTATTAGGTATCTTTTTTTCTGCAATAAATTATTATAGTCAAATTGTATGGGGTTCAAATATACAATTTGTTGTAATTTTAGTAAAATTTTGCACATAAATTTATACTATTAGTTAAAAATTAACACTGCATCCATCCTTAGTAATTATTATTACTAATGTTTTTATTTATATTAAATAAAGTAAAATTAACTCTTACAAATCTCTGAGCATTATAGTTATATTTTTTTTTGGTAAAGAAGGAGCATTAAATTAAATTGCACAGTTTGTTACAAGCATAGCCCACTAATCAGTCGGGCTCAAAAACATCCGCATCGAAATCCTGATAGTTAATACATAGGTTAATGTTTCTGCTAAATTGAGTTCCTAAAATGTCTGCCCAGACATGCTCTAGTGCATACATAGGCCGAACTGCTAAAATATGGGTGTTGCCAAAAATTTTCATCCTTGCTCCTTCCCTTGATTGAGAGTCTGTCACTTGGTTCTGCTCCCTAAAATAGTGTTTCACCAGTGGAAGTCCCACCCTTTTCAGCACAGACCTACAAGCATCAATGATTGGGTTATAGTGAAGATTTTCTATTTAAGCATGTGGATTCTCTTTTTAGAATCAACATTAATTTCAAGAGGATAGAGGTTGTTAGCTTCTGCTAACTTCAGGCCTTCCAGAAGAGCAATCAACTCCATTTGGTTTTTGATTGCTTTGGAAATCTCTTACAGAACCCCAATATCTAGCCCCCCTTGTCTTTTCTAATTGTGCCTCCTATACCTTCAATTCCGGAATTTCCTAGGCATGAACCATCGGTATTAAGTTTATTGGAGCCTCTTGAAGAGGTGTTTTATTTAATGGAAACAATGATGGTTTGGGGGGCTTGAGTCTGTGGAGTGTTATTCAGGTAAGTAAACTCCACAGTTGCAGCATATGCATTCTCAAACTTTGGTAAAGCATTGAAATTGTGAAAAACATTCTCATTCCAACATTTTCAAATCCCCCAAAGACAAAAAACAGTTAAGACATCAAGACTAATGTGGTTGTCAAAAGGAGTGTTACGAAAACAGGTCTTGGTCTCATCAAGCATGTCATCATCTGTGGTATTTGGGAGGTTGGGTCTTGGGCATCCCATTTTAGTGAATAGGCATGTCCAGATGACAGATGTCTAAGGGCAATCCAAGAACAGGTGGACAATGATTTCAGGAATGGTATTACATTTCCAACAGTTGAGCTGTATAGGCACTCTCATCTTGTTGAGGGTAAAGTTACACGATAACCTATTATGATTGAGAAGCCAAAGAAAGTGTTTGATCTTGTTGGGAATTTTCATGGCCCAGATCCATTTGAATTCTTTAGAGTTGGTGTGTTTTTTATTTCTAGTGCTGATAAGTATATAAGGGCTACTACTGGTAAAGATGCCATTGAGAGTTAATCCCCGCATAGGGTAATCATTGGGAGTCCTAGTAGTAGGGAAGAATCTGCTTTGGATAGTGGAGAGAGGAAACTCAAATGGGAGGGAAGAGAAGTCCCAAGTACCATTCCTCCAAATATCTGAGACTTTGATTTGGTGGAGATTTCTAGTTGCAGGTCTCTAAATAGTATTAGAGAGAGGCTTAATGTTAGGTAACCACTTATCAATCTAGAAATTAACTTGGTCTCCCTTTGTAACACCCCAATTTTCTGAACCGGAATGCTACACGGTGCTCATGACCTCGAAGGACCACAAGCTAACCCATGAATGATATCTGTACCTGTATACTGCATAATATATCATAAAATACGGAAACATGAACATGAAAGGCCATAAGGTTCGAACTAAATAAACGCCAGATAACAAAATATCTGAAAAAGGTATAACAATACCAAAACAAGTCATAAATACTGAAAATAATGAGATCTGAATATCTAATTGACATCTAGTCTGAAAGCCTCTAACTGAACTGAATAAGGAGTTGAAGGAACATGTCTCCAACTAACTCCATCTAGCAATTGAATAGTAAATGTAGAAATAATCATATCATCCTCGAATGAGAAGGACTCACTGCAATCTCTGAACACTGGAATGCTACTGCTGATCTGGAGCACGTGCCTCTGAACCTATGGTGTAACATAATAGAAAGCACCATAGCGCAAATGCGTCAGTACGTCTGAATGTACTGAGTATACGAGTGAGGTAGGCTAAATGCAAAGGGTTATATGCATGAACAATGCTGACTAATATGAACGTGAGAATACATACATGCATACATAACATTAACTGAACTCGTGGAGATACTGACTACTGAGTCTGAATACTGACAACATGAGTGTACTGATACTGAGATACTGAATAGATGAACGATAATTTTTTATAGTTCGAATTATGAAGAACTGGTCTGATTAACTGTGTTTAACAGTCCTGAAATTGAGTACTGATAGTATAAGTTCTGAGAACTGGTAATAATGCTAACATGAGTGACTGTATCTGACAATCCTGAATCTAATGGAACTTTCTGAGTCCCGTGCTGTATCTGACAGTCCTGATATACTAAAATCTGAAGAACTATCTGTGTTCTTTACTGAGACTGGGTGACTGTAGCTGACAGTACTTAAATCTGTAACTGAAACTGTGGGAAGTAGTTGTTTAACCGACATGCCACAATAACGCATATATCTAAGTTGGGGTCCAGTCTCTGCCCCAACTGGAGGGGTGTCAATACCACGCCACTGGTAAGGACAGCTATGAGTGACCCTTATCTGGCAGGTACTCAAATGAGAACGGTGGGAACCCTAAACTGATAGGTTAAGCCACCTCATCAACCCTAATCTGACAGGTTAAGATGTATCAACCTACGCAGGCTACGTAGTTCTGGAACACAAGGATGACTGCTATGAATCACACCCTAAATTGGTAGGTGAGTTCCCATCCTTGGGTTCACTCGGTGCTAACTTCTACTCCCATCTGAAGAGACTGAACATGAATAACTAAAATGAACTGATTCTGAGTTTACTAAGTTCCGTAGCTGACGGAATATACTGATGTATGAGGATTTACAGAGAGTACTATAGTTACTGAGATTTTACTTGGAATACTGTGGAATTCTACTTTATATCTGAATAAGGATGACTCTACTAGCTGATGAGGTTACTGAGGTTTTGAAGTGAATACTACTGATACATGATAACTAGCTGAGAATACTACTCTTTCTGAGTACTGAGTTCATGAGATTTTTGAGAGTACTGAATTATGGAGATTACTGAGGTTACTAAGAGCACTAGAATTTCTGAAGCTTCCGATACCACTAAGTACTGAGATTACTGAGATTTACTGAGATTAACTGGGTTACTGAACTTTCCTGAGTCACATGACTGACTGAGTTCTATGGAACATGGCATGACTGAGAGTATCGTGAAACATGACATATCTCTAGGCACACATCTATAGTTTTCGGGTAAGAATACCCCCGGGACTCGATGGAATGAAACTGTCTCACACATGACACGACTTGATCACAAGATCGGAGTCCACAATTCACAATATCATAAGTAGGGGATATTATACTTCATGTATTTATTCAACATCTAAAACATAGTAGGGGAAAGCATGGATATATTTCATATACATAATTCATATCTCCATTATCATACTTGCTTCATTCCAAAACAATAACAACACATAAATATCATGGAAATCCATATTGAAGTGTATAACTAACATGGACTTGTCATTTAGATATCATTGAATCATGTAAATATGAATTTGTAGCATCCGAGGCACTTAATCAAACACCTTGCATGCATTCTTTAAGGTATAGATGGATTTCATACTTGCATCATATCAAACCACCCAAAGTTTGTGTTTTTCAACTAACAACCACATATATTCCATGAAAACACCTTTAGATATCATCTTGAAACTTAAACAACAATCATCAACAAGTACATGCTCATATCACCATAAAAAGTTTACAAAATAACATTTAAAAACATGATTCTTGAGCTATATGAACGAATTGAATCCATAGATGAACACTACGCATACCTTAGATTAAGAATTCGTGAAGATTGACGGTGAAATTTCCTTGAAATAGACTCTTCTATGAAAACCCTAGGGCTTGTTCTTGAGAGTTTTAATCTTGTGAGGAAACCCTAATCTTGTGGTTGAGAGTGTATGAGAGAGCTTTTTGAGATGTTTAACTAAAGAGAATGGATGATAATACGCTCCTTGAGGGTTATAAGTCGTGGAAAGTGAAAAAAAAAGACCAAAACACCCTTACTAAAATAAATTCCTAGTTGCTGAAAATCATAGCTGACGATATTTGTGAAAAGGCGTAAAAGATGTGACAAGTCATTAAAAATGTCGTCACACAGGAGCTGGAATTGATGGTTTCTGCCTAAGTCTGACGACAATTTTGACAAGGCATCACAAATGTGGTAAGCTACCACGAATGTCGCCACTTAGGAGCTGATTTCTGCCTAAGGCTGACGACTTGCGTGATAGGGCGTCACAAATGTGGTAAGCTACCACGAATGTCGTTACTTAGGAGCTGGTTTCTGTCTAAGGCTGACGACCTTCGTGATAGGGCGTCACAAATGTGGTAAGCTACCACGAATGTCGTCACTTATGAGCTGGTTTCTGCCTAAGGCTGACGACCTTCGTGATAGGGCGTCAGAAATGTGGTAAGCTACCACGAATGTCGTCACACTGTTTCCAACCTGACATGCTGGAGTAAAATAGGAATAACTCTTTGCTACGATATTAGATTTAGAAGAAATTGGTATTGTTGGAAAGATAATTAAATTATATATCTGTTGAAAGGTCATGAGCTCAAAAATTCCAAGTATAATGAGAGATATGATCGTTTGAATTTGACTATACCAATATCCTTCTCAAGAATTCAATCGGTAAGGAATATTTTGATTCGTCTGATAGCTGGGAGTTATTTGAAGCCTTAATATACATCTAGCTTACTCATAAAACTAAAAAATAACCATGATATACTATGCATGAGCTTGGTACATGACTCTAATACTGGTTTGGATTTTTCGGGGTATTACACCCTTGTTGGTGATCCAAAGGGTGGCTTCTTTGCAAATTCTTTTTTCATTAATGATGCATTTTCATGTTCTAGAAACCCCACTTTTGTTGTTAATTTGGGAGTATGTGTTGACTAAAACCCTTGACCAGAGAGTCTGGGTTTTTTAATGAGCCTCCAGGCTAGAGAGGTGTGCATAGAAGTGTTCTTTAGACTAACCTTTTGAATTCCCCACCCTCCCATGTATTTGGGTTTAGTGATCACCTCCCAGCTGAGCATATGCATTTTTTTTTAGCATCAATGGTGTCCCAAATGAAATTCCTTTGGATTTTGTTTATGTGATAGTTGGCTCTGTGGGGAATAGGGGTGTATTGCATAACATGGTTAGGAATGATGTTAAGAGAGGCCTTTGCAATAGTGATTCTACGAGACTACAACTCAACTTGCTTAATAGGTAAATATATATATATATATATATATATATATAAAATTATTTTCGATAAAAATTTTGATCTTATCACTAATGAAGCGCATTTAATGAGAGGTTGTGTATCTGATGAACATTGTTATGATTCATGTTCCACATATTACAGTAAAGTATGCCTAGATATTACTAGCAATAATGCATGTAAAGCTTTTTGCTCAGGACGATTTGGAAGAATTTGTGATGCAAGATGTATGATAGATGACAAAGATCTTGTTTGTGAATGTCTCCTTCCAGAAGATGAATGTCCCTAAAATTAAGTAAGGGTTGCATTTAATTTGTTTTCCTTTTCTCTTTTGCTATTTTTCTTGAAATAATTAATTTCCTACCTTTTAATAATTTGAATTCTTATAATGCAAACTAAAAATAATTAGTTTAATAATTTTACTATTATAAATTAAAAAATTTGTGTCGTTAATGTTATAAAGACTATTTCAAAATTTTACTACTAGATGTGTTAGCTGTGACCCAAAAAAAAGGATTATGATAGAAAATTAACCCACAGTACTTTAAGTGTCTTATTTTATTTTTAAAAATAAAAAAATCATCAAATAATCATTTTCTCTACCGTTGTCTTTTTTCTTTATTTTTTGGTTAAAAGGAGAATTTACTTATTTAACAACTATAATGCCGAATCAATCATTAGATAAAAGAAACTGATCGAATTTTGGGCCTCCCATAAGGTGATCACTTTAGTTTTAAAAAGTAGTAGAAAAAAGAATGAATAATTTGGTCCTTATACGTCTAAATTTAATGAAAATTTATGTTCAAAAAAGACAACTTAATACGCTAAGGTTTTCGCTTTACGCTGAATTCAAGAAAATATCCGATCATAAAAATTTATTATATGCAATCTTAACTTATACTGCAACAGATAATTTTCAATGCTTGACGCATAAATCACGTCCTATCGAAACTCACATCAATATGGGGTGTAAATCAGAGACATTTTTGACTAAGTAAAAGCATCACTTTGATTTTTCATTTAATTTTAAAGCCATATTTATAATTTTTTTAATAGACATATTTATAATTTTTGATTTACTGTCCAAGATAATTTTTTTCTTTTTAAAAAGATTATATGGCTATTAATTTTTTTTTTAAGATTATAAATCTGGCTATAAAAATTTTTGGAAAGTCATATTTATAATTTTTTATTAACTGTCCAAATTAAGATTTTAATAGCCATATTTATAATTTTTTTATGATATCAGAATTAACTGTTAATAAGTCAAGTTTTTAAACTTATAATTAGCCTAACTTGTATATAAATATGGAGAGTGTTCATTGTAAACTCACAAGTCATTGAGACTACATAAATTACTCTTTCTTTCTCTTTATTTTTTTAATCGGTGATAGAAATATGACTATATCCTCAAAAATCTTTGTGATCTATCCTGTCCTTGTTGCAATTGCATCAAGTATCCTTATTTTTTCAAGTAAAAGAATTATTATATCCAATGACATAGAACCAATATTTAAATTTTGTTGGCTTAATCTTTAAGTTGTTATGCTAAATTTATATTCTTAAAATTTTAGGCAAAGGTATACTATTTTTTGTATTTTTGATGAATTTCTACACATATATTTATATATTATTAGTCAAAAATACTAAGTTCAAATGAATACAGTGTTACAATATCACATCTATCCATAATAATTATACTGTTAAATTCTTTATTTATTAGTTAACTTGTGCACATCTCCAAGCATTATAGTTATATATGTACAACTCATAAATCTAAACTATTAATTAAAATGCTAGTTCATTTAATTTTGTCACTAACCATTGTGTATATAATGACAGGTTGTTTAGCGCAGGACAAATGTACATGTTCCAATTATTATAATAAAATATGCAAAGACCTATCTTTTGCTGCTAATCGTGTATGTGAAGGCTTTTGTACTGAACGATTTGAAAAAAATATGTGGAGCAAGATGTGTACAAGATGATGATATTATTTGTGAATGTATTATTTCAGAAGATATATGCGGCTAAAATTAAGAATTATAAATCTTTAATTTAATTTTCTCGAAATGATGATTAATTTCCTGTACCTTTGAATAATATCAACTATTATAATAAAAATATAACATACTATCTTTTTCGTCTTCATAGTTGTCATCCTTTTCTATTATTATTATTATTATTATTATTATTATTATTATTATTATTATTAAGTTTAATTTATGTTTAACTCAATTAATAAAGTTATGTTTGAGCATGGTTATGCGCAACATATGAATTCTGAGAAACATAGAATCTGAAGCGAAAAATTACAACTTTGAATTGATGGACAAACTATCTATTTGAATGACTTAATTATTTAACGTCAAATAATTAGATATTTGTAAAATCTGAAAACTTGAACAATTAAAATTAGTTAGTGAATGGAAAGAGCTAATGGATGAACATCACACATACCTTTAATACTTAAATCTTGAAAGAGAACAACTTTCTTGAAAGCTTCTTTGGATTGGAACAGTGGAGTTCTTGGTTTTCTTGAAAGGGAAGGAAGGGAATTGATGAACTTGGGGGATGATTAGGGTTTATTTTTGAGAGAAAATTAGAGAATATGGGCATATAATGCCCTAATTGAAGCCTTAAGTCGTGTTTTTATGAATTTCGTTGAGGTGGAAAAAGACCCAATTGACCCTCACTCATTTAAACCAAAAATTCATAACTGGAATGCGGATTAAAGGCTCATCGCGATGCGGTCTTATCTCGGTGGCTTACTAGTTATGACGAAAATGATCATAACTTTTTGCTCGGGTATCGTATTAAGGCAAAATTGGTATTGTTGAAAAGATAATTCAATTCTCTACAATTTAGTGGGTCTTGAGCTTAAAAATTCCACGTATATCAAAAGTTATATACGTTCAAAATAGATCCTTGTAGAATCGAATACCAAACATTGGACGAATCAAAGGATTTTAGCTCAACTTTGTTCTAAGTGATTTCTATGAACATTCCTCTCGTACTTCACACACTAGGATAAAGATCATGACACATGCATTCAATTATGAATCAAGAATTGGACGAAAACACCTTCTCCGCGATGCGATAAGGGCCTCATCGCTATACCACCGTGACACGCCACAATCGCAGTGACGTTCTGTAATAGAAATCCAAAAGTGCCCCAATTCTCGTCCGAAAAATCAAAAACTTTCACGAGACGTGCTTCTTACACCCCTGAACATGAAATAACTCAAAAACTCACATCTCGGGGTCGGAAAGGTCACTTTAAAAATTAACGAAATTAAGAGGCCAAAAATAAAACTAAGTCCCCAACACTAAGCTAAATTTTTAGATTTTTAGCCTCATATGCATGCACTATGAGCTGAATTGGGATAAGAAAAGTACGGGGTATTGCACAAACTCTTTTTTTCTCCTTTATATGTAATTCATTGTAATTATTTGTTTGAATGACGATAACCTTAATTAATTAATCTGAATGAATCACCATCAAGCTGCTATTTAATTTTGTTTTCAACTTGTATTTTTTCTCAAACTATGTATCATTATTTTCACAAGTATAATAATTTAAAGTTGGCAAAACGAGCTCTTGCTACTTCTCCTTGAAATGAGCTAATATTTGAAAACTCTACAAGAATGACATTCACTTTTGTTTATGTGGCCAATAGTTCATTTGAGTTGAAGCAACTTCCTTTTAAAAATTAACTTTCCTCAAGAAATCAAACATGTTTTCTATTAATTAGTTGAGTATTCATTTTGATCTAGTATCTATTTGAAAGATCTTACTTCTTCAAAAAAGAAACTAGCAACTAATTTGATTCTATTATTTCAAGAAAATCACTTCAAGTTAAATAGATTTTCTTCATGAATAATGTAGATGCTAGTTTTTGTGAAATGCTTTGGATAATTCCAAAACTTAAAAATTTAGAAACTTTTTAACAAAGTCAGTCAATTATCTTTTAGTCAACTATTTTTATAAACGTTCTTGAGTGTCTTAAAAATCTCCACAAGATGTTACCAGAATCCTTACTCATTTTCTCTCACTTTAAGTGTTTGTTTTTATTTTTAATTTTTTTAAAATTCTTTTAAAGTTTGCTTAATATTTTTTGTAAGAATCGAGTGGCGACTCTGTCTTTTCTTAAATTATTTTGAAATTTTCTTTAAGTTTTGAAATAGTTTAATAAGACAAAAATCATTTTCTTTTTTAAATGAAATTCCAAAAAGAAATAAAACAATAAGGTTGAATGGACTTAAATAAAATATTTTTTTGTAAGAATCAAATGGCGACTCTGTCTTTTCTTAAATTATTTTGAAAATTTCTTTAAGTTTTGAAATAGTTTAATAAGACAAAAACCATTTTCCTTTTTAAATGAAATTCCAAAAAGAAATAAAACAATAAGGTTGAATGGACTTAAATAAAATATTCGATATATATATATATATATATATATATATATATATATATATATTATTGCAGACAACCATAACACAAATAGATAATAAAACAAAAAATAAATTCATATATAGAAACTGTTATTAAAAGAGAAGAAGACAAAATAATAATAGAAAGAACAAAATAGCATGCTTAACATAATTAAAGATGCCCGTCATTCTTTTCTCCATCATTGTAGTCATTAGAATCAATTTCAGTTTCAACATTTTCATTAAGTTGTTTAGCCCTTTTGTCCAGCTGGATCTTCTTAACAACAAATAGATTCATCAACGCTCTAATTTCTCTAACCTCAAGTTCATCAAATCTTTTTCTTTCCTCGATAAGTTGATTGAAATTGTACTTCATTTCCTTCTTCTCAACCATTTGCTCAAGTTGATTAATTTTACCTTCCTTAGCCTTCAATACCGACTGAAGGAAGTCTTCATGTTTGACCAACTTAATTGAGTGTCGCTTGTCAGAGGAAGCTAGATAGTTCTTCACCCTATCCGTAGCTTGGGTTAGAGATGGCCAAGAAAAAATATTCTGATCTCCAGGAGTAAAAACAAACATACCAATTTTGATATCACATAAAATTTCTAAATGTTTTGCTTTGTTACATAGTGATTCTAATCTTTTATCTAGTAGGACTTTTTTCTTTCTCGGATTGACAATCCTACTAGGCCTAACCCCCATTTTTGTCATATTTAGATATGCGAGAATCAAAGAATGTAATATCTGAGTGATAATCACTCTCTGAATATAAGATAATAGTGCTTCGCTAATACATATATATAGATCTATGGTAGGACTACATACCTAAATGCTTATAAGTCAGTTAACATAATTTGGTCAAATTTAGGAAAAGTCTAACTATACGATCCGAATTTTAAGGTATTTATTCATTATTTTCTTAGATGTAGTTACAATCCTAAAAATCATTCTTTAACTTGGTGATTAAATAATTTTATTTCCATAATAGCTATCCGAGATGATCGGATTCATTTTGGAAAGTTTTTCATTTTTGAAAATTGGAAATTTGGATGAAAGTCAACATATTGATTGACGAGGCTGGAAGTCACAATCCAAAATCTCAAGTCATTTCGGTACCTACTATAACCTGCTACTAGGTAAGCCAATATCATAGTACAGAACAACAAGTAACAGGCTAACAGGTGAAGGCAAAAGAGCAAGGTAAAAATAGTAAATAAGACGACTAATAGAAAAAGTATACGAAGCATGCACACAAATAGCCGGGAAAAGAACAAAATATACAAAATGAATCCCCAAGACCTAGTATAATAAGTACAAGAACTATTAAGCATTAGGAGTACTAGACAAGTGTAATATATACATAATAGTCTAAATAAGGCGCAAAATAAGACTAATTCCACAATAGAGGGAGATAGGTCAACTCCAGATGCTAAAAGCTCGCCCTAATCTTCGATCAACAACTCTACATGAAGGTGACGTCAACAATGGTAACTCGTACTAGGATTTGCATTAGAGAAAAAGATGCAGAAGTGTAGGTATCACAGGACGATAGAGCTCAATTAAGGCAAAAACGTTATAAAGTGTGACTATACACTAAAGGTAAGATAAGAGGAGTCCCAAAGAGAATAATAGGCGAAATCTAGACAATTATGAGAACATAAGTAAATAACTCAAACAGTAATACATGAATAATATATAATTCTCCTCCCAACATATCACGATCCGAACTAAGGCCTGGCCATGATAGGTATCTCAAGTTCAATAAGGACCGGAGATCACCCCATTTGCCTAGTTAAACGGAACACAATTCAAGTATAGCAGCGGAATTTCTAACATATCACAAGATAGACAATTATGGCTCAAAAGAAGTCTAAGAATTCAACAATCAATCCCAAGTCCATAGTAATTCACAAAGTTTCTAAATAGAACCATATCAATTTAATTTGGTACATGCCCCCGACGATAGCCAAAACTAGACCAAAAAAAATATATGATATGAGGAAACCAAATAATGAAATGAAGTCTTCCTAAGCATGGAATCTCACCACTTCAATCTGACTCATGAGCTATCCCACGATCACCTAGTCACTGCGCATGAAAAATAGAAGTATTTTCGATTCCTGCATCACGTGGGGATACACCGTCCGAATACGGTTAATGGCATGAGCCCTAGCATGTAACTCAGAGAATAGTGATATAATATGCCATGATCAATAATTTCAAAATCAGTCCAAAATCCAAATGCACATAAGCATACGCATATACATATAAATATATAACATGTTGGGGTAGAAAACAAGGCTTAGTATGAAAGTAAAACATTATCCTGGACGATGTAGCTCAAATGTAATAAACAAGAACCCATGGGCTATATGAATTCAGCTCCCCCTGCTGAAAGGGCCCTTGTGCATGTTAGCCGTACGAACCGGAGGTATCAAGGAAGATCAGGGAATACCCCAACCCTACGTCAACCTAAGATACAAATATATATCAATAGTATGAACCATATACACAGGTTATCAAGACCAAACCTCACTTCGGTGAATATGAGTTTCTTAAGTCATCCAAGACCCATACCTTCACGGCTTAGCTACATAACCCCTATTAGGCCCAATTTATAATAAGTTCACATAACCCATTCATTACCCAAGGAATTTACCATTAATGGCACACTACTGGTATCGACATACTGTATGCTTGCAAGCTCATAATTATGACATTATAATTCTATTATTTTGGAGGAATGCCTCGACCCCTTTTTGTTCATTAAATCAAGTTGGAGGAATGTCTCGACCTCCTTTAGTTTATCAAATCAAATTTGATGATTTCCTCGACCTCCTTTATTCAAGTTTCAAACCAAAACATGACCAACAAGGCCTTTAAAATTCATGTTTACAAATTTAATTATTCATGCAATGCAATAGTATAGGTCAGTAAGTCAAACCAAGTGAAAAATCATATTTCAAAATCAATTTCACAAGTGGATTGATGGAACACAATTATCCAAGATCAATTTCAAGTGGATTGATGGAACACAGTTATCCAAGATCAATTTCAAGCCCAAAAATATCAATTTGGGGGAATACCTCGACTCCGACTCAATGAATCATCAATTGAGGTGCCATACACACTGTCTCTAACTGAAGATGCCATAACATCACGAGCTGATCTAAATGAGCTGAATGACTGGAAATCCCATGTTGGAGATACTCTCTAGACTAGTAGTCGGTCTCTCTGCAGTTGAAGCAAACTTCTGACGCACCAACATGGCGAGTAACAAACTGATCCCAAATTTTGCGTTCTCTAACACTATTAGAGTCCAAATATCAAATTCGAGCTAAATCTGAGTAATGTGGAGTCTTATACTATCATTGAAAGCTTGGGTCTGAAAAAGTTTAAAGTGGGTAGAAAGATTTGAAGTCTTGGGTGAGGAATTTGAGCAAAATAATGTGTGGAATGAGTTTAGAATGATGAAAGATGCATAGGATCGAATTTTTAACTCATTCTGAGCTAAGGTGTTATTGGTGTGTTCTTGAGAAGATTGTTATCTTCATATTGAAGTTCATCAAAAGTAAGTGTTTGATCCAAAAAGAAGGAAGAAAAAAAGTGGAAAAGTGTTGTACTAAGACATTTATTAGTTATACACAGACAAAAAACATACCAAACAAGGTACTAGTAGTATACATTAACTAATGCATGCATTATATTTTACAATACACTCTACCAAATGATCCTTTAGTGAGTAATTAATTAACCTTCTAAAAAGAGTAACAATCAAATTTGACTCTTGATATTATCCCTAAATCTTTAAAGAAACCGTCCAAATTAAGATTTTAATAGAGTTACTTATCAATTTGTAGGATATCAAATTCAACTACTGGTATTATGTTATCCTACAAATTCAACTACTGGTATTATGTTAAGTATTTAAACATTTATATTTTTAAAATTTTGGTCCAAGGTAGACTATTTGCTGTAATTTATGGATTTTGACATATATATTTATATTATCAATCAAAAATACTAGGTGCAGATGAACACTGTGTTACGATATTGCACACATCCTTAGCAGTTATTATTAATATTTTTTTTAAAAAATGAAAAAGGGTCAAAATTATTCATGAATTATTTAAAATGGATCAAAAATATTCCTCTTTAGCTTTTTGGCTCAAATACCCCTCTGTTAAATATTTGGCTAAAAAATGTCCCTCGCTTTAACAGAAGTCCACCAAGGACGCCACCTAAATTTAAAAAAAGCCACGTAGTCATGCCACGTCCCCATCCACGTGTAAAATTTTATTTTTAATTACACAATTTAATTTATTATCCGATCCGACCCCCATAATGAAAAAGACCCAAACCGAAGTGAGATGACAAAGGGTAAAAGAGTCAGGTCCTTCTCTTTCCCTTAATCATTCTTTGTCAAGATCAACTCATCTCCTTTTGCATTATCCAGCAATGCCTCTTCGTCACATCTGCACAACCATTTAGAGAATCCTAAGCCAAATTTTCTTTCTGATAATGGTGAATAAAGAATTATTTCCTACAGTTTTTTTTAAAATAACACTTGTAAGGTGTATCAATTTGACAAACAATCCAGATTTTCTTTTCAGTCTTTTAATGATATTGTCAGTTTTTCATTAAATTGATCTATTCTGTTGCTTGGCTAGCACCTTCTAATTCTACTGTTGCACTGTAGATGGTAAGTTTATCTTTCTTATATAAAAAATGACTGCTATCTTCACGTGGATAGTTGTTCTGTTTTAGAGATTATATGTTCTGGATAATGGCCATACACACAAGAAAATTGATACTATATGTTTACCATTTATGTAAAGGATCGAATATTTTGGTTATTGGGTCGGGTCCAGTTCATTTATTTGATGAATTTTAAAAAGAAATTATACACGTGGGTGGACACATTTCTCTGGAAATAATTAATTTCCTACCTTTTAATAATTTCAATTATTATATTGAAAAGTAAAGTTTTATCCTCTTCGTCTTAATTGATGTCATGTTTCTTTTTATTTGATATTAATGTTACGTTAAATTTGTGCTTATTTCAATCAACGGAGTTATTTTTCAAGTGTGTTTATGAATAAAGAGTTGCTTCAATACAACTAATATAATATCATCATATTGGTACCATTCTAAAAGTGAAAACCAACAAAAGTGAGAAAGTTAAATAATTAAGATATCTATTCAAAGTTGAACGACTTTTTTTCTTAAGCTAAATTAATTATCCTGTGGTAAGGTTTGGACAAGTAATTTCAACTGATTGTGTTTTTATTTGGAAGACAATTTTTTTGTTGAAAATTATTAATGAAAGAGAATATTTTAATGATTGGACAGTGCTCAATTCAATCATGTGATTAAGTGCAAACATGTGAGCATGATCGTATCTTAGTATTTTCCGGTAGACAATATTCTTGGTGTGTGTTCTACATTTTATATTTTGATTACTTTGGCATATCCAATTTTTATTAGAAAGATTATAATGCCAAACTAAGGCTAAATATCAAATGATCAATCTAATACATATTCCACAAACAAGTTAAATACAAGAAAATTGTGTTAACACCACAAAAGGGATTGTCTGCTAGCAGACTAAACCGAGAAAAACAAGATCGAAGATATCAAATTATCCTCATTTATATGTACTAAATCTGTAATGAGTAGAAATCTCACTCACGGCCTAAACAACGAGCAAACATTGGAACATGAGAGCAAGGGATCGATCACCCATGGACGAGTTAAAAGGAGGAAGGGAGGCAAGTGTTAGGGTTTTTGTCCAGATTTTCTTACTATATTTAAGTTTTACTTTTTCCTAAGAGGAAAATAAAAGTTACCATAATTACTTTTACTTTTCTTGAAAGAAAAAAATATAATTCTTTTTCATATTTGGCTAACCTCTTTCTTGGAAGAAAGGTTTTGAACATCTATAAATAGAAGACCCCTTCTCATACCATAACACAATAACATCCACAATGTAGTCATTTAAAGAGTTTTGTTTAGGGGTAGATTTTCTCTCTAATAGTTTTATGTTTTCTTTTATATTAGGTTTTTATATGTAGGTCAATTGGCCAAACTATATAATCATCATGTTTTTAGTATGTTTTTCTTTTCGTCTGATTTATCGTCTCAATAGTTTGCAACTAATAGCTTCCGCATGACGCCCTCTCGATTTCGAACCCAACAGCAAGAACCATGTTTTCAGAGATCTAATTCACTCCGATTCGAATCTTATCTGAACTGCGAGAATAATTTATTAAGTTTTGCCATAAGGGGTGATTCTCCGAATGGAACGGGGCCAAGCCTTTAATTAGGTTGTTCAAGCTAAGTAGGTTGGGTGACAGATCGATCGTAGGAACCTAGGCAATAATAAAAGACCCTGTTATTTCAACTAGAGGAGCGATCAGTTGGTTTACTAAACACATAAAAAGCTAAAATTGAAAAAAGATAAACGAGGTTTTAGAAGATCCAAATGTACCCAACATATCCTTAGCTAAAAGATGTTGCTCGAAGGGAGAAAATGTTGCAAAAATCATGTTTGATTAGAAATTTAATTAATATAAAAATAAGTATTACAAAAGGTCCTTAATAATTAACAATCGATCATGATATTGCCCTAACTTGATTATTTGTAACTCCTACTTTATCCAACATAAATAAAAGATGATAAAGTAATTAGTTCACGACTACATACGTGTATAAGAATTTGATAAGTTTTTTTTTTTTCAGTGAAAAATGTTACGATTTTGAATGTATGCAAGTGCTCTCGATATTTTAAGATAAGTTTTAAAATGTTAAATTATTCAATTAATTTATTTAATGGACGGTATTTAAGTTTCATTTGTAATAGTTTTCATTTATTAGAAGGTAATTTTACTTCTTTTGTTTTTTGTTCAAAATTATTAATAAGAATAATGTTTAAGTGAAGAGTAAAATAGTCTCGTTCTGAACATAATTAAGTGAAGGGTAAAATAAGTTAAAAACATTCAAATATTTTAAAGGAAAAATTTCAGAAATAGCAATATAGAGTCTTAATTGTAAGTTTTATAGCAACCGTTTCAAAATTACAAAAAGTAGCAGTATGTATTTTATATTTGAGTAAACTGTTGCTAGTTAAATACATATACAATTAAAGATTGTGTTCCTAATATATCTCCAATCTGTTTCAGTTTAATATGGTAAAAAATGGTTCCTTAAATCAAGGAACATTTAATTTGACTGATTTCTTAACCTTTTAAAACTCTATTGTTACCACAAATGTTAAATTACATCTTCAAATTCAAATTCAAAAACGGTTTCCATAATCAACTTTTCAATTCAAATTCAAAATACTCATTCAAATTGAAAAATGTTTTTCTTCATTTTTTTTTGTTATGCTGATCGAATAACGTCTTGAAGAAAATAGTAAAAATACAAAGGTGCAAATACAAGTATTTATCAACAAATTAATTTTTAGTTGTCGTTTAAGAAAAATATAATGTGAAATTTGCTGAAGAAATACCTATATTTTTGAAGCAGTCGTAGGTTTGAAAAATTTTTAAATTGTATATTAATTTTAGTCGTACTTGGTGTTATAGTACTTATTTCATATTTATTAATATTTTTATTGTTTTGAAATTTCTGGAGATTGACAATGGGAAGTATAGTTGTTCTTATTAAACACTCTGGTAGATGGACATATGAACAACAATATGAAGATTACACCAGTGATGCGATATTGTTGAGCATAAACTCTACGTATGACCAACTTTACATAGTATTGGCTACTCACATTGATGTTGATTTGACGTACAAATGTATTCAAATCGAGTATCAATTAACAGATAGTGTAGGGAAAATACGTATACGTAATGACATGGGTTTGAGGGTCTATATTATGCAGAAAAAGGAATTGAAGGATATTAGTACTTTGCCTTTGTATGTAAGTGTTTCTGACAAGGAAAATTTCAGCATATTGGTATGTTCATCGTTGTGTACTGGCGAACCTATGAAGATGTTTGTCACTGATAGTAACTTGGTAAATACAAGTACTGAAAGAGTGTTAATTGTTCCTGCTTCAAATCAATGTTTGGATGCATTTGAAATGGATACAACTAGAGTTATTATCTCAGACCCACATCACAAACATATTGAGGTTGATCAAGTTTATATCTTGAAAAGTGTATTAAAATCGGTAATGAAAGATTATACAATTCGAGAGAAGTTTCAATCACTATCTGCACGATTTAGTAAAACATGGTAAGTTTATTGTGACTTTTTTTTTTTTTGCAATATGTGTTAATTGTATTTGAGCATATGTCTTTGTTTTTGTTTGCAGTTATACATTGTTGTGCAGATCCAAAAATTATGAATTTTTATTCCGTGCATCTGCTATCGGCGAATCTACAATGTTTTATGTAAGAGAATTTTTACCTGAACGTACATGTTCGATCAAAGATAAGATTTATCATAAATTGCATGGTACTAGTAAGTTGATTGGTGGTATAGTCAAATCAAAATTAAAATGCCACAAGAGGAAATACAGTCCATCTGATATCAAAAGTGACATGAAGGAAGACATGGGTATGGATTTAACATGTATTATGTGTTGACGATCTAAGGAACAAGCACTTGAAGATTTAAGAGGAAAACCATCAGCATCGTACGGAAAACTACCTTCATACATACATGTGTTGAACACCAGTTATCCAGGTTCACATATAAGAATGAAAAAAAATGAAGACAATGAGTTTTTATATATATTTGTAGCGCTAACTGCATTCATCCAAGGGTTTGATCATTGTAGACCTGTCATAGTAGTTGATGCAAGTCATCTCAAGGGACTTTATACTGACAGTTTCGTAACTGTGTGTACCATGAATAGAGCTGGTAAGATATATATGATAAGTATTTGACTAAAAAATATTTTTCAGCTGTATGTATTTATAATATACATATATGAATTATGTTTATGTGATCAGTGTAAGTTGTATTTGAAAATATATATGTTTAGTAGAGTTTTATTTGTGCACTGGAACTTAAGTAGTTTACTTCACAAATATTTTCAGGTGTATGTATGTATTTATAATATACATGTGCATAATTTACATATGCAATAATTCTATTTGTGCACTAGAAGTTAATTATTTCACTTCACATATGTTTCCAGGTTTATGTAGGTGTTTATAATATACATATGCATTATTATATTTTTAAAAAATCATTTAAGTTTTTTTTTTTTCAACATGCAAGACATATATTTTCTTTGGCTTATGGTGTACTGGACTCTGAAAATGATGCATCTTGGAGGTTGTTTTTCGAGAATCTGAAGGAAGCATACAGTGAAAGAAAAGATATGTGTGTCGTTTCTGATCGTAATGCAAGCATCATAAAAGTTGTCAGTGACGTGTTTAATGAGGTACCACATTATGCATGTATGTGGCATCTATGGGGAAATGTGAATTTTTTTTTCGAAAATCACATAATGCATTATCAGATGTCTTCTATACCATGAAAAAATCATATTTGAAGACTGAATTTCACATGTTAATGGAGAAAGTGGAGACAGTTGATGCTAGAGTGAAGAATTACTTGAAATTGGCTGGTTATGATAAGTTGTCTAGATCGTATGCATCCGTTACTTTGACTTCAAACATTGTCGAGTCCATTAATGTTGCGCTGGTTTCAGCTAGAGAACTACCAATATATGATTTTCTGGAGGAAGTTAGATTGATGTTTGAAAGATGGAACTGTGAAAACAGACAACAAGCATTGTATACTTTTACGGATCTTATTGGTAAATTTCAAGAAATTCTTCAACAGAATGAAGCAGAGTGTACATGTACGAAGGTATGATGAATTTTTTGTAATCATTTTATATATATAATAGTATTTTCATTTTTTATATGAAGTATATATCTTTTTCAAATAATAAATTAAGGAAAATATATTCTGTAAAACAAATACATATGCAGGAAAGAAATACATATTTTCCTGACTTGCAATATACATACATTGAGAAGACTTTTATTTTACTATTTTTTTTTTTTTAATAATTTCAAGTTATACCTACATCAGAGTACATCTATACAGTCCACGACAAGGAGAAACATTTTGTTGTTTTTCATAAGAAAAAAAATGTTATTGCAATGCATTTCAATTGGATGAGATACCGTGTGTTCATGCTTGTGCAGTTCTTGATAGCAAGAATTTCAAGAAGGGACCATATTGCTCTGATCTATACAAGCCAAAAATCGTCTTGAGAACATATGATCTTTCAATTTATCCTCTACCACACAAAGATGATTGGGTGATTCCGAAGGAAATTATGGATGAGATAGTTCTGTCGCAGAAATACATGCGACCTCCTGGAAGACCTCCGAAGAAGGACCGTGGAAAATCCGAACAAGATGTGTTTGGAAAGAAGATAAAAAATTATTGTAGTTCATGTGGATTAAAAGGTCACAATAGGCGTTCATGTAGGAAATACAACAAACGATAACTTGATTGACGTATTAAGTGAATAAACAATTGATGATTTTTTTCATTTATGAAAAATATATGTGATTTTCAATTTTGATAAACATTTTTTATATTATTGTAGTTGTCATTGTTAATTTGGTGATATTATATGTAAGATACTTTAAGCTAAACATAAATCTGAAAAATACATATTATACTCTTTTAAGTACGTATGAACATAGATAAAAACTAATAATAAGTTAACTTACTTATTATTCATAAATATATATGTAAAGGACTAATGATATGAATTATTCCTAAATAAATATGAAAAATTAAATATATATGTAGAACATTAAAGTTACACATTAACAAGAAATGAAAAAATATGTAGAACATTAAACAAACATGATTATGTAGAACACAAATATATATGTAGAACCAATATTAAACTGTAACAAAATAACCAAGAACCAATAGTATATCTTTGAACATTAAAAGTTACTGATTGAAAATAAAAAATATATGTAGAACACAAATATATATGTAGAACCAATATTAAACTGTAACATAACAACCAATAATCAATAGTATATCTTTGAACATTAAAAGTTACTGATTGAAAATAAGAAATATTCAACAACTTGTTTATCCAACTAATGTTAAATAATGTAAACTACAACAAAATAAAAAAAATATCAAATTTCATGAATTTCAGTGTCTTCTGTTAAACCAATTTCACGAGGAGGTATCATTGGTGCTTCATCATCACTTTGTGCATTTTCTTCTTCTTTATTCATACCATAATTTCACAAAATTGAAGCATATCTCGTACGAATCAGATCTGGATCAAAATCAACAGGTGAAACAAGATCTCCAAAGGTGAGACACTCGACATATGTCACCATATATAAACCACAATCCCTGCAAATACATATATAAAGAAATCAATAATCAGTTCTATAAAAATAATATATATGTATATATACAATTGATATGTATATGAATACTTACAAACTGCCACTTGGTTGTTAAGGCAAATCCTCCACAACATAAACATCAAATAGATCCATGTTGTCATAGGATTTGTAATTTGGATGATTAGCAGCATCAATACCCTTCTTCTCATAAAATTTACAACCAACGAGACATATAGGTATAACCTCAGCTAACTTTTCAACTTCAGCAAGTACCCCAGCATCATGACCAGCAGACGAGAAAGAATCATATACATAAATGCATCTATCATTAAAAGATATAACCGCAAGAACCCAATGATGTTTGGCCTTAACGTTGATAGGAATGAAAATATGATCAACCGTATGTCAAGGCACTGTAGCATGCATACGGAATCCATTTATGTACTCATTCAGATGGTATTCCTTTCCATCAGCATTAAGAGAATCATCATCAATTCTATACACAGCTAGCACACTGTTTATAATATTCATGAAATTACAGTCTACAGTGCTGTACTTGTATGAAGTATTCGGATCATACTTAGATTTCTTTCGCAGATAGTAGAAGCATACATCAATATGCTGCATTATGACAAAAAAAACATACTTAAAAGTAAATAGTGAAATTAAAACTCCTAGCAGGTAACACTACATATGTATATATAATATACATATATCAGAGCATATAGAATAAAAGCATATGTATATACAAATATAATTTTTCAACTTCATCATAACAAATAATTACATAGGTATTTACGAATATACATATGTAAAATGAATAAAGTTTCATTTCAAATATAATTTTTTTTCACTTATTAGCAGAACACTTACCTCATCAGACCATGATTGTCCAGGAGTATCCGTAATGTAGAACCAATTCTTATTTTTCACAGCTAAAACTTTAAAATTGATTACTGATATTTTGGACTTGCCCTTCTTATAGTGTTCTTGCTTGTTGCTTCTGTTCAGTTATTAAACATAATGATTCATCATTAACAGAAACTTATATGTAAATATTATTTCAATTAAGTCCTAAAATATATACATTTTTGCATGAAATTTAAGAATATCCACAGACAGCCACTTCAGAAACTTGTTGGTAACTTTAGTGTCTTCTATATCATTAATCGGATGAGATACCAATAGATGCTTCTGATTGAATATTTTGCTCTCCCCTTCTGTAAAATGATATTACATAATAATGAATTAGATGTATTTATATAATACATCTGAAAATTAAAGTGTAAAAAATATATACATAACTGTAGCATATCTATATTCTGAGTACATCAGTAATACATATTGAAGTTATCGAACAACAAAATATAAACATGATTCCAAGCTAACATAAAAATTATGTATTTTAATTGTTTAGAATTAATCCAATTAACATACTTGTCATAACCAAAATCTAATGAATAACAAAAACAACATAACATTAAATACAAATTTTAGTAGTAATCTAAACAAATACATATCTAAAGTTTATCATGTCAAAGAAGTGTCACTAATGTAGTGGTGCATATTTACAGGTTACATGTCATATTTCTTAGCCATTAAAAAATAACAAGAAATTACTATTTTTAAAATATATAAAGTAAAGAAATTTGTTAACCATATTTAACATGTTAGTGTACTTACCAGACGCTGAACCAAAATTCATTGTGAATGGTGACTCTTTGAATCTAGATGGTCGCTTAATCCTTGATACATGTGTGGGCGTTTCTTATGCTTTGTTTGTCGATGGATGTACAATTATACTTCTTTCTTGATTCAAATATGCATTAAGACTCGGTAAAAGCTCATCAGAAATAGTGACTTGTGAGTCTGAAAAATTTTGTTCAGCTTTTCTTTCTTCAGTTAACGCCACATGAATGTGGACCGGAGACTGATTTTGCTGATTCAACTTTGAGTTATCCATATTAAATTCTACTGGATTTAAAATCTTTTCAGCATCACATTCATTATCCTATATATAATATATAAATATGTTATAATGTTGCAACATTAGCAAAATAAATAAAAGCAGAGAATGCTACCTTTGAATCATCTTTTGGTGATTTATTTTTATTCATTTCAGCCTGATAATCTTCTGATGTGTCTACAATCTTTTCAGCATCACATTCATTGTTCTGTATAAAAATGTATAAAAATGTTATAATGTTGCAAAATAGCAAAATAATCAAATGCAGACAATGCTACATTTAACTCATCTTTTGTTGATTTATTTTCATCCATTTGTGAAGGATAATTTGTGTTTTGTATAATAAATATAAAATTCTTGTTAAAGTGATTTTAAAGCAAAAGAAATAAACGCAGACAATACACATTTCCAGTATATCTTGGACTCATCTTCTGCTGATGTATTCACAGTCGTTTCTGCAGCACCTCCTGTGTTCTATATAAACATAGAAATATTTTATTAATCTGAAAGCTTATGAAAATAAATGAAGACATAGAATGCAAATACCGTAGACTCATCTTCAACTCCCAAATTGAATTTTATGAAATCAAGATTAATGCTTCTGTGCACCTCATCTGGAAATGAGAATTGAGAATCTGATATATGTGCTTCGCCGATATTATCATCAATCAATTTTGTGTTCTACAAACCATATTAATACAAATTAAAAAACAACACCAGATGTATTTAACTAAAAAACATCATAGATATATTCAGCATACCGATGATTCACATATATCTCTTGCTTTATGCTGATCAATATCAGTTTTATCATTTCATAAACGATAAAGTCAAGCGTATTAAAATATTATTATTCTACTCTATAAAAAGCATGAAATAAATAAAATGAACTATTTACAGGAACATCATCTTTATCCTCATTATACACCTTCATCAAACTAGCTCTTTGATTTCCGTTGATCTCTTCAGTAACCTGTAGCACATGTATAATTCTTATATGTAAACATAAATGCACATTGTATAAATAAAATACATATGATTGTAAATAATTAACTTACCAATGTGTCTTTAGAATTCTTATAAAGATCATACACAAAATTTGAACTGAATTTATGGTGTGGTGTAGTCTCGACAGCTTCACCCATGGGTGGATTGTCAACTTGATTGTCCTTATTTTTTTTCTGCAAGTTCAAAAAATATTAAAAAATATCAAGAACAATATTAAACTAACTATTTATAATTGCCCAGCATATGTATATATGATTATACATATCATGATTTGGAAAAATACATAATACAAATGTAAAAATACAGTATATATTTCACTTGTCTTTATTCAAACACAACTGTATAAGCATAATATGTATTTAACACATCATGTGTTATACATACTACCAACTGTATATTCATATGTATATATAAATATACATATTAGCATTAAAATGCATATTACCAACTGTATATTCATATGTATATACTATTTAAAAAAATACATAATACAACTGTATATTCATATGTATCTATGAATATACATATTAGTATTTAAAAAAAAATTTCTATAATCCATAAAAAGAAGACACTGTTTTTTATATATGTATGTCATAAATCATAAAATGCATATGTTGTATATGTATTCAATATTCAAAAAAAATACATATTAGTTGAATACATATATGAATATACATATTAGTATTTTAAAAAAAATACCTATAATCCATAAAAAGAAGACACTGTTTTTTATATATGCATGTCATAAATCATAAAATGCATATGTTGTATATGTATTCAACATTCAAAAGATTTTTTAAAATTATTGTACCTTGATCTCACTTATAGCATTCATTATCGCATCACACCTTGTTGATATTAGGCCACGGATGGATTTCATCTCTTGAAGAACCTGCTTCAAAATAAATAAATTATATATGAAAACAAAGCAATTCAAAAATTAAAAACAAATTGCCTCATTGCGAAACTTGTGAAACACTTTCTTTGAAACAAAATCATCTTCATCTCCAGAACTGTACAAAGACGAATCAGGTGACTCAATCAGAATAGATTTCTTTCTTGCTGACCGGTTTATGTCCTTCCTCTTTGAAGACACTTTCTCTTTTTATTGAATCGGCATAAAAATTGGAGTCCTGACAGAAAGCTTCTTTGCAGCACGAGGTGGAGGGGTCCTTTTTGGTGTCTGCCTTTTCAAACCTTTATGTTTTTGCTTCAACTTTTTCTTGACAGGTGAAGATGATGAATCACCATGATGTTTTCTTTGGGTGATTGAATATTTTTTTGGATGTGACAGATCCTGAAAATCATCATCCGAATTAACCTCATCATCTTTGTGACTTACACCTACAGGAACAACCTTCTTGGGTATCCGAAAGCATGAAATCTCCTTTCGTGTTGGCTCAATATTCTTAAAAGAAACCTACAATTATATTGCATCCTCAACAAAATTTATTTTTAGATGGTAACTCCAATGATAGTTGGAACATAAATCACTTACCTTAGAAAACATTTAACCTTTACATACATGCCTAATCATTGACAAATATATTTTGTATATAAACATGTGCATAAACATTAAACGCATTTACAAATAATAACATAAAGAACAAATGATATAAAGGTAACTGACCTTGACATCTGCTTCATTAAACATGCTTTCCATAAGAGATTCGTATCGTGGACGGGGAGCATTTGTTTTCCAATTCAAAAGACGGAGAATTTGGTTGTCCACCCTTGAAGCAACATTACGAGGAACAGTGGAGAAACACTCGTACAACCAAATTTGAATGGCAAGAGGCATTCCATGTAGCATATAAAATTTTTCTTTCGATTTTAACTTTTTATTCAAGCTCTTTGCTAATTCCTCAAATGCTACAGACCCCCAAGGATAATCACTGTAGCGACCACTCTCGACTAAATTAAAATGTAGCCTTGGAATAACTACAGTATCAACAACAGACAACAAAAATGCATGAATAAAATAGAGATTAGCAAACTTCACGACATCTTCATCATTGTCTTTTCCCCATATTTTTTCAGAAAAAGCAGCAAATAGTTCTCTTTTTTGAATATACTTTGCACCATCAAAATAGTCCTCAATAAGTCTATTCGGAAGATCCCCATCAAACACAAAATCGTCCTTGTTTGAAACACAATTCAAACCAGTAACCACAACAAACTCTCTAGGACTGAAATGAAGATTTGTGCCCTTCGCACGAATTACTATGACATTTGCAGTGCTTTCCTCAGTCTCAAGTGATATAATACATCATCCAAACTGCGCTTGAACCACAAAACTCTTTTTCTTCATGAAGACATCAAATATGCTATTATTACAAAAGATATTATACTGATTCTTCGTTAAAGTTGACTTAATGCGATGTTCAATGTCATTGACAGTATGGCATCCTATATGTGGAGCAAATTTTGGCAATACTCTTACCATGTATATCTGATCACGCAAAATCTATACACCACAAAATACAATTATATATCAAAACAGTGACATATATGTATTTATGAAATACAACTTAAATTTACATTATTCCTAAATTAAATCTAAAAAAGAAAAATTCATATATATTTTATTTATACATAACTATGTCGAAAAATCATTCACATTAACAAGAAAACGTACATGACTTTGTCTAAATCAAATTAATAAAAAATACAACTTGATATCAAACACAAACATTAACAGTAAACAAAACAAAAATATATCTATATTTTACATGTCAAAAGAGTGAAAATTATGTATTTACAGAATACAACTAATTACAATAAACATATAGATATGTATTTTATGAATACAACAAGTATATACAAATTATAAATTTCACAAAAATACATATAATTAGGGGCTACAATTTCATATCTTTACAACCTTAAGAAACTAAAATATCACAAATACATATAATTAGGGGCTACAATTTCATATCTTAACAACACAATATACACTAAAATTTCAAATCATAAAGAAACAGAAAAATAAATACATACCTAATAAATTGTATATAGAAAATACATCTATGGACATGTTTTCAAGAAAAATACAAAATTTAAAAAATAGAAACATACCTCCTCCACTTTCTCTTCTTCTGATTCAAAATCAGATGAAACAGGACTTGAAATTTTACTACATTCACCTTTTTCATCTGGCTTTGTCTTTTTCATTGATTTTTGAATTTTTGGGGGTTTTTGGGGATGAAGGTTTTGTCAAATCTTTTCGCTTCATTTTTTTCACAATATTTTTCGGATTGTTACAGTGCTTCAATCTCGCTCCTTCACTGCTAACACCTTCCTTAGGCTGAATATTAGAAGAACCCAAGTTAAAAACTTCATCTTGAGTTAAGCCAAGACTAAAAGATGGAAGTTCATCGGAAACTAAATCCATCGATTTATTACCACTAACTGAAATACTACCCTTTACATGTTGTGCCATTATATTGAAAAATCAAAGATTTCAACACAAACTCAACAAAAAAAAATCGAACCCTAATTGACGACGAAGAAAAAGAATGAAAAATTGAAAAAAAATCGACATTAAAACAAATAAAAGACTTTATATGAAAAATATAACATGCATTAATTGAAAAAATAAACTTACCTTAAAAGTTGGATGCAAAGTTTATCAAGATTTTGAGAGAAAAAAATGAAATTTAAAAAAAAAAAAAGAGTTGGAGGGAACTGAAATTGGAATATGGCGTGAAAAAGGGAGAAGGTAAAAAAGTTGAGTTAATGTCACGCGCTTTTCCCAATGTAAGGTAAAATATTGCTAGTTTTGTTATTAGTTGTAATTTTTAAAAATTATTGCTATAAATTGTAATTAATATCTTAAGGTTGTTAGTTTATGTAATTTTTCCTATTTTAAAATATTACTAAAATACACGTTTATCTCCCAACGTTTAATGCAAAGTTTGTTTTACAATATATATGATAATTTTAAATGGCACACACATACTCATTAAAGTGCCCAATGACCACTAGTTAACATTAAAGTGTCTAATTTATAAGGTTAATTAAGTTTAAGAGGCTATATAGGCATTTAATCATTTATTTATAATTAAAATATTTTTTTTTAAATTTGTCATCCGGTGTCCGCTACTCATGTTAGAGTTTGATTAATTTGAATTTTCGCCGGGAGGTCCTTCTATGGGGGTAAAGCGCTTCCTACCAAAGGTGACTCCATATTTAGGGCTCGAACTCGAGATTTCTGATTAAATATGGAGAAGTACTTACCACTCTATCAAAACCTTTAGGGTTCGTTTGGTAGAGTGTATTGGAATGTTAATGCATACATTAGTTTAATGTGTATTAGTAGTACCTTGTTTAATATATCTTTTTACCCTATGTATGCATCAGTTATACACTCTATTGTGTATTGAGGTGTGTATTACTAATACCTCAAAATCCATGACATTAGTAATACAACGGATCTAATGTATGCATTAATATGCTTAAAGACCCTATTACCCCTCAAAAAAATTTCCACATCCTTTCAATATATATATTGAGGGTATTATGTAATTTTTTTTTTTGTTTTAGAAATTATGTGATTCATGTTTTTTTTTAATACATCGAACCAAACACTGCATAAGAAAAATACAAGCATAACTAATGCAAGCATAACTAACACAAACATTACTAATACACCATATTTTATATTATTCTTATACACTCTACCAAACGATTCCTTAGTGTTTTAAAACTAAAATCTTATTCAGTCCTAACAATTTATTGAATTTGGAATCAAGATTGGCTATTGATCTTTTTTCAAGTCCTTGAGAAATGTCCAAATTAAAATTTTAATAGAGACACTTAATTTGCAGGAAATCCGATTTAACTACTGCTATTATATCAAGTCTTCAAATTAAATTTTTTAATAGAGATAGATACTTATCATTTTTTAGGAAATCAGATTTAACTATTGATATATTATGTCAAGTCTTTAAAGAAAGGTCCAAATTAAATTTTTTAATAGAGATAGATACTTATCATTTTTTAGAAAATCAGATTTAACTATTGGTATATTATGTCAAGTCTTTAAAAAAAGATCCAAATTAAAATTTGATTAAGATACTTATAATTAGCCTAACTTGTATATAAACATGGAGAGTGTGCCCAAAAAACTCATAAATCATATACACTACATTGTTTTTAATTGGTGATAGAAAAATGGCAATGTCTCCAAAAACTTTTTTTGATCTTTCTTGTTCTTGCTGCCACTGTATTAGGTATCTTTTTTTCTGCAATAAATTATTATAGTCAAATTGTATGGGGTTCAAATATACAATTTGTTGTAATTTTAGTAAAATTTTGCACATAAATTTATACTATTAGTTAAAAATTAACACTGCATCCATCCTTAGTAATTATTATTACTAATGTTTTTATTTATATTAAATAAAGTAAAATTAACTCTTACAAATCTCTGAGCATTATAGTTATTTTTTTTTTTTGGTAAAGAAGGAGCATTAAATTAAATTGCACAGTTTGTTACAAGCATAGCCCACTAATCAGTCGGGCTCAAAAACATCCGCATCGAAATCCTGATAGTTAATACATAGGTTAATGTTTCTGCTAAATTGAGTTCCTAAAATGTCTGCCCAGACATGCTCTAGTGCATACATAGGCCGAACTGCTAAAATATGGGTGTCGCCAAAAATTTTCATCCTTGCTCCTTCCCTTGATTGAGAGTCTGTCACTTGGTTCTGCTCCCTAAAATAGTGTTTCACCAGTGAAAGTCCCACCCTTCTCAGCACAGACCTACAAGCATCAATGATTGGGTTATAGTGATGATTTTCTATTTAAGCATGTGGATTATCTTTTTAGAATCAACATTAATTTCAAGAGGATAGAGTTTGTTAGCTTCTGCTAACTTCAGGCCTTCCATAAGAGCAATCAACTCCATTTGGTTGTTGATTGCTTTGGAAATCTCTTACAGAACCCCAATATCTAGCCCACCTTGTCATTTCTAATTGTGCCTCCTATACCTTCAATTCTGGGATTTCCTAGGCATGAACCATCGGTATTAAGTTTATTGGAGCCTCTTGAAGAGGTGTTTTATTTAACGGAAACAAAGATGGTTTGGGGGGCTTGAGTCTATGGAGTGTTAGTCAGGTAAGTAAACTCCACAGCTGCAGCATATGCATTCTCAAACTTGGGTAAAGCATTGAGATTGTTAAAAACATTCTCATTCCAACATTTTCAAACCCCCCAAAGACAAAAAACAGTTAAGACATCAAGACTAATGTGGTTGTCAAAAAGGGTGTTACAAAAACAGGTCTTGGTCTCATCAAGCATGTCATCATCTGTGGTATTTGTGTGGTTGGGTCTTGGGCATCCCATTTTAGTGAATAGGCATGTCCAGATGACAGATGTCTAAGGGCAATCCCATAACAGGTGGACAATGATTTCAGGAATGGTATAACATTTCCAACAGTTGGGTTGTATAGGCACTCTCGTCTTATTGAGGGTAAAGTTACACGATAACCTATTATGATTGAGAAGCCAAAGAAAGTGTTTGATCTTGTTGGGAATTTTCATGGCCCAGATCCATTAAAATTCTTTAGAGTTGGTGTGTTTTTTATTTCTAGTGCTGATAAGTTTATAAGGGCTACTACTGGTAAAGATGCCATTGCCAATTAATCCCCACGTAGGGTAATCATTGGGAGTCCTAGTAGTAGGGAAGAAGCTGCTTTTGATAGTGGAGAGAGGAAACTCAAATGGGAGGGAAGAGAAGTCCCAAGTACCATTCCTCCAAATATCTGAGACTTTGATTTGGTGGAGATTTCTAGTTGCAGGTCTCTGAATAGTATTAGAGAGAGGATTAGTGTTAGGTAACCACTTATCAATCTAGAAATTAACTTGGTCTCCCTTTGTAACACCCCGATTTTTTGAACCGGAATGCTACACGGTGCTCATGACCTCGAAGGACCACAAGCTAACCCATGAATGATATCTGTACCTGTATACTGCATAATATATCATAAAATGCGGAAACATGAACATGAAAGGCCATAAGGTTCGAACTAAATAAACGTCTGATAACAAAATGTCTGAAAAAGGTATAACAATACCAAAACAAGTCATAAATACTGAAAATAATGAGATCTGAATATCTAATTGACATCTAGTCTGAAAGCCTCTAACTGAACTGAATAAGGAGTTGAAGGAACATGTCTCCAACTAACTCCATCTAGCAATTGAATAGTAAATGTAGAAATAATCATATCATCCTCGAATGAGAAGGACTCACTGCAAACTCTGAACACTGGAATGCTACTGCTGATCTGGAGCTCGTGCCTCTGAACCTATGGTGTAACATAATAGAAAGCACCATAGCGCAAATGCGTCAGTACGTTTGAATGTACTGAGTATACGAGTGAGGTAGGCTAAATGCAAAGGGTTATATGCATGAACAATGCTGACTAATATGAACGTGAGAATACATACATGCATACATAACTGTATCTGAACTCGTGGAGATACTGACTACTGAGTCTGAATACTGACAACATGAGTGTACTGATACTGAGATACTGAATATATGAACGATAATTTTTGACAGTTCGAATTATGAAGAACTGGTCTGATTAACTGTGTTTAACAGTCCTGAAATTGAGTACTGATAGTATAAGTTCTGAGAACTGGTAATAATGCTAACATGAGTGACTGTATCTGAAAATCCTGAATCTGATGGAACTTTCTGAGTCCCGTGCTGTATCTGACAGTCCTGATATACTGAAATCTGAAGAACTATCTGAGTTCTTTACTGAGACTGGGTGACTGTAGCTGACAGTACTAAAATCTGTAACTGAAACTGTGGGAAGTAGTTGTTTAACCGACATGCCCCAATAACGCATATATCTAAGTTGGGGTCCAGTCTCTGCCCCAACTGGAGGGGTGTCAATACCGCGCCACTGGTAAGGACAACTATGAGTGACCCTTATCTGGCAGGTACTCAAATGAGAACGGTGGGAACCCTAAACTGATAGGTTAAGCCACCTCATCAACCCTAATCTGATAGGTTAAGATGTATCAACCTACGCAGGCTACGTAGTTTTGGAACACAAGGATGACTGCTAAGAATCACACCCTAAATTGGTAGGTGAGTTCCCATCCTTGGGTTCACTCGGTGCTAACTTCTACTCCCATCTGAAGAGACTGATCATGAATAACTAAAATGAACTGATTCTGAGTTTACTAAGTTCCGTAGCTGACAAAAGATACTGATGTATGAGGATTTACAGAGAGTACTATAGTTACTGAGATTTTACTTGGAATACTGTGGAATTCTACTTTCTATCTGAATAAGGCTGACTCTACTAGCTGATGAGGTTACTGAGGTTTTGAACTGAATACTACTGATACATGATAACTAGCTGAGAATACTACTCTTTCTGAGTACTGAGTTCATGAGATTTTTGAGAGTACTGAATTATGGAGATTACTGAGGTTACTAAGAGCACTAGAATTTCTGAAGCTTCCGATATCACTAAGTACTGAGATTACTGAGATTTACTGAGATTAACTGGGTTACTGAACTTTCCTGAGTCACATGACTGACTGAGTTCTATGGAACATGGCATGACTGAGAGTATCGTGAAACATGACATAGCTCTAGGCACACATCTATAGTTTTCGGGTACGAATACCTCCCGGACTCGATGGAATGAAACTGACTCACACATGACACAACTTGATCACAAGATCGAAGTCCACAATTCACAATATCATAAGTAGGGGATATTATACTTTATGTATTTATTCAACATCTCAAACATAGTAGGGGAAAGCATGGATATATTTCATGTACATAATTCATATCTCCATTATCATACTTGCTTCATTCCAAAACAATAACAACACATAAATAGCATGGAAATCCATATTGAAGTGTATAACTAACATGGACTTGTCATTTAGATATCATGGAATCATGTAAATATGAATTTGTAGCATCCTAGGCACTTTATCAAACACCTTGCATGCATTCTTTAAGGTATAGATGGATTTCATACTTGCATCATATCAAACCACCCAAAGTTCGTGTTTTTCAACCAACAACCACATATATTTCATGAAAACACCTTTAGATTTCATCTTGAAACTTAAACAACAATCATCAACAAGTACATGCTCATATCACCATAAAAAGTTTACAAAATAACATTTAAAATCATGATTCTTGAGCTTTATGAACGAATTGAATCCATAGAGGAACACTACACATACCTTAAATTAAGAATTCGTGAAGATTGACGGTGAAATTTCCTTGAAATAGACTCTTCTATGAAAACCCTAGGGCTTGTTCTTGAGAGTTTTAATCTTGAGAGGAAACCCTAATCTTGTGGTTGAGAGTGTATGAGATGTTTAACTAAAGAGAATGGAAGATAATACGCTCCTTGAGGGTTATAAGTCGTGGAAAGTGAAGAAAAAAGACCAAAATACCCTTACTAAAATAAATTCCCAGTTGCTGAAAATCATAGCTGACGACATTTGTGACAAGGCGTCAAAAATGTGACAAGCCATCAAAAATGTCGTCACACAGGAGCTAGAATTGATGGTTTCTGCCTAAGTCTGACGACATTTTTGACAAGGCGTCACAAATGTGGTAAGCTACCACGAATGTCGTCACTTAGGAGCTGATTTCTGCCTAAGGCTGACGACTTTCGTGATAGGGCGTCACAAATGTGGTAAGCTACCACGAATGTCGTTACTTAGGCGCTGGTTTCTGTCTAAGGCTGACCACCTTCGTGATAGGGCGTCACAAATGTGGTAAGCTACCACGAATGTCGTCACTTATGAGTTGGTTTCTGCCTAAGGCTGACGACCTTCGTGATAGGGCGTCAGAAATGTGGTAAGCTACCACGAATGTCGTCACACTGTTTCCAGCCTGACATGCTGGAGTAAAATAGGAATAACTCTTTGCTAAGATATCAGATTTAGACGAAATTGGTATTGTTGGAAAGATAATTAAATTATATATATGTTGAAAGGTCATGAGCTCAAAAATTCCAAGTATAATGAGAGATATGCTCGTTTGAATTTGACTATACCAATATCCTTCTCAAGAATTCAATCAGTAAGGAATATTTTGATTCGTCTGATAGCTGGGAGTTATTTGAAGCCTTAATATACATCTAGATTACTCATAAAACTATAAAATAACCATGATATACTATGCATGAGATTGGTACATGACTCTAATATTGGTTTGGATTTTTTGGGGTATTACACCCTTGTTGATGATCCAAAGGGTGGCTTCTTTGCAAATTCTTTTTTCATTAATGATGCATTTTCAAGTTCTAGAAACCCCACTTTTGTTGTTAGTTTGGGAGTATGTGTTGACTAAAACCCTTGACCAGAGAGTCTGGGTTTTTTAATGAGCCTCCAGGCTAGAGAGGTGTGCATAGAAGTGTTCTTTAGACTAACCTTTTGAATTCCCAACCCTCCCATGTATTTGGGTTTAGTGATCACCTCCCAGCTGAGCATATGCATTTTTTTTTAGCATCAATGGTGTCCCAAATGAAATTCCTTTGGATTTTGTTTATGTGATAGTTGGCTCTGTGGGGAATAGGGGTGTATTGCATAACATGGTTAGGAATGATGTTAAGAGAGGCCTTTGCAATAGTGATTCTACGAGACTACAACTCAACTTGCTTAATAGGTAAATATATATATATATATATATATATATATATATAATTATTTTCGATAAAAATTTTGATCTTATCACTAATGAAGCGCATTTAATGAGAGGTTGTGTATCTGATGAACATTGTTATGATTCATGTTCCACATATTACAGTAAAGTATGCCTAGATATTACTAGCAATAATGCATGTAAAGCTTTTTGCTCAGGACGATTTGGAAGAATTTGTGATGCAAGATGTACGATAGATGACAAAGATCTTGTTTGTGAATGTCTCCTTCCAGAAGATGAATGTCCCTAAAATTAAGTAAGGGTTGCATTTAATTTGTTTTCCTTTTCTCTTTTGCTATTTTTCTTGAAATAATTAATTTCCTACCTTTTAATAATTTGAATTCTTATAATGCAAACTAAAAATAATTAGTTTAATAATTTTACTATTATAAATTAAAAAATTTGTGTCGTTAATGTTATAAAGACTATTTCAAAATTTTACTACTAGATGTGTTAGCTGTGACCCAAAAAAAGGGATTATGATAGAAAATTAACCCACAGTACTTTAAGTGTCTTATTTTATTTTTAAAAATAAAAAAATCATCAAATAATCATTTTCTCTACCGTTGTCTTTTTTCTTTATTTTTTGGTTAAAAGGAGAATTTACTTATTTAACAACTATAATGCCGAATCAATCATTAGATAAAAGAAACTGATCGAATTTTGGGCCTCCCATAAGGTGATCACTTTAGTTTTAAAAAGTAGTAGAAAAAAGAATGAATAATTTGGTCCTTATACGTCTAAATTTAATGAAAATTTATGTTCAAAAAAGACAACTTAATACGCTAAGGTTTTCGCTTTACGCTGAATTCAAGAAAATATCCGATCATAAAAATTTATTATATGCAATCTTAACTTATACTGCAACAGATAATTTTCAATGCTTGACGCATAAATCACGTCCTATCGAAACTCACATCAATATGGGGTGTAAATCAGAGACATTTTTGACTAAGTAAAAGCATCACTTTGATTTTTCATTTAATTTTAAAGCCATATTTATAATTTTTTTAATAGACATATTTATAATTTTTGATTTACTGTCCAAGTTAATTTTTTTTTTTTTAAAAAGATTATATGGCTATTAATTTTTTTTTTAAGATTATAAATCTGGCTATAAAAAATTTTGGAAAGTCATATTTATAATTTTTTATTAACTGTCCAAATTAAGATTTTAATAGCCATATTTATAATTTTTTTTATGATATCAGAATTAACTGTTAATATGTCAAGTTTTTAAACTTATAATTAGCCTAACTTGTATATAAATATGGAGAGTGTTCATTGTAAACTCACAAGTCATTGAGACTACATAAATTACTCTTTCTTTCTCTTTATTTTTTTAATCGGTGATAGAAATATGACTATATCCTCAAAAATCTTTGTGATCTATCCTGTCCTTGTTGCAATTGCATCAAGTATCCTTATTTTTTCAAGTAAAAGAATTATTATATCCAATGACATAGAACCAATATTTAAATTTTGTTGGCTTAATCTTTAAGTTGTTATGCTAAATTTATATTCTTAAAATTTTAGGCAAAGGTATACTATTTTTTGTATTTTTGATGAATTTCTACACATATATTTATATATTATTAGTCAAAAATACTAAGTTCAAATGAATACAGTGTTACAATATCACATCTATCCATAATAATTATACTGTTAAATTCTTTATTTATTAGTTAACTTGTGCACATCTCCAAGCATTATAGTTATATATGTACAACTCATAAATCTAAACTATTAATTAAAATGCTAGTTCATTTAATTTTGTCACTAACCATTGTGTATATAATGACAGGTTGTTTAGCGCAGGACAAATGTACATGTTCCAATTATTATAATAAAATATGCAAAGACCTATCTTTTGCTGCTAATCGTGTATGTGAAGGCTTTTGTACTGAACGATTTGAAAAAATATGTGGAGCAAGATGTGTACAAGATGATGATATTGTTTGTGAATGTATTATTTCAGAAGATATATGCGGCTAAAATTAAGAATTATAAATCTTTAATTTAATTTTCTCGAAATGATGATTAATTTCCTGTACCTTTGAATAATATCAACTATTATAATAAAAATATAACATACTATCTTTTTCGTCTTCATAGTTGTCATCCTTTTCTATTATTATTATTATTATTATTATTATTATTATTATTATTATTATTATTATTATTATTATTATTATTATTATTAAGTTTAATTTATGTTTAACTCAATTAATAAAGTTATGTTTGAGCATGGTTATGCGCAACATATGAATTCTGAGAAACATAGAATCTGAAGCGAAAAATTACAACTTTGAATTGATGGACAAACTATCTATTTGAATGACTTAATTATTTAACGTCAAATAATTAGATATTTGTAAAATCTGAAAACTTGAACAATTAAAATTAGTTAGTGAATGGAAAGAGCTAATGGATGAACATCACACATACCTTTAATACTTAAATCTTGAAAGAGAACAACTTTCTTGAAAGCTTCTTTGAATTGGAACAGTGGAGTTCTTGGTTTTCTTGAAAGGGAAGGAAGGGAATTGATGAACTTGGGGGATGATTAGGGTTTATTTTTGAGAGAAAATTAGAGAATATGGGCATATAATGCCCTAATTGAAGCCTTAAGTCGTGTTTTTATGAATTTCGTTGAGGTGGAAAAAGACCCAATTGACCCTCACTCATTTAAACCAAAAATTCATAACTAGAATGCGGATTAAAGGCTCATCGCGATGCGGTCTTATCTCGGTGGCTTACTAGTTATGACGAAAATGATCATAACTTTTTGCTCGGGTATCGTATTAAGGCAAAATTGGTATTGTTGAAAAGATAATTCAATTCTCTACAATTTAGTGGGTCTTGAGCTTAAAAATTCCACGTATATCAAAAGTTATATACGTTCAAAATAGATCCTTGTAGAATCGAATACCAAACATTGGACGAATCAAAGGATTTTAGCTCAACTTTGTTCTAAGTGATTTCTATGAACATTCCTCTCGTACTTCACACACTAGGATAAAGATCATGACACATGCATTCAATTATGAATCAAGAATTGGACGAAAACACCTTCTCCGCGATGCGATAAGGGCCTCATCGCTATACCACCGTGACACGCCACAATCACAGTGACGTTCTGTAATAGAAATCCAAAAGTGCCCCAATTCTCGTCCGAAAAATCAAAAACTTTCACGAGACGTGCTTCTTACACCCCTGAACATGAAATAACTCAAAAACTCACATCTCGGGGTCGAAAAGGTCACTTTAAAAATTAACGAAATTAAGAGGCCAAAAATAAAACTAAGTCCCCAACACTAAGCTAAATTTTTAGATTTTTAGCCTCATATGCATGCACTATGAGCTGAATTGGGATAAGAAAAGTACGGGGTATTGCACAAACTCTTTTTTTCTCCTTTATATGTAATTCATTGTAATTATTTGTTTGAATGACGATAACCTTAATTAATTAATCTGAATGAATCACCATCAAGCTGCTATTTAATTTTGTTTTCAACTTGTATTTTTTCTCAAACTATGTATCATTATTTTCACAAGTATAATAATTTAAAGTTGGCAAAACGAGCTCTTGCTACTTCTCCTTGAAATGAGCTAATATTTGAAAACTCTACAAGAATGACATTCACTTTTGTTTATGTGGCCAATAGTTCATTTGAGTTGAAGCAACTTCCTTTTAAAAATTAACTTTCCTCAAGAAATCAAACATGTTTTCTATTAATTAGTTGAGTATTCATTTTGATCTAGTATCTATTTGAAAGATCTTACTTCTTCAAAAAAGAAACTAGCAACTAATTTGATTCTATTATTTCAAGAAAATCACTTCAAGTTAAATAGATTTTCTTCATGAATAATGTAGATGCTAGTTTTTGTGAAATGCTTTGGATAATTCCAAAACTTAAAAATTTAGAAACTTTTTAACAAAGTCAGTCAATTATATTTTAGTCAACTATTTTTATAAATGTTCTTGAGTGTCTTAAAAATCTCCACAAGATGTTACCAGAATCCTTACTCATTTTCTCTCACTTTAAGTGTTTGTTTTTATTTTTAATTTTTTTAAAATTCTTTTAAAGTTTGCTTAATATTTTTTGTAAGAATCGAGTGGCGACTCTGTCTTTTCTTAAATTATTTTGAAATTTTCTTTAAGTTTTGAAATAGTTTAATAAGACAAAAATCATTTTCTTTTTTAAATGAAATTCCAAAAAGAAATAAAACAATAAGGTTGAATGGACTTAAATAAAATATTTTTTTGTAAGAATCAAATGGCGACTCTGTCTTTTCTTAAATTATTTTGAAAATTTCTTTAAGTTTTGAAATAGTTTAATAAGACAAAAACCATTTTCCTTTTTAAATGAAATTCCAAAAAGAAATAAAACAATAAGGTTGAATGGACTTAAATAAAATATTCGATATATATATATATATATATATATATATATATATATTATTGCAGACAACCATAACACAAATAGATAATAAAACAAAAAATAAATTCATATATAGAAACTGTTATTAAAAGAGAAGAAGACAAAATAATAATAGAAAGAACAAAATAGCATGCTTAACATAATTAAAGATGCCCGTCATTCTTTTCTCCATCATTGTAGTCATTAGAATCAATTTCAGTTTCAACATTTTCATTAAGTTGTTTAGCCCTTTTGTCCAGCTGGATCTTCTTAACAACAAATAGATTCATCAACGCTCTAATTTCTCTAACCTCAAGTTCATCAAATCTTTTTCTTTCCTCGATAAGTTGATTGAAATTGTACTTCATTTCCTTCTTCTCAACCATTTGCTCAAGTTGATTAATTTTACCTTCCTTAGCCTTCAATACCGACTGAAGGAAGTCTTCATGTTTGACCAACTTAATTGAGTGTCGCTTGTCAGAGGAAGCTAGATAGTTCTTCACCCTATCCGTAGCTTGGGTTAGAGATGGCCAAGAAAAAATATTCTGATCTCCAGGAGTAAAAACAAACATACCAATTTTGATATCACATAAAATTTCTAAATGTTTTGCTTTGTTACATAGTGATTCTAATCTTTTATCTAGTAGGACTTTTTTCTTTCTCGGATTGACAATCCTACTAGGCCTAACCCCCATTTTTGTCATATTTAGATATGCGAGAATCAAAGAATGTAATATCTGAGTGATAATCACTCTCTGAATATAAGATAATAGTGCTTCGCTAATACATATATATAGATCTATGGTAGGACTACATACCTAAATGCTTATAAGTCAGTTAACATAATTTGGTCAAATTTAGGAAAAGTCTAACTATACGATCCGAATTTTAAGGTATTTATTCATTATTTTCTTAGATGTAGTTACAATCCTAAAAATCATTCTTTAACTTGGTGATTAAATAATTTTATTTCCATAATAGCTATCCGAGATGATCGGATTCATTTTGGAAAGTTTTTCATTTTTGAAAATTGGAAATTTGGATGAAAGTCAACATATTGATTGACGAGGCTGGAAGTCACAATCCAAAATCTCAAGTCATTTCGGTACCTACTATAACCTGCTACTAGGTAAGCCAATATCATAGTACAGAACAACAAGTAACAGGCTAACAGGTGAAGGCAAAAGAGCAAGGTAAAAATAGTAAATAAGACGACTAATAGAAAAAGTATACGAAGCATGCACACAAATAGCCGGGAAAAGAACAAAATATACAAAATGAATCCCCAAGACCTAGTATAATAAGTACAAGAACTATTAAGCATTAGGAGTACTAGACAAGTGTAATATATACATAATAGTCTAAATAAGGCGCAAAATAAGACTAATTCCACAATAGAGGGAGATAGGTCAACTCCAGATGCTAAAAGCTCGCCCTAATCTTCGATCAACAACTCTACATGAAGGTGACGTCAACAATGGTAACTCGTACTAGGATTTGCATTAGAGAAAAAGATGCAGAAGTGTAGGTATCACAGGACGATAGAGCTCAATTAAGGCAAAAACGTTATAAAGTGTGACTATACACTAAAGGTAAGATAAGAGGAGTCCCAAAGAGAATAATAGGCGAAATCTAGACAATTATGAGAACATAAGTAAATAACTCAAACAGTAATACATGAATAATATATAATTCTCCTCCCAACATATCACGATCCGAACTAAGGCCTGGCCATGATAGGTATCTCAAGTTCAATAAGGACCGGAGATCACCCCATTTGCCTAGTTAAACGGAACACAATTCAAGTATAGCAGCGGAATTTCTAACATATCACAAGATAGACAATTATGGCTCAAAAGAAGTCTAAGAATTCAACAATCAATCCCAAGTCCATAGTAATTCACAAAGTTTCTAAATAGAACCATATCAATTTAATTTGGTACATGCCCCCGACGATAGCCAAAACTAGACCAAAAAAAATATATGATATGAGGAAACCAAATAATGAAATGAAGTCTTCCTAAGCATGGAATCTCACCACTTCAATCTGACTCATGAGCTATCCCACGATCACCTAGTCACTGCGCATGAAAAATAGAAGTATTTTCGATTCCTGCATCACGTGGGGATACACCGTCCGAATACGGTTAATGGCATGAGCCCTAGCATGTAACTCAGAGAATAGTGATATAATATGCCATGATCAATAATTTCAAAATCAGTCCAAAATCCAAATGCACATAAGCATACGCATATACATATAAATATATAACATGTTGGGGTAGAAAACAAGGCTTAGTATGAAAGTAAAACATTATCCTGGACGATGTAGCTCAAATGTAATAAACAAGAACCCATGGGCTATATGAATTCAGCTCCCCCTGCTGAAAGGGCCCTTGTGCATGTTAGCCGTACGAACCGGAGGTATCAAGGAAGATCAGGGAATACCCCAACCCTACGTCAACCTAAGATACAAATATATATCAATAGTATGAACCATATACACAGGTTATCAAGACCAAACCTCACTTCGGTGAATATGAGTTTCTTAAGTCATCCAAGACCCATACCTTCACGGCTTAGCTACATAACCCCTATTAGGCCCAATTTATAATAAGTTCACATAACCCATTCATTACCCAAGGAATTTACCATTAATGGCACACTACTGGTATCGACATACTGTATGCTTGCAAGCTCATAATTATGACATTATAATTCTATTATTTTGGAGGAATGCCTCGACCCCTTTTTGTTCATTAAATCAAGTTGGAGGAATGTCTCGACCTCCTTTAGTTTATCAAATCAAATTTGATGATTTCCTCGACCTCCTTTATTCAAGTTTCAAACCAAAACATGACCAACAAGGCCTTTAAAATTCATGTTTACAAATTTAATTATTCATGCAATGCAATAGTATAGGTCAGTAAGTCAAACCAAGTGAAAAATCATATTTCAAAATCAATTTCACAAGTGGATTGATGGAACACAATTATCCAAGATCAATTTCAAGTGGATTGATGGAACACAGTTATCCAAGATCAATTTCAAGCCCAAAAATATCAATTTGGGGGAATACCTCGACTCCGACTCAATGAATCATCAATTGAGGTGCCATACACACTGTCTCTAACTGAAGATGCCATAACATCACGAGCTGATCTAAATGAGCTGAATGACTGGAAATCCCATGTTGGAGATACTCTCTAGACTAGTAGTCGGTCTCTCTGCAGTTGAAGCAAACTTCTGACGCACCAACATGGCGAGTAACAAACTGATCCCAAATTTTGCGTTCTCTAACACTATTAGAGTCCAAATATCAAATTCGAGCTAAATCTGAGTAATGTGGAGTCTTATACTATCATTGAAAGCTTGGGTCTGAAAAAGTTTAAAGTGGGTAGAAAGATTTGAAGTCTTGGGTGAGGAATTTGAGCAAAATAATGTGTGGAATGAGTTTAGAATGATGAAAGATGCATAGGATCGAATTTTTAACTCATTCTGAGCTAAGGTGTTATTGGTGTGTTCTTGAGAAGATTGTTATCTTCATATTGAAGTTCATCAAAAGTAAGTGTTTGATCCAAAAAGAAGGAAGAAAAAAAGTGGAAAAGTGTTGTACTAAGACATTTATTAGTTATACACAGACAAAAAACATACCAAACAAGGTACTAGTAGTATACATTAACTAATGCATGCATTATATTTTACAATACACTCTACCAAATGATCCTTTAGTGAGTAATTAATTAACCTTCTAAAAAGAGTAACAATCAAATTTGACTCTTGATATTATCCCTAAATCTTTAAAGAAACCGTCCAAATTAAGATTTTAATAGAGTTACTTATCAATTTGTAGGATATCAAATTCAACTACTGGTATTATGTTATCCTACAAATTCAACTACTGGTATTATGTTAAGTATTTAAACATTTATATTTTTAAAATTTTGGTCCAAGGTAGACTATTTGCTGTAATTTATGGATTTTGACATATATATTTATATTATCAATCAAAAATACTAGGTGCAGATGAACACTGTGTTACGATATTGCACACATCCTTAGCAGTTATTATTAATATTTTTTTTAAAAAATGAAAAAGGGTCAAAATTATTCATGAATTATTTAAAATGGATCAAAAATATTCCTCTTTAGCTTTTTGGCTCAAATACCCCTCTGTTAAATATTTGGCTAAAAAATGTCCCTCGCTTTAACAGAAGTCCACCAAGGACGCCACCTAAATTTAAAAAAAGCCACGTAGTCATGCCACGTCCCCATCCACGTGTAAAATTTTATTTTTAATTACACAATTTAATTTATTATCCGATCCGACCCCCATAATGAAAAAGACCCAAACCGAAGTGAGATGACAAAGGGTAAAAGAGTCAGGTCCTTCTCTTTCCCTTAATCATTCTTTGTCAAGATCAACTCATCTCCTTTTGCATTATCCAGCAATGCCTCTTCGTCACATCTGCACAACCATTTAGAGAATCCTAAGCCAAATTTTCTTTCTGATAATGGTGAATAAAGAATTATTTCCTGCAGTTTTTTTTAAAATAACACTTGTAAGGTGTATCAATTTGACAAACAATCCAGATTTTCTTTTCAGTCTTTTAATGATATTGTCAGTTTTTCATTAAATTGATCTATTCTGTTGCTTGGCTAGCACCTTCTAATTCTACTGTTGCACTGTAGATGGTAAGTTTATCTTTCTTATATAAAAAATGACTGCTATCTTCACGTGGATAGTTGTTCTGTTTTAGAGATTATATGTTCTGGATAATGGCCATACACACAAGAAAATTGATACTATATGTTTACCATTTATGTAAAGGATCGAATATTTTGGTTATTGGGTCGGGTCCAGTTCATTTATTTGATGAATTTTAAAAAGAAATTATACACGTGGGTGGACACATTTCTCTGGAAATAATTAATTTCCTACCTTTTAATAATTTCAATTATTATATTGAAAAGTAAAGTTTTATCCTCTTCGTCTTAATTGATGTCATGTTTCTTTTTATTTGATATTAATGTTACGTTAAATTTGTGCTTATTTCAATCAACGGAGTTATTTTTCAAGTGTGTTTATGAATAAAGAGTTGCTTCAATACAACTAATATAATATCATCATATTGGTACCATTCTAAAAGTGAAAACCAACAAAAGTGAGAAAGTTAAATAATTAAGATATCTATTCAAAGTTGAACGACTTTTTTTCTTAAGCTAAATTAATTATCCTGTGGTAAGGTTTGGACAAGTAATTTCAACTGATTGTGTTTTTATTTGGAAGACAATTTTTTTGTTGAAAATTATTAATGAAAGAGAATATTTTAATGATTGGACAGTGCTCAATTCAATCATGTGATTAAGTGCAAACATGTGAGCATGATCGTATCTTAGTATTTTCCGGTAGACAATATTCTTGGTGTGTGTTCTACATTTTATATTTTGATTACTTTGGCATATCCAATTTTTATTAGAAAGATTATAATGCCAAACTAAGGCTAAATATCAAATGATCAATCTAATACATATTCCACAAACAAGTTAAATACAAGAAAATTGTGTTAACACCACAAAAGGGATTGTCTGCTAGCAGACTAAACCGAGAAAAACAAGATCGAAGATATCAAATTATCCTCATTTATATGTACTAAATCTGTAATGAGTAGAAATCTCACTCACGGCCTAAACAACGAGCAAACATTGGAACATGAGAGCAAGGGATCGATCACCCATGGACGAGTTAAAAGGAGGAAGGGAGGCAAGTGTTAGGGTTTTTGTCCAGATTTTCTTACTATATTTAAGTTTTACTTTTTCCTAAGAGGAAAATAAAAGTTACCATAATTACTTTTACTTTTCTTGAAAGAAAAAAATATAATTCTTTTTCATATTTGGCTAACCTCTTTCTTGGAAGAAAGGTTTTGAACATCTATAAATAGAAGACCCCTTCTCATACCATAACACAATAACATCCACAATGTAGTCATTTAAAGAGTTTTGTTTAGGGGTAGATTTTCTCTCTAATAGTTTTATGTTTTCTTTTATATTAGGTTTTTATATGTAGGTCAATTGGCCAAACTATATAATCATCATGTTTTTAGTATGTTTTTCTTTTCGTCTGATTTATCGTCTCAATAGTTTGCAACTAATAGCTTCCGCATGACGCCCTCTCGATTTCGAACCCAACAGCAAGAACCATGTTTTCAGAGATCTAATTCACTCCGATTCGAATCTTATCTGAACTGCGAGAATAATTTATTAAGTTTTGCCATAAGGGGTGATTCTCCGAATGGAACGGGGCCAAGCCTTTAATTAGGTTGTTCAAGCTAAGTAGGTTGGGTGACAGATCGATCGTAGGAACCTAGGCAATAATAAAAGACCCTGTTATTTCAACTAGAGGAGCGATCAGTTGGTTTACTAAACACATAAAAAGCTAAAATTGAAAAAAGATAAACGAGGTTTTAGAAGATCCAAATGTACCCAACATATCCTTAGCTAAAAGATGTTGCTCGAAGGGAGAAAATGTTGCAAAAATCATGTTTGATTAGAAATTTAATTAATATAAAAATAAGTATTACAAAAGGTCCTTAATAATTAACAATCGATCATGATATTGCCCTAACTTGATTATTTGTAACTCCTACTTTATCCAACATAAATAAAAGATGATAAAGTAATTAGTTCACGACTACATACGTGTATAAGAATTTGATAAGTTTTTTTTTTTCAGTGAAAAATGTTACGATTTTGAATGTATGCAAGTGCTCTCGATATTTTAAGATAAGTTTTAAAATGTTAAATTATTCAATTAATTTATTTAATGGACGGTATTTAAGTTTCATTTGTAATAGTTTTCATTTATTAGAAGGTAATTTTACTTCTTTTGTTTTTTGTTCAAAATTATTAATAAGAATAATGTTTAAGTGAAGAGTAAAATAGTCTCGTTCTGAACATAATTAAGTGAAGGGTAAAATAAGTTAAAAACATTCAAATATTTTAAAGGAAAAATTTCAGAAATAGCAATATAGAGTCTTAATTGTAAGTTTTATAGCAACCGTTTCAAAATTACAAAAAGTAGCAGTATGTATTTTATATTTGAGTAAATTGTTGCTAGTTAAATACATATACAATTAAAGATTGTGTTCCTAATATATCTCCAATCTGTTTCAGTTTAATATGGTAAAAAATGGTTCCTTAAATCAAGGAACATTTAATTTGACTGATTTCTTAACCTTTTAAAACTCTATTGTTACCACAAATGTTAAATTACATCTTCAAATTCAAATTCAAAAACGGTTTCCATAATCAACTTTTCAATTCAAATTCAAAATACTCATTCAAATTGAAAAACGTTTTTCTTCATTTTTTTTTGTTATGCTGATCGAATAACGTCTTGAAGAAAATAGTAAAAATACAAAGGTGCAAATACAAGTATTTATCAACAAATTAATTTTTAGTTGTCGTTTAAGAAAAATATAATGTGAAATTTGCTGAAGAAATACCTATATTTTTGAAGCAGTCGTAGGTTTGAAAAATTTTTAAATTGTATATTAATTTTAGTCGTACTTGGTGTTATAGTACTTATTTCATATTTATTAATATTTTTATTGTTTTGAAATTTCTGGAGATTGACAATGGGAAGTATAGTTGTTCTTATTAAACACTCTGGTAGATGGACATATGAACAACAATATGAAGATTACACCAGTGATGCGATATTGTTGAGCATAAACTCTACGTATGACCAACTTTACATAGTACTGGCTACTCACATTGATGTTGATTTGACGTACAAATGTATTCAAATCGAGTATCAATTAACAGATAGTGTAGGGAAAATACGTATACGTAATGACATGGGTTTGAGGGTCTATATTATGCAGAAAAAGGAATTGAAGGATATTAGTACTTTGCCTTTGTATGTAAGTGTTTCTGACAAGGAAAATTTCAGCATATTGGTATGTTCATCGTTGTGTACTGGCGAACCTATGAAGATGTTTGTCACTGATAGTAACTTGGTAAATACAAGTACTGAAAGAGCGTTAATTGTTCCTGCTTCAAATCAATGTTTGGATGCATTTGAAATGGATACAACTAGAGTTATTATCTCAGACCCACATCACAAACATATTGAGGTTGATCAAGTTTATATCTTGAAAAGTGTATTAAAATCGGTAATGAAAGATTATACAATTCGAGAGAAGTTTCAATCACTATCTGCACGATTTAGTAAAACATGGTAAGTTTATTGTGACTTTTTTTTTTTTTTGCAATATGTGTTACTTGTATTTGAGCATATGTCTTTGTTTTTGTTTGCAGTTATACATTGTTGTGCAGATCCAAAAATTATGAATTTTTATTCCGTGCATCTGCTATCGGCGAATCTACAATGTTTTATGTAAGAGAATTTTTACCTGAACGTACATGTCCGATCAAAGATAAGATTTATCATAAATTGCATGGTACTAGTAAGTTGATTGGTGGTATAGTCAAATCAAAATTAAAATGCCACAAGAGGAAATACAGTCCATCTGATAGCAAAAGTGACATGAAGGAAGACATGGGTATGGATTTAACATGTATTATGTGTTGACGATCTAAGGAACAAGCACTTGAAGATTTAAGAGGAAAACCATCAGCATCGTACGGAAAACTACCTTCATACATACATGTGTTGAACACCAGTTATCCAGGTTCACATATAAGAATGAAAAAAAATGAAGACAATGAGTTTTTATATATATTTGTAGCGCTAACTGCATTCATCCAAGGGTTTGATCATTGTAGACCTGTCATAGTAGTTGATGCAAGTCATCTCAAGGGACTTTATACTGACAGTTTCGTAATTGCCCCTCACTCATTTAAACCAAAAATTCATAACTGGAATGCGGATTAAAGGCTCATCGCGATGCGGTCTTATCACGGTGGCTTACTAGTTATGACAAAAATGATCATAACTTTTTGCTCGGGTATCGCATTAAGGCAAAATTGGTATTGTTGAAAAGATAATTCAATTCTCTACAATTTAGTGGGTCTTCAGCTTAAAAATTCCACGTATATCAAAAGTTATATACGTTCAAAATAGATCCTGTAGACACCTAATTTCGTCCCTCCCCGATGTCGTTTTTACCTATTGTTATTTTTATCCTACCGCGTACCCTCACCCATGTTATTATACCCGCACAAAATATAAAAAAATAAATAAATAATAAGATAACAAATCTTATCCTAACTAATTCTATCTTATCCTAACAACCTACCCAATCAAAATAAACCACACCACCCTATACCCTACCCCACCTACCCTACCCCAATACCCAAAACACAATATATATACACAGATACACACAAAATAAAAAGAGGGAACAGTAACCCAAAAGGAGGAAAACATCTGAATTTAGTTTTTCTTTCTTTCCTCTCTCTAAACTCTCTCTCTCCGATCTCTCTCTACTCTCTCTCTTTCAAAAAAGCTCACCGGCCGCCCTCTCTCGCCGTCACCGGCGAGACCACCGGAGAGAGTTCTATCGCCGGCAATCACTTCTGTAACCAAGATCCTCTCCCAGCCCGAAATCCAACCACAACGACAGCGGCGTCGGTGCCGGCGCCGCCTTCTCTCTCAGTCGCCGTTTTTCTCTTCCCCTCCGGCGAACTAGCGCTGACACCGCTCTGTTCTCCACCTTCCAGATCTGTCTCGCCAACCAGCGACTAGATCTGCCACACTATCAGCCTCCGCTCCGACCAACGATAACAGCAGGCACCCAAAACAGTAAAACCGGTGACACCCTCGTCGGCGAAACAGTAAATCGGTGACCGATCAACGTCCACCGGAATCGGTCAGTGTGTTCGGTTGTCTATTTGAAATCGTGTAGGTCACGGATGGCTTGAAATCCGAGTGTTGGGGGTTCGTTTCCAACATTTCCGTTCCGATTTTAAATCTGTCCCATTTGTATTTATCATACTGAATTGGATTCGTCGCGATCGAGGTTCTCCGGTCGAGTATTTTGGTCTTCGGATTTCTTTATTATCGTCAAGGATCAATTTCATCGAGGTCCATTTCTTCTAACCGAATCTTTAATTTATTTTGACTTTTGGTGATGTTGTGGGTGTGAATGATTTATTTGTTGCGTGTTTGGTATGTTCGAATATGTGTTACGTGTTGGTTGATGTTGGTTCCGGACTTTGAAGAGTGAATTGATAAATCGAAGCATGCTTAATCATATTATTTGAAATAAATTTGGGGACGGGAATCAAAAATTGATAAAGGTTAATATTATGATATTTTTGATACATTGTTGATGTTGAATGCGATATGTCGTCGAGCGGGTAGGCAAACAGTAAGCTCGGGTAGGCAAGTTTAGGATCGGTGTAGTGTTGGAATGATTGGAATATTTGTTGAATGTCTTGTTTATCGTATTTGGAAAGTGTATTTTATTTGAACGGGGGATGCCCCGAGGTAATTTGTATTTACTCGCCGGGGAATGCCCCGAAGAATTTTGTATGCTAAGGATGTTCGTGATCAAAGGCCCGCGGCATCGGTAAGGCATGGGAGCTCAGTCTAGATTTAGTTTAGACTAGGGTTTATATTTTTGTAGTTTTCTATTTTTGGACTGTATAATTTGGACTGGACTTTACATTTTTTGGATTGTTTTGTTTTTGTTTCTTGTTTGATTATTTTGCGTGCTTTTGTGTGTGTTTTTTTTTTATACATTTCATAATGCCAAAATAGTTGATACACTCTACCAAGCGACTGTGGTCAAACCACGGGATCGAGGGGTGCCTATCACCTTCCCCTCGTTCAACAAAATTCCTTAGCCGGAATCTCTGTTCGCAAACCGGTTTAAGAGTCAAATGGTTTCGAAAAGGATTTTCCCAAAGGTGACTTGGCACACCGGATTATGCCAAGTGGCGACTCTGAATAAAAAATACAAATAATCTTTTTCCGAAACAAATTTTCATTTCTTGTCACTTAAATAATAAAACCCTTTCACGCTAAAATATAATATTTTGGAGTACGCGTAAAAAAGGAGTGTGACAGCTCTGGCGACTCTGTTGGGGACTTTTTAGAATTCGAGCTTATTTTTGAGTCGTATCGGCTTTGTTTGGCATTACGAGTGTATAAGCATTGTTTGTGATTATTGTTTTGTTATTGTTTTTACTTTTGTGCGTTTTCGTGCTCTTTGTTTATAGTATTTATCCTATGTGTTACCGCTTTATATCTGACATCATGAGTCCATCCCCCCGGCCTTCTTTCTGCAACAAGTCTCGGAGCGCACGTCGTGCGCACGAACTCTAGTTGAGTCACCTTTATTTTAGGGGGGAGCCGTTGGATGTATGGAGTAGGTGGAAAGCAAAGCAGCCACTATCGACCATATTCTCCCCCGAATGGCCTTATTAGTAAACCACAACGTAGGTCAGCCTTTAGGTCATTCTTATGTGCATCATATTGAGACCTAGCGGGGCCCACACGGTCCTTTGTAGGAGACTCACCTTTAAAGCATCCCTACGTGCTAAATATATCATCTTTGAGAGTAACGTGGTCATTTGACGGACCGATTTGGGGAAAACATGTGTTAGAAGTAAAGTGTGAAAAAAAAAAAAAGAAAAAAAGTGAGTCGAAAAGAATGAATCAAAAAAGAGTGTCGTAGTTTATTTTAGAATTCTTTATGGCTTTTGTTCTTCACGATCCAAAACTCAAAAAGATTTTTTTTACATTTTTGCAAAGTACAGTAAAAGAAAAAAAAAGTTTTTCTACGTATTTGTCAAAAGAAAAAATACCAAAAAGATTTTTTTCCATAATGGATGGTGTCAGTCTTAGTTAAAGTGTCTAATTAAAAAATCCAAAAAAGTTTTTATTCATTTGTTTTTGGTTTTGTCTCTTAAGTTAGGGTCAATTTATTAGTTAATCGTTAGTTGTCCAAACTGTACGAACTACGCATACCTGATTTCTGTCCCTCGGGGCGGGATACGTAGGAAACCCTCGGTGGGTCCGGTAACCTTTATTTTGGTCTTCGTCTTAGTCTTAGGCTAGGTCTTTTATTCCGTAACCTAGAGTTGTTAGCCAAGTAGGCTGATTTTATTTAGCGTTACTGTTCGGCGATTTGGAGTCATGAAGCGGTCTGTCTCTTTGACGTATGTCCGCATCAAATTCCCATTGGTTGGGAACCTTTTGCTCTTATCAAATTTTGAGACAATTTCTTATCTGCTACTACAGGATGAATCTGTCCACAAAGTCTAGAGTCCTTATGGTTGTCAAGGTACCCAAAAAGTTGATCAAGTGGTGGGGCACGTTCAATTACTCCGAAAAGCACGAAGTGAGGAAAGTGTTAGGCAATCTTGTAACACTCATGGATCTCACGCCTCGTCCGGATTTAATAGAAGCTGCGTTGACTTTCTGGGATACAAATAATTTGGTGTTTAGGTTCGGAAGTTGTGAATTGACTCCTACCCTGGCAGAAATATCTTGTTTGTTTCGGTTGACTTACATGGGTCAACAGATGATTTTAGCCCGCAATCATACTCGTAAGAAATTCCTTCGACTCTGTGGATTAAAAGATAACAAGCATCTGGGATGTCTCAAACAATCTTGGATTTCCTTGGACTATTTGTTTGCTAGATTTGGTTCTTTAGAGGGTTTCGACTGCTTTTGGGATGAATTCTGTACTACCAAAAAAATCTGGGAACAACGTCGTCTTGAGGTTTTCTGTCTGGCTTTGTTGGGTATCTTAGTGTTCCCGTTAGATGAGAGGTGTATCGATACTCGTCTGCAATCAGTGGTGATAGCTTTATTCAAGAAAAAAGATGAGGTCACCATTGTACCAATGATCTTAACAGAAATATATAAGGCTTTAACTGAAGTAAAAGGAGGGGTACGATTTTTTGAGGGGAGTAATCTGATATTGCAGCTGTGGATAATGGAGCACTTGCATACGCCTTCTTTGATTAGAGCAGATGTGATCGACCGTTGTCTGAATGATCGAGTGCAAGCCATGCAAGAAAGAATGCGTTTTGACAAATTTCTTTTCCTATTGGAGTCAATTCTTGGATCGAATTTCTCGAATCAAGAACTCCAAACAACATTCTTTGGCGCTATATGTGGTTTTGTCCTAAGAAAATCTTGATTGGATCTCAAATGCAACTCTTTCTAGTTTTGATAGGACTTAACTGCACTAGGCCTGACAGTCCAAGAAGGGTGATGCGTCAGTTGGGTAGGATGCAAGACATCCCCCTAATAATGGACCTTCTAAAGGATGTAGAGTACTTTAAAGACCAAGCTGTGGGGGAAAGAAAATATGAGCAATTCTGGAATAACGCGATAAAGTTAGGTGTCGATACTTTCGAGGAAAATCCAGGATGCATTCAAAACTATGAAATCTGGCTACAATCTCTGCCCCGTGGCATTAGTAGACCCTTACCAGCCTAACTTAGAGGGCGAATACAGGAAGCAATCATGGTAGAAGATGATGAGCACGAAGATCCGGGTGCCAAGGTGGAGTTTTTGAGAGTTCAGTTGTCGCGTTTGATCACAACTGTGGATGGGTGTCAGAGAAACCTTTGCGGGTGTACTCTCTAAGAGGCGGGGATACGGGCAAGAAATTTGTTTCCGGGTATCAAAACATCGTTGCAGGACATGTTGCAAAGTCTAAGTGGAAAAGTGGGGACTTCACAGATGGGTTCATCTCAGTCGAGGACATCACACAGAGCACCAGTTTGAAAGAGCATATCTTATCTTTATGTAGTTTTGAGTCTTTTATGTTTCTGTCATTGTAGGTTGGTGTCTGTGTTAAGTCGGAGTCAAGTTGTTTTTTATATTCGGGTCTTTATTGCACGCATATCGTTAGGGGTTTAAAGTGTTGTTTTGTATTTGTTGTTTAGTTTTAAAGTGGTCCTAAATTCGTTGTATGTTTTGCTGTCTTTCATCGAAATGTTAGGATATTACGTCTTTCTTTTGTTTACTTGTTTTCGTGTTTCGTAAAAAAAAAAAACCTTCAATTGTGTAATGTTTATGCATAAGCTGCCTGAACTACGCAAGATCTGAATCATGTACAACATGATACGTAGGCAACCTACTTTTGGGTTCGATCTAATCATTTTGTTTCGTTGTTTTTCATTATTTTTCCTCTTTTAATGAAAAAAAACAAAAGACATAAAGAATAATAAAATAAAGGTAGATAACGAGAGAAGTGGAAAGAATAGAGATGGATATGAAAAAAAAAAGAGTGTAGATAAAAATCGGGATGATGTTGAAATGACCTCGCTACCCTCAAAAGCTGGTAGAAATGAACATGAATTTAGGACAATTTTACCAATGTGACTCCCATGATTGTTGTGTGCCCTAATCCTAATGGATGTCGTCTTTGATGAGCATGTTCTTTCAGATAACAGTGGTAGGTTTGCAGCACTCTGGATAGTCACCCATACTTCACTAGACCAAAGCAAAGCTCTCCATGGCTAGCAGGGAGATTGAAAATTCACTCATTGACCCGGATCAGGATCACAGGGAAGAAAGTTCAGAACACAATGATGAGGTAGTAAGTCTCAGGCAACAATTGATAGATTTGCATCAGGCATGGGCCAGCGGAATGCCTCGTCCTCCGCTCCCTGAAGGTCTCGGGAATATCTCTAATTGCCCACCGCTCTCTCAGGCACAATTCTCTGCTCCTACTGAGTCACCTGAGCACGCGCCAGGATTCACTCCGCGACATTATTATCCTGGCAATTCTGGTGTGCCCTTAGCATCTCCCCAATCAAGACCAACTGCTCAGCCAGCACCACCGATCACACCAGTATTCGTGGCCCCGCCACCACATGAAACTCCCATATATGTTGTGCGTCCCACAATGAGGCTTCCTCGGTCTTCCAGTGAGCCAGTACTGAAGGTTTCAGATGGTCAGTATTATGCAACGGAGCCTACTGTGCAATTGAATGAACCGTATGGGTACACTCAGCCGCCTGCATTTCCATTTGATACGGAGAAACCTATCGCAACGGAGGAACAGGATGTCATAGCCCGAAAACTGAAGAGTTTAGAGCAAGCTATGAGGAATTTGCAAGGAATCGGAGATTATAGAAGTGTTTCCTATAAAGACCTGTGCATGTTCCCAGACATCAACCTGCCCCCCGGTTTTAAGATGCCTAAGTTCGAGAAGTACGCAGGGCACGATGATCCTGTTGCATACTTGAGATGTTATTGCAACCAGTTGAGGGCTGCAGGAGGAAAGGAAGAACTACTCATGGCCTTCTTTGGCGAGAGTCTTTCAGATCTGGCTTCTGAATGGTTCATTGATCGGGATATCGATAAATGGAACAGTTGGGATGATTTGGCTTCTGAATTTGTTCAACATTTTCAGTACAACATTGACTTGATTCCGAACGAAAAATCTTTGGTCAACATGAAGAAAAAGAGCACTGAAGGTTTTAGGGAATACGCGATAAGGTGGCGTGAACAGGCCGCTAGGGTAAAGCCTCCAATGAAAGAAAGTAAGTTGGTAGAAGTTTTCATTCAGGCGTAGGATGAGACCTATTTTCAACATTTACTTCCGGCAATGGGAAAGTCTTTTATGGAAGTCCTCAAAATAGGGGAGATGGTAGAGGACGGGATTAAGACCGATTGAATAGTGAGTCGACCAGAGCTGTCACACCCTTTTTTTATGCATACTCAAAAATATTATGTTTTAGCGCGAAAGGGTTTTATTATTTAAGTGACAAGAAATGAAAATTTATTTTGGAAAAGAATTATTTGCATTTTTTATTCAGAGTCGCCACTTGGCATAATCCGGTGTGCCAAGTCACCTTTGGGAAAATCCTTTTCGAAACCATTTGACTCTTAAACCGGTTTGCGAACAGAGATTCCGGCTAAGGAATTCTGTTGACCGAGGGGAAGGTGTTAGGCACCCCTCGATCCCGTGGTTTGACCAGGGTCGCTTGGTAGACTGTATCAACTAGTTTGGCATTATGAAATGTATAAGAAAAAAACACACAAAAGAACGCAAAATAATCAAACAAGAAACAAGGGGCATGATAAAATGAAAACACATTGTTTGAGTCAGAACTCATTTCCCTCAATCTGGATCCAGGTCAATGATGCGGTAAGACAGGGCAAGTGTTAACAATTTGGGACAAAGATGAAAGGAACGAGTGTTGGGCAGATACCTGAAAAGCCAAGATCTGCAAGCCACCACTAAGTTTTTAACTGACAAATTTTTCTTTGATTGAAACAGGGGCAAATTCGTTTCACTTGATTCAGCTACCATTGGAAATGCATATCCAAGGATTTTACTTTATGTTCAGGACCCTCCTGAAAAATGGGATTTTACTTTATGTTCAGGACCCTCCTGAAAAATGGGATTTTACTTTATGTTCAGGACCTTCCTGGAAAATGGGAATTTACTTTATGTTCAGGACCATCCGGATTCGGTTTGTCTTCAAACTGTTCCAACTCTTTGCTTATTTCTTCTAGTGCTTGTTCCTCATCATATTCCCCATCCTTCTTCATTATATCTTGATTAGTTTGGATTTTAAAATCAGGCTGAAAATTCTGCATGCATGTCATGTCATTAGAATCAGCATAAAGAGAACTGTGTAAGAAAAGAAAAACAAAATATATTAGACACAAAACAAAAGGGACATTGCATTTCATTAAATAAAAGATAGAAGGGTTTAAACACAGACGCCAACATAACATAAACAAACTAAAGTCCGAATTACAACCCTGAAATAACTCGGATAAACAGAAAGAAAAAATAAAATAGACTACCAAAACTCCCTCCTGACGGGGAGAGGAGTGACTTCCCAATTATTGAGCTGGACAACTGGACCTATGAATTGCACGTCTGCCATACTGGTACCTTCTCCTGATTTGACCATATCAACTTCAATACAAAGGTTCTGGAAGTCATCAACCAATTCAAACTCAAATTCTACGTTCTTCGTGACACCACTCTTAACAAACGATTCACTGAGTAGTGGCATTGGGCGAGGGAGTGACCATATTTCTTTTTTCCTTCCCTTGGCTTTTTTCAGATCTTCAGCTGTAGGCTCAAATCCCAGACCAAACGTGCCCACGTTCTCACTCGGACATATGGGATGAACTATACCGTGCAGAGATGCTCCCAAACCCTTCCCTGGCTCAAATCCGTATTTCCAAAGTTCATTCACCATCATGATAGAAGCAGAAGACAATTGTGGTCCCGGTATAGCCTGCCATTCAAGGATACGATTCACTGGCACAGTATAAAAAATTTGATAGACGAATGTCTCCTCTATGTTATTTGTTTCAACAAGAGACAAGGGAGAATCTTCGTAGGCTGACAAATCACCTTCACCATTAATAACTACTTCTTGCCGGTCATGCTCAAACTTGATCATTTGGTGCAGTGTAGATGCAACCGCCATGGCCTTGTGGATCCACGGCCTTCCCAACAACAGATTATAAGAGGATTCTACATTCAATACTTGAAACTCTATGGAGAACTCAATAGGCCCTATGGTCAACATTAGTTCTATTTCGCCAATGGAATTTGATTTTGCACCATCGAAAGCCCTGACACATACATTGTTGGGCCTGATCCTCTCCGCACCAATATTCATCTTTTGCAAAGTAGAAATAGGGCAAATGTTCGCTCCTGAACCTCCATCAATCATAACATGAGTGACATAGAAATCTTCACACTTCACTGTAATGTAAAGGCCCTGATTATGCCCTGTACCTTCAACAGGCAATTCATCATCAGAAAAGCTGATCCGATTGACCTCAAAGATTTTTCCAACCATTTTCTCAAGCTGGTTGATTGTAATCTCCCTTGGAACATATGTTTCATTTAATACCTTCAGTAGAACATCACGATGCTCCTTGGAGTGCAACAACAAAGATAAAAGGAAAATTTGAGCAGGGGTTTTCTTCAGCTGGTCTAATATTGAATACTCTGGCAATTTCATCTTTTTCAAAAATTCTTCGGCTTCTTCTTCGGTAATAAGCTTTTTGATAGATGACGGTCCACTCACCGTTGGCTTGGACTGACCTGTGCATGTTCCCAGACATCAACCTGCCCCCCGGTTTTAAGATGCCTAAGTTCGAGAAGTACGCAGGGCACGGTGATCCTGTTGCTCACTTGAGACGTTATTGCAACCAGTTGAGGGCTGCAGGAGGAAAGGAAGAACTACTCATGGCCTTCTTTGGCGAGAGTCTTTCAGATCTGGCTTCAGAATGGTTCATCGATCGGGATATCGATAAATGGAACAGTTGGGATGATTTGGCTTCTGAATTTGTTCAACATTTTCAGTACAACATTGACTTGATTCCGGACGAAAAATCTTTGGTCAACGTGAAGAAAAAGAGCACTGAAGGTTTTAGGAAATACGCGATAAGGTGGCGTGAACAGGCCGCTAGGGTAAATCCTCCAATGAAAGAAAGTAAGTTGGTAGAAGTTTTCATTCAGGCGCAGGATGAGACCTATTTTCAACATTTACTTCCGGCAATGGGAAAGTCTTTTATGGAAGTCCTCAAAATAGGGGAGATGGTAGAGGACGGGATTAAGACCGGTCGAATAGTGAGTTTTGCTGCATTAAAAGCTACCACACAAGCGATTCAAGGTGGATCTGGCGCATTTGGAGGTAAAAAGAAGAAAGAGGATGTTCCGACTGTCGTAGTCGGAACCCATTCTTATCCTAAAAGACAACCTCGCCCCTATCCCCAATCCCAAGCCCAAGTCTACGCCCAAGCTCCATATATTCCTCCCCACCATTACTACCCTCCACAAAACCCTTTATATTCTATTCCACCACCCATTTACCCAGTATATAACGCGTATCCATATGCCCAAACCCCTTCTTACCCGCAGTGGCACGCGCAAACTCCACAAAATCACCCATTCGCTCCACCAAATTACCAAAACCCCTCCAGACCCAGTTTTCAGCCTAAGCCCGAGTATAAGAAGGAGAAGATGGTCAAAAATCAATTCACACCTCTTGGGGATTCATATGCTAGTTTGTTTGATAGGTTGAGGAAGTTGAAGGTTTTAAGCCCAATTCAAGGAAGGCTTTCAAATCCACCACCAAGGAATCTCGATTATTCTTTAAGGTGTGCGTATTGTTCTGATTTGCCAGGCCATGATATTGAGAAATGCTGGCATTTAAAGAAAGTTGTCCAAGATTTAATTGACACAAATCAGATGCTGTTCCAGGCCCCGGAGGGTCCAAACATTAACCAGAATCCGCTGCCAACCCATGCTGAAGCCAATATCTTAGAATTGATATATGATGTGAAAGAGTCTTCGAGGGGTTATAAGCCTATTGTCAAGATACAGACCATTGAGGAGAAATCGGTGAATGTAGCGGAGTCTTTGAAAGCAATGTCATTGAGCCAGGAAGGAATGAAAGAAGATAAAGCCCGAGAAAGCACAAAGAAGCCCCTGATCACAGTACAAGGCACCAGAAGGTATGTTGATTCAAGTCAGGATAAACCTAAGTTGACGGTGGTGGGAGCTCTGAGTCAGCCCATTTTGACGGTGAAAAGAGCACTGGCAGCGCCTATTGTCCTCAAACCAGTGACCCAACCTCTGATAGTTGATACAAAAAGGATTCCCTAGAATTATGGATGGACCGTGATGACCTATCATGGGAAAGATGTAGTGGAAGATGTAGATGAGGTAGGGGGTTTGACTAGGTCAGGAAGATGTTTCGTGCCTGAAAGCTTAAGAAAGTCCAAGCCAACGGTGAGTGGACCGTCATCTATCAAAATGCCTATCACCGAAGAAGAAGCCGAAGAATTTTTGAAAAATATAAAATTGCCAGAGTATTCAATATTAGACCATCTGAAGAAAAGCCCTGCTCAAATTTCCCTTTTATCTTTGCTGTTGCACTCCAAGGAGCATCGTGATGTTCTACTGAAGGTATTAAATGAAGCATATGTTCCAAGGGAGATTAAAATCAACCAGCTTGAGAAAATGGTTGGAAAAATCTTTGAGGTCAATCGGATCAGCTTTTCTGATGATGAATTGCCTGTTGAAGGTACAGGGCATAATCGGGGCCTTTACATTACAGTGAAGTGTGAAGATTTCTATGTCACTCATGTTATGATTGATGGAGGTTCAGGAGCAAACATTTTCCCTATTTCTACTTTGCAAAAGCTGAATATTGGTGCGGAGAGGATCAGGCCCAACAATGTATGTGTCAGGGCTTCGATGGTGCAAAATCAAATTCCATTGGCGAAATAGAACTAATGTTGACCATAGGGCCTGTTGAGTTCGCCATAGAGTTTCAAGTATTGAATGTAGAATCCTCTTATAATCTGTTTTTGGGAAGGCCGTGGATCCACAAGGCCAAGGCGGTTGCATCTACACTGCACCAAATGATCAAGTTTGAGCATGACCGGCAAGAAGTAGTTATTCATGGTAAAGGTGATTTGTCAGCCTACGAAGATTCTCCCTTGTCTCTTATTGAGGCAAATAACGTAGAGGAGACATTTGTCTATCAAATTTTTGATACAGTGCCAGTGAATCGTATCCTTGAATGGCAGGCTATACCGGGACCACAATTGTCTTCTGCTTCTATCATGATGGTGAGTGAACTTTGGAAATACGGATTTGAGCCAGGGAAGGGTTTGGGAGAGTCTCTGCATGGTATAATTTATCCCATATGTCTGAGTGAGAACGTGGGCACGTTTGGTCTGGGATTTGAGCCTACAGCTGAAGATCTGAAAAAAGCCAAGGGAAGGAAAAAGGAAATATGGTCACTCCCTCTCCCAATGCCACTACTCAGTGAATCATTTGTTAAGAGCGGTGTCACGAAGCGTGTAGAATTTGAGTTTGAATTGGTTGATGACTTCCAGAACCTTTGTATCGAAGCTGATATGGTCGAAGCAGGAGAAGGTACCAGTATGGCAGACGTGCAATTCATAGGTCCAACTGTCCAACTCAATAATTGGGAAGTCACTCCTCTCCCCGTCGGGATGGAGTTTTGGTAGTCTATTTTGTTTTTTCTTTCTGTTTATCCGAGTTATTTTAGGGTTGTAATTCGGACTTTAGTTTGTTTATGTTATGTTGGTGTCTGTGTTTAAACCCTTCTATCTTTTATTTAATGAAATACAATGTCCCTTTTGTTTTGTGTCTAATATATTTTGTTTTTCTTTTCTTACACAGTTCTCTTTATGCTGATTCTAATGACATGACATGCATGCGGAATTTTCAGCCTGATTTTAAAATCCAAACTAATCAAGATATAATGAAGCAGGATGGGGAATATGATGAGGAACAAGCACTAGAAGAAATAAGCAAAGAGTTGGAACAGTTTGAAGAAAAGCCGAATCCTAATTTGAATGAAACTGAGCCAATAAATCTAGGGGATCAAGAAGATGTTAGGGAAACTAAAATCAGTGTACATGCTTTGCCACAGCTAAAAGAGGGAATGATTCAAGCTTTGATTGATTATAAGGACGTTTTTGCATGGTCTTATGATGATATGCCCGGTTTAAGCACTGAATTAGTGTCTCCCAAGTTGCCAACTGATCCCGCGTTCCCCCCTGTCAAACAGAAGTTGAGGAAGTTTAAAACCGATGTAAGTATTAAAATCAAAGAGGAAATCATGAAACAACTTAAAGCCAAAGTAATTCGAGTGTCTCGTTATCCCATGTGGTTATCCAATGTTGTTCCCATACCAAAGAAAGATGGAAAAATTTGAGTGTGTGTTGATTATCGTGACTTGAACAGAGCAAGTCCGAAAGATGATTTTCCACTGCACAACATTCACATTTTGTAAGACAATTGTGCTAAACACAAGGTTGCCTCTTTTGTGGATTGCTATGCCGGGTATCACCAGATCATTATGGATGATGACGACGCAGAGAAGACATCTTTTATCACACCATGGGGAACTTATTGTTATTGAGTGATGCCGTTCGGTTTGAAGAATGCTGGAGCAACATACATGAGAGCCATGACCACTATGTTTCATGACATGATGCATAAGGAGATTGAGGTCTACGTGGATGATGTGATTATTAAGTCAAAAAGTCAGTCCGACCATGTTAAAGATTTAAGAAAGTTCTTTGAGAGGCTTCGCAGGAATAATCTCAAACTTAACCCGGCCAAATGTGTATTTGGAGTTCCATCTGGAATGCTGTTGGGGTTTGTAGTCAGTCGTCGGGGAATTGAATTGGATCCCTCAAAAATCAAAGCCATTCAGGATTTACCCCCGCCCAAGAATAGAACGGAGGTGATGAGTTTGCTTGGTAGACTGAACTACATTAGCAGGTTTATTGCTCAACTCACAACCACTTGTGAGCCCATATTCAAGTTGTTAAAAAAGAGTGTTGCGGTAAAATGGACTGAAGAATGTCAGGAAGCGTTCGATCGAATCAAAAGATATTTGTCAAATCCGCCCGTGCTGGTACCCCTGGATCCTGGTAGGCCTTTGATCTTATATTTATCAGTCATGGACAATTCTTTCGATTGTGTCCTGGGTCAACATGATGTCACAGGCAAAAAGGAGCAGGCTATTTATTATCTTAGCAAGAAGTTCACCTCATATGAGGCCAGGTATACTCTTCTTGAAAGGACGTGTTGTGCCCTAACTTGGATAGCACAGAAGTTGAAACACTATCTCTCATCCTACACTACTTATCTCATCTCCCGCATGGATCCTTTGAAGTATATCTTTCAGAAGCCTATGCCGACAGGTCGATTGGCGAAGTGGCAATTATTGCTTACCGAGTTCGACATCGTATATGTGACTCGAACCGCCATGAAAGACCAAGCCGTGGAAGATCATCTTGATGAGAATCCCATCGATGAAGAGTACGAGCCATTAAAGACATATTTTCCTGATGAAGAAGTGTCGTGTGTCGATGAAGTCGTTATAGATGCTGATCCAGGTTGGAGGTTATTCTTCGATGGAGCTGTCAATATGAAAGGAGTCAGAATAGGTGCGGTTCTTATCTCTAAATCGGGACAACATTTCCCGGTAACAACACAACTTCGATTCTACTGTACTAACAATATGGCAGAGTATGAAGCCTGCATCCTTGGTTTGAGGTTAGCTATTGATATGGGAGTCCAAGAATTATTGGTGTTGGGAGATTCGGATTTGCTCGTCCATCAAATTCAAGGCGATTGGGAGACGCGAGATTTGAAGCTCATCCCGTATCGACATTGCTTGCAGGAGCTATGTCGACGATTTATGTTAGTAAAATTTAGGCATATTCCAAGGATTCATAATGAAATTGTTGATGCTTTAGCCACTCTGTCTTCAATGCTCCAACATCCTGACAAAGCCTATGTCGATCCAGTGCATATACATAGTCATGATCAGCATGCTTACTGTAATGCGGTTGAAGAAGAGCTCGATGGAGAACCTTGGTTTTTGGATATCAAACGGTACATTCAGTCAGGAGAATACCTAACATATGCCACCAACAATCAAAAGAGGACTATTAGGCGTTTGGCTAGTGGATTTTTCTTAAGTGGGGGAATCTTGTATAAGAGGACCCCAGATCTGGGACTTTTAAGGTGTGTAGATGCAAAAGAAGCCTCGACAATCATGGTTGAAATACACTCTGGAGTATGTGGGTCGCATATGAACGGTCATGTCTTGTCAAAGAAGATTTTTCGAGCAGGTTATTATTGGCTTACTATGGAGAGGGATTCTATTCAATTTGTTCGAAAGTGTCATCAATGTCAGGTGCACATCGATCTGATACGTTCTCCCTCTGTTGAGTTGCATGCAATGGCCGCTCCATGGCCGTTTGTGGCTTGGGCAATGGATGTGATTGGACCGATTGAGCCGAAGGAATCAAATGGACATAGATTCATTTTGGTAGCCATTGACTACTTCACAAAGTGGGTGGAAACAGTAACTTTCAAGTCAGTGACAAAGAAGGCTGTGGTAGATTTTGTTCATGCCAATATCATTTGTAGATTTGGAATTCCTAAGATGATCATTACAGACAATGCTGCCAATCTCAATAGTCATTTGATGCAAGAAATGTGTCAACAATTTAAGATCGCACATTGAAATTCTACTCCATATCGCCCAAAGGCCAATGGTGCTGTAGAAGCTGCCAATAAAAATATAAAAAAGATACTGCAAAAAATGGTACAAGGTTCTAGACAGTGGCATGAAATGTTGTCATTTGCATTGCTAGGTTATCGCACCACTGTTCGCACTTCAACAGGGGCAACTCCATATTTATTAGTGTATGGGACAGAAGCAGTCATCCCTGCAGAAGTTTAAATTCCCTCTCTTCGATTCATTGTAGAAGCAGAGATCGATGATGGTGAATGGGTAAAAGCCCGACTGGAACATTTGAGTTTGATCGTGGATAAAAGGCTAACGTCCGTGTGTCATGGACAGTTGTATCAGAGGAGGATGGCTCGTGCGTATAACAAAAAGGTCCTTCCCAGGAATTTTGAAGTTGGTCAGTTGGTATTGAGATGTATCCTTCCTCACCAGGTTGAAGCGAAAGGCAAGTTCTCCCCTAACTGGCAAGGTCCCTTCGTTGTGAAGAAAGTGTTACCCAATGGAGCCTTATATTTGACAGATATTGAAGGCAAAATGGCAGAAATGGCTATCAATGCTGATGCGGTCAAAAGATACTATGTATGATATTTGGTCCTTTGTTTGATTTTATTGCATGTTTAGTACTTGCATTTTTGAAGATTGATATGATGAAGGAATTTTATTCTTCTATCCAAACATTATGTCATCTTTTGTTTACCCGTTTGAGCCTCGTTTATTTTTCTTTTATATCCCTCTTTTGGAATCAAAATAGAGTCAAGGATAAATGTCAAGAAAATAAGAATAAAAGAAAGAGTTAAACAGGAGAAAGAAGGACTAACGGGTCTTGAATTAGGACAGCCTACCCACCCAAGTTATGAAGGGATCAAGTGATAAGTATCTCCAAGGATTGGACGGAGATGAACTATACCGAGTTGGAGAGTCGAGTGAGGTTCCATCGAGGTTCCGGTCCGCAACTCTGTTATTACATCAAAATGTAAATTACAAGTTAAAACATAAATGAAATTACAAAAATCCTATCTATACAGCTTCTGTTGGTTCTTGACTCGACTTTAATCACCCTATTCTTCGGGCGAGCTCCTGACTTGGAATTTCTTTCGACTTGTTGCTTGGCTTTCAATTACTTCGCTTTGTTGCATGACTTTTCATTTCTTCAACCTATTATCCAGGCGGGCTACGGACTTGCTATTTCATCACCCTGTTCTTCAGGCGGACTCCTGACTTGCTATTTCATCACCCTGTTCTTCAGGCGGGCTCCTGAAACTCAAAATTAAAACTAGAACGAAAATTATCCCAAACAAGAATTATAAATAGTTAGTATTTCATTTTTGAAAGTGTTGTCCCATTTTCCAGGAGGGTCCTGAACAGAAGGTGAAATCCCATTTTTCAGGAGGGTCCTGAATTGAAAGTAAATTCCCATTTTCCAGGAGGGTCCTGAACATAAAGTAAATTCTCATTTTTCAGGAGGGTCCTGAATTGAAAGTAAGTTCCCAATTTTCAGGAGGGTCCTAGACTGAAAGTAAAATTCCCATTTTCCAGGAGGGTCCTGAACATAAAGTAAAATCTCATTTTTCAGGAGTGTCCTGAACATAAAATAAAATCCCATTCTCCAGGAGGGTCCTGCGCATAAAGTAAAATCCCATTTTTCAGGAGGGTCCTGAACAGAAAGTAAAATCCCATTTTTCAGGAGGGTCCTGAACATAAAGTAAAATCCTATTTTTCAGGAGGGACCTGAACTGAAAGTAAATTCCCATTTTCCAGGAGGGTCCTGAACTGAAAGTAAATTCCTATTTTCCAGGAGGGTCCTGAACTGAAAGTAAAATCCCATTTTTCAAGAGGGTCCTGAATTGAAAGTAAATTCCCATTTTCTAGGAGGGTCCTGAATTGAAAGTAAATTCCCATTTTCCAAGAGGGTCCTGAACATGAAGTAAAATCCCATTTATCAGGAGGGTCCTGAACATAAAGTAAATTTCCATTTTTCAGGAGGGTCCTGAATTGAAAGTAAATTCCCATTTTCCAGGAGGGTCCTGAACTAAAAGTAAAATCTCATTTTTCAGGAGGGTCCTGAATTAAAAGTAAAATCCCATTTTTCAGGAGGGTCCTGGACTGAAAGTAAAATCCCATTTTTTCAGGAGGGTCCTGAACATAAAGTAAAATCCTATTTTTCAGGAGGGTCCTGAACAGAAAGTAAAATCCCATTTTTCAGGAGGGTCCTGAACATAAAGTAAAATCCCATTTTCTCAGGAGGGTCCTGAACATAAAGTAAAATCCCATTTTTCAGGAGGGTCCTAAACATAAAGTAAATTTCCATTTTTCAGGAGGGTCCTGAACATAAAGTAAAATCCCATTTTTCAGGAGGGTCCTGAACATAAAGTAAAATCCCATTTTTCAGGAGGGTCCTGAACATAAAGTAAATTCCCATTTTTAGGAGGGTCCTGAACATAAAATAAAATCGCATTTTTCAGGAGGGTCCTGAACATAAAGTAAATTCCCATTTTCCAGGAGGGTCCTGAACATAAAGTAAAATCCCATTTTTCAGGAGGGTCCTGAACTGAAAGAAAAATCCCATTTTTCAGGAGGGTCCTGAATTGAAAGTAAATTCCCATTTTCCTGGAGGGTCCTGAATTGAAAGTAAATTCCCATTTTCCAAGAAGGTCCTGAACATGAAGTAAAATCCCATTTTTCAGGAGGGTCCTGAACGTAAAGTAAATTCCCATTTTTCAGGAGGGTCCTGAATTGAAAATAAATACCCATTTTCCAGGAGAGTCCTGAACTGAAAGTAAAATCTCATTTTTCAGGAGGGTCCTGAATTGAAAGTAAAATCCCATTTTTCTGGAGGGTCCTGGACTGAAAGTAACATCCCATTTTTTCAGGAGGGTCCTGAACATAAAGTAAAATCCTATTTTTCAGGAGGGTCCTGAACATAAAGTAAAATCCCATTTTCTCAGGAGGGTCCTGAACATAAAGTAAAATCCCATTCTTCAGGAGGGTCCTGAACTGAAAGTAAATTCTCATTTTTCAGGAGGGTCCTGAATTGAAAGTAAATTCCCATTTTCCAGGAGGGTCCTGAACTAAAAGTAAAATCCCATTTTCTAGGAGGGTCCTGAACTGAAAGTAAATTCCCATTTTCAGGAGGGTCCCGAACTGAAAGTAAATTTCCATTTTCCAGGAAGGTCCTGAACTGAAAGTAAAATCCCATTTTTCAGGAGGGTCCTGAATTGAAAGTAAATTCCCATTTTTCAGGAGGGTCCTGAATTGAATGTAAATTCCCATTTTTCAGGAGGGTCCTGAACATGAAGTAAAATCCCATTTTTCAGGAGGGTCCTGAACATATAGTAAAATCCCATTTTTCAGGAGGGTCCTGAACAGAAAGTAAAATCCCATTTTTCAGGAGGGTCCTAAACATAAAGTAAAATCCTATTTTTCCGGAGGGTCCTGAATAGAAAGAAAAATCCCATTTTTCAGGATGGTCCTAAACATAAAGTAAAATCCTATTTTTCAGGAGGGTCCTGAACATAAAGTAAAATTCCCATTTTTTAGGAGGGTCCTGAACATAAAGTAAAATTCCATTTTTCAGGAGGGTCCTGAACATAAAGTAAATTCCTATTTTCCAGGAGGGTCCTGAACAGAAAGTAAAATCCCATTTTTCAGGAGGGTCCTAAACATAAAGTAAAATCCCATTTTTCAGGAGGGTCCTAAACATAAAGTAAATTTCCATTTTTCCGGAGGGTCCTGAACATAAAGTAAAATCCCATTTTTCAGGAGGGTCCTGAACATAAAGTAAATTCCCATTTTTCAGGAGGGTTCTGAACATAAAGTAAATTCCCATTTTTCAGGAGGGTCCTGAACATAAAATAAAATCGCATTTTTCAGGAGGGTCCTGAACATAAAGTAAATTCCCATTTTCCAGGAGGATCCTGAACATAAAGTAAAATCCCATTTTTCTGGAGGGTCCTGAACTGAAAGTAAAATCCCATTTTTCAGGAGGGTCCTGAATTGAAAGTAAATTTCCATTTTCCAGGAGGGTCCTGAATTGAAAGTAAATTCCCATTTTCCAAGAGGGTCCTGAACATGAAGTAAAATCCCATTTTTCAGGAGGGTCCTGAACGTAAAGTAAATTCCCATTTTTCAGGAGGGTCCTGAATTGAAAGTAAATTCCCATTTTCCAGGAGGGTCCTGAACTGAAAGTAAAATCTCATTTTTCAGGAGGGTCCTGAATTGAAAGTAAAATCCCATTTTTCAGGAGGGTCCTGGACTGAAAGTAACATCCCATTTTTTCAGGAGGGTCCTGAACATAAAGTAAAATCCTATTTTTCAGGAGGGTCCTGAACAGAAAGTAAACTCCCTTTTTTAGGAGGGTCCTGAAAATAAAGTAAAATCCCATTTTCTCAGGAGGGTCCTGAACATACAGTAAAATCCCATTCTTCAGGAGGGTCCTGAACTGAAAATAAATTCTCATTTTTCAGGAGGGTCCTGAATTGAAAGTAAATTCCCATTTTCAAGGAGGGTCCTAAACTAAAAGTAAAATCCCATTTTTTAGGAGGGTCCTGAACTGAAAGTAAATTCCCATTTTCAGGAGGGTCCCGAACTGAAAGTAAATACCCATTTTCCAGGAAGGTCCTGAACTGAAAGTAAAATCCCATTTTTCAGGAGGGTCCTGAATTGAAAGTAAATTCCCATTTTTCAGGAGGGTCCTGAATTGAATGTAAATTCCCATTTTCCAGGAGGGTCCTGAGCATGAAGTAAAATCCCATTTTTCAGGAGGGTCCTGAACATATAGTAAAATCCCATTTTTCAGGAGTGTCCTGAACAGAAAGTAAAATCCCATTTTTCAGAAGGGTCCTAAACATAAAGTAAAATCCTATTTTTCCGGAGGGTCCTGAACAGAAAGAAAAATCCCATTTTTCAGGATGGTCCTGAACAGAAAGTAAAATCCTATTTTTCAGGAGGGTCCTGAACATAAAGTAAAATTCCCATTTTTCAGGAGGGTCCTGAACATAAAGTAAAATCCCATTTTTCAGGAGGGTCTTGAACATAAAGTAAATTCCTATTTTCCAGGAGGGTCCTGAACAGAAAGTAAAATCTCATTTTTCAGGAGGGTCCTGAACATAAAGTAAAATCCCATTTTTCAGGAGGGTCCTAAACATAAAGTAAATTTCCATTTTTCAGGAGGGTCCTGAACATAAAGTAAAATCCCATTTTTCAGGAGGGTCCTGAACATAAAGTAAATTCCTATTTTTCAGGAGGTTCCTAAACATAAAGTAAATTTCCATTTTTCAGGAGGGTCCTGAACATAAAGTAAAATCCCATTTTTCAGGAGGGTCCTGAACATAAAGTAAAATCCCATTTTTCAGGAGGGTCCTGAACATAAAGTAAATTCCCATTTTTCAGGAGGGTCCTGAACATAAAATAAAATCGCATTTTTCAGGAGGGTCCTGAACATAAAGTAAATTCCCATTTTCCAGGAGGGTCCTGAACATAAAGTAAAATCCCATTTTTCAGGAGGGTCCTGAACTGATAGTAAAATCCCATTTTTCAGGAGGGTCCTGAATTGAAAGTAAATTCCCATTTTCCAGGAGGGTCCTGAACTGAAAGTAAAATCTCATTTTTCAGGAGGGTCCTGAATTGAAAGTAAAATCCCATTTTTCAGGAGGGACCTGGACTGAAAGTAACATCCCATTTTTTCAGGAGGGTCCTGAACATAAAGTAAAATCCCATTTTCTCAGGAGGGTCCTGAACATAAAATAAAATCCCATTCTTCAGGAGGGTCCTGAACTGAAAGTAAATTCTCATTTTTCAGGAGGGTCCTGAATTGAAAGTAAATTCCCAATTTCTAGGAGGGTCCTGAACTAAATGTAAAATCCCATTTTTCAGGAGGGTCCTGAACTGAAAGTAAATTCCCATTTTCAGGAGGGTCCCGAACTGAAAGTAAATTTCCATATTCCAGGAAGGTCCTGAACTGAAAGTAAAATCCCATTTTTCAGGAGGGTCCTGAATTGAAAGTAAATTCCCATTTTTCAGGAGGGTCCTGAATTGAATTTAAATTCCCATTTTCCAGGAGGGTCCTGAACATGAAGTAAAATCCCATTTTTCAGGAGGGTCCTGAACATATAGTAAAATCCCATTTTTCAGGAGGGTCCTGAACAGAAAGTAAAATCCCATTTTTCAGGAGGGTCCTAAACATAAAGTAAAATCCTATTTTTCCGGAGGGTCCTGAACAGAAAGAAAAATCCCATTTTTCAGGATGGTCCTGAACATAAAGTAAAATCCTATTTTTCAGGAGGGTCCTGAACATAAAGTAAAATTCTCATTTTTCAGGAGGGTCCTGAACATAAAGTAAATTTCCATTTTTCAGGAGGGTCCTGAACATAAAGTAAAATCCCATTTTTCAGGAGGGTCCTGAACATAAAGTAAATTCCCATTTTTAGGAGGGTCCTGAACATAAAGTAAATTCCCATTTTTAGGAGGGTCCTGAACATAAAATAAAATCGCATTTTTCAGGAGGGTCCTGAACATAAAGTAAATTCCCATTTTCCAGGAGGGTCCTGAACATAAAGTAAAATCCCATTTTTCAGGAGGGTCCTGAACTGAAAGAAAAATCCCATTTTTCAGGAGGGTCCTGAATTGAAAGTAAATTCCCATTTTCCTGGAGGGTCCTGAATTGAAAGTAAATTCCCATTTTCCAAGAAGGTCCTGAACATGAAGTAAAATCCCATTTTTCAGGAGGGTCCTGAACGTAAAGTAAATTCCCATTTTTCAGGAGGGTCCTGAATTGAAAATAAATACCCATTTTCCAGGAGAGTCCTGAACTGAAAGTAAAATCTCATTTTTCAGGAGGGTCCTGAATTGAAAGTAAAATCCCATTTTTCTGGAGGGTCCTGGACTGAAAGTAACATCCCATTTTTTCAGGAGGGTCCTGAACATAAAGTAAAATCCTATTTTTCAGGAGGGTCCTGAACATAAAGTAAAATCCCATTTTCTCAGGAGGGTCCTGAACATAAAGTAAAATCCCATTCTTCAGGAGGGTCCTGAACTGAAAGTAAATTCTCATTTTTCAGGAGGGTCCTGAATTGAAAGTAAATTCCCATTTTCCAGGAGGGTCCTGAACTAAAAGTAAAATCCCATTTTCTAGGAGGGTCCTGAACTGAAAGTAAATTCCCATTTTCAGGAGGGTCCCGAACTGAAAGTAAATTTCCATTTTCCAGGAAGGTCCTGAACTGAAAGTAAAATCCCATTTTTCAGGAGGGTCCTGAATTGAAAGTAAATTCCCATTTTTCAGGAGGGTCCTGAATTGAATGTAAATTCCCATTTTTCAGGAGGGTCCTGAACATGAAGTAAAATCCCATTTTTCAGGAGGGTCCTGAACATATAGTAAAATCCCATTTTTCAGGAGGGTCCTGAACAGAAAGTAAAATCCCATTTTTCAGGAGGGTCCTAAACATAAAGTAAAATCCTATTTTTCCGGAGGGTCCTGAATAGAAAGAAAAATCCCATTTTTCAGGATGGTCCTAAACATAAAGTAAAATCCTATTTTTCAGGAGGGTCCTGAACATAAAGTAAAATTCCCATTTTTTAGGAGGGTCCTGAACATAAAGTAAAATTCCATTTTTCAGGAGGGTCCTGAACATAAAGTAAATTCCTATTTTCCAGGAGGGTCCTGAACAGAAAGTAAAATCCCATTTTTCAGGAGGGTCCTAAACATAAAGTAAAATCCCATTTTTCAGGAGGGTCCTAAACATAAAGTAAATTTCCATTTTTCCGGAGGGTCCTGAACATAAAGTAAAATCCCATTTTTCAGGAGGGTCCTGAACATAAAGTAAATTCCCATTTTTCAGGAGGGTTCTGAACATAAAGTAAATTCCCATTTTTCAGGAGGGTCCTGAACATAAAATAAAATCGCATTTTTCAGGAGGGTCCTGAACATAAAGTAAATTCCCATTTTCCAGGAGGATCCTGAACATAAAGTAAAATCCCATTTTTCTGGAGGGTCCTGAACTGAAAGTAAAATCCCATTTTTCAGGAGGGTCCTGAATTGAAAGTAAATTTCCATTTTCCAGGAGGGTCCTGAATTGAAAGTAAATTCCCATTTTCCAAGAGGGTCCTGAACATGAAGTAAAATCCCATTTTTCAGGAGGGTCCTGAACGTAAAGTAAATTCCCATTTTTCAGGAGGGTCCTGAATTGAAAGTAAATTCCCATTTTCCAGGAGGGTCCTGAACTGAAAGTAAAATCTCATTTTTCAGGAGGGTCCTGAATTGAAAGTAAAATCCCATTTTTCAGGAGGGTCCTGGACTGAAAGTAACATCCCATTTTTTCAGGAGGGTCCTGAACATAAAGTAAAATCCTATTTTTCAGGAGGGTCCTGAACAGAAAGTAAACTCCCTTTTTTAGGAGGGTCCTGAAAATAAAGTAAAATCCCATTTTCTCAGGAGGGTCCTGAACATACAGTAAAATCCCATTCTTCAGGAGGGTCCTGAACTGAAAATAAATTCTCATTTTTCAGGAGGGTCCTGAATTGAAAGTAAATTCCCATTTTCAAGGAGGGTCCTGAACTAAAAGTAAAATCCCATTTTTTAGGAGGGTCCTGAACTGAAAGTAAATTCCCATTTTCAGGAGGGTCCCGAACTGAAAGTAAATACCCATTTTCCAGGAAGGTCCTGAACTGAAAGTAAAATCCCATTTTTCAGGAGGGTCCTGAATTGAAAGTAAATTCCCATTTTTCAGGAGGGTCCTGAATTGAATGTAAATTCCCATTTTCCAGGAGGGTCCTGAGCATGAAGTAAAATCCCATTTTTCAGGAGGGTCCTGAACATATAGTAAAATCCCATTTTTCAGGAGTGTCCTGAACAGAAAGTAAAATCCCATTTTTCAGAAGGGTCCTAAACATAAAGTAAAATCCTATTTTTCCGGAGGGTCCTGAACAGAAAGAAAAATCCCATTTTTCAGGATGGTCCTGAACAGAAAGTAAAATCCTATTTTTCAGGAGGGTCCTGAACATAAAGTAAAATTCCCATTTTTCAGGAGGGTCCTGAACATAAAGTAAAATCCCATTTTTCAGGAGGGTCTTGAACATAAAGTAAATTCCTATTTTCCAGGAGGGTCCTGAACAGAAAGTAAAATCTCATTTTTCAGGAGGGTCCTGAACATAAAGTAAAATCCCATTTTTCAGGAGGGTCCTAAACATAAAGTAAATTTCCATTTTTCAGGAGGGTCCTGAACATAAAGTAAAATCCCATTTTTCAGGAGGGTCCTGAACATAAAGTAAATTCCTATTTTTCAGGAGGTTCCTAAACATAAAGTAAATTTCCATTTTTCAGGAGGGTCCTGAACATAAAGTAAAATCCCATTTTTCAGGAGGGTCCTGAACATAAAGTAAAATCCCATTTTTCAGGAGGGTCCTGAACATAAAGTAAATTCCCATTTTTCAGGAGGGTCCTGAACATAAAATAAAATCGCATTTTTCAGGAGGGTCCTGAACATAAAGTAAATTCCCATTTTCCAGGAGGGTCCTGAACATAAAGTAAAATCCCATTTTTCAGGAGGGTCCTGAACTGATAGTAAAATCCCATTTTTCAGGAGGGTCCTGAATTGAAAGTAAATTCCCATTTTCCAGGAGGGTCCTGAACTGAAAGTAAAATCTCATTTTTCAGGAGGGTCCTGAATTGAAAGTAAAATCCCATTTTTCAGGAGGGACCTGGACTGAAAGTAACATCCCATTTTTTCAGGAGGGTCCTGAACATAAAGTAAAATCCCATTTTCTCAGGAGGGTCCTGAACATAAAATAAAATCCCATTCTTCAGGAGGGTCCTGAACTGAAAGTAAATTCTCATTTTTCAGGAGGGTCCTGAATTGAAAGTAAATTCCCAATTTCTAGGAGGGTCCTGAACTAAATGTAAAATCCCATTTTTCAGGAGGGTCCTGAACTGAAAGTAAATTCCCATTTTCAGGAGGGTCCCGAACTGAAAGTAAATTTCCATATTCCAGGAAGGTCCTGAACTGAAAGTAAAATCCCATTTTTCAGGAGGGTCCTGAATTGAAAGTAAATTCCCATTTTTCAGGAGGGTCCTGAATTGAATTTAAATTCCCATTTTCCAGGAGGGTCCTGAACATGAAGTAAAATCCCATTTTTCAGGAGGGTCCTGAACATATAGTAAAATCCCATTTTTCAGGAGGGTCCTGAACAGAAAGTAAAATCCCATTTTTCAGGAGGGTCCTAAACATAAAGTAAAATCCTATTTTTCCGGAGGGTCCTGAACAGAAAGAAAAATCCCATTTTTCAGGATGGTCCTGAACATAAAGTAAAATCCTATTTTTCAGGAGGGTCCTGAACATAAAGTAAAATTCTCATTTTTCAGGAGGGTCCTGAACATAAAGTAAATTTCCATTTTTCAGGAGGGTCCTGAACATAAAGTAAAATCCCATTTTTCAGGAGGGTCCTGAACATAAAGTAAATTCCCATTTTTAGGAGGGTCCTGAACATAAAGTAAATTCCCATTTTTAGGAGGGTCCTGAACATAAAATAAAATCGCATTTTTCAGGAGGGTCCTGAACATAAAGTAAATTCCCATTTTCCAGGAGGGTCCTGAACATAAAGTAAAATCCCATTTTTCAGGAGGGTCCTGAACTGAAAGAAAAATCCCATTTTTCAGGAGGGTCCTGAATTGAAAGTAAATTCCCATTTTCCTGGAGGGTCCTGAATTGAAAGTAAATTCCCATTTTCCAAGAAGGTCCTGAACATGAAGTAAAATCCCATTTTTCAGGAGGGTCCTGAACGTAAAGTAAATTCCCATTTTTCAGGAGGGTCCTGAATTGAAAATAAATACCCATTTTCCAGGAGAGTCCTGAACTGAAAGTAAAATCTCATTTTTCAGGAGGGTCCTGAATTGAAAGTAAAATCCCATTTTTCTGGAGGGTCCTGGACTGAAAGTAACATCCCATTTTTTCAGGAGGGTCCTGAACATAAAGTAAAATCCTATTTTTCAGGAGGGTCCTGAACATAAAGTAAAATCCCATTTTCTCAGGAGGGTCCTGAACATAAAGTAAAATCCCATTCTTCAGGAGGGTCCTGAACTGAAAGTAAATTCTCATTTTTCAGGAGGGTCCTGAATTGAAAGTAAATTCCCATTTTCCAGGAGGGTCCTGAACTAAAAGTAAAATCCCATTTTCTAGGAGGGTCCTGAACTGAAAGTAAATTCCCATTTTCAGGAGGGTCCCGAACTGAAAGTAAATTTCCATTTTCCAGGAAGGTCCTGAACTGAAAGTAAAATCCCATTTTTCAGGAGGGTCCTGAATTGAAAGTAAATTCCCATTTTTCAGGAGGGTCCTGAATTGAATGTAAATTCCCATTTTTCAGGAGGGTCCTGAACATGAAGTAAAATCCCATTTTTCAGGAGGGTCCTGAACATATAGTAAAATCCCATTTTTCAGGAGGGTCCTGAACAGAAAGTAAAATCCCATTTTTCAGGAGGGTCCTAAACATAAAGTAAAATCCTATTTTTCCGGAGGGTCCTGAATAGAAAGAAAAATCCCATTTTTCAGGATGGTCCTAAACATAAAGTAAAATCCTATTTTTCAGGAGGGTCCTGAACATAAAGTAAAATTCCCATTTTTTAGGAGGGTCCTGAACATAAAGTAAAATTCCATTTTTCAGGAGGGTCCTGAACATAAAGTAAATTCCTATTTTCCAGGAGGGTCCTGAACAGAAAGTAAAATCCCATTTTTCAGGAGGGTCCTAAACATAAAGTAAAATCCCATTTTTCAGGAGGGTCCTAAACATAAAGTAAATTTCCATTTTTCCGGAGGGTCCTGAACATAAAGTAAAATCCCATTTTTCAGGAGGGTCCTGAACATAAAGTAAATTCCCATTTTTCAGGAGGGTTCTGAACATAAAGTAAATTCCCATTTTTCAGGAGGGTCCTGAACATAAAATAAAATCGCATTTTTCAGGAGGGTCCTGAACATAAAGTAACTTCCCATTTTCCAGGAGGATCCTGAACATAAAGTAAAATCCCATTTTTCTGGAGGGTCCTGAACTGAAAGTAAAATCCCATTTTTCAGGAGGGTCCTGAATTGAAAGTAAATTTCCATTTTCCAGGAGGGTCCTGAATTGAAAGTAAATTCCCATTTTCCAAGAGGGTCCTGAACATGAAGTAAAATCCCATTTTTCAGGAGGGTCCTGAACGTAAAGTAAATTCCCATTTTTCAGGAGGGTCCTGAATTGAAAGTAAATTCCCATTTTCCAGGAGGGTCCTGAACTGAAAGTAAAATCTCATTTTTCAGGAGGGTCCTGAATTGAAAGTAAAATCCCATTTTTCAGGAGGGTCCTGGACTGAAAGTAACATCCCATTTTTTCAGGAGGGTCCTGAACATAAAGTAAAATCCTATTTTTCAGGAGGGTCCTGAACAGAAAGTAAACTCCCTTTTTTAGGAGGGTCCTGAAAATAAAGTAAAATCCCATTTTCTCAGGAGGGTCCTGAACATACAGTAAAATCCCATTCTTCAGGAGGGTCCTGAACTGAAAATAAATTCTCATTTTTCAGGAGGGTCCTGAATTGAAAGTAAATTCCCATTTTCAAGGAGGGTCCTGAACTAAAAGTAAAATCCCATTTTTTAGGAGGGTCCTGAACTGAAAGTAAATTCCCATTTTCAGGAGGGTCCCGAACTGAAAGTAAATACCCATTTTCCAGGAAGGTCCTGAACTGAAAGTAAAATCCCATTTTTCAGGAGGGTCCTGAATTGAAAGTAAATTCCCATTTTTCAGGAGGGTCCTGAATTGAATGTAAATTCCCATTTTCCAGGAGGGTCCTGAGCATGAAGTAAAATCCCATTTTTCAGGAGGGTCCTGAACATATAGTAAAATCCCATTTTTCAGGAGTGTCCTGAACAGAAAGTAAAATCCCATTTTTCAGAAGGGTCCTAAACATAAAGTAAAATCCTATTTTTCCGGAGGGTCCTGAACAGAAAGAAAAATCCCATTTTTCAGGATGGTCCTGAACAGAAAGTAAAATCCTATTTTTCAGGAGGGTCCTGAACATAAAGTAAAATTCCCATTTTTCAGGAGGGTCCTGAACATAAAGTAAAATCCCATTTTTCAGGAGGGTCTTGAACATAAAGTAAATTCCTATTTTCCAGGAGGGTCCTGAACAGAAAGTAAAATCTCATTTTTCAGGAGGGTCCTGAACATAAAGTAAAATCCCATTTTTCAGGAGGGTCCTAAACATAAAGTAAATTTCCATTTTTCAGGAGGGTCCTGAACATAAAGTAAAATCCCATTTTTCAGGAGGGTCCTGAACATAAAGTAAATTCCTATTTTTCAGGAGGTTCCTAAACATAAAGTAAATTTCCATTTTTCAGGAGGGTCCTGAACATAAAGTAAAATCCCATTTTTCAGGAGGGTCCTGAACATAAAGTAAAATTCCATTTTTCAGGAGGGTCCTGAACATAAAGTAAATTCCCATTTTTCAGGAGGGTCCTGAACATAAAATAAAATCGCATTTTTCAGGAGGGTCCTGAACATAAAGTAAATTCCCATTTTCCAGGAGGGTCCTGAACATAAAGTAAAATCCCATTTTTCAGGAGGGTCCTGAACTGATAGTAAAATCCCATTTTTCAGGAGGGTCCTGAATTGAAAGTAAATTCCCATTTTCCAGGAGGGTCCTGAACTGAAAGTAAAATCTCATTTTTCAGGAGGGTCCTGAATTGAAAGTAAAATCCCATTTTTCAGGAGGGACCTGGACTGAAAGTAACATCCCATTTTTTCAGGAGGGTCCTGAACATAAAGTAAAATCCCATTTTCTCAGGAGGGTCCTGAACATAAAATAAAATCCCATTCTTCAGGAGGGTCCTGAACTGAAAGTAAATTCTCATTTTTCAGGAGGGTCCTGAATTGAAAGTAAATTCCCAATTTCTAGGAGGGTCCTGAACTAAATGTAAAATCCCATTTTTCAGGAGGGTCCTGAACTGAAAGTAAATTCCCATTTTCAGGAGGGTCCCGAACTGAAAGTAAATTTCCATATTCCAGGAAGGTCCTGAACTGAAAGTAAAATCCCATTTTTCAGGAGGGTCCTGAATTGAAAGTAAATTCCCATTTTTCAGGAGGGTCCTGAATTGAATTTAAATTCCCATTTTCCAGGAGGGTCCTGAACATGAAGTAAAATCCCATTTTTCAGGAGGGTCCTGAACATATAGTAAAATCCCATTTTTCAGGAGGGTCCTGAACAGAAAGTAAAATCCCATTTTTCAGGAGGGTCCTAAACATAAAGTAAAATCCTATTTTTCCGGAGGGTCCTGAACAGAAAGAAAAATCCCATTTTTCAGGATGGTCCTGAACATAAAGTAAAATCCTATTTTTCAGGAGGGTCCTGAACATAAAGTAAAATTCTCATTTTTCAGGAGGGTCCTGAACATAAAGTAAATTTCCATTTTTCAGGAGAGTCCTGAACATAAAGTAAAATCCCATTTTTCAGGAGGGTCCTGAACATAAAGTAAAATCCCATTTTTCAGGAGGGTCCTGAACATAAAGTAAATTCCCATTTTTAGGAGGGTCATGAACATAAAATAAAATCGCATTTTTCAGGAGGGTCCTGAACATAAAGTAAATTCCCATTTTCCAGGAGGGTCCTGAACATAAAGTAAAATCCCATTTTTCAGGAGGGTCCTGAACTGAAAGAAAAATCCCATTTTTCAGGAGGGTCCTGAATTGAAAGTAAATTCCCATTTTCCTGGAGGGTCCTGAATTGAAAGTAAATTCCCTTTTTCCAAGAAGGTCCTGAACATGAAGTAAAATCCCATTTTTCAGGAGGGTCCTGAACGTAAAGTAAATTCCCATTTTTCAGGAGGGTCCTGAATTGAAAATAAATACCCATTTTCCAGGAGAGTCCTGAACTGAAAGTAAAATCTCATTTTTCAGGAGGGTCCTGAATTGAAAGTAAAATCCCATTTTTCTGGAGGGTCCTGGACTGAAAGTAACATCCCATTTTCTCAGGAGGGTCCTGAACATAAAGTAAAATCCTATTTTTCAGGAGGGTCCTGAACATAAAGTAAAATCCCATTTTCTCAGGAGGGTCCTGAACATAAAGTAAAATCCCATTCTTCAGGAGGGTCCTGAACTGAAAGTAAATTCTCATTTTTCAGGAGGGTCCTGAATTGAAAGTAAATTCCCATTTTCAAGGAGGGTCCTGAACTAAAAGTAAAATCCCATTTTTCAGGAGGGTCCTGAACTGAAAGTAAATTCCCATTTTCAGGAGGGTCCCGAACTGAAAGTAAATACCCATTTTCCAGGAAGGTCCTGAACTGAAAGTAAAATCCCATTTTTCAGGAGGGTCCTGAATTGAAAGTAAATTCCCATTTTTCAGGAGGGTCCTGAATTGAATGTAAATTCCCATTTTCCAGGAGGGTCCTGAGCATGAAGTAAAATCCCATTTTTCAGGAGGGTCCTGAACATATAGTAAAATCCCATTTTTCAGGAGGGTCCTGAACAGAAAGTAAAATCCCATTTTTCAGGAGGGTCCTAAACATAAAGTAAAATCCTATTTTTCCGGAGGGTCCTGAACAGAAAGAAAAATCCCATTTTTCAGGATGGTCCTAAACATAAAGTAAAATCCTATTTTTCAGGAGGGTCCTGAACATAAAGTAAAATTCCCATTTTTCAGGAGGGTCCTAAACATAAAGTAAAATCCCATTTTTCAGGAGGGTCCTGAACATAAAGTAAATTCCTATTTTCCAGGAGGGTCCTGAACAGAAAGTAAAATCTCATTTTTCAGGAGGGTCCTGAACATAAAGTAAAATCCCATTTTTCAGGAGGGTCCTAAACATAAAGTAAATTTCCATTTTTCAGGAGGGTCCTGAACATAAAGTAAAATCCCATTTTTCAGGAGGGTCCTGAACATAAAGTAAATTCCTATTTTCCAGGAGGGTCCTGAACAGAAAGTAAAATCCCATTTTTCAGGAGGGTCCTGAACATAAAGTAAAATCCCATTTTTCAGGAGGGTCCTAAACATAAAGTAAATTTCCATTTTTCAGGAGGGTCCTGAACATAAAGTAAAATCCCATTTTTCAGGAGGGTCCTGAACATAAAGTAAAATCCCATTTTTCAGGAGGGTCCTGAACATAAAGTAAATTCCCATTTTTCAGGAGGGTCCTGAACATAAAATAAAATTGCATTTTTCAGGAGGGTCCTGAACATAAAGTAAATTCCCATTTTCCAGGAGGGTCCTGAACATAAAGTAAAATCCCATTTTTCAGGAGGGTCCTGAACTGATAGTAAAATCCCATTTTTCAGGAGGGTCCTGAATTGAAAGTAAATTCCCATTTTCCAGGAGGGTCCTGAACTGAAAGTAAAATCTCATTTTTCAGGAGGGTCCTGAATTGAAAGTAAAATCCCATTTTTCAGGAGGGACCTGGACTGAAAGTAACATCCCATTTTTTCAGGAGGGTCCTGAACATAAAGTAAAATCCCATTTTCTCAGGAGGGTCCTGAACATAAAATAAAATCCCATTCTTCAGGAGGGTCCTGAACTGAAAGTAAATTCTCATTTTTCAGGAGGGTCCTGAATTGAAAGTAAATTCCCAATTTCTAGGAGGGTCCTGAACTAAATGTAAAATCCCATTTTTCAGGAGGGTCCTGAACTGAAAGTAAATTCCCATTTTCAGAAGGGTCCAGAACTGAAAGTAAATTTCCATATTCCAGGAAGGTCCTGAACTGAAAGTAAAATCCCATTTTTCAGGAGGGTCCTGAATTGAAAGTAAATTCCCATTTTTCAGGAGGGTCCTGAATTGAATTTAAATTCCCATTTTCCAGGAGGGTCCTGAACATGAAGTAAAATCCCATTTTTCAGGAGGGTCCTGAACATATAGTAAAATCCCATTTTTCAGGAGGGTCCTGAACAGAAAGTAAAATCCCATTTTTCAGGAGGGTCCTAAACATAAAGTAAAATCCTATTTTTCCGAAGGGTCCTGAATAGAAAGAAAAATCCCATTTTTCAGGATGGTCCTGAACATAAAGTAAAATCCTATTTTTCAGGAGGGTCCTGAACATAAAGTAAAATTCCCATTTTTCAGGAGGGTCCTGAACATAAAGTAAAATCCCATTTTTCAGGAGGGTCCTGAACGTAAAGTAAATTCCCATTTTTCAGGAGGGTCCTGAATTGAAAATAAATACCCATTTTCCAGGAGAGTCCTGAACTGAATGTAAAATCTCATTTTTCAGGAGGGTCCTGAATTGAAAGTAAAATCCCATTTTTCTGGAGGGTCCTGGACTGAAAGTAACATCCCATTTTTTCAGGAGGGTCCTGAACATAAAGTAAAATCCTATTTTTCAGGAGGGTCCTGAACATAAAGTAAAATCCCATTTTCTCAGGAGGGTCCTGAACATAAAGTAAAATCCCATTCTTCAGGAGGGTCCTGAACTGAAAGTAAATTCTCATTTTTCAGGAGGGTCCTGAATTGAAAGTAAATTCCCATTTTCAAGGAGGGTCCTGAACTAAAAGTAAAATCCCATTTTTCAGGAGGGTCCTGAACTGAAAGTAAATTCCCATTTTCAGGAGGGTCCCGAACTGAAAGTAAATACCCATTTTCCAGGAAGGTCCTGAACTGAAAGTAAAATCCCATTTTTCAGGAGGGTCCTGAATTGAAAGTAAATTCCCATTTTTCAGGAGGGTCCTGAATTGAATGTAAATTCCCATTTTCCAGGAGGGTCCTGAGCATGAAGTAAAATCCCATTTTTCAGGAGGGTCCTGAACATATAGTAAAATCCCATTTTTCAGGAGGGTCCTGAACAGAAAGTAAAATCCCATTTTTCAGGAGGGTCCTAAACATAAAGTAAAATCCTATTTTTCCGGAGGGTCCTGAACAGAAAGAAAAATCCCATTTTTCAGGATGGTCCTAAACATAAAGTAAAATCCTATTTTTCAGGAGGGTCCTGAACATAAAGTAAAATTCCCATTTTTCAAGAGGGTCCTAAACATAAAGTAAAATCCCATTTTTCAGGAGGGTCCTGAACATAAAGTAAAATCCCATTTTTCAGGAGGGTCCTGAACATAAAATAAAATTGCATTTTTCAGGAGGGTCCTGAACATAAAGTAAATTCCCATTTTTCAGGAGGGTCCTGAACATAAAATAAAATTGCATTTTTCAGGAGGGTCCTGAACATAAAGTAAATTCCCATTTTCCAGGAGGGTCCTGAACATAAAGTAAAATCCCATTTTTCAGGAGGGTCCTGAACTGATAGTAAAATCCCATTTTTCAGGAGGGTCCTGAATTGAAAGTAAATTCCCATTTTCCAGGAGGGTCCTGAACTGATAGTAAAATATCATTTTTCAGGAGGGTCCTGCATTGAAAGTAAAATCCCATTTTTCAGGAGGGACCTGGACTGAAAGTAACATCCCATTTTTTCAGGAGGGTCCTGAACATAAAGTAAAATCCCATTTTCTCAGGAGGGTCCTGAATTGAAAGTAAATTCCCAATTTCTAGGAGGGTCCTGAACTAAATGTAAAATCCCATTTTTCAGGAGGGTCCTGAACTGAAAGTAAATTCCCATTTTCAGGAGGGTCCCGAACTGAAAGTAAATTTCCATATTCCAGGAAGGTCCTGAACTGAAAGTAAAATCCCATTTTTCAGGAGGGTCCTGAATTGAAAGTAAATTCCCATTTTTCAGGAGGGTCCTGAATTGAATTTAAATTCCCATTTTCCAGGAGGGTCCTGAACATGAAGTAAAATCCCATTTTTCAGGAGGGTCCTGAACATATAGTAAAATCCCATTTTTCAGGAGGGTCCTGAACAGAAAGTAAAATCCCATTTTTCAGGAGGGTCCTAAACATAAAGTAAAATCCTATTTTTCCGGAGGGTCCTGAACAGAAAGAAAAATCCCATTTTTCAGGATGGTCCTGAACATAAAATAAAATCCTATTTTTCAGGAGGGTCCTGAACATAAAGTAAAATTCTCATTTTTCAGGAGGGTCCTGAACATAAAGTAAATTTCCATTTTTCAGGAGAGTCCTGAACATAAAGTAAAATCCCATTTTTCAGGAGGGTCCTGAACATAAAGTAAAATCCCATTTTTCAGGAGGGTCCTGAACATAAAGTAAATTCCCATTTTTAGGAGGGTCATGAACATAAAATAAAATCGCATTTTTCAGGAGGGTCCTGAACATAAAGTAAATTCCCATTTTCCAGGAGGGTCCTGAACATAAAGTAAAATCCCATTTTTCAGGAGGGTCCTGAACTGAAAGAAAAATCCCATTTTTCAGGAGGGTCCTGAATTGAAAGTAAATTCCCATTTTCCTGGAGGGTCCTGAATTGAAAGTAAATTCCCTTTTTCCAAGAAGGTCCTGAACATGAAGTAAAATCCCATTTTTCAGGAGGGTCCTGAACGTAAAGTAAATTCCCATTTTTCAGGAGGGTCCTGAATTGAAAATAAATACCCATTTTCCAGGAGAGTCCTGAACTGAAAGTAAAATCTCATTTTTCAGGAGGGTCCTGAATTGAAAGTAAAATCCCATTTTTCTGGAGGGTCCTGGACTGAAAGTAACATCCCATTTTCTCAGGAGGGTCCTGAACATAAAGTAAAATCCTATTTTTCAGGAGGGTCCTGAACATAAAGTAAAATCCCATTTTCTCAGGAGGGTCCTGAACATAAAGTAAAATCCCATTCTTCAGGAGGGTCCTGAACTGAAAGTAAATTCTCATTTTTCAGGAGGGTCCTGAATTGAAAGTAAATTCCCATTTTCAAGGAGGGTCCTGAACTAAAAGTAAAATCCCATTTTTCAGGAGGGTCCTGAACTGAAAGTAAATTCCCATTTTCAGGAGGGTCCCGAACTGAAAGTAAATACCCATTTTCCAGGAAGGTCCTGAACTGAAAGTAAAATCCCATTTTTCAGGAGGGTCCTGAATTGAAAGTAAATTCCCATTTTTCAGGAGGGTCCTGAATTGAATGTAAATTCCCATTTTCCAGGAGGGTCCTGAGCATGAAGTAAAATCCCATTTTTCAGGAGGGTCCTGAACATATAGTAAAATCCCATTTTTCAGGAGGGTCCTGAACAGAAAGTAAAATCCCATTTTTCAGGAGGGTCCTAAACATAAAGTAAAATCCTATTTTTCCGGAGGGTCCTGAACAGAAAGAAAAATCCCATTTTTCAGGATGGTCCTAAACATAAAGTAAAATCCTATTTTTCAGGAGGGTCCTGAACATAAAGTAAAATTCCCATTTTTCAGGAGGGTCCTAAACATAAAGTAAAATCCCATTTTTCAGGAGGGTCCTGAACATAAAGTAAATTCCTATTTTCCAGGAGGGTCCTGAACAGAAAGTAAAATCTCATTTTTCAGGAGGGTCCTGAACATAAAGTAAAATCCCATTTTTCAGGAGGGTCCTAAACATAAAGTAAATTTCCATTTTTCAGGAGGGTCCTGAACATAAAGTAAAATCCCATTTTTCAGGAGGGTCCTGAACATAAAGTAAATTCCTATTTTCCAGGAGGGTCCTGAACAGAAAGTAAAATCCCATTTTTCAGGAGGGTCCTGAACATAAAGTAAAATCCCATTTTTCAGGAGGGTCCTAAACATAAAGTAAATTTCCATTTTTCAGGAGGGTCCTGAACATAAAGTAAAATCCCATTTTTCAGGAGGGTCCTGAACATAAAGTAAAATCCCATTTTTCAGGAGGGTCCTGAACATAAAGTAAATTCCCATTTTTCAGGAGGGTCCTGAACATAAAATAAAATTGCATTTTTCAGGAGGGTCCTGAACATAAAGTAAATTCCCATTTTCCAGGAGGGTCCTGAACATAAAGTAAAATCCCATTTTTCAGGAGGGTCCTGAACTGATAGTAAAATCCCATTTTTCAGGAGGGTCCTGAATTGAAAGTAAATTCCCATTTTCCAGGAGGGTCCTGAACTGAAAGTAAAATCTCATTTTTCAGGAGGGTCCTGAATTGAAAGTAAAATCCCATTTTTCAGGAGGGACCTGGACTGAAAGTAACATCCCATTTTTTCAGGAGGGTCCTGAACATAAAGTAAAATCCCATTTTCTCAGGAGGGTCCTGAACATAAAATAAAATCCCATTCTTCAGGAGGGTCCTGAACTGAAAGTAAATTCTCATTTTTCAGGAGGGTCCTGAATTGAAAGTAAATTCCCAATTTCTAGGAGGGTCCTGAACTAAATGTAAAATCCCATTTTTCAGGAGGGTCCTGAACTGAAAGTAAATTCCCATTTTCAGAAGGGTCCAGAACTGAAAGTAAATTTCCATATTCCAGGAAGGTCCTGAACTGAAAGTAAAATCCCATTTTTCAGGAGGGTCCTGAATTGAAAGTAAATTCCCATTTTTCAGGAGGGTCCTGAATTGAATTTAAATTCCCATTTTCCAGGAGGGTCCTGAACATGAAGTAAAATCCCATTTTTCAGGAGGGTCCTGAACATATAGTAAAATCCCATTTTTCAGGAGGGTCCTGAACAGAAAGTAAAATCCCATTTTTCAGGAGGGTCCTAAACATAAAGTAAAATCCTATTTTTCCGGAGGGTCCTGAATAGAAAGAAAAATCCCATTTTTCAGGATGGTCCTGAACATAAAGTAAAATCCTATTTTTCAGGAGGGTCCTGAACATAAAGTAAAATTCCCATTTTTCAGGAGGGTCCTGAACATAAAGTAAAATCCCATTTTTCAGGAGGGTCCTGAACGTAAAGTAAATTCCCATTTTTCAGGAGGGTCCTGAATTGAAAATAAATACCCATTTTCCAGGAGAGTCCTGAACTGAATGTAAAATCTCATTTTTCAGGAGGGTCCTGAATTGAAAGTAAAATCCCATTTTTCTGGAGGGTCCTGGACTGAAAGTAACATCCCATTTTTTCAGGAGGGTCCTGAACATAAAGTAAAATCCTATTTTTCAGGAGGGTCCTGAACATAAAGTAAAATCCCATTTTCTCAGGAGGGTCCTGAACATAAAGTAAAATCCCATTCTTCAGGAGGGTCCTGAACTGAAAGTAAATTCTCATTTTTCAGGAGGGTCCTGAATTGAAAGTAAATTCCCATTTTCAAGGAGGGTCCTGAACTAAAAGTAAAATCCCATTTTTCAGGAGGGTCCTGAACTGAAAGTAAATTCCCATTTTCAGGAGGGTCCCGAACTGAAAGTAAATACCCATTTTCCAGGAAGGTCCTGAACTGAAAGTAAAATCCCATTTTTCAGGAGGGTCCTGAATTGAAAGTAAATTCCCATTTTTCAGGAGGGTCCTGAATTGAATGTAAATTCCCATTTTCCAGGAGGGTCCTGAGCATGAAGTAAAATCCCATTTTTCAGGAGGGTCCTGAACATATAGTAAAATCCCATTTTTCAGGAGGGTCCTGAACAGAAAGTAAAATCCCATTTTTCAGGAGGGTCCTAAACATAAAGTAAAATCCTATTTTTCCGGAGGGTCCTGAACAGAAAGAAAAATCCCATTTTTCAGGATGGTCCTAAACATAAAGTAAAATCCTATTTTTCAGGAGGGTCCTGAACATAAAGTAAAATTCCCATTTTTCAGGAGGGTCCTAAACATAAAGTAAAATCCCATTTTTCAGGAGGGTCCTGAACATAAAGTAAAATCCCATTTTTCAGGAGGGTCCTGAACATAAAATAAAATTGCATTTTTCAGGAGGGTCCTGAACATAAAGTAAATTCCCATTTTTCAGGAGGGTCCTGAACATAAAATAAAATTGCATTTTTCAGGAGGGTCCTGAACATAAAGTAAATTCCCATTTGCCAGGAGGGTCCTGAACATAAAGTAAAATCCCATTTTTCAGGAGGGTCCTGAACTGATAGTAAAATCCCATTTTTCAGGAGGGTCCTGAATTGAAAGTAAATTCCCATTTTCCAGGAGGGTCCTGAACTGATAGTAAAATATCATTTTTCAGGAGGGTCCTGCATTGAAAGTAAAATCCCATTTTTCAGGAGGGACCTGGACTGAAAGTAACATCCCATTTTTTCAGGAGGGTCCTGAACATAAAGTAAAATCCCATTTTCTCAGGAGGGTCCTGAACATAAAATAAAATCCCATTCTTCAGGAGGGTCCTGAACTGAAAGTAAATTCTCATTTTTCAGGAGGGTCCTGAATTGAAAGTAAATTCCCAATTTCTAGGAGGGTCCTGAACTAAATGTAAAATCCCATTTTTCAGGAGGGTCCTGAACTGAAAGTAAATTCCCATTTTCAGAAGGGTCCAGAACTGAAAGTAAATTTCCATATTCCAGGAAGGTCCTGAACTGAAAGTAAAATCCCATTTTTCAGGAGGGTCCTGAATTGAAAGTAAATTCCCATTTTTCAGGAGGGTCCTGAATTGAATTTAAATTCCCATTTTCCAGGAGGGTCTTGAACATGAAGTAAAATCCCATTTTTCAGGAGGGTCCTGAACATATAGTAAAATCCCATTTTTCAGGAGGGTCCTGAACAGAAAGTAAAATCCCATTTTTCAGGAGGGTCCTAAACATAAAGTAAAATCCTATTTTTCCGGAGGGTCCTGAATAGAAAGAAAAATCCCATTTTTCAGGATGGTCCTGAACATAAAGTAAAATCCTATTTTTCAGGAGGGTCCTGAACATAAAGTAAAATTCCCATTTTTCAGGAGGGTCCTGAACATAAAGTAAAATCCCATTTTTCAGGAGAGTCCTGAACATAAAGTAAATTCCTATTTTCCAGGAGGGTCCTGAACAGAAAGTAAAATCTCATTTTTCAGGAGGGTCCTGAACATAAAGTAAAATCCCATTTTTCAGGAGGGTCCTAAACATAAAGTAAATTTCCATTTTTCAGGAGGGTCCTGAACATAAAGTAAAATCCCATTTTTCAGGAGGGTCCTGAACATAAAGTAAAATCCCATTTTTCAGGAGGGTCCTGAACATAAAGTAAATTCCCATTTTTCAGGAGGGTCCTGAACATAAAAAAAAATCACATTTTTCAGGAGGGTCCTGAACATAAAGTAAATTCCCATTTTCCAGGAGGGTCCTGAACATAAAGTAAAATCCCATTTTTCAGGAGGGTCCTGAACTGAAAGTAAAATCCAATTTTTCAGGAGGGTCCTGAATTGAAAGTAAATTCCCATTTTCCAGGAGGGTCCTGAATTGAAAGTAAATTCCCATTTTCCAAGAGGGTCCTAAACATGAAGTAAAATCCCATTTTTCAGGAGGGTCCTGAACGTAAAGTAAATTTCCATTTTTCAGGAGGGTCCTGAATTGAAAGTAAATTCCCATTTTCCAGGAGGGTCCTGAACTGAAAGTAAAATCTCATTTTTCCGGAGGGTCCTGAATTGAAAGTAAAATCCCATTTTTCTGGAGGGTCCTGGACTGAAAGTAACATCCCATTTTTTCAGGAGGGTCCTGAACATAAAGTAAAATCCTATTTTTCAGGAGGGTCCTGAACATAATGTAAAATCCCATTTTCTCAGGAGGGTCCTGAACATATAGTAAAATCCCATTCTTCAGGAGGGTCCTGAACTGAAAGTAAATTCTCATTTTTCAGGAGGGTCCTGAATTGAAAGTAAATTCCCATTTTCCAGGAGGGTCCTGAACTAAAAGTAAAATCCCATTTTTTAGGAGGGTCCTGAACTGAAAGTAAATTCCCATTTTCAGGAGGGGCCCGAACTGAAAGTAAATTTCCATTTTCCAGAAGGTCCTGAACTGAAAGTAAAATCCCATTTTTCAGGAGGGTCCTGAATTGAAAGTAAATTCCCATTTTTCAGGAGGGTCCTGAATTGAATGTAAATTCCCATTTTCCAGGAGGGTCCTGAACATGAAGTAAAATCCCATTTTTCAGGAGGGTCCTGAACATATAGTAAAATCCCATTTTTCAGGAGGGTCCTGAACAGAAAGTAAAATCCCATTTTTCAGGAGGGTCCTAAACATAAAGTAAAATCCTATTTTTCCGGAGGGTCCTGAACAGAAAGAAAAATCCCATTTTTCAGGAGGGTCCTGAACATAAAGTAAAATCCTATTTTTCAGGAGGGTCCTGAACATAAAGTAAAATTCCTATTTTTCAGGAGGGTCCTGAACATAAAGTAAAATTCCCTTTTTTCAGGAGGGTCCTGAACATAAAGTAAATTCCTATTTTCCAGGAGGGTCCTGAACAGAAAGTAAAATCTCATTTTTCAGGAGGGTCCTGAACATAAAGTAAAATCCCATTTTTCAGGAGGGTTCTAAACATAAAGTAAATTTCCATTTTTCAGGAGGGTTCTGAACATAAAGTAAAATCCCATTTTTCAGGAGGGTCCTGAACATAAAGTAAAATCCCATTTTTCAGGAGGGTCCAGAACGTAAAGTAAATTCCCATTTTTCAGGAGGGTCCTGAACATAAAATAAAATCGCATTTTTCAGGAGGGTCCTGAACATAAAGTAAATTCCCATTTTCCAGGAGGGTCCTGAACATAAAGTAAAATCCCATTTTTCAGGAGGGTCCTGAACTGAAAGTAAAATCCCATTTTTCAGGAGGGTCCTGAATTGAAAGTAAATTCCCATTTTCCAGGAGGGTCCTGAATTGAAAGTAAATTCCCATTTTCCAAGAGGGTCCTGAACATGAAGTAAAATCCAATTTTTCAGGAGGGTCCTGAACGTAAAGTAAATTCCCATTTTTCAGGAGGGTCCTGAATTGAAAGTAAATTCCCATTTTCCAGGAGGGTCCTGAACTGAAAGTAAAATCTCATTTTTCAGGAGGGTCCTGAATTGAAAGTAAAATCCCATTTTTCTGGAGGGTCCTGGACTGAAAGTAACATCCCATTTTTTCAGGAGGGTCCTGAACATAAAGTAAAATCCTATTTTTCAGGAGGGTCCTGAACATAAAGTAAAATCCCATTTTCTCAGGAGGGTCCTGAACATAAAGTAGAATCCCATTCTTCAGGAGGGTCCTGAACTGAAAGTAAATTCTCATTTTTCAGGAGGGTCCTGAATTGAAAGTAAATTCCCATTTTCCAGGAGGGTCCTGAACTAAAAGTAAAATCCCATTTTTCAGGAGGGTCCTGATCTGAAAGTAAATTCCCATTTTCAGGAGGGGCCCGAACTGAAAGTAAATTTCCATTTTCCAGGAAGGTCCTGAACTGAAAGTAAAATCCCATTTTTCAGGAGGGTCCTGAATTGAAAGTTAATTCCCATTTTTCAGGAGGGTCCTGAATTGAATGTAAATTCCCATTTTCCAGGAGGGTCATGAACATGAAGTAAAATCCCATTTTTCAGGAGGGTCCTGAACATAAAGTAAAATCCCATTTTTCAGGAGGGTCCTGAACAGAAAGTAAAATCCCATTTTTCAGGAGGGTCCTAAAGATAAAGTAAAATCCTATTTTTCCGGAGGGTCCTGAACCGAAAGAAAAATCCCATTTTTCAGGATGGTCCTGAACATAAAGTAAAATCCTATTTTTCAGGAGGGTCCTGAACATAAAGTAAAATTCCCATTTTTCAGGAGGGTCCTGAACATAAAGTAAAATCCCATTTTTCAGGAGGGTCCTGAACATAAAGTAAAATCCTATTTTTCAGGAGGGTCCTGAACATAAAGTAAAATTCCTATTTTTCAGGAGGGTCCTGAACATAAAGTAAAATTCCCTTTTTTCAGGAGGGTCCTGAACATAAAGTAAATTCCTATTTTCCAGGAGGGTCCTGAACAGAAAGTAAAATCTCATTTTTCAGGAGGGTCCTGAACATAAAGTAAAATCCCATTTTTCAGGAGGGTCCTAAACATAAAGTAAATTTCCATTTTTCAGGAGGGTTCTGAACATAAAGTAAAATCCCATTTTTCAGGAGGGTCCTGAACATAAAGTAAAATCCCATTTTTCAGGAGGGTCCAGAACGTAAAGTAAATTCCCATTTTTCAGGAGGGTCCTGAACATAAAATAAAATCGCATTTTTCAGGAGGGTCCTGAACATAAAGTAAATTCCCATTTTCCAGGAGGGTCCTGAACATAAAGTAAAATCCCATTTTTCAGGAGGGTCCTGAACTGAAAGTAAAATCCCATTTTTCAGGAGGGTCCTGAATTGAAAGTAAATTCCCATTTTCCAGGAGGGTCCTGAATTGAAAGTAAATTCCCATTTTCCAAGAGGGTCCTGAACATGAAGTAAAATCCAATTTTTCAGGAGGGTCCTGAACGTAAAGTAAATTCCCATTTTTCAGGAGGGTCCTGAATTGAAAGTAAATTCCCATTTTCCAGGAGGGTCCTGAACTGAAAGTAAAATCTCATTTTTCAGGAGGGTCCTGAATTGAAAGAAAAATCCCATTTTTCTGGAGGGTCCTGGACTGAAAGTAACATCCCATTTTTTCAGGAGGGTCCTGAACATAAAGTAAAATCCTATTTTTCAGGAGGGTCCTGAACATAAAGTAAAATCCCATTTTCTCAGGAGGGTCCTGAACATAAAGTAGAATCCCATTCTTCAGGAGGGTCCTGAACTGAAAGTAAATTCTCATTTTTCAGGAGGGTCCTGAATTGAAAGTAAATTCCCATTTTCCAGGAGGGTCCTGAACTAAAAGTAAAATCCCATTTTTCAGGAGGGTCCTGAACTGAAAGTAAATTCCCATTTTCAGGAGGGGCCCGAACTGAAAGTAAATTTCCATTTTCCAGGAAGGTCCTGAACTGAAAGTAAAATCCCATTTTTCAGGAGGGTCCTGAATTGAAAGTTAATTCCCATTTTTCAGGAGGGTCCTGAATTGAATGTAAATTCCCATTTTCCAGGAGGGTCATGAACATGAAGTAAAATCCCATTTTTCAGGAGGGTCCTGAACATAAAGTAAAATCCCATTTTTCAGGAGGGTCCTGAACAGAAAGTAAAATCCCATTTTTCAGGAGGGTCCTAAACATAAAGTAAAATCCTATTTTTCCGGAGGGTCCTGAACCGAAAGAAAAATCCCACTTTTCAGGATGGTCCTGAACATAAAGTAAAATCCTATTTTTCAGGAGGGTCCTGAACATAAAGTAAAATTCCCATTTTTCAGGAGGGTCCTGAACATAAAGTAAAATCCCATTTTTCAGGAGGGTCCTGAACATAAAGTAAATTCCTATTTTCCAGGAGGGTCCTGAACAGAAAGTAAAATCCCATTTTTCAGGAGGGTCCTGAACATAAAGTAAAATCCCATTTTTCAGGAGGGTCCTAAACATAAAGTAAATTTCCATTTTTCCGGAGGGTCCTGAACATAAAGTAAAATCCCATTTTTCAGGAGGGTCCTGAACATAAAGTAAAATCCCATTTTTCAAGAGGGTCCTGAACATAAAGTAAATTCCCATTTTTCAGGAGGGTCCTGAACATAAAATAAAATCGCATTTTTCAGGAGGGTCCTGAACATAAAGTAAATTCCCATTTTCCAGGAGGGTCCTGAACATAAAGTAAAATCCCATTTTTCAGGAGGGTCCTGAACTGAAAGTAAAATCCCATTTTTCAGGAGGGTCCTGAATTGAAAGTAAATTCCCATTTTCCAGGAGGGTCCTGAATTGAAAGTAAATTCCCATTTTCCAAGAGGGTCCTGAACATGAAGTAAAATCCCATTTTTCAGGAGGGTCCTGAACGTAAAGTAAATTCCCATTTTTCAGGAGGGTCCTGAATTGAAAGTAAATTCCCATTTTCCAGGAGGGTCCTGAACTGAAAGTAAAATCTCATTTTTCAGGAGGGTCCTGAATTGAAAGTAAAATCCCATTTTTCAGGAGGGTCCTGGACTGAAAGTAACATCCCATTTTTTCAGGAGGGTCCTGAACATAAAGTAAAATCCTATTTTTCAAGAGGGTCCTGAACAGAAAGTAAACTCCCATTTTTCAGGAGGGTCCTGAACATAAAGTAAAATCCCATTTTCTCAGGAGGGTCCTGAACATAAAGTAAAATCCCATTCTTCAGGAGGGTCCTGAACTGAAAGTAAATTCTCATTTTTCAGGAGGGTCCTGAATTGAAAGTAAATTCCCATTTTCCAGGAGGGTCCTGAACTAAAAGTAAAATCCCATTTTTCCGGAGGGTCCTGAACTGAAAGTAAATTCCCATTTTTAGGAGGGTCCCGAACTGAAAGTAAATTCTCATTTTCCAGGAAGGTCCTGAACTGAAAGTAAAATCCCATTTTTCAGGAGGGTCCTGAATTGAAAGTAAATTCCCATTTTTCAGGAAGGTCCTGAATTGAATGTAAATTCCCATTTTCCAGGAGGGTCCTGAACATGAAGTAAAATCCCATTTTTCAGGAGGGTCCTGAACATATAGTAAAATCCCATTTTTCAGGAGTGTCCTGAACAGAAAGTAAAATCCCATTTTTCAGGAGGGTCCTGAACATAAAGTAAAATCCTATTTTTCCGGAGGGTCCTGAACAGAAAGTAAAATCCCATTTTTCAGGAGGGTCCTGAACATAAAGTAAAATCCCATTTTTCAGGAGGGTCCTGAACATAAAGTAAAATTCCCATTTTTCAAGAGGGTCTTGAACATAAAGTAAAATCCCATTTTTCAGGAGGGTCCTGAACATAAAGTAAATTCCTATTTTCCAGCAGGGTCCTGAACAGAAAGTAAAATCCCATTTTTCAGGAGGGTCCTGAACATAAAGTAAAATCCCATTTTTCAGGAGGGTCCTAAACATAAAGTAAATTTCCATTTTTCAGGAGGGTCCAGAACATAAAGTAAAATCCCATTTTTCAGGAGGGTCCTGAACATAAAGTAAAATCTCATTTTTTAGGAGGGTCCTGAACATAAAGTAAATTCCCATTTTTCAGGAGGGTCCTGAACATAAAATAAAATCCCATTTTTCAAGAGGGTCCTGAACATAAAGTAAATTCTCATTTTCCAGGAGGGTCCTGAACATAAAGTAAAATCCCATTTTTCAGGAGGGTCATGAACATAAAGTAAAATCTCATTTTTCAGGAGGGTCCTGAACATAAAGTAAAATCCTTGGATATGCATTTCCAATGGTAGCTGAATCAAGTGAAACGAATTTGCCTCTGTTTCAATCAAAGAAAAATTTGTCAGTTAAAAACTTAGTGGTGGCTTGCAGATCTTGGGTTTTCAGGTATCTGCCCAGGACTCGTTCCTTTTCTCTTTGTCCCAAATTGCTAACACTTGCCCTGTCTTACCGCATCATTGACCTGGATCCAGATTGAGGAAAATGAGTTCTGACTCAAACAATGTGTTTTCATTTTACCATGCCCCTGAGGTGCACTCTTTTCCCAAATCTGAATGATTCGACGAATCCAATAGCCTGTTGGTTGATAGACTTCCTTTGCTTCATGTTGAATTACGATCATATTTCTTTCCTGTGCTGTTCCTTGGCTTTTCCTCATATAATTGGAAAGACTGGTAGTAAATTTTGAAATTCTTTCTCGCTTGTGTTGACACAGACTTGAATTAAAAATGTAAAGATATGATGGTGACTTTTGTTTTGATAAATAACATAAGAAAAGACAAAAACATAAATATGTAAATGAAAGAAAAGGGCAATGTCCCATATTCAAAAAGAAAACTTATCTGAATACGACAACCAACTCCAATGAGTATGACATGCATTTTGGATTGAGCTGCCTGATCTTCCTATCCAAACTCCCCATTTGTTGTTGAGTTCGTGCCTTTTGCCACTGAGCCGCTTCTTCAAATCCATTGGACTCATACATCACATTCGACTGACGACATCTAAAAAGACTTTCGCCAACAAATCTCTTTCTTTTCACTTTCCGCCTTTCTCTTAAACTCTCCATCGCCCTACGGTGCCCATGAGGATTTTCACCAATAAGACTCTCATTTTTATATTTCTCTCAACTCACCATCGCCTTACGGTTCATGCAAAGGTTTTCACCAATAAGACTCTCTCATTTTTGTATTTCTCTCAACTCACCATCGCCTTATGGTGCCTGCAAAGGTTTTCACCAATAAGACTCTCTCATTTTCATTTTCTCACAACTCACCATCACCTTATGGTGCCTGCAAAGGTTTTCACCAATAAGACTCTCTCATTTTTGTATTTCTTTCCTGATTTCTTATGCTGAGGGAGATAAATGGTACCTCACAATGTATCATCAATATCCATTGCATGCTTAGCCTTAACATTATCAAAAATTGAACTGAAGGACTTTCTTTGGTTGTAACTTGGCTTTTGGTTAAGGTTAGAAAAAATGGTAAGGGGCTCAAACGATACTTGAAGTGGGGGTGGGACTTACAACTTTTGGAATCGACTCAAACAACATGTTAACTCATGCCCCAGTTTTTGTTGACTGGGTGAATCTTAAATATTTATTTGGTTGGACCAAGCCCGAAATAGGGCAGCCTACGTATCTCACTCCCGAGAGAGGAGAATCAGGTCGCATGTAGTTCCATCAGCTTGTTCTTTGTTTTGATTTGATTTTTTTCTTTTATTTTCGAACTCTTTCTTTTATTCTTATTTTCTTGACATTTATCTTTGACTCTATTTTGATTCCAAAAGAGGGGTATGAAAGAAAAATAAACGAGGCTCAAACGGGTAAACAAAAGATGACACAATGTTTGGATAGAAGAATAAAATGCCTTCATCATATCAATCTTCAAAAATGCAAGTACTAAACATGCAATAAAATCAAACAAAGGACCAAATATCATACATAGTATCTTTTGACCGCATCAGCATTGATAGCCATTTCTGCCATTTTGCCTTCAATATCTGTCAAATATAAGGCTCCATTGGGTAACACTTTCTTCACAACGAAGGGACCTTGCCAGTTAGGGGAGAACTTGCCTTTCGTTTCAACCTGGTGAGGAAGGATACGTCTCAATACCAACTGACCAACTTCAAAATTCCTGGGACGGACCTTTTTGTTATACGCACGAGCCATCCTCCTCTGATACAACTGGCCATCATCGATCTCTGCTTCTACAATGACTCGAAGAGAGGGAATTTCAACTTCTGCAGGGATGACTGCTTCTGTCCCATACACTAATAAATATGGAGTTGCCCCTGTTGAAGTGCGAACAGTGGTGCGATAACCTAGCAATGCAAACGACAACTTTTCATGCCACTGTCTAGAACCTTGTACTATTTTTCGCAGTATCTTTTTTATATTTTTATTGGCGGCTTCTACAACACCATTGGCCTTTGGGCGATATGGAGTAGAATTTCGATGTGCGATCTTAAACTGTTGACACACTTCTTGCATCAAATGACAATTGAGATTGGCAGCATTGTCTGTAATGATCATCTTAGGAATTCCAAATCTACAAATGATATTGGCATGAACAAAATCTACCACAGCCTTCTTTGTCACTAACTTGAAAGTTACTGCTTCCACCCACTTTGTGAAGTAGTCAATGGCTACAAAAATGAATCTATGTCCATTTGATGCCTTCGGCTCAATCGGTCCAATCACATCCATTCCCCAAGCCACGAACGGCCATGGAGCGGCCATTGCATGCAACTCAACAGGAGGAGAACGTATCAGATCGCCGTTCACCTGACATTAATGACACTTTCGAACAAATTGAATAGAATCCCTCTCCATAGTAAGCCAGTAATAACCTGCTCGAAGAATCTTCTTTGACAAGACATGACCGTTCATATGCGACCCACATACTCCATAGTGTATTTCAACCATGATTGCCGAGGCTTCTTTTGCATCTACACATCTTAAAAGTCCCAGATCTGGGGTCCTCTTATACAAGATTCCCCCACTTAAGAAAAATCCACTAGCCAAACGCCTAATAGTCCTCTTTTGATTGTTGGTGGCATATGCTGGGTATTCTCCTGACTGAATGTACCGCTTGATATCCAAAAACCAAGGTTCTACATCGAGCTCTTCTTCAACCGAATTACAGTAAGCATGATGATCACGACTCTGTATATGCACTGGATCGACATAGGCTTTGTCAGGATGTTGGAGCATTGAAGACAGAGTGGCTAAAGCATCAGCAATTTCATTATGAATCCTTGGAATATGCCTAAATTTTACTAACATAAATCGTCGACATAGCTCCTGCAAGCATTGTCGATATGGGATGGGGAGAGGAGTGAGTTCTCAATTATTGAGCTGGACAGCTGGACCTATGAATTGCATGTCTGCTATACTGGTACCTTCTCCTGCTTCGACCATATCAACTTCGATACAAAGGTTCTGGAAGTCATCAACCAATTCAAACTCAAATTCTACATGCTTCGTGACACCGCTCTTAACAAACGATTCACTGAGTAGTGGCATTGGGCGAGGGAGTGACCATATTTCCTTTTTCCTTCCCTTGGCTTTTTTCAGATCTTCAGCTGTAGGCTCAAATCCCATACCAAACGTGACCACGTTCTCACTCAGACATATGTGATGAACTATACCATGCAGAGACTCTCCCAAACCCTTCCCTAGCTCAAATCCGTATTTCCAAAGTTCACTCACCATCATGATAGAAGCAGAAGACAATTGTGGTCCCGGTATAGCCTGCCATTCAAGGATACGATTCACTGGCAATGTATCAAAAATTTGATAGACGAATGTCTCCTCTACGTTATTTGCTTCAATAATAGACAAGGGAGAATCTTCGTAGGCTGACAAATCACCTTCACCATGAATAACTACTTCTTTCCGGTCATGCTCAAACTTGATCATTTGGTGCAGTGTAGATGCAACCGCCTTGGCCTTGTGGATCCACGTCCTTCCCAACAACATATTATAAGAGGATTCTACATTCAATACTTGAAACTCTATGGCGAACTCAACAGGCCCTATGGTCAACATTAGTTCTATTTTGCCAATGGAATTTGATTTTGCACCATCGAAAGCCCTGACACATACATTATTGGGCCTGATCCTCTCCGCACCAATATTCAGCTTTTAAGAATGGGGTAAAATCCCATTCTTCAGTTCAGGACCCTCCTGAAGAATGGGATTTTAATTTATGTTCAGGACCCTCCTGAAAAATGGGATTTTACTTTCTGTTCAGGTCCCTCCTAAAAAATGGAATTTTACTTTATGCGCAGGACCCTCCTGGAGAATGGGATTTTACTTTATGTTCAGGACCCTCCTGAAAAATGAGATTTTACTTTATGTTCAGGACCCTCCTGGAAAATGGGAATTTTACTTTCAGTCCAGGACCCTCCTGAAAAATGAGAATTTACTTTCAATTCAGGATCCTCCTGAAAAATGGGAATTTACTTCATGTTCAGGACCCTCCTGGAAAATGGGAATTTACTTTCAATTCAGGACCCTCCTGAAAAATGGAATTTCACCTGACCCTCCTGGAAAATGGGACAACTCTTTCAAAAATGAAATACTAACTATTTATAATTCTTGTTTGGGATAATTTTTGTTCTAGTTTTAATTTTGAGTTTCAGGAGCCCGCCTGAAGAACAGGGTGATGAAATAGCAAGTCAGGAGCCCGCCTGAAGAACAGGGTGATGAAATAGCAAGTCCGTAGCCCGCCTGGAGAATAGGTTGAAGAAATGAAAAGTCATGCAACAAAGCGAAGTAATTGAAAGCCAAGCAACAAGTCGAAAGAAATTTCAAGTCAGGAGCCTGCCTGAAGAATAGGGTGATGAAAGTCGAGTCAAGAACCAACAGAAGCTGTATAGATAGTATTTTTGTAATTTCATTTATGTTTTAACTTGTAATTTTCATTTTGATGTAATAACAGAGCCGCGGACCGGAACCTCGACGGAACCTCACTCGACTCTCCAACTCGGTATAGTTCATCTCCGTCCAATCCTTGGAGATACTTATCACTTGATCCCTTCATAACTTGGGTGGGTAGGCTGTCCTAATTCAAGACCCGTTAGTCCTTCTTTCTCCTGTTTCTTTCTTTGAATAATGGTCGGTACAAAATTCTATCTCGTTGTCTACTTCTTTGTCTAAAAACACTGCGTGTTTACATTCAAAGGGGGCATGATGTAGACACCTAATTTCGTTCCTCCCCGATGTCGTTTTTACCCATTGTTATTTTTATCCTACCGCGTACCCTCACCCATGTTATTATACCCGCACAAAATACAAATAAATAAATAAATAATAAGATAACAAATCTTATTCTAACTAATTCTATCTTATCCTAACAACCTACCCAATCAAAATAAACCACACCACCCTATACCCTACCCCACCTACCCTACCCCAATACCCAAAACACAATATATATACACAGATACACACAAAATAAAAAGAGGGAACAGTAACCCAAAAGGAGGAAAACATCTGAATTTAGTTTTTCTTTCTTTCCTCTCTCTAAACTCTCTCTCTCCGATCTATCTCTAGAACTCTCTCTCTTTCAAAAAAGCTCACCGACCGCCCTCTGTCACCGTCACCGGCGAGACCACTGGAGAGAGTTCTATCGCCGGCAATCCCTTCCGTAACCAAGCTCCTCTCCCAACCCGAAATCCAACCACAACGACAGCGGCGTCGGCGCTGGCGCCACCTTCTCTCTCAGTCGTTGTTTTTCTCTTCTTCTCCGGTGAACTAGCACCGGCACCGCTCTGTTCTCCGCCTTCCAGATCTGTCTCGCCAACCAGCGACTAGATCTGCCACGCCATCAGCCTCCGCTCCGACCAAAGACGACAGAAGGCACCCGAAACAGTAAAACCGGCGACACCCTCGTCGACGAAACAGTAAACCGGTGACCGATCAACGTCCACCGGAATCGGTCGGTGAGTTCGGTTGTCTGTTTGAAATCGTGTCGGTCTCGGATGGCTTCAAATCCGAGTGTTGGGGGTTCGTTTCCAAGGTTTCCGTTCCGATTTTAAATCTGTCCCATTTGTATTTATCATACTGAATTGGATTCGTCGCGATCGAGGTTCTCCGGTCGAGTATTTTGGTCTTCGGATTTCTTTATTATCGTCAAGGATCAATTTCATCGAGGTCCATTTCTTCTAACTGAATCTTTAATTTATTTTGACTTTTGGTGATGTTGTGGGTGTGAATGATTTATTTGTTGCGTGTTTGGTATGTTTGAATATGTGTTACGTTTTGGTTGATGTTGGTTCCGGACTTTGAAGAGTGAATTGATAAATCGAAGCATGCTTAATCATATTATTTGAAATAAATTTGGGGACGAGAATCAAAAATTGATAAAGGTGAATATTATGATATTTTTGATACAATGTTGATGTTGAATGCGATATGTCATCGAGCGGGTAGGCAAACAGTAAGCTCGGGTAGGCAAGCTTAGGATCGGTGTAGTGTTGGAATGATTGGAATATTTGTTGAATATCTTGTTTATCGTATTTGGAAAGTGTATTTTATTTGACCGGGGGATGCCCCGAGGTAATTTGTATTTACTCGCCGGGGAATGCCCCGAAGAATTTTGTATGCTAAGGATGTTCGTGATCAAAGGCCCGCGGCATCGGGTAAGGAATGGGAGCTCAATCTAGATTTAGTTTAGACTAGGGTTTATATTTTCGTAGTTTTCTATTTTTGGACTGTATAATTTGGACTGGACTTTACATTTTTTGGATTGTTTTGTTTTTGTTTCTTGTTTGATTATTTTGCGTGCTCTTGTGTGTTTTTTTCTTATACATTTCATAATGCCAAAATAGTTGATACACTCTACCAAGCGACCGTGGTCAAACCACGGGATCGAGGGGTGCCTAACACCTTCCCCTCGGTCAACAGAATTCCTTAGCCGGAATCTCTGTTCGCAAACCGATTTAAGAGTCAAATGGTTTCGAAAAGGATTTTCCCAAAGGTGACTTGGCACACCGGATTATGCCAAGTGGCGACTCTGAATAAAAAATGCAAATAATCCTTTTTCGAAACAAATTTTCATTTCTTGTCACTTAAATAATAAAACCTTTTCGCGCTAAACCATAATATTTTGGAGTACGTGTAAAAAAGGGGTGTGACAGATCCTTGTAGAATCGAATACCAAACATTGGACGAATCAAAGGATTTTAGCTCAACTTTGTTCTAAGTGATTTCTATGAACATTCCTCTCGTACTTCACACAGTAGGATAAAGATCATGACACATGCATTCAATTATGAATCAAGAATTGGACGAAAACACCTTCTCCGCGATACGATAAGGGCCTCATCGTTATACCACCGTGACATGCCACAATCGCAGTGAGGTTATGGAATAGAAATCCAAAAGTTCCCCAATTCTCATCCGAAAAATCAAAAACTTTCACGAGACGTGCTTCTTACACCCCTGAACATGAAATAACTCAAAAACTCACATCTCGGGGTCGGAAAGGTCACTTTAAAAATTAACGAAATTAAGAGGCCAAAAATAAAACTAAGTCCCCAACACTAAGCTAAATTTTTAGATTTTTAGCCTCATATGCATGCACTATGAGCTGAACTGGGATAAGAAAAGTACGGGGTATTGCACTAACTCATTTTTTCTCCTTTATATGTAATTCATTGTAATTATTTGTTTGAATGACGATAACCTTAATTAATTAATCTGAATGAATCACCATCAAGCTGCTATTTAATTTTGTTTTCAACTTGTATTTTTTTCTCAAACTATGTATCATTATTTTCACAAGTATAATAATTTAAAGTTGGCAAAACGAGCTCTTGCTACTTCTCCTTGAAATGAGCTAATATTTGAAAACTCTACAAGAATGACATTCACTTTTGTTTATGTGGCTAATAGTTCATTTGAGTTGAAGCAACTTCCTTTTAAAAATTAACTTTCCTCAAGAAATCAAACATGTTTTCTATTAATTAGTTGAGTATTCATTTTGATCTAGTATCTATTTGAAAGATCTTACTTCTTCAAAAAAGAAACTAGCAACTAATTTGATTCTATTATTTCAAGAAAATCACTTCAAGTTAAATAGATTTTCTTCATGAATAATGTAGATGCTAGTTTTTGTGAAATGCTTTGGATAATTCCAAAACTTAAAAATTTAGAAACTTTTTAACAAAGTCAGTCAATTATCTTTTAGTCAACTATTTTTATAAACGTTCTTGAGTGCCTTAAAAATCTCCACAAGATGTTACCAGAATCCTTACTCATTTTCTCTCACTTTAACTGTTTGTTTTTATTTGTAATTTTTTTAAAATTCTCTTAAAGTTTGCTTAATATTTTTTGTAAGAATCGAGTGGCGACTCTGTCTTTTCTTAAATTATTTTGAAATTTTCTTTAAGTTTTGAAATAGTTTAATAAGACAAAAACCATTTTCTTTTTTAAATGAAATTCCAAAAAGAAATAAAACAATAAGGTTGAATGGACTTAAATAAAATATTTTTTTGTAAGAATCAAATGGCGACTCTGTCTTTTCTTAAATTATTTTGAAATTTTCTTTAAGTTTTGAAATAGTTTAATAAGACAAAAACCATTTTCCTTTTTAAATGAAATTCCAAAAAGAAATAAAACAATAACGTTGAATGGACTTAAATAAAATATCCGATATATATTTATATATTTATATATGTATATATATATATATATTTATACATATATATATATATATTATTGCAGACAACCATAACACAAATAGATGATAAAACAAAAAATAAATTCATATATAGAAACTGTTATTAAAAGAGAAGAAGACAAAATAATAATAGAAAGAACAAAATAGCATGCTTAACATAATTAAAGATGCCCTTCATTCTCTTCTCCATCATTGTAGTCATTAGAATCAATTTCAGTTTCAACATTTTCATTAAGTTGTTTAGCCCTTTTGTCCAGCTGGATCTTCTTAACAACAAATAGATTCATCAACGCTCTAATTTCTCTAACCTCAAGTTCATCAAATCTTTTTCTTGCCTCAACAAGTTGATTGAAATTGTACTCCATTTCCTTCTTCTCAACCATTTGCTCAAGTTGATTAATTTTACCTTCCTTAGCCTTCAATACCGACTGAAGGAAGTCTTCATGTTTGACCAACTTAATTGAGCGTCGCTTGTCAGAGGAAGCTAGATAGTTCTTCACCCTATCCGTAGCTTGGGTTAGAGATGGCCAAGAAAAAATATTCTGATCTCCAGGAGTAAAAACAAACATACCAATTTTGATATCACATAAAATTTCTAAATGTTTTGCTTTGTTACATAGTGATTCTAATCTTTTATCTAGTAGGACTTTTTTCTTTCTCGGATCGACAATCCTACTAGGCCTAACCCCCATTTTTGTCATATTTAGATATGCGAGAATCAAAGAATATAATATCTGAGTGATAATCACTCTCTGAATATAAGATAATAGTGCTTCGCTAATACATATATATAGATCTATGGTAGGACTACATACCTAAATGCTTAAAAGTCAGTTAACATAATTTGGTCAAATTTAGGAAAAGTCTAACTATACGATTCGAATTTTAAGGTATTTATTCATTATTTTCTTAGATGTAGTTACAATCCTAAATATCATTCTTTAACTTGGTGATTAAATAATTTTATTTCCATAATAGCTATCCGAGATGATCGGATTCATTTTGAAAAGTTTTTCATTTTTGAAAATTGGAAATTTGGATGAAAGTCAACATATTGATTGACGAGGCTGGAAGTCACAATCCAAAATCTCAAGTCATTTCGGTACCTACTATAACCTGCTACTAGGTAAGCCAATATCATAGTCCAAAACAACAAGTAACAGGCTAACAGGTGAAGGCAAAAGAGCAAGGTAAAAATGATAAATAAGACGACTAATAGAAAAAGTATACGAAGCATGCACACAAATAGCCGGGGAAAGAACAAAATATACAAAATGAATCCCCAAGACCTAGTATAATAAGTACAAGAACTATTAAGCATTAGGAGTACTAGACAAGTGTAATATATACATAATAGTCTAAATAAGGTGCAAAATAAGACTAATTCCACAATAGAGGGAGATAGGTCAACTCCAGATGCTAAAAGCTCGCCCTAATCTTCGATCAACAACTCTACATGAAGGTGACGTCAACAATGGTAACTCGTACTAGGATTTGCATTAGAGAAAAAGATGCAGAAGTGTAGGTATCACAGGACGATAGAGCTCAATTAAGGCAAAAACGTTATAAAGTGTGACAATACACTAAAGGTAAGATAAGAGGAGTCCCAAAGAGAATAATAGACGAAATCTAGACAATTATGAGAACATAAGTAAATAACTCAAACAGTAATACATGAATAATATATAATTCTCCTCCCAACATATCACGATCCGAACTAAGGCCTGACCATGATAGGTATCTCAAGTTCAATAAGGACCGGAGATCACCCCCTTTGCCTAGTTAAACGAAACACAATTCAAGTATAGCAGTGGAATTTCTAACATATCACAAGACAAATAATTATGACTCAAAAGAAGTCTAAGAATTCAACAATCAATCCCAAGTCCACTATAATTCACAAAGCTTCTAAATAGAACCATATCAATTTAATTCGGTACATGCCCCCAACGATAGCCAAAACTAGACCAAAAAAATATATGATATGAGGAAACCAAATAATGAAATGAAGTCTTCCTAAGCATGGAAGCTCACCACTTCAATCTGACTCATGAGCTATCCCACGATCACCTAGTCACTGCGCATGAAAAATAGAAGTATTTCCGATTCCTGCATCACGTGGGGATACACCGTCCGAATACGGTTAATGGCATGAGCCCTAGCATGTAACTCAGAGAATAGTGATATAATATGCCATGATCAATAATTTCAAAATCAGTCCAAAATCCAAATGCACACAAGCATACGCATATACATATAAATATATGACATGTTGGGGTAGAAAACAAGGCTTAGTATTAAAGTAAAACATTATCCTGGACGATGTAGCTCAAACGTAATAAACAGGTACTCATGGGCTATATGGATTCAGCTCCCCCTGTTGAAAGGGCCCTTGTGCATGTTAGCCGTACGAACCGGAGGTATCAAGGAAGATCAGGGAATACCCCAATCGTACGTCAACCTAAGATACAAATATATATCAATAGTATGAACCATATACACAGGTTATCAAGACCAAACCTCACTTCGGTGAATATGAGTTTCTTAAGTCATCCAAGACCCATACCTTCACGGCTTAGCTACATAACCCCTATTAGGCCCAATTTAAAATAAGTTCACATAACCCATTCATTACCCAAGGAATTTACCATTAATGGCACACTACTGGTATCGACATACTGTATGCTTGCAAGCTCATAATTATGACATTATAATTCTATTATTTTGGAGGAATGCCCCGACCCCTTTTTGTTCATTAAATCAAGTTGGAGGAATGTCTCGACCACCTTTAGTTTATCAAATCAAATTGGATGATTGCCTCGACCTCCTTTATTCAAGTTTCAAACCAAAACATGACCAACAAAGCCTTTAAAATTCATGTTTACAAATTTAATTATTCATGCAATGCAATAGTATAGGTCAGTAAGTCAAACCAAGTGAAAAATCATATTTCAAAATCAATTTCACAAGTGGATTGATGGAACACAATTATCCAAGATCAATTTCAAGCCCAAAAACATCAATTTGGGGGAATACCTCGACTCCGACTCACTGAATCATCAATTGAGGTGCCATACACACTGTCTCTAACTGAAGATGCCACAACATCACGAGCTGATCTAAATGAACTGAATGACTGAAAATCCCATGTTGGAGATACTCTCTAGACTAGTAGTCGGTCTCTCTGCAGTTGAAGCAAAGTTCTGACGCACCAACATGGCGAGTAACAAACTGATCCCAAATTTTGCGTTCTCTAACACTATTAGAGTCCAAATATCAAATTCGAGCTAAATCTGAGTAATGTGGAGTCTTATACTATCATTGAAAGCTTGGGTCTGAAAAAGTTTAAAGTGGGTAGAAATATTTGAAGTCTTGGGTGAGGAATTTGAGCAAAATAATGTGTGGAATGAGTTTAGAATGATGAAAGATGCATAGGATCGAATTTTTAACTCATTCTGAGCTAAGGTGTTATTGGTGTGTTCTTGAGAAGATTGTTATCTTCATATTGAAGTTCATCAAAAGTAAGTGTTTGATCCAAAAAGAAGGAAGAAAAAAAGTGGAAAAGTGTTGTACTAAGACATTTATTAGTTATACACAGACAAAAAACATACCAAACAAGGTACTAGTAGTATACATTAACTAATGCATGCATTATATTTTACAATACACTCTACCAAACAATCCTTTAGTGAGTAATTAATTAACCTTCAAAAAAGAGTAACAACCAAATTTGACTCTTGATATTATCTCTAAATCTTTAAAGAAACCGTCCAAATTAAGATTTTAATAGAGTTACTTATCAATTTGTAGGATATCAAATTCAACTACTGGTATTATGTTATTCTACAAATTCAACTACTGGTATTATGTTAAGTATTTAAACATTTATATTTTTAAAATTTTGGTCCAAGGTAGACTATTTGCTGTAATTTATGGATTTTGACATATATATTTATATTACCAATCAAAAATACTAGGTGCAAATGAACACTGTGTTACGACATTGCACACATCCTTAGCAATTATTATTAATAATTTTTTTTAAAAACGAAAAAGGGTCAAAATTATTCATGAATTATTTAAAATGGATCAAAAATATTTCTCTTTAGCTTTTTGGCTCAAATATCCCTTTGTTAAATATTTGGCTAAAAAATGCCCATCGCTCTAACAGAAGTCCACCAAGGACGCCACCTAAATTTAAAAAAAGCCACGTAGTCATGCCACGTCCCCATCCACGTGTAAAATTTTATTTTTAATTACACAATTTAATTTATTATCCGATCCGACCCCCATGATGAAAAGGACCCAAACCGAAGTGAGATGACAAAGGGTAAAAGAGTCAGGTCCTTCTCTTTCCCTTAATCGTTCTTTGTCAAGATCAACTCATCTCCTTTTGCATTATCCAGCAATGCCTCTTCGTCACATCTGCACAACCATTTAGAGAATCCTAAGCCAAATTTTCTTACTGATAATGGTGAATAAAGGATTATTTCCTACAGTTTTTTTTTAAATAACACTTGTAAGGTGTATCAATTTGACAAACAATCCAGATTTTCTTTTCAGTCTTTTAATGATATTGTCAGTTTTTCATTAAATTGATCTATTTTGTTGCTTGGCTAGCACCTTCTAATTCTACTGTTGCACTATAGATGGTGAGTTTATCTTTCTTATATAAAAAATGACTGCTATCTTCATGTGGATAGTTGTTCTGTTTTAGAGATTATATGTTCTGGATAATGGCCATACACACAAGAAAATTGATACTATATGTTTTCCATTTATGTAAAGGATCGGATATTTTGGTTATTGGGTCGGGTCCAGTTCATTTATTTGATGAATTTTAAAAAGAAATTATACACGTGGGTGGACACATTTCTCTGGAAATAATTAATTTCCTACCTTTTAATAATTTCAATTATTATATTGAAAAGTAAAGTTTTATCCTCTTCGTCTTAATTGATGTCATGTTTCTTTATATTTATTATTAATGTTACGTTAAATTTGTGCTTATTTCAATCAACGGAGTTATTTTTCAAGTGTGTTTATGAATAAAGAGTTGCTTCACTACAACTAATATAATATCATCATATTGGTACCATTCTAAAAGTGAAAACCAACAAAAGTGAGAAAGTTAAATAATTAAGATATCTATTCAAAGTTGAAGGACTTTTTTTCTTAAGCTAAATTAATTATCCTGTGGTAAGGTTTGGACAAGTAATTTCAACTGATTGTGTTTTTATTTTGAAGACAATTTTTTTGTTGAAAATTATTAATGAAAGAGAATATTTTAATGATTGGACAGTGCTCAATTCAAACATGTGATTAAGTGCAAACATGTGAGCATGATCGTATCTTAGTATTTTCTGGTAGACAATATTCTTGGTGTGTGTTCTATATTTTATATTTTGATTACTTTGGCATATCCAAATTTTATTAGAAAGATTATAATGCCAAACTAAGGCTAAATATCAAATGATCAATCTAATACATATTCCACAAACAAGTTAAATACAAGAAAATTGTGTTAACACCACAAAAGGGATTGTCTGCTAGCAGACTAAACCGAGAAAAACAAGATCGAAGATATCAAATTATCCTCATTTATATGTACTAAATCTGTAATGAGTAGAAATCTCACTCACGGCCTAAACAACGAGCAAACACTGGAACATGAGAGCAAGGGATCACCCATGGATGAGTTAAAAGGAGGAAGGGAGGCAAGTGTTAGGGTTTTTGTCCAGATTTTCTTACTATATTTAAGTTTTACTTTTTCCTAAGAGGAAAATAAAAGTTACCATAATTACTTTTACTTTTCTTGAAAGAAAAAAATATAATTCTTTTTCATATTTGGCTAACCTCTTTCTTGGAGGAAAGGTTTTGAACATCTATAAATAGAAGACCCCTTCTCATACCATAACACAATAACATCCACAATGTAGTCATTTAAAGAGTTTTGTTTAGGGGTAGATTTTCTCTCTAATAGTTATATGTTTTCTTTTATATTAGTTTTTTATATGTAGGTCAATTGGCCAAACTATATAATCATCATGTTTTTAGTATGTTTTTCTTTTCGTCTGATTTATCGTCTCAATAGTTTGCAACTAATAGCTTCCGCATGACGCCCTCTCGATTTCGAACCCAACAGCAAGAACCATGTTTTCAGAGATCTAATTCACTCCGATTCGAATCTTATCTGAACTGCGAGAATAATTTATTAAGTTGTGCCATAAGGGGTGATTCTCCGAGTGGAACGGGGCCAAGCCTTTAATTAGGTTGTTCAAGCTAAGTAGGTTGGGTGACAGATCGGTCGTAGGAACCTAGACAATAATAAAAGACCTCGTTATTTCAACTAGAGGAGCGATTAGTTGGTTTACTAAACACATAAAAAGCTAAAATTGAAAAAAGATAAACGAGGTTTTAGAAGATCCAAATGTACCCAACATATCCTTAGCTAAAAGATGTTGCTCGAAGGGAGAAAATGTTGCAAAAATCATGTTTGATTAGAAAATTAATTAATATAAAAATAAGTATTACAAAAGGTCCTTAATAATTAACAATCGATCATGATACTGCCCTAACTTGATTATTTGTAACTCCTACTTTATCCAACATAAATAAAAGATGATAAAGTAATTAGTTCACGACTACATACGTGTATAAGAATTTGATAAGTTTTTTTTTTTTTCAGTGAAAAATGTAACGATTTTGAATGTATGCAAGTGCTCTCGATATTTTAAGATAAGTTTTAAAATGTTAAATTATTCAATTAATTTATTTAATGGACGGTATTTAATTTTCTTTTGTAATAGTTTTCATTTATTAGAAGGTAATTTTACTTCTTTTGTTTTTTGTTCAAAATTATTAATAAGAATAATGTTTAAGTGAAGAGTAAAATAGTCTCGTTCTGAACATAATTAAGTGAAGGGTAAAATAAGTTAAAAACATTCAAATATTTTAAAGGAAAAATTTCAGAAATAGCAACTATAGAGTCTTAATTGTAAGTTTTATAGCAACCGTTTCAAAATTACAAAAAGTAGCAGTATGTATTTTATATTTGAGTAAACTGTTGCTAGTTAAATACATATACAATTAAAGATTGTGTTCCTAATATATCTCCAATCTGTTTCAGTTTAATATGGTAAAAAATTGTTCCTTAAATCAAGGAACATTTAATTTGACTGATTTCTTAACCTTTTAAAACTCTATTGTTACCACAAACGTTAAATTACATCTTCAAATTCAAATTCAAAAACGGTTTCCATAATCAACTTTTCAATTCAAATTCAAAATACTCATTCAAATTGAAAAACGTTTTTCTTCATTTTTTTTTGTTATGCTGATCGAATAACGTCTTGAAGAAAATAGTAAAAATACGAAGGTGCAAATACAGGTATTTATCAACAAATTAATTTTTAGTTGTCGTTTAAGAAAAATATAATGTGAAATTTGCTGAAGAAATACCTATATTTTTTAAGCAGTTGTAGGTTTGAAAATTTTTTAAATCGTATAGTAATTTTAGTCGTACTTGGTGTTATAGTACTTATTTCATATTTATTAATATTTTTATTGTTTTGAAATTTCTGGAGATTGACAATGGGAAGTATAGCTGTTCTTATTAAACACTCTGGTAGATGGACATATGAACAACAATATGAAGATTACACCAGTGATGCGATATTGTTGAGCATAAACTCTATGTATGACCAACTTTACATAGTACTGGCTACTCACATTGATGTTGATTTGACGTACAAGTGTATTCAAATCGAGTATCAATTAACAGATAGTGCAGGGAAAATACGTATACGTAATGACATGGGTTTGAAGGTCTATATTATGCAGAAAAAGGAATTGAAGGATATTAGTATTTTGCCTTTGTATGTTAGTGTTTCTGACAAGAAAAATTTCAGCACATTGGTATGTTCATCGTTGTGTACTGGCGAACCTATGAAGATGTTTGTCACTGATAGTAACTTGGTAAATACAAGTACTGAAAGAGGGTTAATTGTTCCTGCTTCAAATCAATGTTTGGATGCATTTGAAATGGATACAACTAGAGTTATTATCTCAGACCCACATCACAAACATATTGAGGTTGATCAAGTTTATATCTTGAAAAGTGTATTAAAATCGGTAATGAAAGATTATACAATTCGAGAGAAGTTTCAATCACTATCTGCACGATTTAGTAAAACATGGTAAGTTTATTGTGACTTTTTTTTTTTTGGAAATATGTATTAATTGTATTTGAGCATATGTCTTTGTTTTTGTTTGCAGTTATACATTGTTGTGCAGATCCAAAAATTATGAATTTTTATTCCGTGCATCTTCTATCGGCGAATCTACAATGTTTTATGTAAGAGAATTTTTACCTGAACATACATGTCCGATCAAAGATAAGATTTATCATAAATTGCATGGTACTAGTAAGTTGATTGGTGGTATAGTCAAATCAAAGTTAAAATGCCACAAGAGGAAATACAGTCCATCTGATATCAAAAGTGACATGAAGGAAGACATGGGTATGGATTTAACATGTATTATGTGTTGGCGATCTAAGAAACAAGCACTTGAAGATTTAAGAGGAAAACCATCAGCATCGTACGGAAAACTACCTTCATACATACATGTGTTGAACACCAGTTATCCAGGTTCACATAAAAGAATGAAAAAAAATGAAGACAATGAGTTTTTATATATATTTGTAGTGCTAACTGCATTCATCCAAGGGTTTGATCATTGTAGACCTGTCATAGTAGTTGATGCAAGTCATCTCAAGGGACTTTATACTGGCAGTTTCGTAACTGTGTGTACCATGAATAGAGCTGGTAAGATATATATGATAAGTATTTGACTAAAAAATATTTTTCAGCTGTATGTATTTATAATATACATATATGAATTATGTTTATGTGATCAGTGTCAGTTGTATTTGAAAATATACATGTGCAGTAGAGTTTTATTTGTGCACTGGAACTTAAGTAGTTTACTTCACAAATGTTTTCAGGTGTATGTATGTATTTATAATATACATGTGCATAATTTACATATGCAATAGTTCTATTTGTGCACTGGAAGTTAATTATTTCACTTCACATATGTTTTCAGGTTTATGTAGGTATTTATAATATACATATGCATTATTATATTTTTAAAAAATCATTTAAGTTTTTTTTTTTTTTCAACATGCAAGACATATATTTTCTTTGACTTATGGCGTACTGGACTCTGAAAATGATGCATCTTGAAGGTGGTTTTTCGAGAATCTGAAGGAAGCATACAGTGAAAGAAAAGATATGTGTGTCGTTTCTGATCGTAATGCAAGCATCATAAAAGCTGTCAGTGACGTGTATAATGAGGTACCACATTATGCATGTATGTGGCATCTATGGGGAAATGTGATTTTTTTTTTCAAAAATCACATAATGCATTATCAGATGTCTTCTATACCATGGAAAAATCATATTTGAAGACTGAATTTCACATGTTAATGGAGAAAGTGGAGGCAGTTGATGCTAGGGTGAAGAATTACTTGAAATTGACTGGTTACGATAAGTTGTCTAGATCGTATGCATCCGTTACTTTGACTTCAAACATTGCCGAGTCCATTAATGTTGCGCTGATTTCATCTAGAGAACTATCAATATATGATTTTCTGGAGGAAGTTAGATTGATGTTTGAAAGATGGAACTGTGAAAACAGACAACAGGCATTGTATACTTTTACGGATCTTATTGGTAAATTTCAAGAAATTCTTCAACAGAATGAAGCGGAGTGTACATGTACGAAGGTATGATGAATTTTTTGTAATCATTTTATATATATAATAGTATTTTCATTTTTTATATGAAGTATATATCTTTTTCAAATAATAAATTAAGGAAAATATATTCTGTAAAACAAATACATATGCAGGAAAGAAATACATATTTTGCTGACTAGCAATATACATACATTGAGATGACTTTTATTTTACTAATTAATTTTTTTTTAATAATTTCAGGTTATACCTACATCAGAGTACATCTATACAGTCCACGACAAGGAGAAATATTTTATTATTTTTCTTAAGGAAAAAAAATGTTCTTGCAATGCATTTTAATTGGATGAGATACCGTGTGTTCATGCTTGTGTAGTTCTTGATAGCAAGAATTTCAAGAAGGGACCATATTGCTCTGATCTATACAAGCCAAAGACCGTCTTGAGAATATATGATCTTCCAATTTATCCTCTACCACACAAAGATGACTGGGTGATTCCGAAGGAAATTATGGATGAGGTAGTTCTGTCGTCGAAATACATGCGACCTCCTGGAAGACCTTCGAAGAAGGACCGTGGAAAATCCGAACAAGATGAGTTTGGAAAGAAGATAAAAAATTGTTGTAGTTCATGTGGATTAAAAGGTCACAATAGGAGTTCATGTAGGAAATACAACAAACGATAACTTGATTGACGTATTAAGTGAATAAACAATTGATGATTTTTTTCATTTATGAAAAATATATGTGATTTTCAATTTTGATAAACATTTTTTATATTATTGTAGTTGTCATTGTTAATTTGGTGATATTATATGTAAGATACTTTAAGCTAAACATAAATCTGAAAAATACATATTATACTCTTTTAAGTACGTATGAACATATATAAAAACTAATAATAAGTTAACTTACTTATTATTCATAAATATATATATGTAAAGGACTGATGATATGAATTATTCCTAAATAAATATGAAAAATTAAATATATATGTAGAGCATTAAAGTTATACATTAACAAGAAATGAAAAAATATGTAGAACATTAAACAGACATGATTATGTAGAACACAAATATATATGTAGAACCAATATTAAACTGTAAGATAACAACCAAGAACCAATAGTATATCTTTGAACATTAAAAGTTACTGATTGAAAATAAGAAATATATGTAGAACACAAATATATATGTAGAACCAATATTAAACTGTAACATAACAACCAATAATCAATAGTATATCTTTGAACATTAAAAGTTACTGATTGAAAATAAGAAATATTCAACAACTTGTTTGTCCAACTAATGTTAAATAATGTAAACTACAACAACAAAAAAAAACATCAAATTTCATGAATTTCAGTGTCTTTTGTTAAACCAATTTCACGAGGAGGTATCATTGGTGCTTCATCATCACTTTGTGCATTCTCTTCTTCTTTATTCATACCATAATTCCACAAAATTGAAGCATATCTCGTACGAATCAGATCTGGATCAAAATCAACAGGTGAGGCAAGATCTTCAAAGGTGAGACACTCGACATATGTCACCATATATAAACCACAATCCCTACAAATACATATATAAAGAAATAAAGAATCAGTTCTATAAAAATAATATATATGTATATATACAATTGATATGTATATGAATACTTACAAACAGCCACTTGGTTGTTGAGGCAAATCCTCCACAACATAAACATCAAATAGATCCATGTTGTCATAGGATTTGTAATTTGGATGATTAACAGTATCAATACCCTTCTTCTCATAAAATTTACAACCAACGAGACATATAGGTATAACCTCAGCTAACTTTTCAACTTCAGCAAGTACCCCAGCATCATGACCAGCAGACGACAAAGAATCATATACATAAATGCATCTATCATTAAAAGATATAACCGCAAGAACCCAATGATGTTTGGCCTTAACGTTAATAGGAATGAAAATATGACCAACCGTATGTCAAGGCACTGTAGCATGCATGCGGAATCCATTTATGTACTCATTGAGATGGCATTCCTTTCCATCAGCATTAAGAGAATCATCATCAATTCTATACACAGCTAGCACACTGTTTATAATATTCATGAAATTACAGTCTACAGTGTTGTACTTGTATGAAGTATTCGGATCATACTTAGATTTCTTTCGCAGATAGTAGAATCATACATCAATATGCTGCATTATGACAAAAAAAAACATACTTAAAAGTAAATAGTGAAATTAAAACTCCTAGCAGGTAACACTACATATGTGTATATAATATACATAAATCAGAGCATATAGAATAAAAGCATATGTATATACAAATATAATTTTTCAACTTCATCATAACAAATAATTACATATGTATTTGCGAATATACATATGTAAAATGAATAAAGTTTCATTTCAAATATAATTTTTTTTCACTTATTAGCAGAACACTTACCTCATCAGACCATGATTGTCCAGGAGTATCCGTAATGTAGAACCAATTCTTGTTTTTCACAGCTAAAACTTCAAAATTGATTACTGATATTTTGGACTTGCCCTTCTTATAGTGTTCTTGCCTGTTGCTTCTGTTCAGTTATTAAACATAATGATTCATCATTAACAGAAACTTATATGTAAATATTATTTCAATTAGGTCCTAAAATATATACCTTTTTGCATGAAATTTAAGAATATCCACAGACAGCCACTTCAGAAACTTGTTGGTAACTTTAGTGTCTTCTATATCATTAATCGGATGAGATACGAATGGATGCTTCTGATTGAATATTTTGCTCTCCCCTTCTGTACAATGATATTACATAATAATGAAATAGATGTATTTATATAATACATCTGAAAATTACAGTGTAAAAAATATATACATAACTGTAGCATATCTATATTCTAAGTACATCAGTTATACATATTGAAGTTATCGAACAACAAAATATAAACATGATTCCAAGCTAACATAAAAATTTTGTATTTTAATTGTTTAGAATTAATCCAATTAACATACTTGTCATAACCAAAATCTAATGAATAACAAAAACAACATAACATTAAATACAAATTTTAGTAGTAATCTAAACAAATACATATCTAAAGTTTATCATGTCAAAGAAGTGTCACTAATGTAGTGGTGCATATTTACAGGTTACATGTCATATTTCTTAGACATTAAAAAATAACAAGAAATTACTATTTTTAAAATATATAAAGTAAAGAAATTTGTTAACCATATTTAACATGTTAGTGTACTTACCAGACGCTGAACCAAAATTCATTGTGAATGGTGACTCTTTGAATCTAGATGGTCTCTTAATCCTTGATACATGCATGGGCGTTTCTTATGCTTTGTTTGTCGATGAATGTACAATTATACTTCTTTCTTGATTCAAATATACATTAAGACTCGGTAAAAGCTCATCAGAAATAGTGACTTGCGAGTCTGAAAATTTTTGTTCAGCTTTTCTTTCTTCAGTTAACGCTACATGAATGTGGACCGGAGACTGATTTTGCTGATTCAACTTTGAGTTATCCATATTAAATTCTACTGAATTTAAAATCTTTTCAGCATCACATTCATAATCCTGTATATAATATATAAATATGTTATAATGTTGCAACATTAGCAAAATAAATAAAAGCAGAGAATGCTACCTTTGAATCATATTTTGGTGATTTATTTTTATTCATTTCAGCCTGATAATCTTCTGATGTGTCTACAATCTTTTCAGCATCACATTCATTGTTCTGTATAAAAATGTATAAAAATGTTATAATGTTGCAAAATAGCAAAATAATCAAATGCAGACAATGCTACATTTAACTCATCTTTTGTTGATTTATTTTCATCCATTTGTGAAGGATAATATGTGTTTTGTATAATAAATATAAAATTCTTGTTAAAGTAATTTTAAAGCAAAAGAAATAAACACAGACAATACACATTTTTGGTATACCTTGGACTCATCTTCTGCTGATGTATTAACAGTCATTTCTGCAGCACCTCCTGTGTTCTATATAAACATAGAAATATTTTATTAATCTGAAAGCTTATGAAAATAAATGAAGACATAGAATGCAAATACCGTAGACTCATCTTCAACTCCCAAATTGAATTTTATGAAATCAAGATTAATGCTTCTGAGCACCTCATCTGAAAATGAGAATTGAGAATCTGATATATGTGCTTCGCCGATATTATCATCAACCAATTTTGTGTTCTACAAACCATATTAATACAAATTAAAAAACAACACCAGATGTATTTAACTAAAAAACATCATAGATATATTCAGCATACCGGTGATTCACATATATCTCTTGCTTTATGCTGATCAATATCAGTTTTATCCTTTCATAAACGATAAAGTCAAGCGTATTAAAATATTATTATTCTACTCTATAAAAAGCATGAAATAAATAAAATGAACTATTTACAGGAACATCATCTTTATCCTCATTATACACCTTCATCAAACTAGCGCTTTGATTTCCGTTGATCTCTTCAGTAACCTGTAGCACATGTATAATTCTTATATGTAAACATAAATGCACATTGTATAAATAAAATACATATGATTGTAAATAATTAACTTACCCATGTGTCTTTAGAATTCTTATAAAGATCATACACAAAATTTGAACTGAATTTATGGTGTGGTGTAGTCTCGACAGCTTCACCCATGGGTGGATTGTCAACTTGATTGTCCTTATTTTTTTTCTGCAAGTTTAAAAAATATTAAAAAATATCAAGAACAATATTAAACTAACTATTTATAATTGCCCAGCATATGTATATATGATTATACATATCATGATTTGAAAAAATACATAATACAAATGTAAAAATACAGTATATATTTCACTTGTCTTTATTCAAACACAACTGTATAAGCATAATATGTATTTAACACATCATGTGCTATACATACTACCAACTGTATATTCATATGTATATATAAATATACATATTAGCATTAAAATGCATATTACCAAGTGTATATTCATATGTATATACTATTTAAAAAAATACATAATACAACTGTATATTCATATGTATCTATGAATATACATATTAGTATTTAAAAAAAAAATCTATAATCCATAAAAAGAAGACACTGTTTTTTATATATGTATGTCATAAATCATAAAATGCATATGTTGTATATGTATTCAACATTCAAAAAAAATACATATTAGTTGAATACATATATGAATATACATATTAGTATTTTAAAAAAAAATACCTATAATCCATAAAAAGAAGACACTGTTTTTTATATATGTATGTCATAAATCATAAAATGCATATGTTGTATATGTATTCAACATTCAAAAGATTTTTTAAAATTATTGTACCTTGATCTCACTTATAGCATTCATTATCGCATCACACCTTGTTGATATTAGGCCACGGATGAATTTCATCTCTTGAAGAACCTGCTTCAAAATAAATAAATTATATATGAAAATAAAGCAATTCAAAAATTAAAAACAAATTGCCTCATTGCGAAACTTGTGAAACACTTTCTTTGAAACAAAATCATCTTCATCTCCAGAACTGTACAAAGACGAATCAGGTGACTCAATCGGAATAGATTTCTTTCTTGCTGACCGGTTTATGTCCTTCCTCTTTGAAGACACTTTCTCTTTTTGTTGAATCGGCATAAAAATTGGAGTCCTGACAGAAAGCTTCTTTGCAGCACGAGGTGGAGGGGTCCTTTTTGGTGTCTGCCTTTTCAAACCTTTATGTTGTTGCTTCAACTTTTTCTTGACAGGTGAAGATGATGAATCACCATGATGTTTTCCTTGGGTGATTGAATATTTTTTTTGGATGTGACAGATTCTGGAAATCATCATTCGAATTAACCTCATCATCTTTGTGACTTACACCTACAAGAACAACCTTCTTGGGTATCCGAAAGCATGAAATCTCCTTTTGTGTTGGCTCAATATTCTTAAAAGAAACCTACAATTATATTTCATCCTCATCAAAATTTATTTTTAGATGGTAACACCAATGATAGTTGGAACATAAATCACTTACATTAGAAAAAATTTAACCTTTACATACATGCCTAATCATTGACAAATATATTTTGTATATAAACATATGCATAAACATTAAACGCATTTACAAATAATAACATAAAGAACAAAAGATATAAAGGTAACTGACCTTGACATCTGCTTCATTAAACATGCTTTCCATAAGAGATTCGTATCGTGGACGGGGAGCATTTGTTTTCCAATTCAAAAGACGAAGAATTTGGTTGTCCACCCTTGAAGCAACATTACGAGGAACAGTGGAGAAACACTCGTACAACCAAATTTGAATGGCAAGAGGCATTCCATGTAGCATATAAATTTTTCCTTTCGATTTTAACTTTTTATTCAAGCTCTTTGCTAATTCCTCAAATGCTACAGACCCCCAAGGATAATCACTGTAGCGACCACTCTTGACTAAATTAAAATGTAGCCGTGGAATAACTACAGTATCAACAACAGACAACAAAAATGCATGAATAAAATAGAGATTAGCAAACTTCACGACATCTTCATCATTGTCTTTTCCCCATATTTTTCCAGAAAAAGCAGCAAATAGTTCTCTTTTTTGAATATACTTTGCACCACCAAAATAGTCCTCAATAAGTCTATTCAAAAGATCCCCATCAAACACAAAATCGTCCTTGTTTGAAACACAATTCAAATCAGTAACCACAACAAACTCTCTAGGACTAAAATGAAGATTTGTGCCCTTGGCACGAATTACTATGACATTTGCAGTGCTTTCCTCAGTCTCAAGTGATATAATACATCATCCAAACTACGCTTGAACCACAAAACTCTTTTTCTTCATGAAGACAACAAATATGCTATTATTACAAAAGATATTATACTGATTATTCGTTAAAGTTGACTTAATGCGATGTTCAATGTCATTGACAGTATGGCATCCTATATGTGGAGCAAATTTTGGCAATACTCTTACCATGTATATCTGATCACGCAAAATTTATACACCACAAAATATAATTATATATCAAAACAGTGACATATATGTATTTATGAAATACAACTTAAAGTTACATTATTCCTAAATTAAATCTAAAAAAGAAAAATTCATATATATTTTATTTATACATAACTATGTCGAAAAATCATTCAAATTAACAAGAAAAAGTATATGACTTTGTCTAAATCAAATTAATAAAAAATACAACTTGATATCAAACACAAACATTAACAGTAAACAAAACAAAAATATATCTATATTTTACATGTCAAAAGAGTGAAAATTATGTATTTACAGAATACAACTAATTACAATAAACATATAGATATGTATTTTATGAATACAACAAGTATATACAAATTATAAATTTCACAAAAATACATATAATTAGGGGCTACAATTTCATATCTTTACAACCTTAAGAAACTAAAATATCACAAATACATATAATTAGGGGCTACAATTTCATATCTTAACAACACAATATACACTAAAATTTCAAATCAAAAAGAAACAGAAAAATAAATACATACCTAATAAATTGTATATAGAAAATACATCTATGGACATGTTTTCAAGAAAAATACAAAATTTAAAAAATAGAAACATACCTCCTCCACTTTCTCTTCTTCTGATTCAAAATCAGATGAAACAGGACTTGAAATTTTACTACATTCACCTTTTTCATCTGGCTTTGTCTTTTTCATTGATTTTTGAATTTTTGGGGTTTTGGGGGATGAAGGTTTTGTCAAATCTTTTCGCTTCATTTTTTTCACAATATTTTTCGGATTGTTACAGTGCTTCAATGTCGCTCCTTCACTGCTAACACCTTCCTTAGGCTGAATATTAGAAGAACCCAAGTTAAAAACTTCATCTTCAGTTAAGCCAAGACTAAAAGATGGAAGTTCATCGGAAACTAAATCCATCGATTTATTACCACTAACTGAAATACTACCCTTTACATGTTGTGCCATTATATCGAAAAATCAAAGATTTCAACACAAACTCAACAAAAAAAAATCGAACCCTAATTGACGACGAAGAAGAAGAATGAAAAATTGAAAAAAAATCGACATTAAAACAAATAAAAGACTTTATATGAAAAATATAACATGCATTAATTGAAAAAATAAACTTACCTTAAAAGTTGAATGCAAAGTTTATCAAGATTTTGAGAGAGAAAAATGAAATTTAAAAAAAAAAAAGAGTTGGAGGGAACTGAAATTGGAATATGGCGTGAAAAAGGGAGAAGGTAAAAAGGTTGAGTTAATGTCACGCGCTTTTTCCAATGTAAGGTAAAATATTGCTAGTTTTGTTATTAGTTGTAATTTTTAAAAACTATTGCTATAAATTGTAATTAATATCTTAAGGTTGTTAGTTTATGTAATTTTTCCTATTTTAAAATATTACTAAAATACACGTTTATCTCCCAACGTTTAATGCAAAGTTTGTTTTACAATATATATGATAATTTTAAATGGCACACACATACTCATTAAAGTTCCCAATGACCACTAGTTAACATTAAAGTGTCTAATTTATAAGGTTAATCAAGTTTAAGAGGCTATATAGGCATTTAATAATTTATTTATAATTAAAATATTTTTTTTTAAATTTGTCATCCGGTGTCCGCTACTCATGTTAGAGTTTGATTAATTTGAATTTTCGCCGGGAGGTCCTTCTATGGGGGTAAAGCACTTCCTACCAAAGGTGACTCCATATTTAGGGCTCGAACTCGAGATTTCTGATTAAATATGGAGAAGTACTTACCACTCTATCAAAACCTTTAGGGTTCGTTTGGTAGAGTGTATTGGAATGTTAATGCATACATTAGTTTAATGTGTATTAGTAGTACCTTGTTTGATATATCTTTTTACCCTATGTATGCATCAGTTATACACTCTATTGTGTATTGAGGTGTGTATTACTAATACCTCAAAATCCATGACATTAGTAATGCAACGGATCTAATGTATGCATTAATATGCTTAAAGACCCTATTACCCCTCAAAAAAAAATTCCACATCCTTTCCAATATATATATTGAGGGTATTAGGTAATTTTTTTTTTTGTTTTAGAAATTATGTGATTCATGTTTTTTTTTTAATACATTGAACCAAACTTTGCATAAGAAAAATACAAGCATAACTAATGCAAGCATAACTAACACAAACATTACTAATACACCATATTTTATATTATTCTTATACACTCTACCAAACGATTCCTTAGTGTTTTAAAACTAAAATCTTATTCAGTCCTAACAATTTATTGAATTTGGAATATATGCATGTATGTAAATGCCGTGTATTATATAGATTATTATTTTCGTAAATCAGAACATCTTCAGTGAGTAATAGATTACCTTCCAAAAATAGTGAATCAAGATTGGCTATTGATCTTTTTTCAAGTCCTTGAGAAATGTCCAAATTAAAATTTTAATAGAGACACTTAATTTGCAGGAAATCAGATTTAACTACTGATATTATATCAAGTCTTCAAATTAAAATTTTTAATAGAGATAGATACTTATCATTTTTTAGGAAATCAGATTTAACTATTGATATATTATGTCTAGTCTTTAAAGAAAGGTCCAAATTAAATTTTTTAATAGAGATAGATACTTATCATTTTTTAGAAAATCAGATTTAACTATTGGTATATTATGTCAAGTCTTTAAAGAAAGGTTCAAATTAAAATTTGATTAAGATACTTATAATTAGCCTAACTTGTATATAAACATGGAGAGTGTGCCCAAAAAACTCATAAATCATATACACTACATTGTTTTTTTATTGGTGATAGAAAAATGGCAATGTCTCCAAAAACTTTTTTTGATCTTTCTTGTTCTTGCTGCCACTGTATTAGGTATCTTTTTTTCTACAATAAATTATTATAGTCAAATTGTATGGGGTTCAAATATACAATTTGTTGTAATTTTAGTAAAATTTTGCACATAAATTTATACTATTAGTTAAAAATTAACACTGCATCCATCCTTAGTAATTATTATTACTAATGTTTTTATTTATATTAAATAAAGTAAAATTAACTCTTACAAATCTCTGAGCATTATAGTTATTTTTTTTTTGGTAAAGAAGGAGCATTAAATTAAATTGCACAGTTTGTTACAAGCATAGCCTACAAATCAGTCGGGCTCAAAAACATCCGCATCGAAATCCTGATAGTTAATACATAGGTTAATGTTTTTGCTAAATTGAGTTCCTAAAATGTCTGCCCAGACATGCTCTAGTGCATACATAGGCCGAACTGCTAAAATATGGGTGTTGCCAAAAAATTTCATCCTTGCTCCTTCCCTTGATTGAGAGTCTGTCACTTGGTTCTGCTCCCTAAAATAGTGTTTCACCAGTGGAAGTCCCACCCTTCTCAGCACAGACCTACAAGCATCAATGATTGGGTTATAGTGAAGATTTTCTATTTAAGCATATGGATTATCTTTTTAGAATCAACATTAATTTCAAGAGGATAGAGGTTGTTAGCTTCTGCTAACTTCAGGCCTTCCAGAAGAGCAATCAACTCCATTTGGTTGTTGATTGCTTTGGAAATCTCTTACAGAACCCCAATATCTAGCCCACCTTGTCATTTCTAATTGTGTCTCCTATACCTTCAATTCCGGGATTTCCCAGGCATGAACCATCGGTATTAAGTTTATAGGAGCCTCTTGAAGAGGTGTTTTATTTAACGGAAACAAAGATGGTTTGGGGGGCTTGAGTCTATGGAGTGTTAGTCAGGTAAGTAAACTCCACAGCTGCAGCATATGCATTCTTAAACTTGGGTAAAGCATTGAGATTGTTAAAAACATTCTCATTCCAACATTTTCAAACCCCCCAAAGACAAAAAACAGTTAAGACATCAAGACTAATGTGGTTGTCAAAAGGGGTGTTACGAAAACAGGTCTTGGTCTCATCAAGCATGTCATCATCTGTGGGATTTGGGAGGTTGGGTCTTGGGCATCCCATTTTAGTGAATAGGCATGTCCAGATGACAGATGTCTAAGGGCAATCCCAGAACAGGTGGACAATGATTTCAGGAATGGTATTACATTTCCAACAGTTGGGCTGTATAGGCACTCTCGTCTTGTTGAGGGTAAAGTTACACGATAACCTATTATGATTGAGAAGACAAAGAAAGTGTTTGATCTTGTTGGGAATTTTCATGGCCCAGATCCATTTGAATTCTTTAGAGTTGGTGTGTTTTTTATTTCTAGTGCTGATAAGTTTATAAGGGCTACTACTGGTAAAGATGCCATTGTCAGTTAATCCCCGCGTAGGGTAATCATTGGGAGTCCTAGTAGTAGGGAAGAAGCTGCTTTGGATAGTGGAGAGAGGAAACTCAAATGGGAGGGAAGAGAAGTCCCAAGTACCATTTCTCCAAATATCTGAGACTTTGATTTGGTGGAGATTTCTAGTTGTAGGTCTCTGAATAGTATTAGAGAGAGGATTAGTGTTAGGTAACCACTTATCAATCTAGAAATTAACTTGGTCTCCCTTTGTAACACCCCGATTTTCTGAACCGGAATGCTACACGGTGCTCATGACCTCGAAAGACCACAAGCTAACCCATGAATGATATCTGTACCTGTATACTGCATAATATATCATAAAATGCGGAAACATGAACATGAAAGGCCATAAGGTTCGAACTAAATAAACGTTTGATAACAAAATGTCTGAAAAAGGTATAACAATACCAAAACAAGTCATAAATACTGAAAATAATGAGATCTGAATATCTAATCTGACATCTAGTCTGAAAGCCTCTAACTGAACTGAATAAGGAGTTGAAGGAACATGTCTCCAACTAACTCCATCTAGCAATTGAATAGTAAATGTAGAAATAATCATATCATCCTCGAATGAGAAGGACTCACTGCAAACTCTGAACACTGGAATGCTACTGCTGATCTGGAGCTCGTGCCTCTGAACCTATGGTGTAACATAATAGAAAGCACCGTAGCGCAAATGCGTCAGTACGTCTGAATGTACTGAGTATACGAGTGAGGTAGGCTAAATGCAAAGGGTTATATGCATGAACAATGCTGACTAATATGAATGTGAGAATACATACATGCATACATAACTGTATCTGAATTCGTGGAGATACTGACTACTGAGTCTGAATACTAACAACATGAGTGTACTGATACTGAGATACTGAATATATGAACGATAATTTTTGACAGTTCGAATTATGAAGAACTGGTCTGATTAACTGTGTTTAACAGTCCTAAAATTGAGTACTGATAGTATAAGTTCTGAGAACTGGTAATAATGCTAACATGAGTGAATGTATCTGACAATCCTGAATCTGATGGAACTTTCTGAGTCCCGTGCTGTATCTGACAGTCCTGATATACTGAAATCTGAAGAACTATCTGAGTTCTTTACTGAGACTGGGTGACTGTAGCTGACATTACTAAAATCTGTAACTAAAATTGTGGGAAGTAGTTGTTTAACCGACATGCCCCAATAACGCATATATCTAAGTTGGGGTCCAGTCTCTGCCCCAACTGGAGGGGTGTCAATACCGCGCCACTGGTAAGGACAGCTATGAGTGACCCTTATCTGGCAAGTACTCAAATGAGAATGGTGGGAACCCTAAACTGATAGGTTAAGCCACCTCATCAACCCTAATCTGACAGGTTAAGATGTATCAACCTACGCAGGCTACGTAGTTTTGGAACACAAGGATGACTGCTAAGAATCACACCCTAAATTGGTAGGTAAGTTCCCATCCTTGGGTTCACTCGGTGCTAACTTCTACTCCCATCTGAAGAGACTGATCATGAATAACTAAAATGAACTGATTCTGAGTTTACTAAGTTCCGTAGCTGACGAAATATACTGATGTATGAGGATTTACAGAGAGTACTATAGTTACTGAGATTTTACTTGGAATACTGTGGAATTCTACTTTCTATCTGAATAAGGCTGACTCTACTAGCTGATGAGGTTACTGAGGTTTTGAACTGAATACTACTGATACATGATAACTAGCTGAGAATACTACTCTTTCTGAGTACTGAGTTCATGAGATTGCTGAGAGTACTGAATTATGGAGATTACTGAGGTTACTAAGAGCACTAGAATTTCTGAAGCTTCCGATATCACTAAGTACTGAGATTACTGAGATTTACTGAGATTAATTGGGCTACTGAACTTTCCTGAGTCACATGACTGACTGAGTTCTATGGAACATGGCATGACTGAGAGTATCGTGAAACATGACATAGCTCTAGGCACACATCTATAGTTTTCGGGTACGAATACCCCCCGGACTCGATGGAATGAAACTGACTCACACATGACACGACTTGATCACAAGATCGGAGTCCACAATTCACAATATCATAAGTAGGGGATATTATACTTCATGTATTTATTCAACATCTCAAACATAGTAAGGGAAAGCATGGATATATTTCATGTACATAATTCATATCTTCATTATCATACTTGCTTCATTCCAAAACAATAACAACACATAAATAGCATGGAAATCCATATTGAAGTGTATAACGAACATGGACTTGTCATTTAGATATCATGGAATCATGTAAATATGAATTTGTAGCATCCTAGGCACTTTATCAAACACCTTGCATGCATTCTTTAAGGTATAGATGGATTTCATACTTGCATCATATCAAACCACCCAAAGTTCGTGTTTTTCAACTAACAACCACATATATTCCATGAAAACACCTTTAGATATCATCTTGAAACTTAAACAACAATCATCAACAAGTACATGCTCATATCACCATAAAAATTTTACAAAATAACATTTAAAAGCATGATTCTTGAGCTTTATGAACGAATTGAATCCATAGATGAACACTACGCATACCTTAAATTAAGAATTCGTGAAGATTGACGGTGAAATTTCCTTGAAATAGACTCTTCTATGAAAACCCTAGGGCTTGTTCTTGAGAGTTTTAATCTTGAGAGAAAACCCTAATCTTGTGGTTGAGAGTGTATGAGAGAGCTTTTTGAGATGTTTAACTAAAGAGAATGGAAGATAATACGCTCCTTGAGGGTTATAAGTCGTGGAAAGTGAAGAAAAAAGACCAAAATACCCTTACTAAAATAAATTCCCAGTTGCTGAAAATCATAGCTGACGACATTTGTGACAAGGCGTCAAAAATGTGACAAGCCATCAAAAATGTCGTCACACAGGAGCTGGAATTGATGGTTTCTGCCTAAGTCTGATGACATTTTTGACAAGGCGTCACAAATGTGGTAAGCTACCACGAATGTCGTCACTTAGGAGCTGATTTCTGCCTAAGGCTGACGACTTTCGTGATAGGGCGTCACAAATGTGGTAAGCTACCACAAATGTCGTTACTTAGGAGCTGGTTTCTGTCTAAGGCTGACGACCTTCGTGATAGGGCGTCACAAATGTGGTAAGCTACCACGAATGTCGTCACTTATGAGTTGGTTTCTGCCTAAGGTTGACGACCTTCGTGATAGGGCGTCAGAAATGTGGTAAGCTACCACGAATGTCGTCACACTGTTTCCAGCCTGACATGCTGGAGTAAAATAGGAATAACTCTTTGCTACGATATCAGATTTAGACGAAATTGATATTGTTGGAAAGATAATTAAATTATATATCTGTTGAAAGGTCATGAGCTCAAAAATTCCAAGTATAATGAGAGATATGCTCGTTTGAATTTGACTATACCAATATCCTTCTCAAGAATTCAATCGGTAAGGAATATTTTGATTCGTCTGATAGCTGGGAGTTATTTGAAGCCTTAATATACATCTAGATTACTCATAAAACTATAAAATAACCATGATATACTATGCATGAGATTGGTACATGACTCTAATATTGGTTTGGATTTTTCGGGGTATTACACCCTTGTTGATGATCCAAAGGGTGGCTTCTTTGCAAATTCTTTTTTCATTAATGATGCATTTTCAAGTTCTAGAAACCCCACTTTTGTTGTTACTTTGGGAGTATGTGTTGACTAAAACCCTTGAACAGAGAGTCTGGGTTTTTTAATGAGCCTCCAGGCTAGAGAGGTGTGCATAGAAGTGTTCTTTAGACTAACCTTTTGAATTCCCAACCCTCCCATGTATTTGGGTTTAGTGATCACCTCCCAGCTGAGCATATGCATTTTTTTTTAGCATCAATGGTGTCCCAAATGAAATTCCTTTGGATTTTGTTTATGTGATAGTTGGCTCTGTGGGGAATAGGGGTGTATTGCATAACATGGTTAGGAATGATGTTAAGAGACGCCTTTGCAATAGTGATTCTACGAGACTACAACTCAACTTGCTTAATAGGTAAATATATATATATAATTATTTTCGATAAAATTTTTGATCTTATCACTAATGAAGCGCATTTAATGAGAGGTTGTGTATCTGATGAACATTGTTATGATTCATGTTCCACATATTACAGTAAAGTATGCCTAGATATTACTAGCAATAATGCATGTAAAGCTTTTTGCTCAGGACGATTTGGAAGAATTTGTGATGCAAGATGTACGATAGATGACAAAGATCTTGTTTGTGAATGTCTCCTTCCAGAAGATGAATGTCCCTAAAATTAAGTAAGGGTTGCATTTAATTTGTTTTCCTTTTCTCTTTTGCTATTTTTCTTGAAATAATTAATTTCCTACCTTTTAATAATTTGAATTCTTATAATGCAAACTAAAAATAATTAGTTTAATAATTTTACTATTATAAATTAAAATAATTGTGTCGTTAATGTTATAAAGACTATTTCAAAATTTTACTACTAGATGTGTTAGCTGTGACCCAAAAAAAGGGATTATGATAGAAAATTAACCCACAGTACTTTAAGTGTCTTATTTTATTTTTAAAAATAAAAAAATCATCAAATAATCATTTTCTCTACCGTTGTCTTTTTTCTTTATTTTTTGGTTAAAAGGAGAATTTACTTATTTAACAACTATAACGCCGAATCAATCATTAGATAAAAGAAACTGATCGAATTTTGGGCCTCCCATAAGGTGATCACTTTAGTTTTAAAAAGTAGTAGAAAGAAGAATGAATAATTTGGTCCTTATACGTCTAAATTTAATGAAAATTTATGTTCAAAAAAGACAACTCAATACGCTAAGGTTTTCGCTTTACGCCGAATTCAAGAAAATATTCGATCATAAAAATTTATTATATGCAATCTTAACTTATAGTGCAAGAGATAATTTTCAATGCTTGACGTATAAATCACATCCTATCGAAACTCACATCAATATGGGGTGTAAATCAGAGACATTTTTGACTAAGTAAAAACATCACTTTGATTTTTCATTTAATTTTAAAGCCATATTTATAATTTTTTTAATAGACATATTTATAATTTTTGATTTACTGTCCAAGTTAATTTTATTTTTTAAAAAAAAGATTATATGGCTATTAATTATTTTTTTTAAGATTATAAATCTGGCTATAAGAATTTTTGGAAAGTCATATTTATAATTTTTTATTAACTGTCCAAATTAATTTGAATAACTGTCCAAATTAAGATTTTAATAGCCATATTTATAATTTTTTTATGATATCAGAATTAACTGTTAATATGTCAAGTTTTTAAACTTATAATTAGCCTAACTTGTATATAAATATGGAGAGTGTTCATTGTAAACTCACAAGTCATTGAGACTACATAAATTACTCTTTCTTTCTCTTTATTTTTTTAATCGGTGATAGAAAGATGACTATATCCTCAAAAATCTTTGTGATCTATCCTGTCCTTGTTGCAATTGCATCAGGTATCCTTATTTTTTCAAGTAAAAGAATTATTATATCCAAAGACATAGAATCAATATTTAAATTTTGCTGGCTTAATCTTTAAGTTGTTATGCTAAATTTATATTCTTAAAATTTTAGGCAAAGGTATACTATTTTTTGTATTTTTGATGAATTTCTACACATATATTTATATATTATTAGTCAAAAATACTAAGTTCAAATGAATACAGTGTTACAATATGACATCTATCCTTAATAGTTATACTGTTAAATTCTTTATTTATTAGTTAACTTGTGCACATCTCCAAGCATTATAGTTATATACCTACATCTCATAAATCTAAACTATTAATTAAAATGCTAGTTCATTTAATTTTGTCACTAACCATTGTGTATATAATGACAGATTGTTTAGCGCAGGACAAATGTACATGTTCCAATTATTATAATAAAATATGCAAAGACCTATCTTTTGCTGCTAATCGTGTATGTGAAGGTTTTTGTACTGAACGATTTGAAAAAATATGTGGAGCAAGATGTGTACAAGATGATGATATTATTTGTGAATGTATTATTTCAGGAGATATATGTGGCTAAAATTAAGAATTATAAATCTTTAATTTAATTTTCTCGAAATGATGATTAATTTCCTGTACCTTTGAATAATATCAACTATTATAATAAAAATATAACATACTATCTTTTTCGTCTTCATCGTCGTCATCCTTTTCTATTATTATTATTATTATTATTATTATTATTATTATTATTATTATTATTAAGTTTAATTTATGTTTAACTCAATTAATAAAGTTATGTTTGAGCATGGTTATGCGCAACATATGAATTCTGAGAAACATAGAATCTGAAGCGAAAAATTACAACTTTGAATTGATGGACAAACTATCTATTTGAATGACTTAATTATTTAACGTCAAATAATTAGATATTTGTAAAATCTGAAAACTTGAACAATTAAAATTAGTTAGTGAATGGAAAGAGCTAATGGATGAACATCACACATACCTTTAATACTTAAATCTTGAAAGAGAACAACTTTCTTGAAAGCTTCTTTGGATTGGAACAGTGGAGTTCTTGATTTTCTTGAAAGGGAAGGAAGGGAATTGATGAACTTGGGGGATGATTAGGGTTTATTTTTGAGAGAAAATTAGAGAATATGGGCATATAATGCCCTAATTGAAGCCTTAAGTCGTGTTTTTATGAATTTCATTGAGGTGGAAAAAGACCCAATTGCCCCTCACTCATTTAAACCAAAAATTCATAACTGGAATGCGGATTAAAGGCTCATCGCGATGCGGTCTTATCACGGTGGCTTACTAGTTATGACGAAAATGATCATAACTTTTTGCTCGGGTATCGTATTAAGGCAAAATTGGTATTGTTGAAAAGATAATTCAATTCTCTACAATTTAGTGGGTCTTCAGCTTAAAAATTTCACGTATATCAAAAGTTATATACGTTCAAAATAGATCCTGTAGACACCTAATTTCGTCCCTCTCCGATGTCGTTTTTACCCATTGTTATTTTTATCCTACCGCGTACCCTCACCCATGTTATTATACCCGCACAAAATACAAAAAAATAAATAAATTATAAGATAAAAAATCTTATCTTAACTAATTCTATCTTATCCTAACAACCTACCCAATCAAAATAAACCACACCACCCTATACCCTACCCCACCTACCCTACCCCAATACCCAAAACACAATATATATACACAGATACACACAAAATAAAAAGAGGGAACAGTAACCCAAAAGGAGGAAAACATCTGAATTTAGTTTTTCTTTCTTTCCTCTCTCTAAACTCTCTCTCTCCGATCTCTCTCTACTCTCTCTCTTTCAAAAAATCTCACCGGCCGCCCTCTCTCGCCGTCACCGGCGAGACCACCGGAGAGAGTTCTATCGCCGGCAATCCCCTCCGTAACCAAGCTCCTCTCCCAGCCCGAAATCCAACCACAACGACAGCGACGTCGGTGCCGGCGCCGCCTTCTCTCTCAGTCGCCGTTTTTCTCTTCCCCTCCGGCGAACTAGCGTCGGCACCGCTCTGTTCTCCACCTTCCAGATCTGTCTTGCCAACCAGCGACTAGATCTGCCACACCATCAGCCTCCGCTCCGACCAACGATGACAGCAGGCACCCGAAACAGTAAAACCGGCGACACCCTCATCGGCGAAACAGTAAATCGGTGACCGATCAACGTCCACCGGAATCGGTCGGTGAGTTCGGTTATCTGTTTGAAATCCTGTCGGTCACGGATGGCTTGAAATCCGAGTGTTGGGGGTTCGTTTCCAAGGTTTCCGTTCCGATTTTAAATCTGTCCCATTTGTATTTATCATACTGAATTGGATTCGTCGCGATCGAGGTTCTCCGGTCGAGTATTTTGGTCTTTGGATTTCTTTATTATCGTCAAGGATCAATTTCATCGAGGTCCATTTCTTCTAACCGAATCTTTAATTTATTTTGACTTTTGGTGATGTTGTGGGTGTGAATGATTTATTTGTTGCGTGTTTGGTATGTTCGAATATGTGTTACGTGTTGGTTGATGTTGGTTCCGGACTTTGAAGAGTGAATTGATAAATCGAAGCATGCTTAATCATATTATTTGAAATAAATTTGGGGACGAGAATCAAAAATTGATAAAGGTGAATATTATGATATTTTTGATACATTGTTGATGTTGAATGCGATATGTCGTCGAGTGGGTAGGCAAACAGTAAGCTCGGGTAGGCAAGCTTAGGATCGGTGAAGTGTTGGAATGATTGAAATATTTGTTGAATGTCTTGTTTATCGTATTTGGAAAGTGTATTTTATTTGACCGGGGGATGCCCCGAGGTAATTTGTATTTACTCGCCAGGGAATGCCCCGAAGAATTTTGTATGCTAAGGATGTTCGTGATCAAAGGCTCGCGGCATCGGGTAAGGCATGGGAGCTCAGTCTAGATTTAGTTTAGACTAGGGTTTATATTTTCATAGCTTTCTATTTTTGGACTGTATAATTTGGACTGGACTTTACATTTTTTGGATTGTTTTGTTTTTGTTTCTTGTTTGATTATTTTGCGTGCTTTTGTGTGTTTTTTTTCTTATACATTTCATAATGCCAAAATAGTTGATACACTCTACCAAGCGACCGTGGTCAAACCACGGGATCGAGGGGTGCGTAACACCTTCCCCTCGGTCAACAGAATTCCTTAGCCGGAATCTCTGTTCGCAAACCGGTTTAAGAGTCAAATGGTTTCGAAAAGGATTTTCCCAAAGGTGACTTGGCACACCGGATTATGCCAAGTGGCGACTCTGAATAAAAAATGCAAATAATTCTTTTCCGAAACAAATTTTCATTTCTTGTCACTTAAATAATAAAACCCTTTTGCGCTAAAACATAATATTTTGGAGTACGCGTAAAAAAGGGGTGTGACAGCTCTGGCGACTCTGCTGGGGACTTTTTAGAAGTCTAGTTTATTTTTGAGTCGTATCGGCTTTGTTTGGCATTACGAGTGTATAAGCATTGTTTGTGATTATTGTTTTGTTATTGTTTTTACTTTTGTGCGTTTTCGTGCTCTTTGTTTATAGTATTTATCCTATGTGTTACTGCTTTATATCTGTCATCATGAGTCCATCCCCCCAGCCTTCTTTCTGCAACAAGTCTCGGAGCGCACGTCGTGCGCACGAACTCTAGTTGAGTCACCTTTATTTTAGGGGGAGAGCCGTTGGATGTATGGAGTAGGTGGAAAGCAAAGCAGCCACTATCGACCATATGCTCCCCTGAATGGCCTTGTTAGTAAACCACAACGTAGGTCAGCCTTTAGGTCATTCTTATGTGCATCATATTGAGACCTAGCGGGATATGTAGGAAACCCTCGGTGGGTCCGGTAACCTTTATTTTGGTCTTCGTCTTAGTCTTAGGCTAGGTCTTTTATTCCGTAACCTAGAGTTGTTAGCCAAGTAGGCTGATTTTATTCAGCATTACTGTTCGGCGATTTGGAGTCATGAAGCGGTCTGTCTCATTGACGTATGTCCGCATCAAATTCCCATTGGTTGGGAACCTTTTGCTCTTATCAAATTTTGAGACAATTTCTTATCTGCTACTACAGGATGGATCTGTCCACAAAGTCTAGAGTCCTTATGGTTGTCAAGGTACCCAAAAAGTTGATCAAGTGGTGGGGCACGTTCAATTACTCCGAAAAGCACGAAGTGAGGAAAGTGTTAGGCAATCTTGTAACACTCATGGATCTCACGCCTCATCCGGATTTAATAGAAGATGCGTTGACTTTCTGGGATACAAATAATTTGGTGTTTAGGTTCGGAAGTTGTGAATTGACTCCTACCCTGGCAGAAATATCTTGTTTGTTTCGGTTGACTTACATGGGTCAGCAGATGATTTTAGCCCGCAATCATACTCGTAAGAAATTCCTTCGACTCTGTGGATTAAAAGATAACAAGCATCTGGGATGTCTCAAACAATCTTGGATTTCCTTGGACTATTTGTTTGCTAGATTTGGGTCTTTAGAGGGTTTCGACTGCTTTTGGGATGAATTCTGTACTACCAAAAAAATCTGGGAACAACGTCGTCTTGAGGTTTTCTGTCTGGCTTTGTTGGGTATCTTAGTGTTCCCGTTAGATGAGAGGTGTATCGATACTCGTCTTCAATCAGTGGTGATAGCTTTATTCAAGAAAAAAGATGAGGTCACCATTGTACCAATGATCTTAACAGAAATATATAAGGCTTTAACTAAAGTAAAAGGAGGGGTACGATTTTTTGAGGGGAGTAATCTGATATTGCAGTTGTGGATAATGGAGCACTTGCATACGCCTTCTTTGATTAGAGAAGATGTGATCGACCGTTGTCTGAATGATCGAGTGCAAGCCATGCAAGAAAGAATGCGTTTTGACAAATTTTCTTTTCCTATTGGAGTCAATTCTTGGATCGAATTTCTTGAATCAAGAACTCCAAACAACATTATTTGGTGCTATATGTGGTTTTGTCCTAAGAAAATCTTGATTGGATCTCAAATGCAACTCTTTTTAGTTTTGATAGGACTTAACTGCACTAGGCCTTACAGTCCAAGAAGGGTAATGCGTCAGTTGGGTAGGATGCAAGACGTCCCCCCAATAATGGACCTTCTAAAAGATGTAGAGTACTTTAAGGACCAAGCCGTGGGGGAAAGAAAATATGAGCAATTCTGGAATAACGCGATAAAGTTAGGTGTCGATACTTTCAAGGAAAATCCAGGATGCATTCAAAACTATGAAATCTGGCTACAATCTCTGCCCCGTGGCATTAGTAGACCCTTACCAGCCTAACTTAGAGGGCGAATACAGGAAGCAATCATGGTAGAAGATGATGAGCAGGAAGATCCGGGTGCCAAGGTGGAGTTTTTGAGAGTTCAGTTGTCGCGTTTGATCACAACTGTGGATGGGTGTCAGAGAAACCTTTGCGGGTGTACTCTCTAAGAGGCGGGGATACGGGCAAGAAATTTGTTTCCGGGTATCAAAACGTCGTTGCAGGACATGTTGCAAAGTCTAAGTGGAAAAGTGGGGACTTCACAGATGGGTTCATTTCAGCCGGGGACATCACACAGAGCACCAATTTGAAAGAGCATATCTTATCTTTATGTAGTTTTGAGTCTTTTATGTTTCTGTCATTGTAGGTTGGTGTCTATGTTAAGTCGGAGTCAAGTTGTTTTTGATATTCGGGTCTTTATTGCACGCATATCGTTAGGGGTTTAAAGTGTTGTTTTGTATTTGTTGTTTAGTTTTAAAGTGGTCCTAAATTCGTTGTATGTTTTGTTGTCTTTCATCGAAATGTTAGGATGTTACGTCTTTCTTTTGTTTACTTGTTTTCGTGTTTCGTGAAAAAAAAAACCTTCAATTGTGTAATGTTTATGCATAAGCTGCCTGAACTACGCAAGATCTGATTCATGTACAACATGATACGTAGGCAACCTACTTTTGGGTTCGATCTAATCATTTTGTTTCGTTGTTTTTCATTATTTTTCCTCTTTTAAAGAAAAAAAACAAAAGCCATAAAGAATAATAAAATAAAGGTAGATAACGAGAGAAGTGGAAAGAATAGAGATGGATACGAAAAAAAAAATGATTGTAGATAAAAATTGGGATGATGTTGAAATGACCTCGCTACCCTCAAAAGCTGGTAGAAATGAACATGAATTTAGGACAATTTTACCAATGTGACTCCCATGCTTGTTGTGTGCCCTAATCCTAACGGATGTCGTCTTTGTTGAGCATGTTCTTTCAGATAATAGTGGTAGGTTTGCAGCACTCTGGCTAGTCACCCATACTTCACTAGACCAAAGCAAAGCTCACCATGGCTAGCAGGGAGATTGAAAATTCGCTCATTGACCCGGATCAGGATCACAGGGAAGAAAGTTCAGAACACAATGATGAGGTAGTAAGGCTCAGGCAACAATTGATAGATTTGCATCAGGCATGGGCCAGCGGAATGCCTCCTCCTCCGCTCCCTGAAGGTCTCGGGAATATCTCTAATTGCCCACCGCTCTCTCAGGCACAATTCTCTGCTCCTACTGAGTCACCTGAGCACGCGCCAGGATTCACTCCGCGACATTTTTATCCTGGAAATTCTGGTGTGCCCTTGGCAGCTCCCCAATCAAGACCAGCTGATCAGCCAGCTCCACCGATCACACCGGTATTCGTGGCCTTGCCACCACATGAAACTCCCATATATGTTGTGCGTCCCACAATGAGGCTTCCTCGGTCTTCCAGTGAGCCAGTATTGAAGGTTTCAGATGGTCAGTATTATGCTACGGAGCCTACTGTGCAATTGAATGAACCGTATGGGTACACTCAGCCGCCTGCATTTCTATTTGATACGGAGAAACCTGTCGCAACGGAGGAACAGGATGTTATAGCCCGGAAACTGAAGAGTTTAGAGCAAGCTATGAGGAATTTGCAAGGAATCGGAGATTATAGAAGTGTTTCCTATAAAAACCTGTGCATGTTCCCAGACATCAACCTGCCCCCCAGTTTTAAGATGCCTAAGTTCGAGATGTACGCAGGGCACGATGATCCTGTTGCATACTTGAGACGTTATTGCAACCAGTTGAGGGCTGCAGGAGGAAAGAAAAAACTACTCATGGCCTTCTTTGGCGAGAGTCTTTCAGATCTGGCTTTAGAATGGTTCATCGATCGGGATATCGATAAATGGAACAGTTGGGATGATTTGGCTTCTGAATTTGTTCAACATTTTCAGTACAACATTGACTTGATTTCAGACGAAAAATCTTTGGTCAACATGAAGAAAAAAAGCACTGAAGGTTTTAGGGAATACGCGATAAGGTGGCGTGAACAGGACGCTAGGGTAAAGCCTCTAATGAAAGAAAGTAAGTTGGTAGAAGTTTTCATTCAGGTGCAGGATGAGACCTATTTTCAACATTTACTTCCGGCAATGGGAAAGTCTTTTATGGAAGTCCTCAAAATGGGGGAGATGGTAGAGGACAGGATTAAGACCGGTCGAATAGTGAGTCGACCAGAGCTGTCACACCCCTTTTTTATGCGTACTCCAAAATATTATGTTTTAGCACGAAAGGGTTTTATTATTTAAGTGACAAGAAATGAAAATTTGTTTCGGAAAAGGATTATTTGCATTTTTTATTCAGAGTCGCCACTTGGCATAATCCGGTGTGCCAAGTCACCTTTGGGAAAATCCTTTTCGAAACCATTTGACTCTTAAACCGGTTTGCGAACAGAGATTCCGGCTAAGGAATTCTGTTGACCGAGGGGAAGGTGTTAGACACTCCTCGATCCCGTGGTTTGACCACGGTCGCTTGGTAGAGTGTATCAACTAGTTTGGAATTATGAAATGTATAAGAAAAAAAACACAAAAGCACACAAAATAATCAAACAAGAAACAAGGGGCATGGTAAAATGAAAACACATTGTTTGAGTCAGAACTCATTTCCCTCAATCTGGATCCATGTCAATAATGCGGTAATATAGGGAAAGTGTTAACAATTTGGGACAAAGATGAAAGGAACGAGTACTGGGCAGATACCTGAAAAGCCAAGATCTGCAAGCCACCACTAAGTTTTTAACTGACAAATTTTTCTTTGATTGAAACAGGGGCAAATTCGTTTCACTTGATTCAGCTACCATTGGAAATACATATCCAAGGATTTTACTTTATGTTCAGGACCCTCCTGAAAAATGGGATTTTACTTTATGTTCAGGACCCTCCTGAAAAATGGGATTTTACTTTATGTTCAGGACCTTCCTGGAAAATGGGAATTTACTTTATGTTCAGGACCCTCCAGATTCGGTTTGTCTTCAAACTGTTCCAACTCTTTGTTTATTTCTTCTAGTGCTTGTTCCTCATCATATTCCCCATCCTGCTTCATTATATCTTGATTAGTTTGGATTTTAAAATCAGGCTGAAAATTCAGCATGCATGTCATGTCATTAGAATCGGCATAAAGAGAACTGTGTAAGAAAAGAAAAACAAAATATATTAGACACAAAACAAAAGGGACATTGAATTTCATTAAATAAAAGATAGAAGGGTTTAAACACAGACGCCAACATAACATAAAAAAACTAAAGTCTGAATTACAACCCTGAAATAACTCGGATAAACAGAAAGAAAAAATTAAATAGACTACCAAAACTCCCTCCTGACGGGGAGAGGAGTGACTTCCCAATTATTGAGCTGGACAGCTGGACCTATGAATTGCACGTCTTCCATACTGGTACCTTCTCCTAATTCGACCATATCAACTTCGATACAAAGGTTCTGGAAGTCATCAACCAATTCAAACTCAAATTCTACAGGCGAGGGAGTGACCATATTTCTTTTTTCCTTCCCTTGGCTTTTTTCAGATCTTCAGCTGTAGGCTCAAATCCCAGAACAAACGTGCCCACGTTCTCACTCGGACATATGGGATGAACTATACCGTGCAGAGACTCTCCCAAACCCTTCCCTGGCTCAAATCCATATTTCCAAAGTTCACTCACCATCATGATAGAAGCAGAAGACAATTGTGGTCCCGGTATAGCCTGCTATTCAAGGATACGATTCACTGCCACAGTATCAAAAATTTGATAGACGAATGTCTCCTCTATGTTATTTGCTTCAATAAGAGACAAGGGAGAATCTTCGTAGGCTGACAAATCACCTTCACCATGAATAACTACTTCTTGCCGGTCATGCTCAAACTTGATCATTTGGTACAGTGTAGATGCAACCGCCTTGGCCTTGTGGATCCACGGCCTTCCCAAAAACAAATTATAAGAGGATTCTACATTCAATACTTGAAACTCTATGGAGAACTCAACAGGCCCTATGGTCAACATTAGTTCTATTTCGCCAATGGAATTTGATTTTGCACCATCGAAAGCCCTGACACATACATTGTTGGGCCTGATCCTCTCCGCACCAATATTCATCTTTTGCAAAGTAGAAATAGGGAAAATGTTTGCTCCTGAACCTCCATCAATCATAACATGAGTGACATAGAAATCTTCACACTTCACTGTAATGTAAAGGCCCCGATTATGCCCTGTACCTTCAACAGGAAATTCATCATCAGAAAAGATGATCCGATTGACCTCAAAGATTTTTCCAACCATTTTCTCAAGCTGGTTGATTGTAATATCCCTTGGAACATATGTTTCATTTAATACCTTCAGTAGAACATCACGATGCTCCTTGGAGTGCAACAACAAAGATAAAAGGGAAATTTGAGCAGGGGTTTTCTTCAGCTGGTCTAATATTGAATACTCTGGCAATTTCATCTTTTTTAAAAATTCTTCGGCTTCTTCTTCGGTGATAGGCGTTTTGATAGATGACGGTCCACTCACCGTTGGCTTGGACTGACCTGTGCATGTTCCCAGACATCAACCTGCCCCCCGATTTTAAGATGCCTAAGTTCGAGAAGTACACAGGGCACGGTGATCCTGTTGCACACTTGAGACGTTATTGCAACCAGTTGAGGGCTGCAGGAGGAAAGGAAGAACTACTCATGGTCTTCTTTGGCGAGAGTCTTTCAGATCTGGCTTCAGAATGGTTCATCGATCGGGATATCGATAAATGGAACAGTTGGGATGATTTGGCTTCTGAATTTGTTCAACATTTTCAGTACAAAATTGACTTGATTCCGGACGAAAAATCTTTGGTCAACATGAAGAAAAAAAGCACTGAAGGTTTTAGGGAATACGAAATAAGGTGGCGTGAACAGGCTGCTAGGGCGCGCGCAAACTCCACAAAACCCTTTATATTCCTCCCCACCATTACTACCCTCCATAAAACCCTTTATATTCCATTCCACCACCCCTTTACCCAGTATATAGCGCGCATCCATATGCCCAGACCCCTTCTTACCCGCAGTGGCGCGCGCAAACTCCACAAAATCGCCCATTCGCTCCACCAAATTACCAAAACCCCTCCAGACCCAGTTTTTAGCCTAAGCCCGAGTATAAGAAGGAGAAGACGGTCAAAAATCAATTCACACCTCTTGGGGATTCATATGCTAGTTTGTTTGATAGGTTGAGGAAGTTGAAGGTTTTAAGCCCAATTCAAGGAAGGCTTTCAAATCCACCACCAAGGAATCTCGATTATTCTTTAAGGTGTGCGTACTGTTCTGATATGCCAGGCCATGATATTGAGAAATGCTGGCATTTAAAGAAAGTTATCCAAGATTTAATTGACACAAATCAGATGCTGGTCCAGGCCCCGGAGGGTCCAAACATTAACCAGAATCCGCTGCCAACCCATGCTGAAGCCAATATGTTAGAATTGATATATGATGGGAAAGAGTCTTCGAGGGGTTATAAGCCTATTGTCAAGATACATACCATTGAGGAGAAATCGGTGAATGTAGCGGAGTCTTTGAAAGCAATGTCATTGAGCCAGGAAGGAATGAGAGAAGATAAAGCCCGATAAAGCACAAAGAAGCCCCTGATCACAGTACAAGGCGCCAGAAGGTATGTTGATTCAAGTCAGGATAAACCTAAGTTGACGGTGGTGGGAGCTCTGAGTCAGCCCATTTTGACGGTGAAAAGAGCACTGGCAGCGCCTATTATCCTCAAATCGGTAACCCAACCTCCGATAGTTGATACGAAAAGGATTCCCTGGAATTATGGACGGACCATGATGACCTATCATGGGAAAGAAGTAGTGAAAGATGTAGATGAGGTAGGGGGTTTGACTAGGTCAGGAAGATGTTTCGTGCCTGAAAGCTTAAGAAAGTCCAAGCCAACGGTGAGTGGACCGTCATCTATCAAAAAGCCTATCACCGAAGAAGAAGCCGAAGAATTTTTGAAAAAGATGAAATTGCCAGAGTATTCAATATTAGACCAGCTGAAGAAAACCCCTGCTCAAATTTCCCTTTTATCTTTGCTGTTGCACTCCAAGGAGCATCGTGATGTTCTACTGAAGGTATTAAATGAAGCATATGTTCCAAGGGAGATTACAATCAACCAGCTTGAGAAAATGGTTGGAAAAATCTTTAAGGTCAATCGGATTAGCTTTTCTGATGATGAATTGCCTGTTGATGGTACAAGGCATAATCGGGGCCTTTACATTACAGTGAAGTGTGAAGATTTCTATGTCACTCATGTTATGATTGATGGAGGTTCAGGAGAAAACATTTGCCCTATTTCTACTTTGCAAAAGCTGAATATTGGTGCGGAGAGGATCAGGCCCAACAATGTATGTGTCAGGGCTTTCGATGGTGCAAAATCAAATTCCATTGGCGAAATAGAACTAATGTTGACCATAGGGCCTGTTGAGTTCGCCATAGAGTTTCAAGTATTGAATGTAGAATCCTCTTATAATTTGTTTTTGGGAAGGCCGTGGATCCACAAGGCCAAGGCGGTTGCATCTACACTGCACCAAATGATCAAGTTTGAGCATGACCGGCAAGAAGTAGTTATTCATGGTGAAGGTGATTTGTCAGCCTACGAAGATTCTCCCTTGTCTCTTATTGAAGCAAATAACGTAGAGGAGACATTCGTCTATCAAATTTTTTATACAGTGCCAGTGAATCGTATCCTTGAATAGCAAGCTATATCGGGACCACAATTGTCTTCTGCTTCTATCATGATGGTGAGTGAACTTTGGAAATACGGATTTGAGCCAGGGAAGGGTTTGGGAGCGTCTCAGGACGGTATAGTTCATCCCATATTTCCGAGTGAGAACATGGGCACGTTTGGTCTGGGATTTGAGCCTACAGCTGAAGATCTGAAAAAAACCAAGGGAAGGAAAAAAGAAATATGGTCACTCCCTCGCCCAATGCCACTACTCAGTGAATCGTTTGTTAAGAGCGGTGTCACGAAGCATGTAGAATTTGAGTTTGAATTGGTTGATGACTTCCAGAACCTTTGTATCGAAGTTGATATGGTCGAAGCAGGAGAAGGTACCAGTATGGCAGACGTGCAATTCATAGGTCCAGCTGTCCAGCTCAATAATTGGGAAGTAACTCCTCTCCCCGTCAGGAGGGAGTTTTGGTAGTCTATTTTATTTTTCTTTCTGTTTATCCGAGTTATTTCAGGGCTGTAATTCGGACTTTAGTTTGTTTATGTTATGTTGGCATATGTGTTTAAACCCTTCTATCTTTTATTTAATGAAATGCAATGTCCCTTTTGTTTTGTGTCTAATATATTTTGTTTTTCTTTTCTTACACAGTTCTCTTTATGCTGATTCTAATGACATGACATGCATGCGGAATTTTCAGCCTGATTTTAAAATCCAAACTAATCAAGATATAATGAAGCAGGATGGGGAATATGATGAGGAACAAGCACTAGAATAAATAAGCAAAGAGTTGGAACAGTTTGAAGACAAACCGAACCCTAATTTGAATGAAACTGAGCCAATAAATCTAGGGGATCAAGAAGATGTTAGGGAAAGTAAAATTAGTGTACATGCTTTGCCACAACTAAAAGAGGGAATGATTCAAGCTTTGATTGATTATAAGGACGTTTTTGCATGGTCTTATGATGATATGTCCAGTTTAAGCACTGAATTAGTGTCTCACAAGTTGCCAACTGATCCCGCGTTCCCCCCTGTCAAACAGAAGTTGAGGAAGTTTAAAACCGATGTAAGTATTAAAATCAAAGAGGAAATCATGAAACAACTTGAATCCAAAGTAATTCGAGTGTCTCGTTATCCCATGTGGTTATCCAATGTTGTTCCCGTACCAAAGAAAGATGGCAAAATTTGAGTGTGTGTTGATTATCGTGATTTGAACAGAGCAAGTCCGAAAGATGATTTTCCACTGCACAACATTCATATTTTGTTAGACAACTGTGCTAAACACGAGGTTGCCTCTTTTGTGGATTACTATGCCGGGTATCACCAGATCATTATGGATGATGACGACGCAGAGAAGACATCTTTTATCACACCATAGGGAACTTATTGTTATCGAGTGATGCCGTTCGGTTTGAAGAATGCTGGAGCAACATGCATGAGAGCCATGGCCACTATGTTTCATGACATGATGCATAAGGAGATTGAGGTCTACGTGGATGATGTGATTATTAAGTCAAAAAGTCAGGCCGACCATGTTAAAGATTTAAGAAAGTTCTTTGAGAGGCCGACCATCTGGAAAGCTGTTAGGGTTTGTAGTCAGCCGTCGGGGAATTGAATTGGATCCCTAAAAAATCAAAGCCATTCAGGATTTACCCCCGCCCAAGAATAGAACGGAGGTGATGAGTTTTCTTGGTAGACTGAACTACATTAGCAGGTTTATTGCTAAACTCACAACCACTTGTGAGCCCATATTCAAGTTGCTGAAAAAGAGTGTTGCGGTAAAATGGACTGAAGAATGTCAGGAAGCGTTCGATCGAATCAAAAGATATTTGTCAAATCCTCCCGTGCTGGTACCCCTGGAGCCTGGTAGGCCTTTGATTTTATATTTATCTGTCATGGACAATTCTTTTGGTTGTGTCCTGGGTCAACTTGATGTCACAGGAAAAAAATAGCAGGCTATTTATTATCTTAGCAAGAAGTTCACCTCATATGAGGCCAGGTATACTCTTCTTGAAAGGACGTGTTGTGCCCTAACTTGGATAGCACAGAAGTGGAAACATTATCTCTCATCCTACACTACTTATCTCATCTCCCGCATGGATCCTTTGAAGTATATCTTTCAGAAGCCTATGCCGACAGGTCGATTGGCGAAGTGGCAATTATTGCTTACCGAGTTCGACATCGTATATGTGACTCGAACCGCCATGAAATCCCAAGCCGTGGCAGATCATCTTGCTGAGAATCCCATCGATGAAGAGTACGAGCCATTAAAGACATATTTTCCTGACAAAGAAGTGTCGTGTATCGATGAAGTCATTATAGATGCTGATCCAGGTTGGAGGTTATTCTTTGATGGAGCTGTCATTATGAAAGGAGTCAAAATAGGTGCGGTTCGTATCTCTAAATCGGGACAACATTTCCCGGTAACAGCACAACTTCGATTCTACTGTACTAACAATATGACAGAGTATGAAGCCTGCATCCTTGGTTTGAGGTTAGCTGTTGATATGGGAGTCCAAGAATTATTGGTGTTGGGAGATTCGGATTTGCTCGTCCATCAAATTCAAGGCGATTGGGAGACGCGAGATTTGGAGCTCATCCCGTATCGACAATGCTTGCAGGAGCTATGTCGACGATTTATGTTAGTAAAATTTAGGCATATTCCAAGGATTCATAATGAAATTGCTGATGCTTTAGCCACTCTGTCTTCAATGCTCCAACATCCTGACAAAGACTATGTCGATCCAGTGCATATACAGAGTCGTGATCAGCATGCTTATTGTAATGCGGTTGAAGAAGAGCTCGATGGAGAACCTTGGTTTTTGGATATCAAACGGTACATTCAGTCAGGAGAATACCCAACACATGCCACCAACAATCAAAAGAGGACTATTAGGCGTTTGGCTAGTGGATTTTTCTTAAGTGGGGGAATCTTGTATAAGAGGACCCCAGATCTGGGACTTTTAAGGTGTGTAGATGCAAAAGAAGCCTCGGCAATCATGGTTGAAATACACTCTGGAGTATGTGGGTCGCATATGAACGGTCATGTCTTGTCAAAGAAGATTCTTCGAGCAGGTTATTATTGGCTTACTATGGAGAAGGATTCTATTCAATTTGTTCGAAAGTGTCATCAATGTCAGGTGCACAGCGATCTGATACGTTCTCCTCCTATTGAGTTGCATACAATGGCCGCTCCATGGCCGTTCGTGGCTTGGGGAATGGATGTGATTGGACCGATTGAGCCGAAGGAATCAAATGGACATAGATTCATTTTGGTAGCCATTGACTACTTCACAAAGTGGGTGGAAACAGTAACTTTCAAGTCAGTGACAAAGAAGGCTGTGGTAGATTTTGTTCATGCCAATATCATTTGTAGATTTGGAATTCCTAAGATGATCATTACAGACAATGCTGTCAATCTCAATAGTCATTTGATGCAAGAAGTGTGTCAACAGTTTAAAAGCTCACATCGAAATTCTACTCCATATCGCCCAAAGGCCAATGGTGCTGTAGAAGCTTCCAATAAAAATATAAAAAAGATACTGCGAAAAATGGTACAAGGTTCTAGACAGTGGCATGAAAAGTTGTCGTTTGCGTTGCTAGGTTATCGCACCACTGTTCGCACTTCAACAGGGGCAACTCCATATTTATTAGTGTATGGGACGAAGCAGTCATCCCTGCAGAAGTTGAAATTCCCTCTCTTCGAGTCATTGTAGAAGCAGAGATCGATGATGACGAATGGGTAAAAGCCCGACTGGAACATTTGAGTTTGATCGAGGAAAAAAGGCTAACGTCCGTGTGTCATGGCCAGTTGTATCAGAGGAGGATGGCTCGTGCGTATAACAAAAAGGTCCTTCCCAGGAATTTTGAAGTTGGTCAGTTGGTATTGAGACGTATCTTCCTCACCAGGTTGAAGCGAAAGGCAAGTTCTCCCCTAACTGGCAAGGTCCCTTCGTTGTGAAGAAAGTGTTACCCAATGGAGCCTTATATTTGACAGATATTGAAGGCAAAATGGCAGAAATGGCTATCAATACTGATGCGGTCAAAAGATACTATGTATGATATTTGGTCCTTTGTTTGATTTTATTGCATGTTTAGTACTTGCATTTTTTAAGATTGATATGATGAAGACATTTTATTCTTCTATCCAAACATTGTGTCATCTTTTGTTTACCCGTTTGAGCCTCGTTTATTTTTCTTTCATATCCCTCTTTTGGAATCAAAATAGAGTCAAAGATAAATGTCAAGAAAAAAAGAATAAAAGAAAGAGTTAAACAGGAGAAAGAAGGACTAACGGGTCTTGAATTAGGACAGCCTACCCACCCAAGTTATGAAGGGATCAAGTGATAAGTATCTCCAAGGATTGGACGGAGATGAACTATACCGAGTTGGAGAGCCGAGTGAGGTTCCGTCGAGGTTCCGGTCTGCGGCTCTGTTATTACATCAAAATGAAAATTACAAGTTAAAACATAAATGAAATTACAAAAATCCTATCTATACAGCTTCTGTTGGTTCTTGACTCGACTTTCATCACCCTATTCTGCAGGCGGGCTCCTGACTTGCAATTTCTTTCGACTTATTGCTTGGCTTTCAATTACTTCGCTTTGTTGCATGACTTTTCATTTTTTCAACCTATTCTCCAGGCGGGCTACGGACTGGATATTTCATCACCCTGTTCTTCAGGCGGGCTCCTGACTTGCTATTTCATCACCCTGTTCTTCAGGCGGGCTCCTGAAACTCAAAATTAAAACTAGAACGAAAATTATCCCAAACAAGAATTATAAATAGTTAGTATTTCATTTTTGAAAGCGTTGTCCCATTTTTCAGGAGGGTCCTGAACAGAAGGTGAAATCCCATTTTTCAAGAGGGTCCTGAATTGAAAGTAAATTCCCATTTTCCAGGAGGGTCCTGAACATAAAGTAAATTCTCATTTTTCAGGAGGGTCCTGAATTGAAAGTAAATTCCCATTTTTCAGGAGGGTCCTGGACTGAAAGTAAAATTCCTATTTTCCAGGAGGGTCCTGAACATAAAGTAAAATCTCATTTTTCAGGAGTGTCCTGAACATAAAGTAAAATCCCATTCTCCAGGAGGGTCCTGCGCATAAAGTAAAATCCCATTTTTCAGGAGGGTCCTGAACAGAAAGTAAATCCCATTTTTCAGGAGGGTCCTGAACATAAAGTAAAATCCTATTTTTCAGGAGGGACCTGAACTGAAAGTAAATTCCCATTTTCCAGGAGGGTCCTGAACTGAAAGTAAAATCCCATTCTTCAGGAGGGTCCTGAATTGAAAGTAAATTCCCATTTTCCAGGAGGGTCCTGAATTGAAAGTAAATTCCCATTTTCCAAGAGGGTCCTGAACATGAAGTAAAATCCCATTTTTCAGGAGGGTCCTGAATATAAAGTAAATCCCATTTTTCAGGAGGGTCCTGAATTGAAAGTAAATTCCCATTTTCCAGGAGGGTCCTGAACTGAAAGTAAAATCCCATTTTTAGGAGGGTCCTGAATTGAAAGTAAAATCCCATTTTTCAGGAGGGTCCTGGACTGAAAGTAAAATCCCATTTTTTCAGGAGGGTCCTGAACATAAAGTAAAATCCTATTTTTCAGGAGGGTCCTGAACAGAAAGTAAACTCCTATTTTTCAGGAGGGTCCTGAACATAAAGTAAAATCCCATTTTTTCAGGAGGGTCCTGAACATAAAGTAAAATCCCATTCTTCAGGAGGGTCCTGAACTGAAAGTAAATTCTCATTTTTCAGGAGGGTCCTGAATTGAAAGTAAATTCCCATTTTCCAGGAGGGTCCTGAACTGAAAGTAAAAACCCATTTTTCAGGAGGGTCCTGAATTGAGAGTAAATTCCCATTTTCCAGGAGGGTCCTGAACTGAAAGTAAATTCCCATTTTCTAGGAGGGTCCTGAACTGAAAGTAAAATCCCATTTTTCAGGAGGGTCCTGAATTGAAAGTAAATTCCCATTTTCCAGGAGGGTCCTGAATTGAAAGTAAATTCCCATTTTCCAGGAGGATCCTGAACATGAAGTAAAATCCCATTTTTCAGGAGGGTCCTGAACATAAAGTAAAATCTCATTTTTCAGGAGGGTCCTGAACAGATAGTAAAATCCCATTTTTCAGGAGGGTCCTGAACATAAAGTAAAATCTCATTTTTCCGGAGGGTCCTGAACAGAAAGTAAAATCCTATTTTTCAGGAGGGTCCTGAACATAAAGTAAAATCCCATTTTTCAGGAGGGTCCTGAACATAAAGTAAAATCCCATTTTTCAGGAGGGTCCTGAACGTAAAGTAAATTCCTATTTTCCAGGAGGGTCCTGAACAGAAAGTAAGATCCCATTTTTCAGGAGGGTCCTGAACATAAAGTAAAATCCCATTTTTCAGGAGGGTCCTGAACATAAAGTAAAATCCCATTTTTCAGTTGGGTCCTGAACAGAAAGTAAAATCCCATTTTTCAGGAGGGTCCTGAACAGAAAGTAAATTCCCATTTTTCAGGAGTGTCCTGAACATAAAATAAAATCTCATTTTTCAGGAGGGTCCTGAACATAAAGTAAATTCCCATTTTCCAGGAGGGTCCTAAACATAAAGTAAAATACCAATTTTCAGGAGGGTCCTGAACATAAAGTAAAATTCTTGGATATGCATTTTCAATGGTAGCTGAATCAAGTGAAACGAATTTGCCCCTGTTTCAATCAAAGATAAATTTGTCAGTTAAAAACTTAATGGTGGCTTGCAGATCTTGGGTTTTCAGGTATCTGCCCAGCACTCGTTCCTTTCATCTTTGTCCCAAATTGCTAACACTTGCCCTGTCTTACCGCATCATTGACCTGGATCCAGATTGAGGAAAATGAGTTCTGACTCAAACAATGTGTTTTCATTTTACCATGCCCCTGAGGTGCACTCTTTTCCCAAATCTGAATGATTCCACGAATCCAATAGCCTGTTGGTTGATAGACTTCCTTTGCTTCGTCTTGAATTACGATCATATTCTTTCCTGTGCTGTTCCTTGGCTTTTCCTCATATAATTAGAAAGACTGGTAGTAAATTTTGAAATCCTTTCTCGCTTGTGTTGACACAGACTTGACTTAAAAATGTAAAGAAATGATGGTGACTTTTGTTTTGATAAATAACATAAGAAAAGAAAAAAACATGAATATGTAAATGAAAGAAAAGGGCAATGTCCCATATTCAAAAAGAAAACTTATCTGAATACGACAACCAACTCCAATGAGTATGACATGCATTTTGGATTGAGCTGCCTGATCTTCCTATCCAATCTCCCCATTTGTTGTTGAGTTCGTGCCTTTTGCCACTGAGCCGCTTCTTCAAATCCATTGGACTCATACATCACATTCGACTGACGACATCTAAAAAGACTTTCGCCAACAAATCTCTTTCTTTTCACTTTCCGCCTTTGTCTTAAACTCTCCATCGCCCTACGGTGCCCATGAGGATTTTCACCAATAAGACTCTCATTTTTGTATTTCTCTCAACTCACCATCGCCTTACGGTTCCCGCAAAGGTTTTCACCAATAAGACTCTCTCATTTTTGTATTTCTCTCAACTCACCATCGCCTTATGGTGCCTGCAAAGGTTTTCACCAATAAGACTCTCTCATTTTCATTTTCTCACAACTCACCATCGCCTTATGGTGCCTGCAAAGGTTTTCACCAATAAGACTCTCTCATTTTTGTATTTCTTTCCTGATTTCTTATGCTGAGGGAGATAAATGGTACCTCACAATGTATCATCAATATCCATTGCATGCTTATCCTTAACATTATCAAAAATTGATCTGAAGGACTTTCTTTGGTTGTAACTTGGCTTTTGGTTAAGGTTAGAAAAAATGGTAAGGGGCTCAAACGATACTTGAAGTGGGGGTGGGACTTACAACTTTAGGAATCGACTCAAACAACATGTTAACTCATGCCCCAGTTTTTGTTGACTGGGTGAATCTTAAATCTTTATTTGGTTGGACCGAGCCCGAAATAGGGCAGCCTACGTATCTTACTCCCGAGAGAGGAGAATCAGGTCTCATGTAGTTCCATCAGCTTATTCTTTGTTTTGATTTGATTTTTTTTCTTTTATTTTCGAACTCTTTCTTTTATTCTTATTTTCTTGACATTTATCTTTGACTCTATTTTGATTCCAAAAGAGGGATATGAAAGAAAAATAAACGAGGCTCAAACGGGTAAACAAAAGATGACACAATGTTTGGATAGAAGAATAAAATGCCTTCATCATATCAATCTTCAAAAATGCAAGTACTAAACATGCAATAAAATCAAACAAAGGACCAAATATCATACATAGTATCTTTTGACTGCATCAGCATTGATAGCCATTTCTGCCATTTTGCCTTCAATATCTGTCAAATATAAGTCTCCATTGGGTAACACTTTCTTCACAACGAAGGGACCTTGCCAGTTAGGGGAGAACTTGCCTTTCGTTTCAACCTGGTGAGGAAGGATACGTCTCAATACCAACTGACCAACTTCAAAATTCCTGGGACGGACCTTTTTTTATACGCACTAGCCATCCTCCTCTGATACAACTGGCCATGACACACGGAATTAGGAATTCCAAATCTACAAATGATATTGGCATGAACAAAATCTACCACAGCCTTCTTTGTCACTGACTTGAAAGTTACTGCTTCCACCCACTTTGTGAAGTAGTCAATGGCTACAAAAATGAATCTAGGTCCATTTAATGCCTTCGGCTCAATCGGTCCAATCACATCCATTCCCCAAGCCACGAATGGCCATGGAGCGTCCATTGTATGCAACTCAACAGGAGGAGAACGTATCATATCGCCGTTCACCTGACATTGATGACACATTCGAACAAATTGAATAGAATCCCTCTCCATAGTAAGCTAGTAATAACCTGCTCGAAGAATCTTCTTTGACAAGACATAACCGTTCATATGCGACCCACATACTCCAGAGTGTATTTCAACCATGATTGCCGAGGCTTCTTTTGCATCTACACACCTTAAAAGTCCCAGATCTGGGGTCCTCTTATACAAGATTCCCCCACTTAAGAAAAATCCACTAGCCAAACGCCTAATAGTGCTCTTTTGATCGTTGGTGGCATATGCTGGGTATTCTCCTGACTGAATGTACCGCTTGATATCCAAAAACCAAGGTTCTCCATCGAGCTCTTCTTCAACCGAATTATAGTAAGCATGCTGATCACGACTCTGTATATGCACTGGATCGACATAGGCTTTGTCGGGATGTTGGAGCATTGAAGGCAGAGTGGCTAAAGCATCAGCAATTTCATTATGAATCCTTGGAATATGCCTAAATTTTACTAACATAAATCATCGACATAGCTCCTACAAGCATTGTCGATACGGGATGGGGAGAGGAGTGACTTCCCAATTATTGAGCTGGACAGCTGGACCTATGAATTGCACGTCCGCCATACTGGTACCTTCTCCTGCTTTGACCATATCAACTTCGATACAAAGGTTCTGGAAGTCATCAACCAATTCAAACTCAAATTCTACATGCTTCGTGACACCGCTCTTAACAAACGATTCACTGAGTAGTGGCATTGGGCGAGGGAGTGACCATATATCCTTTTTCCTTCCCTTGGCTTTTTTCAGATCTTCAACTGTAGGATCAAACCCCATACCAAACGTGCCCACATTCTCACTCGGACATATGGGATGAACTATACCGTGCAGAGACGCTCCCAAACCCTTCCCTGGCTCAAATCCGTATTTGCAAACTTCACTCACCATCATGATAGAAGAAGAAGACAATTGTGGTCCCGGTATAGCCTGCCATTCAAGGATATGATTCACTGGCACTGTATCAAAAATTTGATAGACGAATGTCTCCTCTACGTTATTTGCTTCAATAAGAGACAAGGGAGAATCTTCGTAGGCTGACAAATCACCCTCACCATGAATAACTACTTCTTGACGGTCATGCTCAAACTTGATCATTTGGTGCAGTGTAGATGCAACCGCCTTGGCCTTGTGGATCCACGTCCTTCCCAACAACAGACTATAAGAGGATTCTACATTCAATACTTGAAACTCTATGGCGAACTCAACAAGCCCTATGGTCAACATTAGTTCTATTTTGGCAATGGAATTTGATTTTGCACCATCGAAAGCCCTGACACATACATTATTGGGCCTGATCCTCTCCGCACCAATATTCAGCTTTTAAGAATGGGGTAAAATCCCATTCTTCAGGGGTCCTAAAGAATGAGATTTTAATTTATGTTCAGGACCCTCCTGAAAAAATGGGATTTTACTTTATGTTCAGGACCCTCCTGAAAAATGGGAGTTTACTTTCTGTTCAGGACCCTCCTGAAAAATGGGATTTAACTTTATGTTCAGGACCCTCCTGAAAAAATGGGATTTTACTTTTAGTCCAGGACCCTCCTGAAAAATGGGATTTTACTTTCAATTCAGGAACCTTCTGAAAAATGGGATTTTACTTTCAGTTCAGGACCCTCCTGGAAAATGGGAATTTACTTTCAATTCAGGACCCTCCTGAAAAATGGGAATTTACTTTATGTTCAGGACCCTCTTGAAAAATGGGATTTTACTTCATGTTTAGGACCCTCCTGGAAAATGGGAATTTACTTTCAATTCAGGACCCTCCTGGAAAATGGGAATTTACTTTCAATTCAGAACCCTCCTGGAAAATGGGAATTTACTTTCAGTTCAGGACCCTCCTGAAAAATGGGAATTTACTTTCAGTTCAGGACCCTCCTGGAAAATGGGAATTTACTTTCAGTTCAGGACCCTCCTGAAAAATGGGAATTTACTTTCAGTTCAGGTCCCTCCTGGAAAATGGGAATTTACTTTATGTTCAGGACCCTCCTGAAAAATGGGATTTTGCTTTCTGTTCAGGACCCTCCTAAAAAATGGGATTTTACTTTATTCGCAGGACCCTCCTGGAGAATGGGATTTTACTTTATGTTCAGGACCCTCCTGAAAAACGAGATTTTACTTTATGTTCAGAACCCTCCTGGAAAATGGGAATTTTACTTTCAGTCCAGGACCCTCCTGAAAAATGATAATTTACTTTCAATTCAGGACCCTCCTGAAAAATGGGAATTTACTTTATGTTCAGGACCCTCCTGGAAAATGGGAATTTACTTTCAATTCAGGACCCTCCTGAAAAATGGGATTTCACCTTCTGTTCAGGACCCTCCTGGAAAATGGGACAACGCTTTCAAAAATGAAATACTAACTATTTATAATTCTTGTTTGGGATAATTTTCGTTCTAGTTTTAATTTTGAGTTTCAGGAGCCCGCCTGAAGAACAGGGTGATGAAATAGCAAGTCAGGAGCCCGCCTGAAGAACAGGGTAATGAAATATCAAGTCCGTAGCCCGCCTGGATAATAGGTTGAAGAAATGAAAAGTCATGCAACAAAGCGAAGTAATTAAAAGCCAAGCAACAAGTCGAAAGAAATTTCAAGTCAGGAGCCCGCCTGAAGAATAGGGTGATGAAAGTCGAGTCAAGAACCAATAGAAGCTGAATAGATAGGATTTTTGTAATTTCATTTATGTTTTAACTTGTAATTTTCATTTTGATGTAATAATAGAGCCGCGGACCGGAACCTCGACGGAACCTCACTCGACTCTCCAACTCGTTATAGTTCATCTCCGTCCAATCCTTAGAGATACTTATCACATGATCCCTTCATAACTTGGGTGGGTAGGCTGTCCTAATTCAAGACCCGTTAGTCCTTCTTTCTCCTGTTTCTTTCTTTGAATAATGGTCGGAACAAAATTCTATCTCGTTGTCTACTTCTTTGTCTGAAAACACTGCGTGTTTACATTCAAAGGGGGCATGATGTAGACACCTAATTTCGTTCCTCCCCGATGTCGTTTTTACCCATTGTTATTTTTATCCTACCGCGTACCCTCACCCATGTTATTATACCCGCACAAAATACAAAAAAATAAATAAATAATAAGATAACAAATCTTATTCTAACTAGATCTATCTTATCCTAACAACCTACCCAATCAAAATAAACCACACCACCCTATACCCTACCCCACCTACCCTACCCCAATACCCAAAACACAATATATATACACAGATACACACAAAATAAAAAGAGGGAACAGTAACCCAAAAGGAGGAAAACATCTGAATTTAGTTTTTCTTTCTTTCCTCTCTCTAAACTCTCTCTCTCCGATCTCTCTCTAGACCTCTCTCTACTCTCTCTCTTTCAAAAAAGCTCACCGGCCGCCCTCTCTCACCGTCACCGGCGAGACCACTGGAGAGATTTCTATCGCCGGCAATCCCTTCCGTAACCAAGCTCCTCTCCCAACCCGAAATCCAACCACAACGACAGCGGCGCCGGCGCCGCCTTCTCTCTCAGTCGTCGTTTTTCTCTTCTTCTCCGGCGAACTAGCACCGGCACCGCTCTGTTCTCCGCCTTCCAGATCTGTCTGGCCAACTAGCAACTAGATCTGCCACGCCATCAGCCTCCACTCCGACCAACGACGACAGCAGGCACCCGAAATAGTAAAACCGGCGACACCCTCGTCGGCGAAACAGTAAACCGGTGACCGATCAACGTCCACCGAAATCAGTCGGTGAGTTCGGTTGTCTGTTTGAAATCGTGTCGGTCACGGATGGCTTGAAATCCGAGTGTTGGGGGTTCGTTTCCAAGGTTTCCATTCCGATTTTAAATCTGTCCCATTTGTATTTATCATACTGAATTGGATTCGTCGCGATCGAGGTTCTCCGGTCGAGTATTTTGGTCTTCGAATTTCTTTATTATCGTCAAGGATCAATTTCATCGAGGTCCATTTCTTCTAACTGAATCTTTAATTTATTTTGACTTTTGGTGATGTTGTGGGTGTGAATGATTTATTTGTTGCGTGTTTGGTATGTTCGAATATGTGTTACGTGTTGGTTGATGTTGGTTCCGGACTTTGAAGAGTGAATTGATAAATCGAAGCATGCTTAATCATATTATTTGAAATAAATTTGGGGACGGGAATCAAAAATTGATAAAGGTGAATATTATGATATTTTTGATACATTGTTGATGTTGAATGCGATATGTCATCGAGCGGGTAGGCAAACAGTAAGCTCGGGTAGGCAAGCTTAGGATCGGTGTAGTGTTGGAATGATTGGAATATTTGTTGAATGTCTTGTTTATCGTATTTGGAAAGTGTATTTTATTTGACCGGGGGATGCCCCGAGGTAATTTGTATTTACTCTCCGGGGAATGCCCCGAAGAATTTTGTATGCTAAGGATGTTCGTGATCAAAGGCCCGCAGCATCGGGTAAGGCATGGGAGCTCAATCTAGATTTAGTTCAGACTAGGGTTTATATTTTCGTAGTTTTCTATTTTTGAACTGTATAATTTGGACTGGACTTTACATTTTTTGGATTGTTTTGTTTTTGTTTCTTGTTTGATTATTTTGCGTGCTCTTGTGTGTGTTTTTCTTATACATTTCATAATGCCAAAATAGTTGATACACTCTACCAAGCGACCGTGGTCAAACCACGGGATCGAGGGGTGCCTAACACCTTGCCCTCGGTCAACAGAATTCCTTAGCCGGAATCTCTGTTCGCAAACCGATTTAAGAGTCAAATGGTTTCGAAAAGGATTTTCCCAAAGGTGACTTGGCACACCGGATTATGCCAAGTGGAGACTCTGAATAAAAAATGCAAATAATCCTTTTCCGAAACAAATTTTCATTTCTTGTCACTTAAATAATAAAACCTTTTCGCGCTAAACCATAATATTTTGGAGTACGCATAAAAAAGGGGTGTGACAGATCCTTGTAGAATCGAATACCAAACATTGGACGAATCAAAGGATTTTAGCTCAACTTTGTTCTAAGTGATTTCTATGAACATTCCTCTTGTACTTCACACAGTAGGATAAAGATCATGACACATGCATTCAATTATGAATCAAGAATTGGACGAAAACACCTTCTCCACGATGCGATAAGGGCCTCATTGCTATACCACCGTGACACGCCACAATCGCAGTGAGGTTCTGGAATAGAAATCCAAAAGTTCCCCAATTCTCGTCCGAAAAATCAAAAACTTTCACGAGACGTGCTTCTTACACCCTTGAACATGAAATAACTCAAAAACTCACATCTCGGGGTCGGAAAGGTCACTTTAAAAATTAACGAAATTAAGAGGCCAAAAATAAAACTAAGTCCCCAACACTAAGCTAAATTTTTACATTTTTAGCCTCATATGCATGCACTATGAGCTGAACTGGGATAAGAAAAGTACGGGGTATTGCACTAACTCTTTTTTTCTCCTTTATATGTAATTCATTGTAATTATTTGTTTGAATGACGATAACCTTAATTAATTAATCTGAATGAATCACCATCAAGCTGCTATTTAATTTTGTTTTCAACTTGTATTTTTTTCTCAAACTATGTATCATTATTTTCACAAGTATAATAATTTAAAGTTGGCAAAACGAGCTCTTGCTACTTCTCCTTGAAATGAGCTAATATTTGAAAACTCTACAAGAATGACATTCACTTTTGTTTATGTGGCTAATAGTTCATTTGAGTTGAAGCAACTTCCTTTTAAAAATTAACTTTCCTCAAGAAATCAAACATGTTTTCTATTAATTAGTTGAGTATTCATTTTGATCTAGTATCTATTTGAAAGATCTTACTTCTTCAAAAAAGAAACTAGCAACTAATTTGATTCTATTATTTCAAGAAAATCACTTCAAGTTAAATAGATTTTCTTCATGAATAATGTAGATGCTAGTTTTTGTGAAATTCTTTGGATAATTCCAAAACTTAAAAATTTAGAAACTTTTTAACAAAGTCAGTCAATTATCTTTTAGTCAACTATTTTTATAAACGTTCTTGAGTGCCTTAAAAATCTCCACAAGATGTTACCAGAATCCTTACTCATTTTCTCTCACTTTAAGTGTTTGTTTTTATTTTTAATTTTTTTAAAATTCTCTTAAAGTTTGCTTAATATTTTTTGTAAGAATCGAGTGGCGACTCTGTCTTTTCTTAAATTATTTTGAAATTTTCTTTAAGTTTTGAAATAGTTTAATAAGACAAAAACCATTTTCTTTTTTAAATGAAATTCCAAAAAGAAATAAAACAATAAGGTTGAATGGACTTAAATAAAATATTTTTTTGTAAGAATCAAATGGCGACTCTGTCTTTTCTTAAATTATTTTGAAATTTTCTTTAAGTTTTGAAATAGTTTAATAAAACAAAAACCATTTTCCTTTTTAAATGAAATTCCAAAAAGAAATAAAACAATAACGTTGAATGGACTTAAATAAAATATCCGATATATATTTATATATTTATATATGTATATATATATATATTTATACATATATATATATATTATTGCAGACAACCATAACACAAATAGATGATAAAACAAAAAATAAATTCATATATAGAAACTGTTATTAAAAGAGAAGAAGACAAAATAATAATAGAAAGAACAAAATAGCATGCTTAACATAATTAAAGATGCCCGTCATTCTCTTCTCCATCATTGTAGTCATTAGAATCAATTTCAGTTTCAATATTTTCATTAAATTGTTTAGCCCTTTTGTCCAGCTGGATCTTCTTAACAACAAATAGATTCATCAACGCTCTAATTTCTCTAACCTCAAGTTCATCAAATCTTTTTCTTTCCTCGATAAGTTGATTGAAATTGTACTTCATTTCCTTCTTCTCAACCATTTGCTCAAGTTGATTAATTTTACCTTCCTTAGCCTTCAATACCGACTGAAGGAAGTCTTCATGTTTGACCAACTTAATTGAGCGTCGCTTGTCAGAGGAAGCTAGATAGTTCTTCACCCTATCCGTAGCTTGGGTTAGAGATGGCCAAGAAAAAATATTCTGATCTCCAGGAGTAAAAACAAACATACCAATTTTGATATCACATAAAATTTCTAAATGTTTTGCTTTGTTACATAGTGATTCTAATCTTTTATCTAGTAGGACTTTTTTCTTTCTCGGATCGACAATCCTACTAGGCCTAACCCCCATTTTTGTCATATTTAGATATGCGAGAATCAAAGAATATAATATCTGAGTGATAATCACTCTCTGAATATAAGATAATAGTGCTTCGCTAATACATATATATAGATCTATGGTAGGACTACATACCTAAATGCTTAAAAGTCAGTTAACATAATTTGGTCAAATTTAGGAAAAGTCTAACTATACCATCCGAATTTTAATGTATTTATTCATTATTTTCTTAGATGTAGTTACAATCCTAAAAATCATTCTTTAACTTGGTGATTAAATAATTTTATTTCCATAATAGCTATCCGAGATGATCGGATTCATTTTGGAAAGTTTTTCATTTTTGAAAATTGGAAATTTGGATGAAAGTCAACATATTGATTGACGAGGCTGGAAGTCACAATCCAAAATCTCAAGTCATTTCGGTACCTACTATAACCTGCTACTAGGTAAGCCAATATCATAGTCCGGAACAACAAGTAACAGGCTAACAGGTGAAGGCAAAAGAGCAAGGTAAAAATGGTAAATAAGACGACTAATAGAAAAAGTATACGAAGCATGCACACAAATAGCCGGGGAAAGAACAAAATATACAAAATGAATCCCCAAGACCTAGTATAATAAGTACAAGAACTATTAAGCATTAGGAGTACTAGACAAGTGTAATATATACATAATAGTCTAAATAAGGCGCAAAATAAGACTAATTCCACAATAGAGGGAGATAGGTCAACTCCAGATGCTAAAAGCTCGCCCTAATCTTCGATCAACAACTCTACATGAAGGTGACGTCAACAATGGTAACTCGTACTAGGATCTGCATTAGAGAAAAAGATGCAAAAGTGTAGGTATCACAGGACGATAGAGCTCAATTAAGGCAAAAGCGTTATAAAGTGTGACTATACACTAAAGGTAAGATAAGAGGAGTCCCAAAGAGAATAATAGGCGAAATCTAAACAATTATGAGAACATAAGTAAATAACTCAAATAGTAATACATGAATAATATATAAGTCTCCTCCCAACATATCACGATCTGAACTAAGGCCTGACCATGATAGGTATCTCAAGTTCAATAAGGACCGGAGATCACCCCCTTTGCCTAGTTAAACGGAACACAATTCAAGTATAGCAGCGGAATTTCTAACATATCACAAGACAGATAATTATGACTCAAAAGAAGTCTAAGAATTCAACAATCAATCCCAAGTCCACTATAATTCACAAAGCTTCTAAATAGAACCATATCAATTTAATTTGGTACATGCCCCCGACGATAGCCAAAACTAGACCAAAAAAAATATATGATATGAGGAAACCAAACAATGAAATGAAGTCTTCCTAAGCATGGAAGCTCACCACTTCAATCTGACTCATGAGCTATCCCACGATCACCTAGTCACTGCGCATGAAAAATAGAAGTATTTCCGATTCCTGCATCACGTGGGGATACACCGTCCGAATACGGTTAATGGCATGAGCCCTAGCATGTAACTCAGAGAATAGTGATATAATATGCCGTGATCAATAATTTCAAAATCAGTCCAAAATTCAAATGCACACAAGCATACGCATATACATATAAATATATGACATGTTGGGGTAGAAAACAAGGCTTAGTATTAAAGTAAAACATTATCCTGGACGATGTAGCTCAAACGTAATAAACAGGCACTCATGGGCTATATGGATTCAGCTCCCCCTGCTGAAAGGGCCCTTGTGCATGTTAGCCGTACGAACCGAAGGTATCAAGGAATATCAGGGAATACCCCAACCCTACGTCAACCTAAGATACAAATATATATCAATAGTATGAACCATATACACAAGTTATCAAGACCAAACCTCACTTCGGTGAATATGAGTTTCTTAAGTCATCCAAGACCCATACCTTCACGGCTTAGCTACATAACCCCTATTAGGCCCAATTTAAAATAAGTTCACATAACCCATTCATTACCCAAGGAATTTACCATTAATGGCACACTACTGGTATCGACATACTGTATGCTTGCAAGCTCATAATTATGACATTATAATTCTATTATTTTGGAGGAATGCCTCGACCCCTTTTTGTTCATTAAATCAAGTTGGAGGAATGTCTCGACCTCCTTTAGTTTATCAAATCAAATTGGATGATTTCCTCGACCTCCTTTATTCAAGTTTCAAACCAAAACATGACCAACAAGGCCTTTAAAATTCATGTTTACAAATTTAATTATTCATGCAATGCAATAGTATAGGTCAGTAAGTCAAACCAAGTGAAAAATCATATTTCAAAATCAATTTCACAAGTGGATTGATGGAACACAATTATCCAAGATCAATTTCAAGCCCAAAAACATCAATTTGGGGGAATACCTCGACTCCAACTCACTGAATCATCACTTGAGGTGTCATACACACTGTCTCTACCTGAAGATGCCACAACATCACGAGCTGATCTAAATTAGCTGAATGACTGGAAATCCCATGTTGGAGATACTCTCTAGACTAGTAGTCGGTCTCTCTACAGTTGAAGCAAACTTCTGACGCACCAACATGGCGAGTAACAAACTGATCCCAAATTTTGCGTTCTCTAACACTATTAGAGTCCAAATATCAAATTCGAGCTAAATCTGAGTAATGTGGAGTCTTATACTATCATTGGAAGCTTGGGTCTGAAAAAGTTTAAAGTGGGTTGAAAGATTTGAAGTCTTGGGTGAGGAATTTGAGCAAAATAATGTGTGGAATGAGTTTAGAATGATGAAAGATGCATAGGATCGAATTTTTAACTCATTCTGAGCTAAGGTGTTATTGGTGTGTTCTTGAGAAGATTGTTATCTTCATATTGAAGTTCATCAAAAGTAAGTGTTTGATCCAAAAAGAAGGAAGAAAAAATGTGAAAAAGTGTTGTACTAAGACATTTATTAGTTATACACAGACAAAAAACATACCAAACAAGGTACTAGTAGTATACATTAACTAATGCATGCATTATATTTTACAATACACTCTACCAAACGATCCTTTAGTGAGTAATTAATTAACCTTCTAAAAAGAGTAACAATCAAATTTGACTCTTGATATTATCTCTAAATCTTTAAAGAAACCGTCCAAATTAAGATTTTAATAGAGTTACTTATCAATTTGTAGGATATCAAATTCAACTACTGGTATTATGTTATCCTACAAATTCAACTACTGGTATTATGTTAAGTATTTAAACATTTATATTTTTAAAATTTTGGTCCAAGGTAGACTATTTGCTGTAATTTATGGATTTTGACATATATATTTATATTACCAATCAAAAATACTAGGTCCAGATGAACACTGTGTTACGACATTGCACACATCCTTAGCAGTTATTATTAATATTTTAAAAAAAAATGAAAAAGGGTCAAAATTATTCATGAATTATTTAAAATGGATCAAAAATATTCCTCTTTAGCTTTTTGGCTCAAATACCCCTCTGTTAAATATTTGGTTAAAAAATGCCCCTCGCTCTAACAGAAGTCCACCAAGGACGCCACCTAAATTTAAAAAAAGCCACGTAGTCATGCCACGTCCCCATCCACGTGTAAAATTTTATTTTTAATTACACAATTTAATTTATTATCCGATCCGACCCCCATAATGAAAAAGACCCAAACCGAAGTGAGATGACAAAGGGTAAAAGAGTCAGGTCCTTCTCTTTCCCTTAATCGTTCTTTGTCAAGATCAACTCATCTCCTTTTGCATTATCCAGCAATGCCTCTTCGTCACATCTGCACAACCATTTAGAGAATCCTAAGCCAAATTTTCTTACTGATAATGGTGAATAAAGGATTATTTCCTGCAGTTTTTTTTTAAATAACACTTGTAAGGTGTATCAATTTGACAAACAATCCAGATTTTCTTTTCAGTCTTTTAATGATATTGTCAGTTTTTCATTAAATTGATCTATTTTGTTGCTTGGCTAGCACCTTCTAATTCTACTGTTGCACTGTAGATGGTAAGTTTATCTTTCTTATATAAAAAATGACTGCTATCTTCATGTGGATAGTTGTTCTGTTTTAGAGATTATATGTTCTGGATAATGGCCATACACACAAGAAAATTGATACTATATGTTTTCCATTTATGTAAAGGATCGGATATTTTGGTTATTGGGTCGGGTCCAGTTCATTTATTTGATGAATTTTAAAAAGAAATTATACACGTGGGTGGACACATTTCTCTGGAAATAATTAATTTCCTACCTTTTAATAATTTCAATTATTATATTGAAAAGTAAAGTTTTATCCTCTTCGTCTTAATTGATGTCATGTTTCTTTTTATTTATTATTAATGTTACGTTAAATTTGTGCTTATTTCAATCAACGGAGTTATTTTTCAAGTGTGTTTATGAATAAAGAGTTGCTTCACTACAACTAATATAATATCATCATATTGGTACCATTCTAAAAGTGAAAACCAACAAAAGTGAGAAAGTTAAATAATTAAGATATCTATTCAAAGTTGAACGACTTTTTTTCTTAAGCTAAATTAATTATCCTGTCGTAAGGTTTGGACAAGTAATTTCAACTGATTGTGTTTTTATTTTGAAGACAATTTTTTTGTTGAAAATTATTAATGAAAGAGAATATTTTAATGATTGGACAGTGCTCAATTCAAACATGTGATTAAGTGCAAACATGTGAGCATGATCGTATCTTAGTATTTTCTGGTAGACAATATTCTTGGTGTGTGTTCTATATTTTATATTTTGATTACTTTGGCATATCCAAATTTTATTAGAAAGATTATAATGCCAAACTAAGGCTAAATATCAAATGATCAATCTAATACATATTCCACAAACAAGTTAAATACAAGAAAATTGTGTTAACACCACAAAAGGGATTGTCTGCTAGCAGACTAAACCGAGAAAAACAAGATCGAAGATATCAAATTATCCTCATTTATATGTACTAAATCTGTAATGAGTAGAAATCTCACTCACGGCCTAAACAACGAGCAAACACTGGAACATGAGAGCAAGGGATCACCCATGGATGAGTTAAAAGGAGGAAGGGAGGCAAGTGTTAGGGTTTTTGTCCAGATTTTCTTACTATATTTAAGTTTTACTATTTCCTAAGAGGAAAATAAAAGTTACCATAATTACTTTTACTTTTCTTGAAAGAAAAAAATATAATTCTTTTTCATATTTTGCTAACCTCTTTCTTGGAGGAAAGGTTTTGAACATCTATAAATAGAAGACCCCTTCTCATACCATAACACAATAACATCCACAATGTAGTCATAGTTTTGTTTAGGGGTAGATTTTCTCTCTAATAGTTTTATGTTTTCTTTTATATTAGGTTTTTATATGTAGGTCAATTGGCCAAACTATATAATCATCATGTTTTCAGTATGTTTTTCTTTTCGTCTGATTTATCGTCTCAATAGTTTGCAACTAATAGCTTCCGCATGACGCCCTCTCGATTTCGAACCCAACAGCAAGAACCATGTTTTCAGAGATCTAATTCACTCCGATTCGAATCTTATCTGAACTGCGAGAATAATTTATTAAGTTGTGCCATAAGGGGTGATTCTCCGAATGGAACGGGGCCAAGCCTTTAATTAGGTTGTTCAAGCTAAGTAGGTTGGGTGACAGATCGGTCGTAGGAACCTAGGCAATAATAAAAGACCCCGTTATTTCAACTAGAGGAGCGATCGATTGGTTTACTAAACACATAAAAAGCTAAAATTGAAAAAAGATAAACGGGGTTTTAGAAGATCCAAATGTACCCAACATATCCTTAGCTAAAAGATGTTGCTCGAAGGGAGAAAATGTTGCAAAAACCATGTTTGATTAGAAATTTAATTAATATAAAAATAAGTATTACAAAAGGTCCTTAATAATTAACAATCGATCATGATATTGCCCTAACTTGATTATTTGTAACTCCTACTTTATCCAACATAAATAAAAGATGATAAAGTAATTAGTTCACGACTACATGCGTGTATAAGAATTTGATAAGTTTTTTTTTTCAGTGAAAAATGTAACGATTTTGAATGTATGCAAGTGCTCTCGATATTTTAAGATAAGTTTTAAAATGTTAAATTATTCAATTAATTTATTTAATGGACGGTATTTAATTTTCATTTGTAATAGTTTTCATTTATTAGAAGGTAATTTTACTTCTTTTGTTTTTTGTTCAAATTTATTAATAAGAATAATGTTTAAGTGAAGAGTAAAATAGTCTCGTTCTGAACATAATTAAGTGAAGGGTAAAATAAGTTAAAAACATTCAAATATTTTAAAGGAAAAATTTCATAAATAGCAATTATAGAGTCTTAATTGTAAGTTTTATAGCAACCGTTTCAAAATTACAAAAAGTAGCAGTATGTATTTTATATTTGAGTAAATTGTTGCTAGTTAAATACATATACAATTAAAGATTGTGTTCCTAATATATCTCCAATCTGTTTCAGTTTAATATGGTAAAAAATGGTTCCTTAAATCAAGGAACATTTAATTTGACTGATTTCTTAACCTTTTAAAACTCTATTGTTACCACAAACGTTAAATTACATCTTCAAATTCAAATTCAAAAACGGTTTCCATAATCAACTTTTCAATTCAAATTCAAAATACTCATTCAAATTGAAAAACGTTTTTCTTCATTTTTTTTTTGTTATGCTGATCGAATAACGTCTTGAAGAAAATAGTAAAAATACGAAGGTGCAAATACAGGTATTTATCAATAAATTAATTTTTAGTTGTCGTTTAAGAAAAATATAATGTGAAATTTGCTGAAGAAATACCTATATTTTTTAAGCAGTCGTAGGTTTGAAAATTTTTTAAATCGTATATTAATTTTAGTCGTACTTGGTGTTATAGTACTTATTTCATATTTATTAATATTTTTACTGTTTTGAAATTTCTGGAGATTGAAAATGGAAAGTTGTTCTTATTAAACACTCTGGTAGATGGACATATGAACAACAATATGAAGATTACACCAGTGATGTGATATTGTTGAGCATAAACTCTATGTATGACCAACTTTACATAGTACTGGCTACTCACATTGATGTTGATTTGACGTACAAGTGTATTCAAATCGAGTATCAATTAACAGATAGTGCAGGGAAAATACGTATACGTAATGACATGGGTTTGAAGGTCTATATTATGCAGAAAAAGAAATTGAAGGATATTAGTATTTTGCCTTTGTATGTAAGTGTTTCTGACAAGGAAAATTTCATCACATTGGTATGTTCATCGTTGTGTACTGGCGAACCTATGAAGATGTTTGTCACTGATAGTAACTTGGTAAATACAAGTACTGAAAGAGCGTTAATTGTTCCAGCTTCAAATCAATGTTTGGATGCATTTGAAATGGATACAACTAGAGTTATTATCTCAGACCCACATCACAAACATATTGAGGTTGATCAAGTTTATATCTTGAAAAGTGTATTAAATCGGTAATGAAAGATTATACAATTCGAGAGAAGTTTCAATCACTATCTGCACGATTTAGTAAAACATGGTAAGTTTATTGTGACCTTTTTTTTTTTTTTTGCAATATGTTTTAATTGTATTTGAGCATATGTCTTTGTTTTTGTTTGCAGTTATACATTGTTGTGCAGATCCAAAAATTATGAATTTTTATTCCGTGCATCTGCTATCGGCGAATCTACAATGTTTTATGTAAGAGAATTTTTACCTGAACATACATGTCCGATCAAAGATAAGATTTATCATAAATTGCATGGTACTAGTAAGTTGATTGGTGGTATAGTCAAATCAAAGTTAAAATGCCACAAGAGGAAATACAGTCCATCTGATATCAAAAGTGACATGAAGGAAGACATGGGTATGGATTTAACATGTATTATGTGTTGGCGATCTAAAGAACAAGCACTTGAAGATTTAAGAGGAAAACCATCAGCATCGTACGGAAAACTACCTTCATACATACATGTGTTGAACACCAGTTATCCAGGTTCACATATAAGAATGAAAAAAAATGAAGACAATGAGTTTTTATATATATTTGTAGTGCTAACTGCATTCATCCAAGGGTTTGATCATTGTAGACCTGTCATAGTAGTTGATGCAAGTCATCTCAAGGGACTTTATACTGGCAGTTTCGTAACTGTGTGTACCATGAATAGAGCTGGTAAGATATATATGATAAGTATTTGACTAAAAAATATTTTTCAGCTGTATGTATTTATAATATACATATATGAATTATGTTTATGTGATCAGTGTCAGTTGTATTTGAAAATATACATGTGCAGTAGAGTTTTATTTGTGCACTGGGACTTAAGTAGTTTACTTCACAAATGTTTTCAGGTGTATGTATGTATTTATAATATATATGTGCATAATTTACATATGCAATAGTTCTATTTGTGCACTGGAAGTTAATTATTTCACTTCACATATGTTTCCAGGTTTATGTAGGTATTTATAATATACATATGCATTATTATATTTTAAAAAAATTATTTAAGCTTTTTTTTTTTTCAACATGCAAGACATATATTTTCTTTGGCTTATGGTGTACTGGACTCTGAAAATGATGCATCTTGGAGGTGGTTTTTCGAGAATCTGAAGGAAGCATACAGTGAAAGAAAAGATATGTGTGTCGTTTCTGATCGTAATGCAAGCATCATAAAAGTTGTCAGTGACGTGTATAATGAGGTACCACATTATGCATGTATGTGGCATCTATGGGGAAATGTAATTTTTTTTTCGAAAATCACATAATGCATTATCAGATGTCTTCTATACCATGGAAAAATCATATTTGAAGACTGAATTTCACATGTTAATGGAGAAAGTGGAGGCAGTTGATGCTAGAGTGAAGAATTACTTGAAATTGGCTGGTTACGATAAGTTGTCTAGATCGTATGCATCCATTACTTTGACTTCAAACATTGCCGAGTCCATTAATGTTGCTGGTTTCAGCTAGAGAACCACCAATATATGATTTTCTAGAGGAAGTTAGATTGATGTTTGAAAGATGGAACTGTGAAAACAGAAAACAGGCATTGTATACTTTTATGGATCTTATTGGTAAATTTCAAGAAATTCTTCAACAGAATGAAGCGGAGTGTACATGTACGAAGGTATGATGAATTTTTTGTAATCATTTTATATATATAATAGTATTTTCATTTTTTATATGAACTATATATCTTTTTCAAATAATAAATTAAGGAAAATATATTCTGTAAAACAAATACATATGCAGGAAAGAAATACATATTTTGCTGACTTGCAATATACATACATTGAGATGACTTTTATTTTACTAATTAATTTTTTTTTAATAATTTCAGGTTATACCTACATCAGAGTACATCTATACAGTCCACGAGAAGGAGAAATATTTTATTATTTTTCTTAAGGAAAAAAAATGTTCTTGCAATACATTTTAATTGGATGAGATCCGTGTGTTCATGCTTGTGCAGTTCTTGATAGCAAGAATTTCAAGAAGGGACCACATTGCTCTGATCTATACAAGTCAAAAACCATCTTGAGAATATATGATCTTCCAATTTATCCTCTACCACACAAAGATGACTGGGTGATTCCGAAGGAAATTATGGATGAGGTAGTTCTGTCGCCGAAATACATGCGACCTCCTGGAAGACCTCCGAAGAAGGACCGTGGAAAATCCGAACAAGATGAGTTTTGAAAGAAGATAAAAAATTGTTGTAGTTCATGTGGATTAAAAGGTCACAATAGGAGTTCATGTAGAAAATACAACAAACGATAACTTGATTGACGTATTAAGTGAATAAACAATTGATGATTTTTTTCATTTATGAAAAATATATGTGATTTTTAATTTTGATAAACATTTTTTATATTATTTTAGTTGTCATTGTTAATTTGGTGATATTATATGTAAGATACTTTAAGCTAAACATAAATCTGAAAAATACATATTATACTCTTTTAAGTACATATGAACATATATAAAAACTAATAATAAGTTAACTTACTTATTATTCATAAATATATATGTAAAGGGCTGATGATATGAATTATTCCTAAATAAATATGAAAAAATAAATATATATGTAGAGCATTAAAGTTACACATTAACAAGAAATGAAAAAATATGTAGAACATTAAAAAGACATGATTATGTAGAACACAAATATATATGTAGAATCAATACTAAACTGTAACATAACAACCAAGAACCAATAGTATATCTTTGAACATTAAAATTACTGATTGAAAATAAGAAATATATTTAGAACACAAATATATATGTGGAACCAATATTAAACTGTACCATAACAATCAATAATCAATAGTATATCTTTGAACATTAAAAGTTACTGATTGAAAATAAGAAATATTCAACAACTTGTTTGTCCAACTAATGTTAAATAATGTAAACTACAACAAAATAAAAAAAACATCAAATTTCATGAATTTCAGTGTCTTCTGTTAAACCAATTTCACGAGGAGGTATCATTGGTGCTTCATCATCACTTTGTGCATTCTCTTCTTCTTTATTCATACCATAATTCCACAAAATTGAAGCATATCTCGTACGAATCAGATCTGAATCAAAATCAACAGGTGAAACAAGATCTCCAAAGGTGAGACACTTGACATATGTCACCATATATAAACCACAATCCCTGCAAATACATATATAAAGAAATAAAGAATCAGTTCTATAAAAATAATATATATGTATATATACAATTGATATGTATATGAATACTTACAAACTTCCACTTGGTTGTTGAGGCAAATTCTCCACAACATAAACATCAAATAGATCCATGTTGTCATAGGATTTGTAATTTGGATGATTAGCAGTATCAATACCCTTCTTCTCATAAAATTTACAACCAACGAGACATATAGGTATAACCTCAGCTAACTTTTCAACTTCAGCAAGTACCCCAGCATCATGACCAGCAGACGACAAAGAATCATATACATAAATGCATCTATCATTAAAAGATATAACCGCAAGAACCCAATGATGTTTGGCCTTAACGTTGATAGGAATGAAAATATGATCAACCGTATGTTAAGGCACTGTAGCATGCATGTGGAATCCATTTATGTACTCATTCAGATGGTATTCCTTTCCACCAGCATTAAGAGAATCATCATCAATTCTATACACAGCAAGCACACTGTTTATAATATTCATGAAATTATAGTCTACAGTGCTGTACTTGTATGAAGTATTCGGATCATACTTAGATTTCTTTCGCAGATAGTAGAAGCATACATCAATATGCTGCATTATGACAAAAAAAACATACTTAAAAGTAAATAGTGAAATTAAAACTCCTAGCAGGTAACACTATATATGTATATATAATATACATATATCAGAGCATATAGAATAAAAGCATATGTATATACAAATATAATTTCTCAACTTCATCATAACAAATAATTACATATGTATTTGTGAATATACATATGTAAAATGAATAAAGTTTCATTTCAAAAATAATTTTTTTTCACTTATTAGAAGAACACTTACCTCATCAGACCATGATTGTCTAGGAGTATCCGTAATGTAGAACCAATTCTTTTTTTCCACAGCTAAAACTTCAAAATTGATTACTGATATTTTGGACTTGCCCTTCTTATAGTGTTCTTGCTTGTTGCTTCTGTTCAGTTATTAAACATAATGATTCATCATTAACAGAAACTTATATGTAAATATTATTTCAATTAGGTCCTAAAATATATACCTTTTTGCATGAAATTTAAGAATATCCACAGACAGTCACTTCAGAAACTTGTTGGTAACTTTAGTGTCTTCTATATCATTAATCGGATGAGATACGAATGGATGCTTCTGATTGAATATTTTGTCCTCCCCTTCTGTACAATGATATTACATAATAATGAAACAGATGTATTTATATAATACATCTGAAAATTACAGTGTAAAAAATATATACATAACTGTAGCATATCTATACTCTGAGTACATAAGTTATACATATTGAAGTTATCGAACAACAAAATATAAACATGATTCCAAGCTAACATAAAAATTATGTATTTTAATTGTTTAGAATTAATCCAATTAACTTACTTGTCATAACCAAAATCTAATGAATAACAAAAACAACATAACATTAAATACAAATTTTAGTAGTAATCTAAACAAATACATATCTAAAGTTTATCATGTCAAAGAAGTGTCACTAATGTAGTGGTGCATATTTACAGGTTACATGTCATATTTCTTAGCCATTAAAAAATAATAAGAAATTACTATTTTTAAAATATATAAAGTAAAGAAATTTGTTAACCATATTTAACATGTTAGTGTACTTACCAGACGCTGAACCAAAATTCATTGTGAATGGTGACTCTTTGAATCTAGATGGTCGCTTAATCCTTGATACATGCATGGGCATTTCTTATGCTTTGTTTGTCGATGGATGTACAATTATACTTCTTTCTTGATTTAAATATGCATTAAGACTCGGTAAAAGCTCATCAGAAATAGTGACTTGCGAGTCTGAAAAATTTTGTTCAGCTTTTCTTTCTTCAGTTAACGCTACATGAATGTGGACCGGAGACTGATTTTGCTGATTCAACTTTGAGTTATCCATATTAAATTCTACTGGATTTAAAATCTTTTCAGCATCGCATTCATTATCCTGTATATAATATATAAATATGTTATAATGTTGCAATATTAGCAAAATAAATAAAAGCAGAGAATGCTACCTTTGAATCATCTTTTGGTGATTTATTTTTATTCATTTCAGCCTGATAATCTTCTGATGTGTCTACAATCTTTTCAGCATCACATTCATTGTTCTGTATAAAAATGTATAAAAATGTTATAATGTTGCAAAATAGCAAAATAATCAAATGCAGACAATGCTACATTTAACTGATCTTTTGTTGATTTATTTTCATCCATTTGTGAAGGATAATTTGTGTTTTGTATAATAAATATAAAATTCTTGTTAAAGTGATTTTAAAGCAAAAGAAATAAACGCAGACAATACACATTTCCAGTATACCTTGGACTCATCTTCTGTTGATGTATTCACAGTCGTTTCTGCAGCACCTCCTGTGTTCTATATAAACATAGAAATATTTTATTAATCTGAAAGCTTATGAAAATAAATGAAGACATAGAATGCAAATACCGTAGACTCATCTTCAACTCTCAAATTGAATTTTATGAAATCAAGATTAATGCTTCTGAGCACCTCATCTGAAAATGAGAATTGAGAATCTGATATATGTGCTTCGCCGATATTATCATCAACCAATTTTGTGTTCTACAAACCATATTAATACAAATTAAAAAACAACACCAGATGTCTTTAACTAAAAAACATCATAGATATATTCAGCATACCGGTGATTCACATATATCTCTTGCTTCATGCTGATCAATATCAGTTTTATCCTTTCATAAACGATAAAGTCAAGCGTATTAAAATATTATTATTCTACTCTATAAAAAGCATGAAATAAATAAAATGAACTATTTACGAGAACATCATCTTTATCCTCATTATACATCTTCATCAAACTAGCGCTTTGATTCCCGTTGATCTCTTCAGTAACCTGTAGCACATGTATAATTCTTATATGTAAACATAAATGCACATTGTATAAATAAAATACATATGATTGTAAATAATTAACTTACCAATGTGTCTTTAGAATTCTTATAAAGATCATACACAAAATTTAAACTGAATTTATGGTGTGATGTAGTCTCGACAGCTTCACCCATGGGCGGATTTTCAACTTGATTGTCCTTATCTTTTTTCTACAAGTTCAAAAAATATTAAAAAATATCAAGAACAATATTAAACTAACTATTTATAATTGCCCAGCATATGTATATATGATTATACATATCATGATTTGGAAAAATACATAATACAAATGTAAAAATACAGTATATATTGCACTTGTCTTTATTCAAACACAACTGTATAAGCATAATATGTATTTAACACATCATGTGTTATACATACTACCAACTGTATATTCATATGTATATATAAATATACATATTAGCATTAAAATGCATATTACCGATTGTATATTCATATGTATATACTATTTTAAAAAATACATAATACAACTGTATATTCATATGTATCTATGAATATACATATTAGTATTTAAAAAAAACAACCTATATTCCATAAAAAGAAGACACTGTTTTTTATATATGTATGTCATAAATCATAAAATGCATATGTTGTATATGTATTCAACATTCAAAAAAAAACATATTAGTTGAATACATATATGAATATACATATTAGTATTTTAAAAAAAATACCTATAATCCATAAAAAGAAGACACTGTTTTTTATATATGTATGTCATAAATCATAAAATGCATATGTTGTATATGTATTCAACATTCAAAAGATTTTTTAAAATTATTGTACCTTGATCTCACTTATAGCATTCATTATCGCATCACACCTTGTTGATATTAGGCCACAGATGGATTTCATCTCTTGAAGAACCTGCTTCAAAATAAATAAATTATATATGAAAACAAAGAAATTCAAAAATTAAAAACAAATTGCCTCATTGCGAAACTTGTGAAACACTTTCTTTGAAACAAAATCATCTTCATCTCCAGAACTATACAAAGACGAATCAGGTGACTCAATCGGAATAGATTTCTTGCTTGCTGACCGGTTTATGTCCTTCCTCTTTGAAGACACTTTCTCTTTTTGTTGAATCGGCATAAAAATTGGAGTCCTGACAGAAAGTTTCTTTGCAGCACGAGGTGGAGGGGTCCTTTTTGATGTCTGCCTTTCCAAACCTTTATGTTGTTGCTTCAACTTTTTCTTGACAGGTAAAGATGATGAATCACCATGATGTTTTCTTTGGGTGATTGAATAATTTTTTGGATGTGACAGATCCTGGAAATCATCATCTAATTAACCTCATCATCTTTGTGACTTACACCTACAGGAACAACCTTCTTGGGTATCCGAAAGTATGAAATCTCCTTTCGTGTTGGCTCAATATTCTTAAAAGAAACCTACAATTATATTGCATCCTCATCAAAATTTATTTTTAGATGGTAACACCAATGATAGTTGGAACATAAATCACTTACATTAGAAAACATTTAACCTTTACATACATGCCTAATCATTGACAAATATATTTTGTATATAAACATATGCATAAACATTAAACGCATTTACAAATAATAACATAAAGAACAAAAGATATAAAGGTAACTGACCTTGACATCTGCGTCATTAAACATGCTTTCCATAAGAGATTAGTATCGTGGACGGGGAGCATTTGTTTTCCAATTCAAAAGACGGAGAATTTGGTTGTCCACCCTTGAAGCAACATTACGAGGAACAGTGGAGAAACACTCGTACAACCAAATTTGAATGGCAAGAGGCATTCCATGTAGCATATAAAATTTGCCTTTTAATTATAACTTTTTATTCAAGCTCTTTGCTAATTCCTCAAATGCTACAGACCCCCAAGGATAATCACAGTAGTGACCACTCTCAACTAAATTAAAATGTAGTCGTGGAATAACTACAGTATCAACAACAGACAACAAAAATGCATGAATAAAATAGAGATTAGCAAACTTCACGACATCTTCATCATTGTCTTTTCCCCATATTTTTTCAGAAAAAGCAGCAAATAATTCTCTTTTTTGAATATACTTTGCACCACCAAAATAGTCCTCAATAAGTCTATTCGGAAGATCCCCATCAAACACAAAATCGTCCTTGTTTGAAACACAATTCAAATCAGTAACCACAACAAACTCTCTAGGACTGAAATGAAGATTTGTGCCCTTCGCACGAATTACTATGGCATTTGCAGTGCTTTCCTTAGTCTCAAGTGATATAATACATCTTTAAAACTGCGCTTGAACCACAAAATTCTTTTTCTTCATGAAGACAGCAAATATGCTATTATTACAAAAGATATTATACTGATTCTTCGCTAAAGTTGACTTAATGCGATGTCCAATGTCATTGACAGTATGGCATCCTATATGTGGAGCAAATTTTGACAATACTCTTACCATGTATATCTGATCACGCAAAATTTATACACCACAAAATACAATTATATATCAAAACAGTGACATATATTTATTTATGAAATACAACTTAAAGTTACATTATTCCTAAATTAAATCTAAAAAAGAAAAATTCATAGGTATTTTATTTATACATAACTATGTCGAAAAATCATTCCAATTAACAAGAAAACGTACATGACTTTGTCTAAATCAAATTAATAAAAAATACAACTTGATATCAAACACAAACATTAACTGTAAACAAAACAAAAATATATCTATATTTTACATGTCAAAAGAGTGAGAATTATGTATTTACAGAATACAACTAATTACAATAAACATATAGATATGTATTTTATGAATACAACAAGTATATACAAATTATAAATTTCACAAAAATACATATAATTAGGGGCTACAAGTTCATATCTTTACAACCTTAAGAAACTAAAATATCACAAATACATATAATTAGGGGCTACAATTTCATATCTTAACAACACAATATACACTAAAATTTCAAATCATAAAGAAACAGAAAAATAAATACATACCTAATAAATTGTATATAGAAAATACATCTATGGACATGTTTTCAAGAAAAATACAAAATTTTAAAAATAGAAACATACCTCCTCCACTTTCTCTTCTTCTGATTCAAAATCAGATGAAACAGGACTTGAAATTTTACTACATTCACCTTTTTCATTTGGCTTTGTCTTTTTCATTGATTTTTGAATTTTTGAGATTTTGGGGGATGAAGGTTTTGTCAAATCTTTTCGCTTCATTTTTTTCACAATATTTTTCGGATTGTTACAGTGCTTCAATCTCGCTCCTTCACTGCTAACACCTTCCTTAGGCTGAATATTAGAAGAACACAAGTTAAAAACTTCATCTTGAGATAAGCCAAGACTAAAAGATGGAAGTTCATCGGAAACTAAATCCATCGATTTATTACCACTAACTGAAATACTACCCTTTACATGTTGTGCCATTTTATCGAAAAATCAAAGATTTCAACACAAACTCAACAAAAAAAAATCAAACTCTAATTGACGACGAAGAAGAAGAATGAAAAATTGAAAAAAAATCGATATTAAAACAAATAAAAGACTTTATATGAAAAATATAACATGCATTAATTGAAAAAATAAACTTACCTTAAAAGTTGGATGCAAAGTTTATCAAGATTTTGAGAGAAAAAAATGAATTTTTTTTAAAAAAAAAGAGTTGGAGGGAACTGAAATTGGAATATGGCGTGAAAAAGGAAGAAGGTAAAAAAGTTGAGTTAATGTCACGCGCTTTTCCCAATGTAAGGTAAAATATTGCTAGTTTTGTTATTAGTTGTAATTTTTAAAAACTATTGCTATAAATTATAATTAATATCTTAAGGTTGTTAGTTTATGTAATTTTTTCTATTTTAAAATATTACTAAAATACACGTTTATCTCCCAACGTTTAATGCAAAGTTTGTTTTACAATATATATGATAATTTTAAATGGCACACAAATACTCATTAAAGTGCCCAATGACCACTAGTTAACATTAAAGTGTCTAATTTATAAGGTTAATCAAGTTTAAGAGGCTATATAGGCATTTAATCATTTATTTATAATTAAAATATTTTTTTTTTAAATTTGTCATTCGGTGTCCGCTACTCATGTTAGAGTTTGAGTAATTTGAATTTTCGCCGGGAGGTCCTTCTATGGGGGTAAAGCGCTTCCTATCAAAGGTGACTCCATATTTAGGGCTCGAACTCGAGATTTCTGATTAAATATGGAGAAGTACTTACCACTCTACCAAAACCTTTAGGGTTCGTTTGGTAGAGTGTATTGGAATGTTAATGCATACATTAGTTTAATGTGTATTAGTAGTACCTTGTTTGATATATCTTTTTACCCTATGTATGCATTAGTTATACACTCTATTGTGTATTGAGGTGTGTATTACTAATACCTCAAAATCCATGACATTAGTAATGCAACGGATCTAATGTATGCATTAATATGCTTAAAGATCCTATTACCCCTCAAAAAAATTTCCACACCCTTTCCAATATATATATTGAGGGTATTATGTAAAAAAAAAAATTGTTTTAGAAATTATGTGATTCATGTTTTTTTTTTAATACATCGAACCAAACACTGCATAAGAAAAAGACAAGCATAACTAATGCAAGCATAACTAACACAAACATTACTAATACACCATATTTTATATTATTCTTATACACTCTACCAAACGATCCCTTAGTGTTTTAAAACTAAAATCTTATTCAGTCCTAACAATTTATTGAATTTGGAATATATGCATGTATGTAAATGCCGTGTATTATATAAATTATTATTTTCGTAAATCAGAACATCTTCAGTGAGTAATAGATTACCTTCCAAAAATAGTGAATCAAGATTGGCTATTGATCTTTTTTCAAGTCCTTGAGAAATGTCCAAATTAAATTTTTTTTAATAGAGACACTTAATTTGCAGGAAATCAGATTTAACTACTGCTATTATATCAAGTCTTCAAATTAAAAATTTTAATAGAGATAGATACTTATCATTTTTTAGGAAATCAGATTTAACTATTGGTATTTATGTCAAGTCTTTAAAGAAAGGTCCAAATTAAAAATTTTAATAGAGATAGATACTTATCATTTTTTAGAAAATCAAATTTAACTATTGATATATTATGTCAAGTATTTAAATAAAGCTCCAAATTAAAATTTGATTAAGATACTTATAATTAGCCTAACTTGTATATAAACATGGAGAGTGTGCCCAAAAAACTCATAAATCATATACACTACATTATTTTTTATTGGTGATAGAAAAATGGCAATGTCTCCAAAAACTTTTTTTGATCTTTCTTGTTCTTGCTGCCACTGTATTAGGTATCTTTTTTTCTATCATAAATTATTATAGTCAAATTGTATGGGGTTCAAATATACAATTTGTTATAATTTTAGTAAAATTTTGCACATAAATTTATACTATTAGTTAAAAATTAACACTGCATCCATCCTTAGTAATTATTATTACTAATGTTTTTATTTATATTAAATAAAGTAAAATTAACTCTTACAAATCTCTGAGCATTATAGTTATTTTTTTTTGGTAAAGAAGGAGCATTAAATTAAATTGCACAGTTTGTTACAAGCATAGCCCACTAATCAGTCGGGTTCAAAACCATCCGCATCGAAATCCTGATAGTTAATACATAGGTTAATGTTTCTGCTAAATTGAGTTCCTAAAATGTCTTCCCAGACATGCTCTAGTTCATACATAGGCCGAACTGCTAAAATATGGGTGTTGCAACAAATTTTCATCCTTGCTCCTTCCCTTGATTGAGAGTCTGTCACTTGGTTCTGCTCCCTAAAATAGTGTTTCACCAGTGGAAGTCCCACCCTTCTCAGCACAAACCTAGAAGCATCAATGATTGGGTAATAGTGAAGATTTTCTATTTAAGCATGTGGATTATCTTTTTAGAATCAACATTAATTTCAAGAGGATAGATGTTGTTAGCTTCTGCTAACTTCAGGCCTTCCAGAAGTGCAATCAACTCCATTTGGTTGTTGATTGCTTTGGAAATCTCTTACAGAACCCCAATATCTAGCCCCCCTTGTCATTTCTAATTGTGCCTCCTATACCTTCAATTTCGGGATTTCCTAGGCATGAACCATCGGTATTAAATTTATAGGAGACTCTTGAAGAGGTGTTTCATTTAACGGAAACAAAGATGGTTTGGGGGGCTTGAGTCTCTGGAGCGTTAGTCAGGTAAGTAAACTCCACAGCTGCAGCATATGCATTCTCAAACTTGGGTAAAGCATTGAAATTGTTAAAAACATTCTCATTCCAACATTTTCAAACCCCCCAAAGACAAAAAAACAGTTAAGACATCAAGACTAATGTGGTTGTCAAAAGGGGTGTTACGAAAACAGGTCTTGGTCTCATCAAGCATGTCATCATCTGTGGTATTTGGTAGGTTGGGTCTTGGGCATCCCATTTTAGTGAATAGGCATGTCCAGATGACAGATGTCTAAGGGCAATCCCAGAACAGGTGGACAATGATTTCAGGAATGGTATTACATTTCCAACAGTTGGGCTGTATAGGCACTCTCGTCTTGTTGAGGGTAAAGTTACAAGATAACCTATTATGATTGAGAAGCCAAAGAAAGTGTTTGATCTTGTTGGGAATTTTCATGGCCCAGATCCATTTGAATTCTTTAGAGTTGGTGTGTTTTTTATTTCTAGTGTTGATAAGTTTATAAGGGCTACTACTGGTAAAGATGCCATTGACAGTTAATCCCCGCATAAGGTAATCATTGGGAGTCCTAGTAGTAGGGAAGAAGCTGCTTTGGATAGTGGAGAGAGAAAACTCAAATGGGAGGGAAGAGAAGTCCCAAGTACCATTCCTCCAAATATCTGAGACTTTGATTTGGTGGAGATTTCTAGTTGCAGGTCTCTGAATAGTATTAGAGAGAGGATTAGTGTTAGGTAACCACTTATCAATCTAGAAATTAACTTGGTCTCCCTTTGTAACACCCCGATTTTCTGAACCGGAATGCTACACGGTGCTCATGACCTCGAAGGACCACAAGCTAATCCATGAATGATATTTGTACCTGTATACTGCATAATATATCATAAAATGCGGAAACATGAACATGAAAGGCCATAAGGTTCGAACTAAATAAATGTCTGATAACAAAATATCTGAAAAAGGTATAACAATACCAAAACAAGTCATAAATACTGACTGCTACGTAGTTCTGGAACACAAGGATGACTGCTAAGAATCACACCCTAAATTGGTAGGTGAGTTCCCATCCTTGGGTTCACTCGGTGCTAACTTCTACTCCCATCTGAAGAGATTGAACATGAATAACTAAAATGAACTGATTCTGAGTTTCCTAAGTTCCGTAGCTGACAGAATATACTGATGTATGAGGATTTATAGAGAGTACTATAGTTACTGAGATTTTACTTGGAATACTGTGGAATTCTACTTTCTATCTGAATAAGGCTGACTCTACTAGCTGATGAGGTTACTGAGGTTTTGAACTGAATACTACTGATACATGATAACTAGCTGAGAATACTACTCTTTCTGAGTACTAAGTTCATGAGATTTTTGAGAGTACTGAATTATGGAGATTACTGAGGTTACTAAGAGCACTAGAATTTCTGAAGCTTCCGATATCACTAAGTACTGAGATTACTGAGATTTACTGAGATTAACTGGGTTACTAAACTTTCCTAAGTCACATGACTGACTGAGTTTTATGGAACATGGCATGACTGAGAGTATCGTGAAACATGACATAGCTCTAGGCACACATCTATAGTTTTCGGGTAAGAATACCCCCAGGACTCGATGGAATGAAACCGACTCACACATGACACGACTTGATCACAAGATCGGAGTCCACAATTCACAATATCATAAGTAGGGGATATTATACTTTATGTATTTATTCAACATCTCAAACATAGTAGGGGAAAGCATGGATATATTTCATGTACATAATTCATATCTCCATTATCATACTTGCTTCATTCCAAAACAATAACAACACACAAATAGCATGGAAATCCATATTGAAGTGTATAACTAACATGGACTTGTCATTTAGATATCATGGAATCATGTAAATATGAATTTGTAGCATCCTAGGCACTTTATCAAACACCTTGCATGCATTCTTTAAGGTATAGATGGATTTCATACTTGCATCATATCAAACCACCCAAAGTTCGTGTTTTTCAACTAACAACCACATATATTCCATGAAAACACCTTTAGATATCATCTTGAAACTTAAACAACAATCATCAACAAGTACATGCTCATATCACCATAAAAAGTTTACAAAATAACATTTAAAAGCATGATTCTTGAGCTTTATGAACGAATTGAATCCATAGATGAACAGTACGCATACCTTAGATTAAGAATTCGTGAAGATTGACGGTGAAATTTCCTTGAAATAGACTCTTCTATGAAAACCCTAGGGCTTGTTCTTGAGAGTTTTAATCTTCAGAGGAAACCCTAATCTTGTGGTTGAAAGTGTATGAGAGAGATTTTTGAGATGTTTAACTAAAGAGAATGGAAGATAATACGCTCCTTGAGGGTTATAAGTCGTGGAAAGTGAAGAAAAAGGACCAAAATACCCTTACTAAAATAAATTCCCAGTTGCTGAAAATCATAGCTGACGACATTTGTGACAAGGCGTCAAAAATGTGACAAGCCATCAAAAATGTCGTCACACAGGAGCTGGAATTGATGGTTTCTGCTTAAGTCTGACGACATTTTTGACAAGGCGTCACAAATGTGGTAAGCTACCACGAATGTTGTCACTTAGGAGCTGATTTCGGCCTAAGGCTGACGACTTTCATGATAGGGCATCACAAATGTGGTAAGCTACCACGAATGTCGTTACTTAGGAGCTGGTTTCTGTCTAAGGCTGACGACCTTCGTGATAGGGCGTCACAAATGTGGTAAGCTACCACGAATGTCGTCACTTATGAGTTGGTTTCTGCCTAAGGCTGACGACCTTCATGATAGGGCGTCAGTAATGTGGTAAGCTACCACGAATGTCGTCACACTGTTTCCAGCCTGGTATGCTGGAGTAAAATAAGAATAACTCTTTGCTACGATATCAGATTTAGACGAAATTGGTATCGTTGGAAAGATAATTAAATTATATATCTGTTGAAAGGTCATGAGCTCAAAAATTCGAAGTATAATGAGAGATATGCTCGTTTGAATTTGACTATACCAATATCCTTCTCAAGAATTCAATCGGTAAGGAATATTTTGATTCGTCTGATAGCTGGGAGTTATTTGAAGCCTTAATATACATCTATATTACTCATAAAACTATAAAATAACCATGATATACTATGCATGAGCTTGGTACATGACTCTAATAGTGGTTTGGATTTTTCGGGGTATTACACCCTTGTTGATGATCCAAAGGGTGGCTTCTTTGCAAATTCTTTTTTCATTAATGATGCATTTTCAAGTTCTAGAAACCCCACTTTTGTTGTTAATTTGGGAGTATGTGTTGACTAAAACCCTTGACCAGAGAGTCTGGGTTTTTTAATGAGCCTCCAGGCTAGAGAGGTGTGCATAGAAGTGTTCTTTAGACTAACCTTTTGAATTCCCAACCCTCCCATGTATTTGGGTTTAGTGATCACCTCCCAGCTGAGCATATGCATTTTTTTTTAGCACCAATGGTGTCCCAAATGAAATTCCTTTGGATTTTGTTTATGTGATAGTTGGCTTTGTGGGGAATAGGGGTGTATTGCATAACATGGTTAGGAATGATGTTAAGAGAGGCCTTTGCAATAGTGATTCTACGAGACTACAACTCAACTTGCTTAATAGGTAAATATATATATATATATATAAAAAAAAAATTATTTTCGATAAAATTTTTGATCTTATCACTAATGAAGCGCATTTAATGAGAGGTTGTGTATCTGATGAACATTGTTATGATTCATGTTCCACATATTACAGTAAAGTATGCCTAGATATTACTAGCAATAATGCATGTAAAGCTTTTTGCTCAGGACGATTTGGAAGAATTTGTGATGCAAGATGTACGATAGATGACAAAGATCTTGTTTGTGAATGTCTCCTTCCAGAAGATGAATGTCCCTAAAATTAAGTAAGGGTTGCATTTAATTTGTTTTCCTTTTCTCTTTTGCTATTTTTCTTGAAATAATTAATTTCCTACCTTTTAATAATTTGAATTCTTATAATGCAAACTAAAAATAATTAGTTTAATAATTTTACTATTATAAATTAAAATAATTGTGTCGTTAATGTTATAAAGACTATTTCAAAATTTTACTACTAGATGTGTTAGCTGTGACCCAAAAAAAGGGATTATGATAGAAAATTAATCCACAGTACTTTAAGTGTCTTATTTTATTTTTAAAAATAAAAAAATCATCAAATAATCATTTTCTCTACCGTTGTCTTTTTTCTTTATTTTTTGGTTAAAAGGAGAATTTACTTATTTAACAACTATAACGCCGAATCAATCATTAGATAAAAGAAACTGATCGAATTTTGGGCCTCCCATAAGGTGATCACTTTAGTTTTAAAAAGTAGTAGAAAAAAGAATGAATAATTTGGTCCTTATACGTCTAAATTTAATGAAAATTTATGTTCAAAAAAGACAACTCAATACGCTAAGGTTTTCGCTTTACGCCGAATTCAAGAAAATATCCGATCATAAAAATTTATTATATGCAATCTTAACTTATAGTGCAAGAGATAATTTTCAATGCTTGACGTATAAATCACATCCTATCGAAACTCACATCAATATGGGGTGTAAATCAGAGACATTTTTGACTAAGTAAAAGCATCACTTTGATTTTTCATTTAATTTTAAAGCCATATTTATAATATTTTTAATAGACATATTTATAATTTTTGATTTACTGTCCAAGTTAATTTTTTTTTAAAAAAAAAAGATTATATGGCTATTAATTTTTTTTTTAAGATTATAAATCTGGCTATAAAAAATTTTGGAAAGTCATATTTATAATTTTTTATTAACTGTCCAAATTAATTTGAATAACTGTCCAAATTAAGATTTTAATAGCCATATTTATAATTTTTTTATGCTATCAGAATTAACTGTTAATATGTCAAGTTTTTAAACTTATAATTAGCCTAACTTGTATATAAATATGGAGAGTGTTCATTGTAAACTCACAAGTCATTGAGACTACATAAATTACTCTTTCTTTCTCTTTATTTTTTTAATCGGTGATAGAAAGATGACTATATCCTCAAAAATCTTTGTGATCTATCTTGTCCTTGTTGCAATTGCATCAGGTATCCTTATTTTTTCAAGTAAAAGAATTATTATATTCAAAGACATAAAACCAATATTTAAATTTTGTTGGCTTAATCTTTAAGTTGTTATGCTAAATTTATATTCTTAAAATTTTAGGCAAAGGTATACTATTTTTTGTATTTTTGATGAATTTCTACACATATATTTATATATTATTAGTCTAAAATACTAAGTTCAAATGAATACAGTGTTACAATATCACATCTATCCTTAATAGTTATACTGTTAAATTCTTTATTTATTAGTTAACTTTGCACATCTCCAAGCATTATAGTTATATACCTACATCTCATAAATCTAAACTATTAATTAAAATGCTAGTTCATTTAATTTTGTCACTAACCATTGTGTATATAATGACAGATTGTTTAGCGCAGGACAAATGTACATGTTCCAATTATTATAATAAAATATGCAAAGACCTATCTTTTGCTGCTAATAGTGTATGTGAAGGTTTTTGTACTGAACGATTTGAAAAAATATGTGGAGCAAGATGTGTACAAGATGATGATATTGTTTGTGAATGTATTATTTCAGGAGATATATGTGGCTAAAATTAAGAATTATAAATCTTTAATTTAATTTTCTCGAAATGATGATTAATTTCCTGTACCTTTGAATAATATCAACTATTATAATAAAATATAACATACTATCTTTTTCGTCTTCATCGTCGTCATCCTTTTCTATTATTATTATTATTATTATTATTATTATTATTATTATTATTATTATTATTATTATTATTATTATTATTATTAAGTTTAATTTATGTTTAACTCAATTAATAAAGTTATGTTTGAGCATGGTTATGCGCAACATATGAATTTTGAGAAACATAGAATCTGAAGCGAAAAATTACAACTTTGAATTGATGGACAAACTATCTATTTGAATGACTTAATTATTTAACGTCAAATAATTAGATATTTGTAAAATCTGAAAACTTGAACAATTAAAATTAGTTAGTGAATGGAAAGAGCTAATGGATGAACATCACACATACCTTTAATACTGAAATCTTGAAAGAGAACAACTTTCTTGAAAGCTTCTTTGGATTGGAACAGTGGAGTTCTTGGTTTTCTTGAAAGGGAAGGAAGGGAATTGATGAACTTGGGGGATGATTAGGATTTATTTTTGAGAGAAAATTAGAGAATATGGGCATATAATGCCCTAATTGAAGCCTTAAGTCGTGTTTTTATGAATTTCGTTGAGGTGGAAAAAGACCCAATTGCCCCTCACTCATTTAAACCAAAAATTCATAACTGAAATGCGGATTAAAGGCTCATCGCGATGCGGTCTTATCACGGTGGCTTACTAGTTATGACGAAAATGATCATAACTTTTTGCTCGGGTATCGAATTAAGACAAAATTGGTATTGTTGAAAAGATAATTCAATTCTCTACAATTTAGTGGGTCTTCAGCTTAAAAATTCCACGTATATCAAAAGTTATATACGTTCAAAATAGATCCTTGTAGAATCGAATACCAAACATTGGACGAATCAAAGGATTTTAGCTCAACTTTGTTCTAAGTGATTTCTATGAACATTCCTCTCGTACTTCACACACTAGGATAAAGATCATGACACATACATTCAATTATGAATCAAGAATTGGACGAAAACACCTTCTCCGTGATGCGATAAGGGCCTCATCGCTATACCACCGTGACACGCCACAATCGCAGTGAGGTTCTAGAATAGAAATCCAAAAGTGCCCCAATTCTCGTCCGAAAAATCAAAAACTTTCACGAGACGTGCTTCTTACACCCTTGAACATGAAATAACTCAAAAACTCACATCTCGGGGTCGGAAAGGTCACTTTAAAAATTAACGAAATTAAGAGGCCAAAAATAAAACTAAGTCCCCAACACTAAGCTAAATTTTTAGATTTTTAGCCTCATATGCATGCACTATGAGCTGAACTGGGATAAGAAATGTACGGGGTATTGCACTAACTCTTTTTTTCTCCTTTATATGTAATTCATTGTAATTATTTGTTTGAATGACGATAACCTTAATTAATTAATCTGAATGAATCACCATCAAACTGCTATTTAATTTTGTTTTCAACTTGTATTTTTTTCTCAAACTATGTATCATTATTTTTACAAGTATAATAATTTAAAGTTGGCAAAACGAGCTCTTGCTACTTCTCCTTGAAATGAGCTAATATTTGAAAACTCTACAAGAATGACATTCACTTTTGTTTATGTGGCTAATAGTTCATTTGAGTTGAAGCAACTTCCTTTTAAAAATTAACTTTCCTCAAGAAATCAAACATGTTTTCTATTAATTAGTTGAGTATTCATTTTGATCTAGTATCTATTTGAAAGATCTTACTTCTTCAAAAAAGAAACTAGCAACTAATTTGATTCTATTATTTCAAGAAAATCACTTCAAGTTAAATAGATTTTCTTCATGAATAATGTAGATGCTAGTTTTTGTGAAATGCTTTGGATAATTCCAAAACTTAAAAATTTAGAAACTTTTTAACAAAGTCAGTCAATTATCTTTTAGTCAACTATTTTTATAAACGTTCTTGAGTGCCTTAAAAATCTCCACAAGATGTTACCAGAATCCTTACTCATTTTCTCTCACTTTAAGTGTTTGTTTTTATTTTTAATTTTTTTAAAATTCTTTTAAAGTTTGCTTAATATTTTTTGTAAGAATCGAGTGGCGAATCTGTCTTTTCTTAAATTATTTTGAAATTTTCTTTAAGTTTTGAAATAGTTTAATAAGACAAAAACCATTTTCTTTTTTAAATGAAATTCCAAAAAGAAATAAAACAATAAGGTTGAATGGACTTAAATAAAATATTTTTTTGTAAGAATCAAATGGCGACTCTGTCTTTTCTTAAATTATTTTGAAATTTTCTTTAAGTTTTGAAATAGTTTAATAAGACAAAAACCATTTTCCTTTTTAAATGAAATTCCAAAAAGAAATAAAACAATAAGGTTGAATGGACTTAAATAAAATATCCGATATATATATATATATATATTTATACATATATATATATATTATTGCAGACAACCATAACACAAATAGATGATAAAACAAAAAATAAATTCATATATAGAAACTGTTATTAAAAGAGAAAAAGACAAAATAATAATAGAAAGAACAAAATAGCATGCTTAACATAGTTAAAGATGCATGTCATTCTTTTCTCCATCATTGTTGTCATTAGAATCAATTTCAGTTTCAACATTTTCATTAAGTTGTTTAGCCCTTTTGTCCAGCTGGATCTTCTTAACAACAAATAGATTCATCAACGCTCTAATTTCTCTAACCTCAAGTTCATCAAATCTTTTTCTTGCCTCGACAAGTTGATTGAAATTGTACTCCATTTCCTTCTTCTCAACCATTTGCCCAAGTTGATTAATTTTACCTTCCTTAGCCTTCAATACCGACTGAAGGAAGTCTTCATGTTTGACCAACTTAATTGAGCGTCGCTTGTCAGAGGAAGCTAGATAGTTCTTCACCCTATCCGTAGCTTGGGTTAGAGATGGCCAAGAAAAAATATTCTGATCTCCAGGAGTAAAAACAAACATACCAATTTTGATATCACATAAAATTTCTAAATGTTTTGCTTTGTTACATAGTGATTTTAATCTTTTATCTAGTAGGACTTTTTTCTTTCTCGGATCGACAATCCTACTAGGCCTAACCCCCATTTTTGTCATATTTAGATATGCGAAAATCAAAGAATATAATATCTGAATGATAATCACTCTCTGAATATAAGATAATAGTGCTTCGCTAATACATATATATAGATCTATGGTAGGACTACATACCTAAATGCTTAAAAGTCAGTTAACATAATTTGGTCAAATTTAGGAAAAGTCTAACTATACGATCCGAATTTTAAGATATTTATTCATTATTTTCTTAGATGCAGTTACAATCCTAAAAATAATTCTTTAACTTGGTGATTAAATAATTTTATTTCCATAATAGCTATCCGAGATGATCGGATTCATTTTGGAAAGTTTTTCATTTTTGAAAATTGGAAATTTGGATGAAAGTCAACATATTGATTGACGAGGCTGGAAGTCACAATCCAAAATCTCAAGTCATTTCGGTACCTACTATAACCTGCTACTAGGTAAGCCAATATCATAGTCCGGAACAACAAGTAACAGGCTAACAGGTGAAGGCAAAAGAGCAAGGTAAAAACGATAAATAAGACGACTAATAGAAAAAGTATACGAAGCATGCACACAAATAGCCGGGGAAAGAACAAAATATACAAAATGAATCCCCAAGACCTAGTATAATAAGTACAAGAACTATTAAGCATTAGGAGTACTAGACAAGTGTAATATATACATAATAGTCTAAATAAGGCGCAAAATAAGACTAATTCCACAATAGAGGGAGATAGGTCAACTCCAAATGCTAAAAGCTCACCCTAATCTTCGATCAACAACTCTACATGAAGGTGACGTCAACAATGGTAACTCGTACGGATCTGCATTAGAGAAAAAGATGCAAAAGTGTAGGTATCACAGGACGATAGAGCTCAATTAAGGCAAAAGCGTTATAAAGTGTGACTATACACTAAAGGTAAGATAAGAGGAGTCCCAAAGAGAATAATAGGCGAAATCTAGACAATTATGAGAACATAAGTAAATAACTCAAACAATAATACATGAATAATATATAATTCTCCTCCCAACATATCACGATCCGAACTAAGGCCTGGCCATGATAGGTATCTCAAGTACAATAAGGACCGGAGATCACCCCCTTTGCCTAGTTAAACGGAACACAATTCAAGTATAGCAGCGGAATTTCTAACATATCACAAGATAGATAATTATGACTCAAAAGAAGTCTAAGAATTCAACAATCAATCCCAAGTCCACAGTAATTCACAAAGCTTCTAAATAGAACCATATCAACTTAATTCGGTACATGCCCCCGACGATAGCCAAAACTAGACCAAAAAAAATATATGATATGAGGAAACCAAATAATGAAATGAAGTCTTCCTAAGCATGAAAGCTCACCACTTCAATCTGACTCATGAGCTATCCCACGATCACCTAGTCACTGCGCATGAAAAATAGAAGTATTTCCAATTCTTGCATCACATGGGGGTACACCGTCCGAATACGGTTATTGGCATGAGCCCTAGCATGTAACTCAGAGAATAGTGATATAATATGCCATGATCAATAATTTCAAAATCAGTCCAAAATCCAAATGCACACAAGCATACGCATATACATATAAATATATGACATGTTGGGGTAGAAAACAAGGCTTAGTATGAAAGTAAAATATTATCCTGAACGATGTAGCTCAAACATAATAAACAGGCACTCATGGGCTATATGGATTCAGCTCCCCCTGCTGAAAGGGCCCTTGTGCATGTTAGCCGTACGAACCGGAGGTATCAAGGAAGATCAGGGAATACCCCAACCCTACATCAACCTAAGATACAAATATATATCAATAGTATGAACCATATACACAGGTTATCAAGACCAAACCTCACTTCGGTGAATATGAGTTTCTTAAGTCATCCAAGACCCATACCTTCACGGCTTAACTACATAACCCCTATTAGGCCCAATTTAAAATAAGTTCACATAACCCATTCATTACCCAAGGAATTTACCATTAATGGCACACTACTGGTATCGACATACTGTATGCTTGCAAGCTCATAATTATGACATTATAATTCTATTATTTTGGAGGAATGCCTCGACCCCTTTTTGTTCATTAAATCAAGTTGGAGGAATGTCTCGACCTCCTTTAGTTTATCAAATCAAATTGGATGATTGCCTCGACCTCCTTTATTCAAGTTTCAAACCAAAACATGACCAACAAGGCCTTTAAAATTCATGTTTACAAATTTAATTATTCATGCAATGCAATAGTATAGGTCAGTAAGTCAAACCAAGTGAAAAATCATATTTCAAAATCAATTTCACAAGTGGATTGATGGAACACAATTATCCAAGATCAATTTCAAGCCCAAAAACATCAATTTGGGGGAATACCTCGACTCCAACTCACTGAATCATCAATTGAGGTGTCATACACACTGTCTCTAGCTGAAGATGCCACAACATCATGAGCTGATCTAAATTAGCTGAATGACTGGAAATCCCATGTTGGAGATACTCTCTAGACTAGTAGTCGGTCTCTCTACAGTTGAAGCAAACTTCTGACGCACCAACATGGCGAGTAACAAACTGATCCCAAATTTTGCGTTCTCTAACACTATTAGAGTCCAAATATCAAATTCGAGCTAAATCTGAGTAATGTGGAGTCTTATACTATCATTGGAAGCTTGGGTCTGAAAAAGTTTAAAGTGGGTTGAAAGATTTGAAGTCTTGGGTGAGGAATTTGAGAAAAATAATGTGGGGAATGAGTTTAGAACGATGAAAGATGCATAGGATCGAATTTTTAACTCATTCTGAGCTAAGGTGTTATTGGTGTGTTCTTGAGAAGATTGTTATCTTCATATTGAAGTTCATCAAAAGTAAGTGTTTGATCCAAAAAGAAGGAAGAAAAAATGTGAAAAAGTGTTGTACTAAGACATTTATTAGTTATACACAGACAAAAAACATACCAAACAAGGTACTAGTAGTATACATTAACTAATGCATGCATTATATTTTACAATACACTCTACCAAACGATCCTTTAGTGAGTAATTAATTAACCTTCTAAAAAGAGTAACAATCAAATTTGACTCTTGATATTATCTCTAAATCTTTAAAGAAACCGTCCAAATTAAGATTTTAATAGAGTTACTTATCAATTTGTAGGATATCAAATTCACCTACTGGTATTATGTTATCCTACAAATTCAACTACTGGTATTATGTTAAGTATTTAAACATTTATATTTTTAAAATTTTGGTCCAAGGTAGACTATTTGCTGTAATTTATGGATTTTGACATATATATTTATATTACCAATCAAAAATACTAGGTCCAGATGAACACTGTGTTACGACATTGCACACATCCTTAGCAGTTATTATTAATATTTTTTTAAAAAAACGAAAAAGGGTCAAAATTATTCATGAATTATTTAAAATGGATCAAAAATATTTCTCTTTAGCTTTTTGGCTCAAATACCCCTCTGTTAAATATTTGGCTAAAAAATGCCCCTCGCTCTAACAGAAGTCCACCAAGGACGCCACCTAAATTTAAAAAAAGCCACGTAGTCATGCCACGTCCCCATCCACGTGTAAAATTTTATTTTTAATTACACAATTTAATTTATTATCCGATCCGACCCCCATAATGAAAAAGACCCAAACCGAAGTGAGATGACAAAGGGTAAAAGAGTCAGGTCCTTCTCTTTCCCTTAATCGTTCTTTGTCAAGATCAACTCATCTCCTTTTGCATTATCCAGCAATGCCTCTTCGTCACATCTGCACAACCATTTAGAGAATCCTAAGCCAAATTTTCTTACTGATAATGGTGAATAAAGAATTATTTCCTGCAGTTTTTTTTTAAATAACACTTGTAAGGTGTATCAATTTGGCAAACAATCCAGATTTTCTTTTCAGTCTTTTAATGATATTGTCAGTTTTTCATTAAATTGATCTATTCTGTTGCTTGGCTAGCACCTTCTAATTCTACTGTTGCACTGTAGATGGTAAGTTTATCTTTCTTATATAAAAAATGACTGCTATCTTCATGTGGATAGTTGTTCTGTTTTAGAGATTATATGTTCTGGATAATGGCCATACACACAAGAAAATTGATACTATATGTTTACCATTTATGTAAAGGATCGGATATTTTGGTTATTGGGTCGGGTCCAGTTCATTTATTTGATGAATTTTAAAAAGAAATTATACACGTGGGTGGACACATTTCTCTGAAAATAATTAATTTCCTACCTTTTAATAATTTCAATTATTATATTGAAAAGTAAAGTTTTATCCTCTTCGTCTTAATTGATGTCATGTTTCTTTTTATTTATTATTAATGTTACGTTAAATTTGTGCTTATTTCAATCAACGGAGTTATTTTTCAAGTGTGTTTATGAATAAAGAGTTGCTTCACTACAACTAATATAATATCATCATATTGGTACCATTCTAAAAGTGAAAACCAACAAAAGTGAGAAAGTTAAATAATTAAGATATCTATTCAAAGTTGAAGGACTTTTTTTCTTAAGCTAAATTAATTATCCTGTGGTAAGGTTTGGACAAGTAATTTCAACTGATTGTGTTTTTATTTTGAAGACAATTTTTTTGTTGAAAATTATTAATGAAAGAGAATATTTTAATGATTGGACAGTGCTCAATTCAAACATGTGATTAAGTGCAAACATGTGAGCATGATCGTATCTTAGTATTTTCTCGTAGAGTCGTAGACAATATTCTTGGTGTGTGTTCTATATTTTATATTTTGATTACTTTGGCATATCCAAATTTTATTAGAAAGATTATAATGCCAAACTAAGGCTAAATATCAAATGATCAATCTAATACATATTCCACAAACAAGTTAAATACAAGAAAATTGTGTTAACACCACAAAAGGGATTGTCTGCTAGCAGACTAAACCGAGAAAAACAAGATCGAAGATATCAAATTATCCTCATTTATATGTACTAAATCTGTAATGAGTAGAAATCTCACTCACGGCCTAAACAACGAGCAAACACTGGAACATGAGAGCAAGGGATCACCCATGGATGAGTTAAAAGGAGGAAGGGAGGCAAGTGTTAGGGTTTTTGTCCAGATTTTCTTACTATATTTAAGTTTTACTTTTTCCTAAGAGGAAAATAAAAGTTACCATAATTACTTTTACTTTTCTTGAAAGAAAAAAATATAATTCTTTTTCATATTTGGCTAACCTCTTTCTTGGAAGAAAGGTTTTGAACATCTATAAATAGAAGACCCCTTCTCATACCATAACACAATAACATCCACAATGTAGTCATAGTTTTGTTTAGGGGTAGATTTTCTCTCTAATAGTTTTATGTTTTCTTTTATATTAGGTTTTTATATGTAGGTCAATTGGCCAAACTATATAATCATCATGTTTTTAGTATGTTTTTCTTTTCGTCTGATTTATCGTCTCAATAGTTTGCAACTAATAGCTTCCGCATGACGCCCTCTCGATTTCGAACCCAACAGCAAGAACCATGTTTTCAGAGATCTAATTCACTCCGATTCGAATCTTATCTAAACTGCGAGAATAATTTATTAAGTTGTGCCATAAGGGGTGATTCTCCGAATGGAACGGGGCCAAGCCTTTAATTAGGTTGTTCAAGCTAAGTAGGTTGGGTGACAGATCGGTCGTAGGAACCTAGGCAATAATAAAAGACCCCGTTATTTCAACTAGAGGAGCGATCGATTGGTTTACTAAACACATAAAAAGCTAAAATTGAAAAAAGATAAACGAGGTTTTAGAAGATCCAAATGTACCCAACATATCCTTAGCTAAAACATGTTGCTCGAAGGGAGAAAATGTTGCAAAAATCATGTTTGATTAGAAAATTAATTAATATAAAAATAAGTATTACAAAAGGTCCTTAATAATTAACAATCGATCATGATACTGCCCTAACTTGATTATTTGTAACTCCTACTTTATCCAACATAAATAAAAGATGATAAAGTAATTAGTTCACGACTACATACGTGTATAAGAATTTGATAAGTTTTTTTTTTTTCAGTGAAAAATGTAACGATTTTGAATGTATGCAAGTGCTCTCGATATTTTAAGATAAGTTTTAAAATGTTAAATTATTCAATTAATTTATTTAATGGACGGTATTTAATTTTCTTTTGTAATAGTTTTCATTTATTAGAAGGTAATTTTACTTCTTTTGTTTTTTGTTCAAAATTATTAATAAGAATAATGTTTAAGTGAAGAGTAAAATAGTCACGTTCTGAACATAATTAAGTGAAGGGTAAAATAAGTTAAAAACATTCAAATATTTTAAAGGAAAAATTTCAGAAATAGCAACTATAGAGTTTAATTGTAAGTTTTATAGCAACCGTTTCAAAATTACAAAAAGTAGCAGTATGTATTTTATATTTGAGTAAACTGTTGCTAGTTAAATACATATACAATTAAAGATTGTGTTCCTAATATATCTCCAATCTGTTTCAGTTTAATATGGTAAAAAATGGTTCCTTAAATCAAGGAACACTTAATTTGACTGATTTCTTAACCTTTTAAAACTCTATTGTTAACACAAATGTTAAATTACATCTTCAAATTCAAATTCAAAAACGATTTACATAATCAACTTTTCAATTCAAATTCAAAATACTCATTCAAATTGAAAAACGTTTTTCTTTATTTTTTTTTGTTATGCTGATCGAATAACGTCTTGAAGAAAATAGTAAAAATACGAAGGTACAAATACAGGTATTTATCAACAAATTAATTTTTAGTTGTCGTTTAAGAAAAATATAATGTGAAATTTGCTGAAGAAATACCTATATTTTTGAAGCAGTCGTAGGTTTGAAATTTTTTTAAATCATATATTAATTTTAGTCGTACTTGGTGTTATAGTACTTATTTCATATTTATTAATATTTTAATTTTTTTGAAATTTCTGGAGATTGACAATGGGAAGTATAACTGCTCTTATTAAACACTCTGGTAGATGGACATATGAACAACAATATGAAGATTACACCAGTGATGCGATATTGTTGAGCATAAACTCTACGAATGACCAACTTTACATAGTACTGGCTACTCACATTGATGTTGATTTGACGTACAAGTGTATTCAAATCGAGTATCAATTAACAGATAGTGCAGGAAAAATACGTATACGTAATGACATGGGTTTGAAGGTCTATATTATGCAGAAAAAGGAATTGAAGGATATTAGTATTTTGCCTTTGTATGTAAGTGTTTCTGACAAGGAAAATTTCAGCACATTGGTATGTTCATCGTTGTGTACTGGCGAACCTATGAAGATGTTTGTCACTGATAGTAACTTGGTAAATACAAGTACTGAAAGAGCGTTAATTGTTCCTGCTTCAAATCAATGTTTGGATGCATTTGAAATGGATACAACTAGAGTTATTATCTCAGACCCACATCACAAACATATTGAGGTTGATCAAGTTTATATCTTGAAAAGTGTATTAAAATCGATAATGAAAGATTATACAATTTGAGAAAAGTTTCAATCACTATCTGCACGATTTAGTAAAACATGGTAAGTTTATTGTGACTTTTTTTTTTTTTTTGCAATATGTGTTAATTGTATTTGAGCATATGTCTTTGTTTTTATTTGCAGTTATACATTGTTGTGCAAATCCAAAAATTATGAATTTTTATTCCGTGCATCTGCTATCGGCGAATCTACAATGTTTTATGTAAGAGAATTTTTACCTGAACATACATGTCCGATCAAAGATAAGATTTATCATAAATTGCATGGTACTAGTAAGTTGATTGGTGGTATAGTCAAATCAAAGTTAAAATGCCACAAGAGGAAATACAGTCCATCTGATATCAAAAGTGACATGAAGGAAGACATGGGTATGGATTTAACATGTATTATGTGTTGGCGATCTAAAGAACAAGCACTTGAAGATTTAAGAGGAAAACCATCAGCATCGTACGGAAAACTACCTTCATACATACATGTGTTGAACACCAGTTATCCAGGTTCACATATAAGAATGAAAAAAAATGAAGACAATGAGTTTTTATATATATTTGTAGCGCTAACTGCATTCATCCAAGGGTTTGATCATTGTAGACCTGTCATAGTAGTTGATGCAAGTCATCTCAAGGGACTTTATACTGGCAGTTTCGTAACTGTGTGTACCATGAATAGAGCTGGTAAGATATATATGATAAGTATTTGACTAAAAAATATTTTTCAGCTGTATGTATTTATAATATACATATATGAATTATGTTTATGTGATCAGTGTCAGTTGTATTTGAAAATATATATGTGTAGTAAAGTTTTATTTGTGCACTGGAACTTAAGTAGTTTACTTCACAAATGTTTTCAGGTGTATGTATGTATTTAAAATATACATGTGCATAATTTACATATGCAATAGTTCTATTTGTGCACTGGAAGTTAATTATTTCACTTCACATATGTTTCCAGGTTTATGTAGGTATTTATAATATACATATGCATTATTATATTTTTAAAAAATCATTTAAGCTTTTTTTTTTTTTTCAACATGCAAGACATATATTTTCTTTGGTTTATGGTGTACTGGACTCTGAAAATAATGCATCTTGGAGGTGGTTTTTCGAGAATCTGAAGGAAGCATACAGTGAAAGAAAAGATATGTGTGTCGTTTCTGATCGTAATGCAAGCATCATAAAAGCTGTCAGTGACGTGTATAATGAGGTACCACATTATGCATGTATGTGGCATCTATGGGGAAATGTAATTTTTTTTTTCGAAAATCACATAATGCATTATCAGATGTCTTCTATACCATGAAAAAAATCATATTTGAAGACTGAATTTCACATGTTAATGGAGAAAGTGGAGGCAGTTGATGCTAGAGTGAAGAATTACTTGAAATTGGCTGGTTACGATAAGTTGTCTAGATCGTATGCATTCATTACTTTGACTTCAAACATTGCCGAGTCCATTAATGTTGCGCTGGTTTCAGCTAGAGAACTACCAATATATGATTTTCTGGAGGAAGTTAGATTGATGTTTGAAAGATGGAACTGTGAAAACAGACAACAGGCATTGTATACTTTTATGGATCTTATTGGTAAATTTCAAGAAATTCTTCAACAGAATGAAGCGGAGTGTACATGTACGAAGGTATGATGAATTTTTTGTAATCATTTTATATATATAATAGTATTTTCATTTTTTATATGAACTATATATCTTTTTCAAATAATAAATTAAGGAAAATATATTCTGTAAAACAAATACATATGCAGGAAAGAAATACATATTTTGCTGACTTGCAATATACATACATTGAGATGACTTTTATTTTACTAATTAATTTTTTTTTAATAATTTCAGGTTATACCTACACCAGAGTACATCTATACAGTCCACGACAAGGAGAAACATTTTATTATTTTTCTTAAGGAAAAAAAATGTTCTTGCAATGCATTTCAATTGGATGAGATACCGTGTGTTCATGCTTGTGCAGTTCTTGATAGCAAGAATTTCAAGAAGGAACTATATTGCTCTGATCTATACAAGCCAAAAACCGTCTTGAGAATATATGATCTTCCAATTTATCCTCTACCACACAAAGATGACTGGGTGATTCCGAAGGAAATTATGGATGAGGTAGTTCTCTAGCCGAAATACAGGCGACCTCCTGAAAGACCTCCGAAGAAGGACCGTGGAAAATTCGAACAAGATGTGTTTGGAAAGAAGATAAAAAATTATTGTAGTTCATGTGGATTAAAAGGTCACAATAGGCGTTCATGTAGGAAATACAACAAACGATAACTTGATTGACGTATTAAGTGAATAAACAATTGATGATTTTTTTCATTTATGAAAAATATATGTGATTTTAAATTTTGATAAACATTTTTTATATTATTGTAGTTGTCACTGTTAATTTGGTGATATTATATGTAAGATACTTTAAGCTAAACATAAATCTGAAAAATACATATTATACTCTTTTAAGTACGTATGAACATATATAAAAACTAATAATAAGTTAACTTACTTATTATTCATAAATATATATATATGTAAAGGACTGATGATATGAATTATTCCTAAATAAATATGAAAAATTAAATATATATGTAGAGCATTAAAGTTACACATTAACAAGAAATGAAAAAATATGTAGAACATTAAACAAACATGATTATGTAGAACACAAATATATATGTAGAACCAATATTAAACTGTAACATAAAAACCAAGAACCAATAGTATATCTTTGAACATTAAAAGTTACTGATTGAAAATAAGAAATATATGTAGAACACAAATATATATGTAGAACCAATATTAAACTGTAACATAACAACCAATAATCAATAGTATATCTTTGAACATTAAAAGTTACTGATTGAAAATAAGAAATATTCAACAACTTGTTTGTCCAACTAATGTTAAATAATGTAAACTACAACAAAATAAAAAAAAATATCAAATTTCATGAATTTCAGTGTCTTCTGTTAAACCAATTTCACGAGGAGGTATCATTGGTGCTTCATCATCACTTTGTGCATTCTCTTCTTCTTTATTCATACCATAATTCCACAAAATTGAAGCATACCTCGTACGAATTAGATCTGGATCAAAATCAACAGGTGAAACAAGATCTCCAAAGGTGAGACACTCGACATATGTCACCATATATAAACCACAATCCCTGCAAATACATATATAAAGAAATAAAGAATCAGTTCTATAAAAATAATATATATGTATATATACAATTGATATGTATATGAATACTTACAAACTTTCACTTGGTTGTTGAGGCAAATCCTCCACAACATAAACATCAAATAGATCCATGTTGTCATAGGATTTGTAATTTGGATGATTAGCAGTATCAATACCCTTCTTCTCATAAAATTTACAACCAACGAAACATATAGGTATAACCTCAGCTAACTTTTCAACTTCAGCAAGTACCCCAGCATCATGACCAGCAGACGACAAAGAATCATATACATAAATGCATCTATCATTAAAAGATATAACCGCAAGAACCCAATGATGTTTGGCCTTAACGTTTATAGGAATGAAAATATGATCAACCGTATGTCAAGGCACTGTAGCATGCATGCGGAATCCATTTATGTACTCATTCAGATGGTATTCCTTTCCACCAGCATTAAGAGAATCATCATCAATTCTATACACAGCTAGCACACTATTTATAATATTCATGAAATTACAGTCTACAGTGTTGTACTTGTATGAAGTATTCGGATCATACTTAGATTTCTTTCGCAGATAGTAGAAGCATACATCAATATGCTGCATTATGACAAAAAAAACATACTTAAAAGTAAATAGTGAAATTAAAACTCCTAGCAGGTAACACTACATATGTATATATAATATAAATATACCAGAGCATATAGAATAAAAGCATATGTATAGACAAATATAATTTTTCAACTTCATCATAACAAATAATTACATATGTATTTGCGAATATACATATGTAAAATGAATAAAGTTTCATTTCAAATATAATTTTTTTTCACTTATTAGCAGAACACTTACCTCATCAGACCATGATTGTCCAGGAGTATCCGTAATGTAGAACCAATTCTTGTTTTCCACAACTAAAACTTCAAAATTGATTACTGATATTTTGGACTTGCCCTTCTTATAGTGTTCTTGCTTGTTGCTTCTGTTCAGTTATTAAATATAATGATTCATCATTAACAGAAACTTATATGTAAATATTATTTCAATTAGGTCCTAAAATTTATACCTTTTTGCATGAAATTTAAGAATATCCACAGACAGCCACTTCAGAAACTTGTTGGTAACTTTAGTGTCTTCTATATCATTAATCGGATGAGATACAAATGGATGCTTCTGATTGAATATTTTGCTCTCCACTTCTGTACAATGATATTACATAATAATGAAACAGATGTATTTATATAATACATCTGAAAATTACAGTGTAAAAAATATATACATAACTGTAGCATATCTATACTCTGAGTACATCAGTTATACATATTGAAGTTATCGAACAACAAAATATAAACATGATTCCAAGCTAACATAAAAATTATGTATTTTAATTGTTTAGAATTAATCCAATTAACATACTTGTCATAACCAAAATCTAATGAATAACAAAAACAACATAACATTAAATACAAATCTTAGTAGTAATCTAAACAAATACATATCTAAAGTTTATCATGTCAAAGAAGTGTCACTAATGTAGTGGTGCATATTTACAGGTTACATGTCATATTTCTTAGCCATTAAAAAATAACAAGAAATTACTATTTTTAAAATATATAAAGTAAAGAAATTTGTTAACCATATTTAACATGTTAGTGTACTTACCAGACGCTGAACCAAAATTCATTGTGAATGGTGACTCTTTGAATCTAGATGGTCGCTTAATCCTTGATACATGCATGGGCATTTCTTATGCTTTGTTTGTCGATGGATGTACAATTATACTTCTTTCTTGATTCAAATATGCATTAAGACTCGGTAAAAGCTCATAAAAAATAGTGACTTGCGAGTCTGAAAAATTTTGTTCAGCTTTTCTTTCCTCAGTTAACGCTACATGAATGTGGACCGGATATTGATTTTGCTGATTCAACTTTGAGTTATCCATATTAAATTCTACTGTATTTAAAATCTTTTCAGAATCACATTCATTATCCTGTATATAATATATAATATGTTATAATGTTGCAACATTAGCAAAATAAATAAAAGCAGAGAATGCTGCCTTTGAATCATCTTTTGGTGATTTATTTTTATTCATTTCAGCCTGATAATCTTCTGATGTGTCTACAATCTTTTCAGCATCACATTCATTGTTCTGTATAAAAATGTTATAATGTTGCAAAATTTAACTGATCTTTTGTTGATTTATTTTCATCCATTTGTGAAGGATAATTTGTGTTTTGTATAATAAATATAAAATTCTTGTTAAAGTGATTTTAAAGCAAAAAAAATAAACGCAGACAATACATATTTCCAGTATACCTTGGACTCATCTTCTGCTGATGTATGCACAGTCGTTTCTGCAGCACCTCCTGTGTTCTATATAAACATAGAAATATTTTATTAATCTGAAAGCTTATGAAAATAAATGAAGACATAGAATGCAAATACCGTAGACTCATCTTCAACTCCCAAATTGAATTTTAAGAAATCAAGATTAATGCTTCTGAGCACCTCATCTGAAAATGAGAATTGAGAATCTGATATATGTGCTTCGCCGATATTATCATCAACCAATTTTGTGTTCTACAAACCATATTAATACAAATTAAAAAACAACACCAGATGTCTTTAACTAAAAAACATCATAGATTTATTCAGCATACCGGTGATTCACATATATCTCTTGCTTCATGCTGATCAATATCAGTTTTATCCTTTCATAAACGATAAAGTCAAGCATATTAAAATATTATTATTCTACTCTATAAAAAGCATGAAATAAATAAAATGAACTATTTACCAGAACATCATCTTTATCCTCATTATACACCTTAGTCAAACTTGCGCTTTGATTCCCGTTGATCTCTTCAGTAACCTGTAGCACATGTATAATTCTTATATGTAAACATAAATGCACATTGTATAAATAAAATACACATGATTGTAAATAGTTAACTTACCAATGTGTCTTTAGAATTCTTATAAAGATCATACACAAAATTTGAACTGAATTTATGGTGTGGTATAGTCTCGACAGCTTCACCCATGGGTGGATTGTCAACTTGATTGTCCTTATCTTTTTTCTGCAAGTTCAAAAAATATTAAAAAATATCAAGAACAATATTAAACTAACTATTTATAATTGCCCAGCATATGTATATATGATTATACATATCATGATTTGGAAAAATACATAATACAAATGTAAAAATACAGTATATATTGCACTTGTCTTTATTCAAACACAACTGTATAAGCATAATATGTATTTAACACATCATGTGTTATACATACTACCAACTGTATATTCATATGTATATACTATTTAAAAAAATACATAATACAACTGTATATTCATATGTATCTATGAATATACATATTAGTATTTAAAAAAATCAATCTATAATCCATAAAAAGAAGACACTGTTTTTTATATATGTATGTCATAAATCATAAAATGCATATGTTGTATATGTATTCAACATTAAAAAAAAAAATACATATTAGTTGAATACATATATGAATATACATATTAGTATTTTTAAAAAAAGACCTATAATCCATAAAAAGAAGACACTGTTTTTTATATATGTATGTCATAAATCATAAAATGCATATGTTGTATATGTATTCAACATTCAAAAGATTTTTTAAAATTATTGTAACTTGATCTCACTTATAGCATTCATTATCGCATCACACCTTGTTGATATTAGGCCACGGATGGATTTCATCTCTTGAAGAACCTGCTTCAAAATAAATAAATTATATATGAAAACAAAGCAATTCAAAAATTAAAAACAAATTGCCTCATTGCGAAACTTGTGAAACACTTTCTTTGAAACAAAATCATCTTCATCTCCAGAACTGTACAAAGACGAATCAGGTGACTCAATCGGAATAGATTTCTTGCTTCCTGACCGGTTTATGTCCTTCCTCTTTGAAGACACTTTCTCTTTTTGTTGAATCGGCATAAAAATTGGAGTCCTGACAGAAAGATTCTTTGCAGCACGAGGTGGAGGGGTCCTTTTTGGTGTCTGCCTTTCCAAACCATTATGTTGTTGCTTCAACTTTTTCTTGACAGGTGAAGATGATGAATCACCATGATGTTTTCTTTGGGTGATTGAATATTTTTTTGGATGTGACAGATCCTGCAAATCATCATCGAATTAACCTCATCATCTTTGTGACTTACACCTACAGGAACAACCTTCTTGGGTATTCGAAAGCATGAAATCTCTTTTCGTGTTGGCTCAATATTCTTAAAAGAAACCTACAATTATATTGCATCCTCATCAAAATTTATTTTTAGATGGTAACACCAATGATAGTTGGAACATAAATCACTTACATTAGAAAACATTTAACCTTTACATACATGCCTAATCATTGAAAACTATATTTTGTATATAAACATATGCATAAACATTAAACGCATTTACAAATAATAACATAAAGAACAAAAGATATAAAGGTAACTGACCTTGACATCTGCTTCATTAAACATGCTTTCCATAAGAGATTCGTATCGTGGACGGGGAGCATTTTTTTTCCAATTCAAAATACGGAGAATTTGGTTGTCCACCCTTGAAGTAACATTACGAGGAACAGTGGAGAAACACTCGTACAATCAAATTTGAATGGAAAGAGGCATTCCATGTAGCATATAAAATTTGCCTTTCGATTTTAACTTTTTATTCAAGATCTTTGCTAATTCCTCAAATGCTACAGACCCCCAAGGATAATCATTGTAGTGACCACTCTCAACTAAATTAAAATGTAGCCGTGGAATAACTACAGTATCAACAACAGACAACAAAAATGCATGAATAAAATAGAGATTAGCAAACTTCACGACATCTTCATTATTGTCTTTTCCCCATATTTTTCCAGAAAAAGCAGCAAATAATTCTCTTTTTTGAATATACTTTGCACCACCAAAATAGTCCTCAATAAGTCTATTCGAAAGATCCCCATCAAACACAAAATCGTCCTTGTTTGTAACACAATTCAAACCAGTAACCACAACAAACTCTCTAGGACTGAAATGAAGATTTGTGCCCTTCGCACGAATTACTATGGCATTTGCAGTGCTTTCCTTAGTCTCAAGTGATATAATACATCTTCCAAACTGCGCTTGAACCACAAAACTCTTTTTCTTCATAAAGACAGCAAACATGCTATTATTACAAAAGATATTATACTGATTCTTCGCTAAAGTTGACTTAATGCGATGTTCAATGTCATTGACAGTATGGCATTCTATATGTGGAGCAAATTTTGACAATACTCTTACCATGTATATCTGATCACGCAAAATCTATACACCACAAAATACAATTATATATCAAAACAGTGACATATATGTATTTATGAAATACAACTTAAAGTTACATTATTCCTAAATTAAATCTAAAAAAGAAAAATTCATATGTATTTTATTTATACATAACTATGTCGAAAAATCATTCAAATTAACAAGAAAAAGTACATGACTTTGTCTAAATCAAATTAATAAAAAATACAACTTGATATCAAACACAAACATTAACAGTAAATAAAATAAAAATATATCTATATTTTACATGTCAAAAGAGTGAGAATTATGTATTTACAGAATACAACTAATTACAATAAACATATAGATATGTATTTTATGAATACAACAAGTATATACAAATTATAAATTTCACAAAAATACATATAATTAGGGGCTACAATTTCATATCTTTACAACCTTAAGAAACTAAATTATCACAAATACATATAATTAGGGGCTACAATTTCATATCTTAACAACACAATATACACTAAAATTTTAAATCATAAAGAAACAGAAAAATAAATACATACCTAATAAATTGTATATAGAAAATACATCTATGGACATGTTTTCAAGAAAAATACAAAATTTAAAAAATAGAAACATACCTCCTCCACTTTCTCTTCTTCTGATTCAAAATCAGATGAAACAGGACTTGAAATTTTACTACATTCACCTTTTTCATCTGGCTTTGTCTTTTTCATTGATTTTTGAATTTTTGAGGTTTTTGGGGATGAAGGTTTTGTCAAATCTTTTCGCTTCATTTTTTTCACAATATTTTTCGGATTGTTACAGTGCTTCAATCTCGCTCCTTCACTGCTAACACCTTCCTTAGGCTGAATATTAGAAGAACCCAAGTTAAAAACTTCATCTTGAGTTAAGCCAAGACTAAAAGATGAAAGTTCATCGGAAACTAAATCCATCGATTTATTACCACTAACTGAAATACTACCCTTTACATGTTGTGCCATTTTTTCGAAAAATCAAAGATTTCAACACAAACTTAACAAAAAAAAAATCAAACCCTAATTAACGAAGAAGAAGAAGAATGAAAAATTGAAAAAAAAATCTACATTAAAACAAATAAAAGACTTTATATGAAAAATATAACATGCATTAATTTAAAAAATAAACTTACCTTAAAAGTTGGATGCAAAGTTTATCAAGATTATGAGAGAAAAAAATGAAATTTAAAAAAAAAAAAAAAAAAGTTGGAGGGAACTGAAATTGGAATATGGCGTGAAAAAGGGAGAAGGTAAAAAAGTTGAGTTAAAGTCACGCGCTTTTCCCAATGTAAGGTAAAATATTGCTAGTTTTGTTATTAGTTGTAATTTTTAAAAACTATTACTATAAATTGTAATTAATATCTTAAGGTTGTTAGTTTATGTAATTTTTTCTAATTTAAAACATTACTAAAATACACGCTTATCTCCCAACGTTTAATGCAAAGTTTGTTGTACAATATATATGATAATTTTAAATGGCACACACATACTCATTAAAGTGCCCAATGACCACTAGTTAACATTAAAGTGTCTAATTTATAAGGTTAATCAAGTTTAAGAGGCTATATAGGCATTTAATCATTTATTTATAATTAAAATATTTTTTTTAAAATTTGTCATCCGGTGTCCGCTACTCATGTTAGAGTTTGATTAATTTGAATTTTCGCCGGGAGGTCCTTCTATGGGGGTAAAGCGCTTCCTACCAAAGGTGACTCCATATTTAGGGCTCGAACTCGAGATTTCTGATTAAATATGGAGAAGTACTTACCACTCTATCAAAACCTTTAGGGTTCATTTGGTAGAGTGTATTGGAATGTTAATGCATACATTAGTTTAATGAGTATTAGTAGTACCTTGTTTGATATATCTTTTTACCCTATGTATGCATTAGTTATACACTCTATTGTGTATTGAGGTGTGTATTACTAATACCTCAAAATCCATGACATTAGTAATGCAACGGATCTAATGTATGCATTAATATGCTTAAAGACCCTATTACCCCTCCAAAAAATTTTCACATCCTTTCCAATATATATATTGAGGGTATTATGTAAAAAAAAAAAAATGTTTTTGAAATTATGTGATTCATGTTTTTTTTTAATACATCGAACCAAACACTGCATAAGAAAAATACAAGCATAACTAATGCAAGCATAACTAACACAAACATTACTAATACACCATATTTTATATTATTCTTATACACTCTACCATACAATCCCTTAGTGGTTTAAAACTAAAATCTTACTCAGTCCTAACAATTTATTGAATTTGGAATATATGCATGTATGTAAATGCCGTGTATTATATAGATTATTATTTTCGTAAAACAGAACATCTTCAGTGAGTAATAGATTACCTTCCAAAAATAGTGAATCAAGATTGGCTATTGATCTTTTTTCAAGTCCTTGAGAAATGTTCAAATTAAAATTTTAATAGAGACACTTAATTTGCAGGAAATCAGATTTAACTACTGCTATTATATCAAGTCTTCAAATTAAAATTTTTAATAGAGATAGATACTTATCATTCTTTAGGAAATCAGATTTAACTATTGGTATATTATGTCAAGTCTTTAATGAAAGGTCCAAATTAAAATTTTTAATAGAGATAGATACTTATCATTTTTTAGAAAATCAAATTTAACTATTGGTATATTATGTCAAGTCTTTAAAGAAAGGTCCAAATTAAAATTTGATTAAGATACTTATAATTAGCCTAACTTGTATATAAACATGGAGAGTATGCCCAAAAAACTCATAAATCATATACACTACATTGTTTTTTATTGGTGATAGAAAAATGGCAATGTCTCCAAAAACTTTTTTTGATCTTTCTTGTTCTTGCTGCCACTGTATTAGGTATCTTTTTTTCTACAATAAATTATTATAGTCAAATTGTATGGGGTTCAAATATACAATTTGTTGTAATTTTAGTAAAATTTTGCACATAAATTTATACTATTAGTTAAAAATTAACACTGCATCCATCCTTAGTAATTATTATTACTAATGTTTTTATTTATATTAAATAAAGTAAAATTAACTCTTACAAATCTCTGAGCATTATAGTTATTTTTTTTTGGTAAAGATGGAGCATTAAATTAAATTGCACAGTTTGTTACAAGCATAGCCCACTAATCAGTCGGGCTCAAAAACATCCGCATCAAAATCCTGATAGTTAATACATAGGTTAATGTTTCTGCTAAATTGAGTTCCTAAAATGTCTGCCCAGACATGCTCTAGTGCATACATAGGCCGAACTGCTAAAATATGAGTGTTGCCAAAAAATTTCATCCTTGCTCCTTCCCTTGATTGAGAGTCTGTCACTTGGTTCTGCTCCCTAAAATACTGTTTCACCAATGGAAGTCCCACCCTTCTCAGCACAGACCTACAAGCATCAATGATTGGGTTATAGTAAAGATTTTCTATTTAAGCATGTGGATTATCTTTTTAGAATCAACATTAATTTCAAGAGGATAGAGGTTGTTAGCTTCTGCTAACTTCAGGCCTTCCAGAAGAGCAATCAACTCCATTTGGTTGTTGATTGCTTTGAAAATCTCTTACAGAACCCCAATATCTAGCCCCCCTTGTCATTTCTAATTGTGCCTCCTATACCTTCAATTCTGGGATTTCCTAGGCATGAATCAATTCTGGGATTTCCTAATTGTATGAGGATTTACAGAGAGTACTATAGTTACTGAGATTTTACTTGGAATACTGTGGAATTCTACTTTCTATCTGAATAAGGCTGACTCTACTAGCTGATGAGGTTACTGAGGTTTTGAACTGAATACTACTGATACATGATAACTAGCTGAGACTACTACTCTTTCTGAGTACTGAGTTCATGAGATTTTTGAGAGTACTGAATTATGGAGATTACTGAGGTTACTAAGAGCACTAGAATTTTTGAAGCTTCCGATATCACTAAGTACTGAGATTACTGAGATTTACTGAGATTAACTAGGTTACTGAACTTTCCTGAGTCACATGACTGACTGAGTTCTATGGAACATGGTATGGCTGAGAGTATCGTGAAACATGGCATAGCTCTAGGCACGCATCTATAGTTTTTGGGTAAGAATACCCCCAGGACTCGATGGAATGAAACCGACTCACACATGACACGACTTGATCACAAGATCGGAGTCCACAATTCACAATATCATAAGTAGGGGATATTATACTTCATGTATTTATTCAACATCTCAAACATAGTAGGGGACAGCATGGATATATTTCATGTACATAATTCATATCTCAATTATCATACTTGCTTCATTCCAAAACAATAACAACACATAAATAGCATGGAAATCCATATTGAAGTGTATAACTAACATGGACTTGTCATTTAGATATCATGGAATCATGTAAATATGAATTTGTAGCATCCTAGGCACTTTATCAAACACCTTGCATGCATTCTTTAAGGTATAGATGGATTTCATACTTGCATCATATCAAACCACCCAAAGTTCATGTTTTTCAACTAACAACCACATATATTCCATGAAAACACCTTTAGATATCATCTTGAAACTTAAACAACAATCATCAACAAGTACATGCTCATATCACCATAAAAAGTTTATAAAATAACATTTAAAAGCATGATTCTTGATCTTTATGAACGAATTGAATCCATAGATGAACACTACGCATACCTTAGATTAAGAATTCGTGAAGATTGACGGTGAAATTTCCTTGAAATAGACTCTTCTATGAAAACCCTAGGGCTTGTTCTTGAGAGTTTTAATCTTGAGAGGAAACCCTAATCTTGTGGTTGAGAGTGTATGAGAGAGCTTTTTGAGATGTTTAACTAAAGAGAATGGAAGATAATACGCTCCTTGAGGGTTATAAGTCGTGGAAAGTGAAGAAAAAAGACAAAAATACCCTTACTAAAATAAATTCCCAGTTGCTGAAAATCATAGCTGACGACATTTGTGACAAGGCGTCAAAAATGTGACAAGCCATCAAAAATGTCGTCACACAGGAGCTGGAATTGATGGTTTCTGCCTAAGTCTGACGACATTTTTGACAAGACGTCACAAATGTGGTAAGCTACCACGAATGTCGTCACTTAGGAGCTGATTTCTGCCTAAGGCTGACAACTTTCGTGATAGGGCGTCACAAATGTGGTAAGCTACCACGAATGTCGTTACTTAGGAGCTAGTTTCTGTCTAAGGCTGACGACCTTCGTGATAGGGCGTCACAAATGTGGTAAGCTACCACGAATGTCGTCACTTATGAGCTGGTTTCTGCCTAAGGCTGACGACCTTCGTGATAGGGCATCAGAAATGTGGTAAGCTACCACGAATGTCTTCACACTGTTTCCAGCCTGACATGCTGGAGTAAAATAGGAATAACTCTTTGTTGCGATATCAGATGTAGACGAAATTGGTATCGTTGGAAAGATAATTAAATTATATATCTGTTGAAAGGTCATGAGCTCAAAAATTTCAAGTATAATGAGAGATATGCTCGTTTGAATTTGACTATACCAATATCCTTCTCAAGAATTCAATCGGTAAGGAATATTTTGATTCGTCTGATAGCTGGGAGTTATTTGAAGCCTTAATATACATCTAGCTTACTCATAAAACTATAAAATAACCATGATATGCTATGCATGAGCTCGGTACATGACTCTAATACTGGTTGGGATTTTTCGGGGTATTACACCCTTGTTGATGATCCAAAGGGTGGCTTCTTTGCAAATTCATTTTTCATTAATGATGCATTTTCAAGTTCTTGAAACCCCACTTTTGTTGTTAATTTGGGAGTATGTGTTGACTAAAACCCTTGTCCAGAGAGTCTGGGTTTTTTAATGAGCCTCCAGGCTAGAGAGGTGTGCATAGAAGTGTTCTTTAGACTAACCTTTTGAATTCCCAACCCTCCCATGTATTTGGGTTTAGTGATCACCTCCCAGCTGAGCATATGCATTTTTTTTTAGCATCAATGGTGTCCCAAATGAAATTCCTTTGAATTTTGTTTATGTGATAGTTGGCTCTGTGGGGAATAGGGGTGTATTGCATAACATGGTTAGGAATGATGTTAAGAGAGGCCTTTGCAATAGTGATTCTACGAGACTACAACTCAACTTGCTTAATAGGTAAATATATATATATATATATATATATATATAAAATTATTTTCGATAAAAATTTTGATCTTATCACTAATGAAGCGCATTTAATGAGAGGTTGTGTATCTGATGAACATTGTTATGATTCATGTTCCACATATTACAGTAAAGTATGCCTAGATATTACTAGCAATAATGCATGTAAAGCTTTTTGCTCAGGACGATTTGGACGAATTTGTGATGCAAGATGTACGATAGATGACAAAGATCTTGTTTGTGAATGTCTCCTTCCAGAAGATGAATGTCCCTAAAATTAAGTAAGGGTTGCATTTAATTTGTTTTCCTTTTCTCTTTTGCTATTTTTCTTGAAATAAATAATTTCCTACCTTTTAATAATTTGAATTCTTGTAATGCAAACTAAAAATAATTAGTTTAATAATTTTACTATTATAAATTAAAAAAATTGTGCCGTTAATGTTATAAAGACTATTTCAAAATTTTACTACTAGATGTGTTAGCTGTGACCCAAAAAAAGGGATTATGATAGAAAATTAACCCACAGTACTTTAAGTGTCTTATTTTATTTTTAAAAATAAAAAAATCATCAAATAATCATTTTCTCTACCGTTGTCTTTTTTCTTTATTTTTTGGTTAAAAGGAGAATTTACTTATTTAACAACTATAATGCCGAATCAATCATTAGATAAAAGAAACTGATCGAATTTTGGGCCTCCCATAAGGTGATCACTTTAGGTTTAAAAAGTAGTAGAAAAAAGAATGAATAATTTGGTCCTTATACGTCTAAATTTAATGAAAATTTATGTTCAAAAAAGACAACTCAATACGCTAAGGTTTTCGCTTTACGCCGAATTCAAGAAAATATCCGATCATAAAAATTTATTATATGCAATCTTAACTTATAGTGCAAGAGATAATTTTCAATGCTTGACGTATAAATCACATCCTATCGAAACTCACATCAATATGGGGTGTAAATCAGAGACATTTTTGACTAAGTAAAAGCATCACTTTGATTTTTCATTTAATTTTAAGGCCATATTTATAATTTTTTTAATAGACATATTTATAATTTTTGATTTACTGTCCAAGTTAATTTTTTTTTTTAAAAAAAAGATTATATGGCTATTAATTTTTTTTTAAGAGTATAAATCTGGCTATAAAAAATTTTGGAAAGTCATATTTATAATTTTTTATTAACTGTCCAAATTAAGATTTTAATAGCCATATTTATAATTTTTTTATGATATCAGAATTAACTGTTAATATGTCAAGTTTTTAAACTTATAATTAGCCTAACTTGTATATAAATATGGAGAGTGTTCATTGTAAACTCACAAGTCATTGAGACTACATAAATTACTCTTTCTTTCTCTTTAATTTTTTTAATCGGTGATAGAAAGATGACTATATCCTCAAAAATCTTTGTGATCTATCCTGTCCTTGTTACAATTGCATCAGGTATCCTTATTTTTTCAAGTAAAAGAATTATTATATCCAATGACATAGAACCAATATTTAAATTTTGTTGGCTTAATCTTTAAGTTGTTATGCTAAATTTATATTCTTAAAATTTTAGGCAAAGGTATACTATTTTTTGTATTTTTGATGAATTTCTACACATATATTTATATATCATTAGTCTAAAATACTAAGTTCAAATGAATACAGTGTTACAATATCACATCTATCCTTAATAGTTATACTGTTAAATTCTTTATTTATTAGTTAACTTGTGCACATCTCCAAGCATTATAGTTATATACCTACATCTCATAAATCTAAACTATTAATTAAAATGCTAGTTCATTTAATTTTGTCACTAACCATTGTGTATATAATGACAGGTTGTTTAGTGCAGGACAAATGTATATGTTCCAATTATTATAATAAAATATGCAAAGACCTATCTTTTGCTGCTAATCGTGTATGTGAAGGTTTTTGTATTGAACGATTTGAAAAAATATGTGGAGCAAGATGTGTACAAGATGATGATATTGTTTGTGAATGTATTATTTCAGGAGATATATGTGGCTAAAATTAAGAATTATAAATCTTTAATTTAATTTTCTCGAAATGATGATTAATTTCCTGTACCTTTGAATAATATCAACTATTATAATAAAAATATAACATACTATCTTTTTCGTCTTCATCGTCGTCATCCTTTTCTATTATTATTATTATTATTATTATTATTATTATTATTATTATTATTATTATTATTAAGTTTAATTTATGTTTAACTCAATTAATAAAGTTATGTTTGAGCATGATTATGCGCAACATATGAATTCTGAGAAATATAGAATCTGAAGCGAAAAATTTCAACTTTGAATTGATGGACAAACTATCTATTTGAATGACTTAATTATTTAACGTCAAATAATTAGATATTTGTAAAATCTGAAAACTTGAACAATTAAAATTAGTTAGGTCGACACGATCATATCTTAATTAAAATTCTCTGATAGACTATATTTGTGGTGTGTATTCTAAATTCGATATTTTAATTAGTTTTGCATATCCAGATTCCGTTAGAAGAATTATAATACTTAACCAAGGCTAAATACCAAATTATCAATCTAATATTCTTAACTTTGTACTTTCTCGCTTTCATTTTATTCTTTTTATTTTTTTAATCTATTATATATTTTAAAATTATATAAAAAAAATACCATAAATCATAACTATTGAGTAACAATTTAAAAGATTTTATTGACTCTCAAAATTAATGTCACATAAATTGAGAAAGAGAGAGTGACTTATACTTTGTGAAAATTACATTAAACATACTGTAAATCATAATAATTAATAACATAAAATATTTAAAAATCATACAAAATATTTGGTTGGCTCTCCAAATTTCACCTCTGTCATATTACATAGGGGTCGTTTGGTAGAGTGTATAAGAACAATGCAAAATATAATGCATTAGTAATTCTTGCGTTAGTAATGCTTGTATTATTTATGCTTGTATTAGTTATGCATATATTATTTTTTATACATTGTTTGGTTTGATGTATAAGAAATAATACATCTTACTTAGTTTCTATAAAAAGAAATTTTTGTTTACAAAAATACCCTTTTTTGATTTTGTACACTTTTTTGCAACAAAATTCTTTTGTCATTTCAAACATAATTAGTATTTTTGAACTATTATATATGTGATACCCCATTTTAACACGGGTCAAATCGAAGTACAACATATTGGACAAACTTCTGATTAAATTAAAGAAATTCACCACCTAATTAGTTCTACGGTGAATTAGGACACCTATTATAAACTAAGTGATCTAAAGAAATAAAAGACTTCATTTTAAAGTCTACACAACTTAACATTCTAGGTAAGGATTCTAGTTATCTTAAAGGGAGAGGATTAGGCACCCTAAAGAATCCGCTAACTACGGTTAACCGGTCAAACTTAAGTTGATAAAGAGATTAAAATTATATTAAGAAAAATATAAGTAAGGTCTTAAAAAGATATAAAACATGCTAAGTATTTATAAGGAAAGGTTAGAAAACTTTGGAAGGACCTCGTCATAAACTCTACTTTTCAAAATTACCGAAGATAATTTGATAAGACATCTTAAAAAATGATGCAATTGTTATTATCAAAAGAAAGTTATTTCCAAAAGATATAGTAAATTAGGCAAAGATCTAGATTTTTTCTTCCTTTTTATTGAAAAGGGGGTTAAAAATGTCAAGAAAAATTCACGCTTTTCTTTTATAAAAATGACCCTCACTTCTCATTTTTAATCAAATTCTATAAACTAGATGCAAATAGGATGGTTAATTAATTATTCTACGCCAGATGAATAATTAAGAAATAATTAGAAAAATATAATCACTTAAATCTATAAAGATTTGAGAATTTACTACTTACTATGATACGACTAAATAAATACATAAATAAAATATTTTTCTGTCATTTGAAATTTCAAAAAGGGCCTCGCGAAGTCGGTTTGACAAAGTTGTCATCTTATATTTGAAATTGATGAAAAGTAAGGTTGAATTACCATATCTAAAATTATTAAGGCCGACTTCCGAGTCTAGCGACGATAAATTTGCCTACCGTAAAAATTACATTTTTATCAATCCCATATTACCACTTAGTAAGACTAATCAGAATCTAAAGGAAAACAATTTTTTTCTAATAACTAGGCCATTAAACTGTAAGATATATTTTCGTCTATCAAATTTTAATCTTAAACAATGTGAATTATATACCGAAACCTATCGATTATGCTAAGTTTAATATCTAAGAAAACGGGGAGAGAAACAACTAAATTTGCTAATTATATATGAATGACCTTTACCAATCCGGAGGAGAAATGTGGCGAGGGGGTGTTGAGTGTGTGCAAGGATGTGAAAAAGTGTGGCAGGCGAGTGTTTGGTGTATGCCATGACCGTTTGGCACCTTACATGGCGCAAACATGACATCCAAGTGGTGCTGAGGTGGAAGAGAGGAGAGATAGAGGTGGGCCTTGATGGATCAGGCCTGAATTTGGGCCAAGATTGCAACAATATTAAAAGAATAGGCTGATTTTAAAAGTCTTCTTTCCTATACTCTTTAGACTTCTAAATTAATATAAATAACATTGTTAATCAAATATGTTACAAATATTTGAATAAATGAGAAAGATCATTTGAAATTAAAATATAAATATTTAAAAAAAGTTGCATGATGAAACGATAATAGTTATAAAGAAGGAAGTCACCAAAAAACTTATTCGACTAAAATAAATATCCTTTTGCGAAAGTTTAGGAAATGCAACGATAATTTAACATATAACCATAATAATAACAATAATATCGATGATTCTTAGTTTTAAAAATACAAATAGTTGCAGGACTTTCATAAACTCCTAATTATAGGAATATCATACATATATATATAATTTATTTTATTTTTGAGCTATCAAAATTATTTAGAAGCGCAAAGAGATTATTTGAAAGAAAAGCGGGACAAATTTGTGTGTCAACAGTTGTCCCTCTTTGATTGGAAAGGATGAAAGAGTTTTCGAACAAAGAAGTTGACTAGTAACCTAATTTTGTCCCAGTCGACAGGATCTAGGAGGATACGCATGAAGAATGTTATGGAGAATTGTGGTTGAACTCCGATCACCGAGTTGCCTACATATCTCGGGTTGCATGAGAATCAGGTCATATGTAGTTCAAGAATTATGCTAAAGGGAGAAGATAGTGGAGTTTAAAACAACACTCACAAATCTTTAAAAATGACAGTGGCGGTTAGGCAAAAGGTTAGGCTTGAACAAGTAAGGAAAATAAAATAAAAAATGAAGGTTTTAAGAGGATAGTGAAATTGAAACTATGGTTTAAAAAAAGAGGTATTGGATGAAAATAAAGCAAATGCATAGCTAAAGAGCGACACCTTTCTAAAAACTATCCCAGTATTGAGTTACGATGAAACTGAGTGTCAAGATTGATAAAGAAGACAAAGAAGAGGGGCTAAAGATGGAAAACACGCAGAATTTAAGATTTTATTAATTGAAAAATAAAAGGCTAATGTAAAATTTTCTACACGTCCCAAATGTGAGACGTAGGTTGAGTAAGATTCGGAAGTAGATCCTTGACTATTGTTGGCGAGCTTGACTCTCCAACAAATTACCCCAGTTCACTGCTAAGATACAGTTCCACGTTGTGCTATGCCTTCTCTTTCTGCATATAATTTACTTCCTGCCAAAGCTTGATAGAAAATTTAGCAAACAATGTAAAGCAAGAAAATATATAAATAAAATTCTTACAAAGAGACCATAAGACAAATACATTAATCGATTCTATAGATGCGATTGGTCGAGCGTGCAGTATTTTTTAGAAGTAACAACTTAAGATTCTATGATTGCAAAATTCACCGATCTGTGTAGAAATATTAGCAAAATCAATGCTTAATAACAAACAAATGAATAGTTGAACTTGATTTTTCCGAGAAATTAAAAAATAGCATATGTTGCTCATCTAGAAAATAAATAAATAATTAAGGCACTTCTAGATGTTCAATTAGATGCAAGTAAGTATAAATATTCAATTGAAAGCGAGCATGCGTAAAAATCTTATTAGAAGGCAGACTGTCCCAATATAACTTCTTATTAGAAGGCAGACTATTCCAATATGTCCTGTTTTAGGACGGACAAATTCAAATTGCCAATATGTCCTATTTTAGGGTGGACGACCCAATCACAATGAAAAGTAGTGCTTGATAACGGACAAATCAGTAATTAAACTTGATTTTTCAAGGAATTCAAAAGATAGCATGGAGTGCATATCTAACTAAAATAAATAAAAAATAAATGCATTGTGAAATTTTCAATCAAAGGCATGCAAACATAAATATTCAATTAAAGGCAAACATGCATAATGTCTTATTGGAGGGCAGACTAACCCAATTATGTCATATTTTAGGGCGGACGAATCCAACATATCATATTTTAGAGTGGATGGACCCAACGTGTCCTATTTTAGGGTGGATGAACCCAAAATATCCTATTTTAGGGTGGATGGACCCAACGTGTCCTATTTTAGGATGGACGAACCCAATATGTCCTATTTTAGGGTGGACGAACCTAACATATCCTATTTTAGGGTGGATGGACCCAATGTGTTCTATTTTAGGGTGGACAAACCTAATGTGTCCTATTTTAGGATGGACGAACCCAACGTGTCCTATTTTAGGGTGGAAAAATTCAACGTATCCTATTTTAGGGTGGACGAACCCAAAGTATACTGCAAGTTTTAAAATATCAATGCAATGCATAGAGCTCGATGCGATTTTCTCTAATAATTCGAGAAAATTTAAAGGATAACATGCAGTGCTTAACTAATTAATAAAAATAATAATGATAAAAGTAAATAAATGATTAAGGCATTGCGATATGTTCAAGAATAAATGTAAAATTGAAGGCAAACATGAAAAGGGTCTTATTTGAGGGCAGACTAACCCACTATGTCCTATTTTAGGGTGGACAGACTCAAAGTGTATTGCAGTGCCTGGTGCGATTTTCTCTAATAATTTCGAGAAAATTTAAAGAATATCATGCAGTGCTTAACTAAAAAAATAATAATAATGATAAAAGTAAATAAATGTTTAAGGCATTGCGATGCGCGCAGATAAAGATAAAGATAGCATCCGGTACTTAAATAAATAAATACATTACGGTGCGTACAAGTAAAGGCAAGAATAAAATGCATTGCTTAAATGACAAAATTAATGTATTGCGATGCGTGCAAGTAAAGGAAAAATAAAATGCGGTGCTTAAACGATAAAATAAATTCATTGTGATGCGTGTAAATAAAGGCAGAGATAGCATACAGTGCAAAAAGAAATAAATAAAGTGTGATATGTGCAAGTAAAGGCAAGCAAGCATAAATATTTAATGAAAGAAAAACATGCATAAATGGTCTTATTAGAGGGCAGACTAACCCATATATCCTTTTTTAAGGTGGACAAACCCATAATATCCTATTTTAGGATGGACGAACCCATATGTCCTATTTTAGGGCGGACAAATCCAATATGCATTGCAAACTTACAAATACTAATGCAGTTTAGAGAGCCTGGTGCATTTTTCTAGTGAAAACTCTATGTAGTGCCTTTGCAGTAGAGAAAATTTAAGTGCAGTGCTTTTGCGATACAAATGGTATCATTTGTAGGGGGTGCGAATTAGGTGCGATAATTTAACTAGATAATAAATACGTAGGTATTTATTTTTATAATGAATATTATTGATTGGAATAATTTTCATTTTTATCTTCGTGACTTAAGATGTTTTATTAATTCATATTCTAGATTAGATATTATCGTAAGTAAATTATCTAGTGTTTTAGGATCCTCGTTAGTAATATGTAACCTTTTGTATTCTAGGTATGAACTATATAGTTGGGTTTCTATTTCTTTTAATGATTTATTCTTTTCGTAATTCATTAATTTGTGTAGTTTATTATTTTATCCTGTAGTAATTGTAGAGTTACAGATTTCTGTATAATAATTTACCCTAATTGTACTGTAATGTATATCTAATTCGAGATTTTCAATGTTATTTATTATCTTGTGTTGTTCTTCTCGTAGTGAGTTTTTTAAATTATATAAACTATTACATGTACTTTTTCCTAAATTTTCCAAGGTTTCTTCTACCATATTAGTTTTTCTTTTAGATTCTCCATTATTTTTCTAATTCGATTTCTATAATTAATTTCGTCATTTATATTATTTTGATTTTCTCTAGTTTTTCTTATATATTCTAACATCTTTTAATCTGAATAATATCCATCTGGGTAATTATCCAGGTATAATTGTGCTATCCAATTTATAGTTTCAATTTCATAGTCTAATACTTTTTCTAATATTATTCTCTTAATATCTATAATTTCTATATCTCTAAGTATATATAAGATTAAGACTTTAAGATTATCTATCATTTAAAATTGACTAAATATTTTATTATAATATTTTGTAGTTGTTTGTTTTAATCTTATTAACTCTTTTATATTTTTACTAAGAAATTTTATATATTTTATATCTTTAGTTTCCATGTATTTGTCTAAATTTACTTTCATCTATTTTTCTATTAACTGTATGTTTCTCATATTTTTTTTTTTAAATTCTAGATATATGTAATTTATCATGGTAAGTATTTGTAAGAGTAGTTAGGTAGGTATGGTATGTAATTTATTCTAGTCATATAATATTTACCAAATGCTTTTTCTAATATGATTTTTCTTATATCTACTACTTTTATATCCTTAAGTGCATACAAAATGAGTATTTTAAATTTATCTACCATCATATCAGATAAATAATTATTCATTTTCATAAAATTGCTTTTTTCAAAATATTCCCTTCAACCATGTACATAACAAAATATAGTCATCTCAGATTACTATATACTAGATTATTCTTAAATAACATGTTCTTCGATCACTATTAGCATGGTAATCTGGATATTTTCCCCTAAACAGCGCCTCTACTCTGGTTACTCCCCACCACGGCTTCTTGCCTTATTGGTTTCACCTTTAGGATGGCATAGTTCTTAGAGATTTTTCTCCGTTTCCACTTTACTAATAAACTTCTTAACATATTATTCTTCGAATAATTCTACTATAAAGTAACTAATATGAATTTATTTTATCATACCATGATTGTTGGGAATTATGAATTTAGCTATTCATAATCATAAATAAATATACCTGTTCGGGTAGGTTTGATATTTCTGAGCGTCGTTCCTCCATAGATTTTTCCATTGAAATAAATATGTTTTTTAATAACTAAGCAAAATATTTGTAATGGGCAGGAGAGAGTTTTTGCTTCAACACATGAAGGCTTGCCCTGCAATGCCTTCAGTTTCTTTCATTTATAGAATGAAAATCTTTACAAAGTCTTTACATGAATTTACACGTTTAAAAAATTCTAAAATAGCCTTTTGAAAAGTCAAAAAGGCTAAGAGGTTAAAAAAGAAAAGTCTATACAATATAGTCTAGAAAGTCTATACAATATAGCCTTTAAAAAAGGCTAGGACGCTAAAAAGTCTAGTCTATACAATAATTCTAATAATTTTATGTAAATAATTTAATATCTTGTCTTCTTCCATTGGTATCTTTTCGTTGTCGTATCTGTTGCTTCTTATCTTATCTTTCCAGCTGGCATGCTTATCTTCTTTTATTCTAGTTGAACTTCTGGGACAATATTATCTTCTCCATTACATTTTGAACATTGATAGTCTGGATATTTATGTCCAATTAACTGGCAATATCTGGTTAATAATTCTTCCGAAATAAATTTTTCTCTAATAGCTCTGGCGATAGGTTTTTTCTCTGGATTGAGTAAAGTCAAGATCCATTGCCTGACGTCTTCCATATCTGCTTCTCGTAGTTCCTTTGAATTTGAGTATATTATTACATTACCTCTTGAATAATAGCTCCATATGGGATTTCTGTTGCGATAATTATTTGCTAATTCTTAAAGAATCGTAGATAGTCCAATAATTCTCTTATTTGCATAAAAATTTGGTATCTCAATTCTAGGTATTTCTGGTTGTTGAGTAATATCTTCTGGTATAATCATATCTCGGGTCATTCCTATTTTTACAACTTGTATAGGTGATTTAACTTCATCATACAATATCTATGCTGGTGCCGTATAAAATTTTATAAAAAATAGGTTACCTTTGGTTATTCTTTTGAAAATGTTAAATGAATCATATATCTCTGGTATACTGGATATTTCATTTCCGTCTTGGGTATATATGGTACTAAGTAATCCATATTCGTAATAGGTTTTAACTAGACCTGGTTTGGTCTTGGGCAAAGCAATTAGCTTATTGTATCCGGTTAGCTTCTGGGTTATGTAATTTGTATGTGGTTCTTAGATGTTTATAGCTATGGGGTTGGTATTTAAGAAGGTTTGTATTTTGTAAATATTTTCTATGTATGTTCGGGCTGTATAGTTATAGGTCTTTTTGTCTTGGTTTAGGCTTTCTCGGTATGTGGTAATTTGTGGGGGTATAAACATAGAATTTTTTGGTGTATTTGGAATAAATGGTTTATCAAATAGCTTGTTTAGGTTCATATTTGTATTTTTCCTAACTCCTTTGCTTGTACCTGCAGAAGTAGATTGATAAACGTTATGGGTTTTATGGAGTATCCCAACGTCTCCTTCTAGCTCTGGAATTTTAATGTCTTCCGATCGACATAGCTCTGCACACTGCTGAGTTCGCTGATTTGTAGCTATAGACTTCAGTTTATCTTCATTAGTCTTTAGCTTTTCTATCTCATTACCCATACTGTCCACTTTCATTGAAAGCGTAGTTAGGGTGTTGAGTATTTTTTCTAGAGTATCTTCTTCTATTATATCAGTCTGTGTAGCTTTGTCTTGATATGTAATCTGCAATAACATTTTTGTTAGTACTAATTACTTCAATTGTAAATGTAAAATTTAATATAGTCAATACTAGTCTCCGAATTTCTTTTGTTGTAACTGAATTTTGTATTTTCTTTGTTAGCCACCAACGTACCTGTGTATTATCTGTTCGTACAATAAACTTGTTATATACAATATATGGCTCAAATGCTAATAAACATTTATATAATGAGCATAATTCTTTTCTATTTATTTCCCATTTTATTTCTGTTTCATTAAATGTACCTGAGTAATATCTACAGTGGTGTTCTAATTTTTCTTCCTCATATTTATATTTAAGTACTCCTCCATAACTACATTCACTAGCATCTGCTTCTACAATATATATGAATTTTCTATTTTCATCTGGAAATTGTAATTTTGGTAATTCTTTACAAAGTATTTTTATTTTCTGAACTTGTTTTTTATCTTCTTCGTTATAATTATATTCTACATCCTTTTTTAATTTTTTCTGTAAGGGCTTTAGATTTTCTGCTAATTTTGGTATATATTCTCTTACTTGGTTTACTAATCCTAAAAATGATTGTAATTTCTTTTTTGTATCTAATTCTTCTTTCGAATTTATTATTTTTTGTACTATATGTTGTTGCATTTTTACTCCACTTTTATCTATTTGTATTCCTAAAAATTCTATCTGATTTTTCATAATTTCGGCTTTCTTTTTACTTAAACTTATTCCCGATTTTTCTATTATATCCGTAAATTGTTCCAATAATTTTAAATGTTCTTCTTTGATCTTTGTATATAATAGTATATCGTCTATGTATACTATACAATTAGGTAGTTGTTTAAAATAACTATCCATAAAATGTTGATATCTACCTGGTGCATTTTTATATCCAAATGGTAATACATTCCATTCATAAAATCCTTGTGGTACCGTAAATGCGGTTAATTCCTTAGATTCTTCTTCTAACTTTAGATGGTAAAATCCTGATTTACAATCAAATTTACTAAAATAATTATATCCTTGTATTTGTCTTATTTTTAATATCTTATTTGGTATTGGGTAATTATAAGTCATTGTTTTTGCATTTAAATTTCTATAATCAATAACCATTCTACTTTTTCCTCTTTTTTGTTCATTATGTTTATTTACTATAAATGCTGGACTATTATGTTTACTATTACTTTTTTGTATATATTGTTTTTCTAATAATTCTTCTATATGCATTTTAAATTCTTTTAAATCATCAAAGTTATATGTTAATGGTTTCTGGGTTATTATGTTATTTTTATCTATTAATTCAATTTTTATAATGGTTTTATGTTTTTCCCATCCTTTTAATGGATCTTCACTATATAACTGTCCTAATTTTTTCTTAATTATTTCTATCTTATTTATTGAAAATATAGTTATCTCCTTTTTATTTATTGAAAATACGACTAGTTCTATTGTATCTTCAGTATTTTTTATATTTTCTAATTTTTGTGTAATTTGAAGACTTGATATAATAGCAGTAGTTAAATTTTGCACGTAAAATTTTGCACATAAATATTTAATGAAAGAAAAACATGCATAAATGGTCTTATTAGAGGGCAGACTAACCCATATATCCTTTTTTAAGGTGGACAAACCCATAATATCCTATTTTAGGATGGACGAACCCATATGTCCTATTTTAGGGCGGACAAATCCAATATGCATTGCAAACTTACAAATACTAATGCAGTTTAGAGAGCCTGGTGCATTTTTCTAGTGAAAACTCTATGTAGTGCCTTTGCAGTAGAGAAAATTTAAGTGCAGTGCTTTTGCGATACAAATGGTATCATTTGTAGGGGGTGCGAATTAGGTGCGATAATTTAACTAGATAATAAATACGTAGGTATTTATTTTTATAATGAATATTATTGATTGGAATAATTTTCATTTTTATCTTCGTGACTTAAGATGTTTTATTAATTCATATTCTAGATTAGATATTATCGTAAGTAAATTATCTAGTGTTTTAGGATCCTCGTTAGTAATATGTAACCTTTTGTATTCTAGGTATGAACTATATAGTTGGGTTTCTATTTCTTTTAATGATTTATTCTTTTCGTAATTCATTAATTTGTGTAGTTTATTATTTTATCCTGTAGTAATTGTAGAGTTACAGATTTCTGTATAATAATTTACCCTAATTGTACTGTAATGTATATCTAATTCGAGATTTTCAATGTTATTTATTATCTTGTGTTGTTCTTCTCGTAGTGAGTTTTTTAAATTATATAAACTATTACATGTACTTTTTCCTAATTTTTCCAAGGTTTCTTCTACCATATTAGTTTTTCTTTTAGATTCTCCATTATTTTTCTAATTCGATTTCTATAATTAATTTCGTCATTTATATTATTTTGATTTTCTCTAGTTTTTCTTATATATTCTAACATCTTTTAATCTGAATAATATCCATCTGGGTAATTATCCAGGTATAATTGTGCTATCCAATTTATAGTTTCAATTTCATAGTCAAATTCTTTTTCTAATATTATTCTCTTAATATCTATAATTTCTATATCTCTAAGTATATATAAGATTAAGACTTTAAGATTATCTATCATTTAAAATTGACTAAATATTTTATTATAATATTTTGTAGTTGTTTGTTTTAATCTTATTAACTCTTTTATATTTTTACTAAGAAATTTTATATATTTTATATCTTTAGTTTCCATGTATTTGTCTAAATTTACTTTCATCTATTTTTCTATTAACTGTATGTTTCTCATATTTTTTTTTTAAATTCTAGATATATGTAATTTATCACGGTAAGTATTTGTAAGAGTAGTTAGGTAGGTATGGTATGTAATTTATTCTAGTCATATAATATTTACCAAATGCTTTTTCTAATATGATTTTTCTTATATCTACTACTTTTATATCCTTAAGTGCATACAAAATGAGTATTTTAAATTTATCTACCATCATATCAGATAAATAATTATTCATTTTCATAAAATTGCTTTTTTCAAAATATTCCCTTCAACCATGTACATAACAAAATATAGTCATCTCAGATTACTATATACTAGATTATTCTTAAATAACATGTTCTTCGATCACTATTAGCATGGTAATCTGGATATTTTCCCCTAAACAGCGCCTCTACTCTGGTTACTCCCCACCACGGCTTCTTGCCTTATTGGTTTCACCTTTAGGATGGCATAGTTCTTAGAGATTTTTCTCCGTTTCCACTTTACTAATAAACTTCTTAACATATTATTCTTCGAATAATTCTACTATAAAGTAACTAATATGAATTTATTTTATCATACCATGATTGTTGGGAATTATGAATTTAGCTATTCATAATCATAAATAAATATACCTGTTCGGGTAGGTTTGATATTTCTGAGCGTTGTTCCTCCATAGATTTTTCCATTGAAATAAATATGTTTTTTAATAACTAAGCAAAATATTTGTAATGGGCAGGAGAGAGTTTTTGCTTCAACACATGAAGGCTTGCCCTGCAATGCCTTCAGTTTCTTTCATTTATAGAATGAAAATCTTTACAAAGTCTTTACATGAATTTACACGTTTAAAAAATTCTAAAATAGCCTTTTGAAAAGTCAAAAAGGCTAAGAGGTTAAAAAAGAAAAGTCTATACAATATAGTCTAGAAAGTCTATACAATATAGCCTTTAAAAAAGGCTAGGACGCTAAAAAGTCTAGTCTATACAATAATTCTAATAATTTTATGTAAATAATTTAATATCTTGTCTTCTTCCATTGGTATCTTTTCGTTGTCGTATCTGTTGCTTCTTATCTTATCTTTCCAGCTGGCATGCTTATCTTCTTTTATTCTAGTTGAACTTCTGGGACAATATTATCTTCTCCATTACATTTTGAACATTGATAGTCTGGATATTTATGTCCAATTAACTGGCAATATCTGGTTAATAATTCTTCCGAAATAAATTTTTCTCTAATAGCTCTGGCGATAGGTTTTTTCTCTGGATTGAGTAAAGTCAAGATCCATTGCCTGACGTCTTCCATATCTGCTTCTCGTAGTTCCTTTGAATTTGAGTATATTATTACATTACCTCTTGAATAATAGCTCCATATGGGATTTCTGTTGCGATAATTATTTGCTAATTCTTAAAGAATCGTAGATAGTCCAATAATTCTCTTATTTGCATAAAAATTTGGTATCTCAATTCTAGGTATTTCTGGTTGTTGAGTAATATCTTCTGGTATAATCATATCTCGGGTCATTCCTATTTTTACAACTTGTATAGGTGATTTAACTTCATCATACAATATCTATGCTGGTGCCGTATAAAATTTTATAAAAAATAGGTTACCTTTGGTTATTCTTTTGAAAATGTTAAATGAATCATATATCTCTGGTATACTGGATATTTCATTTCCGTCTTGGGTATATATGGTACTAAGTAATCCATATTCGTAATAGGTTTTAACTAGACCTGGTTTGGTCTTGGGCAAAGCAATTAGCTTATTGTATCCGGTTAGCTTCTGGGTTATGTAATTTGTATGTGGTTCTTAGATGTTTATAGCTATGGGGTTGGTATTTAAGAAGGTTTGTATTTTGTAAATATTTTCTATGTATGTTCGGGCTGTATAGTTATAGGTCTTTTTGTCTTGGTTTAGGCTTTCTCGGTATGTGGTAATTTGTGGGGGTATAAACATAGGATTTTTTGGTGTATTTGGAATAAATGGTTTATCAAATAGCTTGGTTAGGTTCATATTTGTATTTTTCCTAACTCCTTTGCTTGTACCTGCAGAAGTAGATTGATAAACGTTATGGGTTTTATGGAGTATCCCAACGTCTCCTTCTAGCTCTGGAATTTTAATGTCTTCCGATCGACATAGCTCTGCACACTGCTGAGTTCGCTGATTTGTAGCTGACATAAGTATTGAAATCTCGAGGAAAAAATTAGAATAATGACAAACTAAGCTCATTACAATTTTAAAGAAAGAGTGTGAACCCTATAGGAGATCGTAAAAAATAAAAATGGGAGAAAACCTTAATTGAAATACTAAGAATTCGACGGGCTGAAGATAATTTCCTAAATAGCGCTCTAGGATCATTAAAATGCATTGCGCAGAAGTGTTACAATAAGAATTTTAAAGAAATGTCATGATATAAAATATGTGAAAATGTGATAGATAATAAAGAGATACATAAGTGCGAATTTAATTTTCTTATCTAAAAATAAGGACAAAACAAAGGTGAAAATAACAAATAAATATCAAATCAAATCAAATTGCAAATAAATTCATGTAGGTCAAATAACATGTAACAAGCAAGTTTGCAGGACAAATAACGCAAATATGTTAAATAATACATCCTAATATGCAGGTGACTCCTTTATGCCGGAGGTAGGTCTAAGCGTCAAATAATTGAGATTTCGATAAATTAATTCAATATTTAATTGATGACACTACTCGAGCTTGGAGTTAGAATTTTCCAAACTCAATTTTGTCAAAATTTGTCTTGGATCAATTTATCGTTATCTCTGCACATAATATGAAGGTTGTCATAGGATTGTGAACCCTTTTGACATAAAGGCATTTTCTAAATTTGTGGGATGACACCATGGGTCAAACCACCTATGGCTTATGCATGCATGATCTAAATAAAGGGTGGCAACGCTCTATCTTAAGTTTTTCTAAGATTTGGGAGGATATGGACTTGGATTTTCTATATGAGAAAGCATGTTCTCCCATGACAGTAAAACTCCCGCTCACCCCACGTATGCGCCGACTCTCTAAAATTGGTGATTTGAAAGAATTTTGAGAAAGTACAATGTACCATCCGTGTGTACAACGTGTGTGAGTGTCAATTTTTCGAAGTGGAGGAAGTATGAACGGAATGTCAATTTATAAAGCAGTAAACAAGCAAGCAATTTATACAAAACATAGCGAATAAACATTTTATGCCATACAAACATGATAAAACAAAACAATTAGAGTGAAACAAATAACAAAATAAAGGACTTAATTATTAACCTAAGTTTATTATGGTTAAGAACCTAATCAATTGTCCCCAGTGAAGTCGCCAAGCTGTGATACCCCATTTTAACACGGGTCATATCGAAGTACGACATATTGGACAATCTTCTGATTAAATTAAAGGAAGTCGCCACCTAATTAGTTCTACGGTGAATTAGGACACCTATTATAAACTAAGTGATCTAAAGAAATAAAATAATTCATTTTAAGGTCTACGCAACTTAACATTTTAGGTAAGGATTCTAGTTATCCTAAAGGAAAGGGATTAGGCACCCTAAAGGATCCGCTAACTACGGTTAACCGGCCAAACTTAGGTTGATAAAGAGGTTAAAATTATATTAAGAAAAATATAAATAAGGTCTTAAAAAGATATAAAACATGCTAAGTATTTATAAGGAAAGATTAGAAAACTTTGGAAGGACCTCATCATAAACTCTACTTTTCAAAATTACCGAAGATAATTTTATAAGACATCTTAAAATATGATGCAATTGTTATTATCAAAAGAAAGTTATTTCCAAAAGATATAGTAATTTAGGCAAAGATCTAGATTTTTTCTTCTTTTTTATTGAAAAAGGAGTTAGAAATGTCAAGAAAAATTCATGCTTTTCTTTATAAAAATGACCCTCACTTCTCATTTTTAATCAAATTCTATAAACTAGATGCAAATAGGATGGTTAATTATTCTACGCCAGATGAAAAATTAAGAAATAATTAGAAAAATATAATCGCTTAAATCTATAAATATTTGAGAATTTACTACTTACTGCGATACGGCTAAATAAATAAATAAATAAAATATTTTTCTGTCATTTGAAATTCCAAAAAGGGCCTCGCGAAGTCGGTTTGACAAAGTTGTCGTCTTATATTTGAAATTGATGAAAAATAAGGTTTAATTACCATATCTAAAATTATTAAGGCCGGTTTCCGAGTCTAGCGACGATAAATTTACCTACCGTAAAAATTACATTTTTATTAGTCCCATATCACTACTTAGTAAGACTAATCAGAATCTAAAGGAAAGCAAATTTTTCTAATAACTAGGCCTTTAAACTGCAAGATATATTTTCATCTATCAAATTTTAATCTTAAACAATGTGAATTATATACCGAAGCCTATCGATTATGCTAAGTTTAATATCTAATAAAAATGGGGAGAGAAACAACTAAATTTGCTAATTATATATGAATGACCTTTACCAATCCGGAGGAGACATGTGGTGAGGGGGTGTTGAGTGTGTGCAAGGATGTGAAAAGTGTGGCAGGCAAGTGTTTGGTGTATGCCATGACCGTTTGGCACCTTACGTGGCACAAACATGACATCCATGTGGTGTTGAGGTGGAAGAGAGGAGAGATAGAGGTGGGCTTTGATGGACTAGGCCTGAATTTGGGCCAAGATTGCAACAATATTAAAAGAATAGGTTGATTTTAAAAGTCTTCTTTCCTATACTCTTTGGGCTTCTAAATTAATATAAATAACACTGTTAATTAAATATGTTACAAATATCCGAATAAATGAGAAAGATCATTTGAAATTAAAATATAAATATTTAAACAAAGTTGCATGATAAAACGATAATATTTATAAAGAAGGAAGTCACAAAAAAACTTATTCGCCTAAAATAAATATCCTTTTGCGAAAATTTAGGAAATGCAACGATAATTTAACATATAACCATAATATCGATGATTCTTAGTTTTAAAAATACAAATAGTTGCAGGACTTTCATAAACTCCTAATTATAGGAATATCATACATATATATATATATATATATATATATATATATATATATATATATATAATTTATTTTATTTTTGAGCTATCAAAATTATTTAGAAGAGCAAAGAGATGATTTGAAAGAAAAGCGGGACAAAATTGGGTGTCAACAATATAGAGGTTTAGGATTAATTTCAAGACTTTCGTCTTTGTGTAGAAATGTTATGCCGTCGGATTAAAATAGTCGAAACAAAAATAAAATACAAAACATAAAATTAAGAAATAGTCTCAATTTTTTTTCTAAAATCTTTTTAAAGACTCTCGAAACAAAGCAAAAATATGTATAGTTATTTAAATCAACTATTCATTGTTGTAAATTAAAATGATGGGAAAAGAAATTGTGAAATATATGTAAAAGATTCACTATTGCAAATTAAAATGGCGAAAAATGAATGGTGAAATATTTTGAGAGAAAAATTGAGGGATATTAAGGTCATTTAATAAGTTAATGCATGTGTTTAATGTCTTTGTATAACTAATACATAGAAAATAGAGTGTATTACTATTACACACTTCAATACACACTCTCCTACTTTCGTTGTCGGCCAGAGCCATAACTTCTACCCATTTGGATACATAATCTACAACATCAAAATATATTTGAACCCATAGGAACTGACGAAGGGTCCCATGAAATCAATACCTCAGAAGTCGAACAATTCAACCTCTAGCATTTTTGTCATGGGCATCTCATGGTGCTTTGAGATACCCCTCTCTAGCTTAGAGAGGCTGTTCGTAGGATGCGAAGGGGTAGGGCGACGGGGCCTGATGAGATACCTATGGATTTTTAGAAGTTTTCTGGCGAGGCTGGTTTAAGGTGGTTGACTGGATTATTTAACGGAATTTTCAAGACGTCGAAAATGCTCGAGGATTGGAGGTGGAGTACTATGATCCGCCTTTATAAGAACAAGGGTGACATTCAGAGTTGCAATAACTATAGGGGTATTAAGTTATTGAGTCACTCTATGAAGATTTGGGAGAGAGAGGTCGAGGTGAGGCTGAGACGGATAATGTCTATTTCGGAGAACCAATTTGGATTTATGCCCGGCCGCTCGACGACGGAGGCAATTCACCTGGTGCGGAGGCTGGTGGAACAGTATAGGGAAAGGAAGAAGGACCTGCACATGGTGTTTCTTGGATCGACAATCCTACTAGGCCTAACCCCCATTTTTGTCATATTTAGATATGCGAGAATCAAAGAATATAATATCTGAGTGATAATCACTCTCTGAATATAAGATAATAGTGTTTCACTAATACATATATATATATATAGATCTATGGTAGGACTACATACCTAAATGCTTAAAAGTGAGTTCACATAATTTGGTCAAATTAAGGAAAAACCTAACTATACGATCCGAATTTTAAGGTATTTATTCATTATTTTCTTAGATGGAGTTACAATCCTAAAAATCAATCTTGAACTTGGAGATTAAATAATTTTATTTACATAATAGCTATCCGAGATGATCGGATGCATTTTCGAAAGTTTCTCATTTATGAAAATTAGAAATTTTGGATGAAAGTCAACATATTGATTGACGAGGCTAGAAGTCACAATCCAAAATCTCAAGTCATTTTGGTACCTACTATAACCTGCTAGTAGATAAGTCATTATCATAGTACGGAACAACAAGTAACGGGCTAACAGGTGAAGGACAGAAGAACAAGGTAAAAACAGTAAATAAGATGACTAATAGAAAAAGAATACGAAGCATGCACACAAATAGATGGGGAAAGAACAAAATATACAAAATGAATCCCCAAGACCTAGTATAATAAGTACAAGAACCATTAAGCATAAGGAGTACTAGACAAGTGCAATATATACATAATAGTCTCCATAAGGTGCAAAATAAGACTAATTCCACAATAGAGGGAGATAGGTCACCTCCAGATGCTAAAATCTCATCCTAATCTTCGATCAACAACTCTACATGAGGGTGACATCAACAATGGTGACTCGTACTAGGATCAACATTAGGGAAAAAGATGCAGAAGTGTAGCATGAGTACCACAATATGTGGTACTCATTAGGCGTCACAGGACGATAGAGCTCTATTAAGGCAAAAGCATTATAAAGTGTGACTATACACTAAAGGTAAGATAAGAGGGGTCACAAAGAAAATGATAGGCTAAATCTAGACAATTATGAGAATCATAAGTAAATAACTCAAACAGTAATATATGAATAATATATAATTCTCCTCCTAACCTATCATAACCCGAACTAGGGTCTGACCATGACAGGTATCTCAAGTCCAACAAGGACCGGAGACCACCCCCTTTGCCTAGTTAAATGGAACACAATTCAAGTATAGAAGCAAAATTTCAAACATATCACAAGATAGCTAATTATGACTCAAAAGAAGTCTAAGAATTCAACAATCAATCCCAAGCGCACAGTAATCCACAAAGCTTCTAAACAGAACCAAATCAATTTAAGTTGGTACATACTCCCAACGATAGCCAAAACTAGACCAAAAAAAAGTATATGACATAAGAAAACCAAATAATGAAATGAAGTCTTCCTATGCAGGAAAGCTCACCACTTCAATCTGACTTATGAGCTATCCCACGATCACCTAGTCACTACGCAGGAAAAGCAAAAGTATTTTTGATTTCTGCATCGCGTGGGGATACACCATCCGAATACGGTTAATGGAATGATCCTTAGTATGTAACTCAGAGAATAGTGATATAATAACGTCATGATCAATAATTCCAAAATCAGTCCAAAATCCAAATGCACACAAGCATATGCGTATACATATAAATATATAACATGTTGGGGTAGAAAACATGGCTTAGTATCCTGGACGATGTAGATCAACCGTGATAAATAAGTACCCTTGGACTATATAGATTCAGCTCTCCCAGCTGAAAGGGCCCTAGTGCATGTAAGCCGCACGAACCGGAGGTATCAAGGAAGATCAGGGAATGCCCCAACCCTATGTCAACCTAAGATACAAATATATATCAATAATGCGAACCATACACACGGGTTATCAAGACCAAACCTCACTTTGGCGAACATGAGTTTCATAAGTTATCCAAGACCCATACCTTTACGGCTTAGCTACATAACCCATATTAGGCCTAATTTAAAACAAGTTTCACATAACCCATTCATTACCCAAGGAATTTACCATTAATGGCACACTACTGGTATCGGCATACTATATGCTTGCAAGCTCATAATTTTGACATTACAATTCCATTAATTTGGGAGAATGCCTCGACCCCTTTTTGTTCATTAAATCAAGTTGGAGGAATGCCAAGTTGTACTCCATTTTCTTCTTCTCAACTATTTTCTCAAGTTGATTAATTTTACCTTCCTTAGCATTCAATACCGACTGAAGGAAGTCTTCATGTTTGACCATCTTAATTGGGTGTTGCTTATCAAAGGAAGCTAGATAGTTCTTCACCCTATCCGTATCTTGGGTTAGAGATGGCCAAGCAAAAATATTTTGATCTCCAGGAGTAAGAAAGAACATACCAATTTCGATATCACATAAAATTTCTAAATGTTTCGCTTTCTTATACAGTGATTCTAATATTTTATCCAGTAGAACTTTTTTCTTTCTCGGATCGACAATCCTACTAGGCCTAACTCCCATTTTTTTCATATTTAGATATGCGAGAATCAAAGAATATAATATCTGAGTGATAATCACTCTTTGAATATAAGATAATAGTGTTTTGCTAATACATATATATAGATCTATGGTAGGACTACATACCTAAACGCTTAAAAGTGAGTTCACATAATTTGGTCAAATTTAGGAAAAACCTAACTATACGATCGGAATTTTAAGGTATTTATTCATTATTTTCTTAGATGTAGTTACAATTCTAAAAATCAATCTTGAACTTGGAGATTAAATAAGGTTATTTCCATAATAGCTATCCGAGATGATCGGATGCATTTTGGGAAGTTTTTCATTTTTGGAAATTAGAAATTTTGGATGAAAGTCAACATATTGATTGACGAGGCTAGAAGTCACAATCCAAAACCTCAAGTCATTTTGGTACCTACTATAACCCGCTAGTAGGTAAGTCAATATCATAATCCGAAACAATAAGTAACGGGCTAACAGGTGAAGGACGGAAGAACAAGGTAAAAATAGTAAATAAAACGACTAATAGAAAAAGTATATGAAGCATGCACACAAATAGATGGGGAAAGGACAAAATATACAAAATGAATCCCCAAGACCTAGTATAATAAGTACAAGAACCATTAAGCATAAAGAGTACTAGACAAGTGCAATATATACATAATAGTCTCCATAAGGTGCAAAATAAGACTAATTCCACAATAGAGGGAGATAGGTCAACTCCAGATGCTAAAATCTCACCCTAATCTTTGATCAGCAACTCTACATGAGGGTGACGTCAACAATGGTGACTCGTACTAGGATCTGCATTAGGTAAAAAGATGCAGAAGTGTAGCATGAGTACCACAATATGTGGTACTCAGTTGGCATCACAGGACGATAGAGCTCAATTAAGGCAAAAGCATTATAAAGTGTGACTATACACTAAAGGTAAGATAAGAGGGGTCACAAAGAGAATAATAGGCTAAATCTAGACAATTATGATAATCATAAGTAAATAACTCAAACAGTAATATATGAATAATATATAATTCTCCTCCTAACCTATCATGATTTGAACTAGGGCTTGGAAATAACGGGTATCTCAAGTCCAAAAAGGATCGGAGACCACCCCTTTTGCCTAGTTAAACGGAACACAATTCAAGTATAGCAGCGGAATTTCAAACATATCACAAGATAGATAATTATGACTCAAAAGAAGTCTAAGAATTCAAAAATCAGTCCTAAGTCCACAGTAATCCACAAAGCTTCTAAATAGAACCAAATCAATTTAAGTTGGTACATGCCCCGACGATAGCCAAAACTAGACCAAAGAAAAGTATATGACATAAGGGAAACAAATAATGAAATGAAGTCTTCCTAAGCAAGGAAGCTCACCACTTCAATCTGACTCATGAGCTATCCCACGATCACTTAGTCATTGCGCAGGAAAAGCAAAAGTATTTTCGATTTCTGCATCACGTGGGGATACACCATCCGAAAACGGTTAATGGCATGAGCCCTAGCATGAAACTCAGAGAATAGTGATAGAATAATGTCATGATCAATAATTTCAAAATCAGTCCAAAATCCAAATGCACACAAGCATATGCATATACATATAAATATATAACGAGTTGGGGTAGAAAACAAGGCTTAGTATGAAAGTAAAATATTATCTTGGACGATTTAGATCAAATGTAATAAACAGGCACCCATTGACTATATGGATTCAGCTCCCCCTGCTAAAGGGCCCTAGTGCATGTTAGCCGCACGAACCGGAGGTATCAAGGAAGATCAGGGAATGCCCCAACCCTACGTCAACCTAAGATACAAATATATATCAATAGTGTGAACTATACACACAGGTTATCAAGACCAAACCTCAATTCAGCGAACATGAGTTTCATAAGTCATCCAAGACCCATACCATCATGGCTTAGCTACATAACCCCTATTAGGCCAAATTTAAAATAAGTTTCACATAACCCATTCATTACCCAAGGAATGTACCATTAATGGCACACTACTGGTATCGACATACTGTATGCTTGCAAGCTCATAATTATGACATTACAATTCTATTAATTTGGGAGAATGCCTCGACCCCATTTTGTTCATTAAATCAAGTTGGAGGAATGTGATGTGTGAGCCGATGCTAACACATTTGAAGCTTTTAACTCTGAATAATTGCGAAGTCTTAAGCAACTTTTGTTGTTTTTGATCGTTTTTGTGTGTTAATGCAGATACAAGTGATCGGAGAGGAACCAAACAAAAGAAGAATAAAACATTTGAAATCTGGTGGAAATAAGCTGAAATGTATCTGACGATCATTTTGAAGCGTCGTCATACATGTGACAGGTTGTCAAAGTCACCGTCAAGATTAGATAGAACCTGCGAAGATTAGATGAACTGTGATGATGATTCAGAAGGGCCGTCAAATATTTGACATCTCGTCAAAATCACCGTCAACCAGAGGGCAGAGTATGCTGATTTCCAGTGAAGTGTGACGCCAGTTTGCAAGCGCCGTCAAGATCTTTGACATGCCATCAGGATTACCGTCTGAAGAGTCAGAAGATAACAATTCACTGGAATCTTTTACGACATCTCGTACACGTCTTCAGGTGTCTGACGCGCCGTCAAAAGCATCATCGTCTAATCCGAAGAGAAAACTGAAACTTTAATTTTGTTTTCTTATTTAGGGTTGACTATTTAAAGACTTGTTTTAGGGTTTTTAAAGGGAATTGGTCATTATCTATCAGACATTAACTCTGAGAAGAGAGGGACGTACATTGCTCTCTTTCATCAATTATTCTTCTTGTTTCTTATCAACTATTTTTGGTTTTTCACCTTGTGATTAAATTGAAGGAACTACTTGTTGTTTTTCATCCATTCGTAAGTTTATCCTTATCGTCATAAATTCAACTTGTTATTTCGTTCATCAAATCATGAGCGGCTAATTCCATTAGTCGGGTTATGGGATCCATGGATTAGGGCTTGATATGATGCTAGGTGTTTAACGGATTCAAAGAGTAGTAGAACATCTTGAAATTCTGTTGTTTTAACTGAAATCTAGTGGTTGCAAACATTAGATTATGCCTTAGGTTTTATTTGCTTCTAACGAAGAAATAGACTAGAGGTCGTGAATTATCAACAAGGACTCGGAAGCGACCAACCTTCTATTTAATTATTGATGTCGTAACTGAATTAATCTACCTGAGATAACATCCTATTGGAAATAGATAAGTTATCTAAGTTCGAGAGAATTAGATAATAAATTATCTGGTGAGGTCGAGAGATAAGTCAGAAAGTATCATAGTTAAGGATAGTCTGCTGTTCAACGTACATCAAGAATCCCAATCATTACCTAGTATCTGTCAACTCCCAAAATCCATGGTGAAAATAACTCTGGTTTCCCATTTATCTTGATTACAAACACTGAAGTATTGAAAGTGACATTTGGCTTTCTATGAAACTTAAACCCCCATCTTTCGGAAATAGTAAACTATCAGTAAAGCATTTCGTAAACAAATCGAAGTTCACACCCTATTTCCTGTGGGATTCAACCCAACCTAGTTGAGTTTTATATTTACAACGATCGCTTACACCCATTCAAGAGTGTAATTTGAGCGTTATCAAATATGGCGCCGTTGCCGGGGAATACGATTTTAGACTAAAAGTTTGTACATGAAAATTTACTCATAGTTAAGTTTCCTTGATTTACGTTTATTTGGTGTTTTTGTTTATTATAGGTACTGTGTTGTTTATGCCAAACACAAGAATTTCCGGTGAACCACTATTACCAATCAATCCGGAACCTCAATTGATAGGAAGAATGACTGAACAATAGGAAGCAGAAAGACTATCTTCTATGGCCAGGGCTCAGGTGAATGTGCAAAATTTGGGTCAACAAGCACGTCACCAGAACCCTGATGATGAAGACTTGGGTGATGAGGAATTGCTGAATCCTCAAAATCCAAGGTGAGTTGAGAAAGTTGCTGCACCAGTGCAGTGAAACGTCAACAGAAATCGTCCAGTCCGGGGAAGATATGGGCAACAACCTATGCAATATGAGGCTGATGAAGATGATGAAGGAATGGACGGAGCTGGTGCAACGGGTGCTATCATTCCTCCACTGTTGGAACCAGGTGCAAAATTCAGCATAACAAGTACCATGATCCAACTCCTGAATCTGAAGGGGTTATTTGGAGGCTTGCCTGGTGATGATCTTAACATGCATTTGGTGAACTTCATCACCATTTGCAAATCCTTTGACAATCCGGGAGTGATCCAGAATGCGATCAAGTTGAGATCCTATAGTGAGCCCTGCAGCATTGTCAACAATAGGCTTCATCACAGAGTTGAAAGCTCTGTACAAAGTCTCCATCAAGTGCAAGAACCATGTTTTCAGAGATCTAATTCAGTACGATTCGAATCTTATCTGAACTGCGAGAATAATTTACTAAGTCGCGCCATAAGGGGTGATTCTCCAAATGGAACGGGGCCAAGCCTTTAATTAGGTTGTTCAAGCTAAGTAGGTTGGGTGACAGATCGGTCGTAGGAACCTAGGCAATGAAAAAAGGGCTCGTTACTTCAACTAGAGGAGCGATCAGTTGGTTTACTGAACGCATAAAAAGCTAAAATTGAAAAAAGATAAACGAGGTTTTAGAAGATCCAAATGTACCCAACATATCCTTAGCTAAAAGGTGTTGCTCGAAGGGAGAAAATGTTGGAAAAATCATGTAATATAAAAATAAGTATTACAAAATGTCCTTAATAATTAACAATCGATCATGATACTGCCCTAGCTTGATTATTTGTAACTCCTACGTTATCCAACATAAATAAAAGATGATGAAAGTAATTAGTTGACGACTACATACGTGTATAAGAATTTGATAAGTTTTTTTTTTCAGTGAAAAATGTAACAATTTTGAATGTATGCAAGTGCTCTCAATATTTTAAGATAAGTTTTAAAATGTTAAATTATTCAATTAATTTATTTAATGGACGGTATTTAATTTTCTTTTGTAATAGTTTTCATTTATTAGAAGGTAATTTTACTTCTTTTGTTTTTTGTTCAAAATTATTAATAAGAATAATGTTTAAGTGAAGAGTAAAATAGTCTCGTTCTGAACATAATTAAGTGAAGGGTAAAATAAGTTAAAAACATTCACAAATTTTAAAATAGTACTAAAATACACGTTTATCTCCCAACGTTTAGTGCAAAGTTTGTTTTACAATATATATGATAATTTTAAATGGCACACACATACTCATTAAAGTGTCCAATGACCACTAGTTAACATTAAAGTGTCTAATTTATAAGGTTAATCAAGTTTAAGAGGCTATATAGGCATTTGATCATTTATTTATAATTAAATATTTTTTTTAATTTGTCATCCGGTGTCCGGTACTCACGTTAGAGTGTGATTAATTCGAATTTTTTCCGGGAGGTCCTTCTATGGGGGTAAAGCGCTTCCTACCAAAGGTGACTCCATATTTAGGGCTCGAACTCGAGATCTCTGATTAAATATCGAGAAGTACTTACCACTCTATAAAACCTTTAGGGGTCGTTTGCTAGAGTGTATTGGAATGTTAATGCATACATTAGTTTAATGTGTATTAGTAGTACCTTGTTTGGTATATCTCTTTACCCTATGTATGCATTAGTTATACACTCTATTGTGTATTGAGGTGTGTATTACGAATACCTCAAAATCTATGACATTAGTAATGCAACGGATCTAATGTATGCATTAATATGCTTAAAGACTCTATTACCCCACAAAAACTTTTTCACATCCTTTCCAATATATATATTGAGGGTATTATGTAAAAAAATTTTTTTTTTTAGAAATTTTGTGATTTATGTTTTTTTTAATACCTCGAACCAAACACTGCATAAGAAAAATACAGGCATAACTAATGCAAGCATAACTAACACAAACATTACTAATACACCATATTTTACATTATTCTTATACACTCTACCAAACGATCCCTTTAGTGTTTTAAAACTAAAATCTTATTCAATCCTAACAATTTATTGAATTTGGAATATATGCATGTATGTAAATGCCGTGTATTATATAGATTATTATTTTCGTAAATCAGAACATCTTCAGTGAGTAATAGATTACCTTCCAAAAATAGTGAATCAAGATTGGCTATTTATCTTTTTTCAAGTCCTTGAGAAATGTCCAAATTATAATTTTCATAGAGACACTTAATTTGCAGGAAATCAGATTTAACTACTGATATTATAGCAAGTCTTCAAATTAAATTTTTTAATAGAGATAGATACTTATCATTTTTTAGGAAATCAGATTTAACTATTGGTATATTATGTCAAGTCTTTACAGAAAGGTCCAAATTAAAATTTTAATAAAGACACTTAATTTGCAGGAAATCATATTTAACTACTGATATTATATCAAGTCTTCAAAGAAATATCCAAATTAAAATTTTTAATAGAAATAGATACTTATCATTTTTTAGAAAATCAGATTTAACTATTGGTATATTATATCAAGTCTTTACAGAAAGGTCCAAATTAAAATTTGATTAAGATACTTATAATTAGCCTAACTTGTATATAAACATGAAGAGTGTGCCCAAAAAACTCATAAATCATATACACTACATTGTTTTTAATTGGTGATAGAACAGTGGCAATGTCTGCAAAAACTTTTTTGATCTTTCTTGTTCTTGCTGGCATGCATTAGGTATCTTTTTTTCTACAATAAATTATTATAGTCAAATTGTATGGGGTTCAAATATACAATTTGTTGTAATTTTAGTAAAATTTTACACATAAATTTATACTATCAGTTAAAAATATTAGGTTCAAATGAATGCAGTGTTAAAACACTGTATCCATCCTTAGTAATTATTATTACTAATATTTTATTTATATTAAAGAAAGTAAAATTAACTCTTACAAATCTCTGAGCATTATAGTTATTTTTTTTGGTAAAGAAGGAGCATTAAATTAAATTGCACAGTTTGTTACAAGCATAGCCCACTAAACAGTCGGGCTCAAAAACATCTGCATCAAAATCCTAATAGTTAATACATAGTTTAATATTTTTGCTAAATTGAGTTCCTAAAATGTCTGCCCAGACATGCTCTAGTGCATACATAGGCGGAACTGTCAAAATATGGGTGTTGCAAAAAAATTTCATCCTTGCTCCTTTCTTTGATTGAGAGTCTGTCACTTGGTTCTGCTCCCTAAAACAGTGTTTCACCAGTGGAAGTCCCACCCTTCTCAGCACAGACCTACAAACATCAATGATTGGGTTATAGAGAAGATTTTCATGTTTAAGCATGTGAATTGTCTTTTTGGAATCAATATTAATTTCAAGAGGATAGAGGTTGTTAGCTTCTGCTAACTTCAGGCCTTCCAGAAGAGCAATCAAATACATTTGGTTGTTGATTGCTTTGGAAATCTCTTACAGAACCCCAGTATCTAGCCCCCCTTTTCATTTCTAATTATGCCTCTTATACCTTCAATTCCGGGGTTTCCTAGGCATGAACCATCGGTATTAAGTTTATAGGAGCCTCTTGAAGAGGTGTTTCATTTAACGGAAACAAAGATGGTTTGGGGGTCTTGAGTCTGTGGAGTGTTAGTCAGGTAAGTAAACTCCACAGCTGCAGCATATGCATTCTTAAACTTGGGTAAAGCATTGAGATTGTTAAAAACGTTCTCATTCCAACATTTTCAAACTCCCCAAAGACAGAAAGCAGTTAAGACATCAAGACTAATGTGGTTGTCAAAAAGGGTGTTACGAAACCAGGTCTTGGTCTCATCAAGCATGTCATCATCTGTGGCATTTGGGAGGTTGGGTCATGGGCATCCCATTTTTGTGAATAGGCATGTCCAGATGGCAGATGTCTGAGGGCAATCCTAGAACAAATGGAAAATGATTTCAGGAATGGTATTACACTTCCAACAGTTGGGTTGTATAGGCACTCTCGTCTTGTTGAGGGTAAAGTTACACGATAACCTATTATGATTGAGAAGCCAAAGAAAGTGTTTGATCTTGGTGGGAATTTTCATGGCCCAGATCCATTTGAATTCTTTAGAGTTGGTGTGTTTTTTATTTTCAGTGTTGATAAGTTTATAAGAGCTGCTACTGGTAAAGATGTCATTGCTAGTTAATCCCCGAATAAGGTAATCATTGGGAGTCCTAGTAGTAGGTAAGAAACTGTTTTGGATAGTGGAGAGAGGAAGCTCAAATCGGAGGGAAGAAAAGTCCCAAGTACCATTCCTCCAAATATCTGAGACTTTGATTTGGTGGAGATTTCTAGTTGCAGGTCTCTGAATAGTATTAGAGAGAGGCTTAGTGTTAGGTAACCACTTATCAGTCTAGAAATTAACTTGGTCTCCCTTGTTGATGATCCAAAGGGTGGCCTTTTTGCAAATTCTTTTTTCATTAATGATGCATTTTCAAGTTCTGGAAACCCCACTTTTATTGTTAATTTTGGAGTATTTGTTGACTAAAAGCCTTGACCAGAGAGTCTGGGGTTTTTTAATGAGCCTCCAGGCTAGAGAGGTGTGCATAGAAGTGTTCTTTAGACTAACCTTTTGGATTCCCAACCCTCCCATGTATTTGGGTTTAGTGATCACCTCCCAACTGAGCATATGCATTTTTTTTTAGCATCAATGGTGTCCCAAATGAATTTCCTTTGGATTTTGTCTATGTGATAGTTGGTTCTGTGGGAAATAGGGGTGTATTGCATAACATGGTTAGAAATGATGTTAAGAGAGGCCTTTGCAAGAGTGATTCTACGAGACTACAACTCAGCTTGCTTAAAAGGTAAATATATATATATATAAAACTGTTTTTGATAAAAATTTTGATCTTATCACTACCGAAGCGCATATAATGACAGGTTGTGTATCTGATGAACATTGTCATGATTCATGTTCCACATATTACAGTAAAGTATGCCTAGATATTACTAGCAATAATGCATGTAAAGCTTTTTGCTCAGGATGATTTGGAAGAATTTGTGATGCAAGATGTACGATAGATGACAGAGATCTTGTTTGTGAATGTTTCCTTCCAGAAGTTGAATGTCCCTAAAATTAAATAAGGGTTGCATTTAATTTGTTTTCCTTTTCTCTTTTGCTATTTTCTTGAAATATTTCATTTCCTACCTTTTAATAATTTAAATTCTTATAATGCAAACTAAAAATAATTAGTTTAATAATTTTACTATTATAAATTAAAAAAATTGTGTCGTTAATATTATAATGACTATTTCAAAATTTTACTACTAGAGCTGTGACCCCAAAAAAGGGATTATGATAGAAAATTAACTCACAGTACTTTAAGTGTCTTATTTTATTTTTAAAAATAAAAAAATCATCAAATAATCATTTTTCTCTACCGTTGTCTTTTTCCTTTATTTTGTGGTTAAAAGGAGAATCTACTTATTTAACAACTATAACGCCGAATCAATCATTAGATAAAAGAAACTAATCGAATTTTGGGCCTCCCATAAGGTGATCACTTTAGTTTTAAAAAGTAGTAGAAAAAAGAATGAATAATTTGGTCCTTATACATCTAAATTTAATGAAAATTTATGTTAAAAAAAGACAACTCAATACGCTAAGGTTTTCGCTTTACGCCGAATTCAAGAAAATGTCTGCTCATAAAAATTTATTATATGCAATCTTAACTTATAGTGCAAGAGATAATTTTCAATGCTTGACCTATAAATCACATCATATCGAAACTCACATTAATATGGGGTGTAAATCAAAGACATTTTTGACTAAATAACAGCATCACTTTGATTTTTCATTTAATTTTAAAGCCATATTTATAATTTTCTTAATAGACATATTTATAATTTTTGATTTACTGTCCAAATTAATTTTTTAAAATATTTTTTTTTTTTTTTAAGATTATAAATCTGGCTATAAAAATTTTTGGAAAGCCATATTTATAATTTTTTATTAACTGTCCAAATTAATTTGATTAACTGTCCAAATTAAGATTTTAATAGCCATATTTATAATTTTTTTCTGATATCAGAATTAACTGTTAATATGTCAAGTTTTTAAATTTATAATTAGCCTAACTTGTATATAAATATGGAGAGTGTTCATTGTAAACTCACAAATCATAGAGACTACACAAATTACTCTCTCTTTCTCTTTATTATTTTCTTTATCGGTGATAGAAAGATGGCTATATCCTCAAAAATCTTTGTGACCTATCTTGTCCTTGTTGCAATTGCATCAGGTATCCTTATCTTTTCAAGTAAAAAAATTATTATATCCAAAGACATAGAATCAATAGTTAAATTTTATTGGCTCAATCTTTAAGTTGTTATGCTAAATTTATATTCTTAAAATTTTAGGCAAAGATATACTATTTGTTGTATTTTTGATGAATTTCTACACATATATTTATATATTATTAGTCAAAAGTACTAAGTTCAAATGAATACGGCGTTACAATATCACATCTATCCATAATAGTTATACTGTTAAATTCTTTATTTATTAGTTAACTTGTGCACATCTCCAAGCATTATAGTTATATATGTACAACTCATAAATCTAAACTATTAATTAAAATGCTAGTTCATTTAATTTTGTCACTAACCATTGTGTATATAATGACAGGTTGTTTAGCGCAGGACAAATGTACATGTTCCAATTATTATAATAAAATATGCAAAGACCTATCTTTTGCTGCTAATCGTGTATGTGAAGGCTTTTGTACTGAACGATTTGAAAAAATATGTGGAGCAAGATGTGTACAAGATGATGATATTGTTTGTGAATGTATTATTTCAGGAGATATATGTGGCTAAAATTAAGAATTATAAATCTTTAATTTAATTTTTTCGAAATGATGATTAATTTCCTGTACCTTTAAATAATATCAATTATTATATAAAAAATACAACGTACTATCTTTTTCGTTTTCATGTCGTCATCCTTTTCTATTATTATTATTATTATTATTATTATTATTATTATTATTATTATTATTATTATTATTATTATTATTATTATTTAGTTTACTTTATGTTTGACTCAATTAACAAAGTTATCTTTGAGCATGATTATGCCCAACATATGAATTCTTAGAAACATAGAATCTGAAGTGAAAAATTATAACTTCGAATTGATGAACAGACTGTCTATTTGAATGACTAAATTATTTAACGTCAAATATTAGATATTTGTAAAATCTCAAAACTTGAACAATTAAAATTAGTTAGGTTGACACGATCATATCTTAATTAAAATTTTCTTATAGACGATATTTGTGGTGTATATTCTAAATTCGATATTTTAACTAGTTTTGCATATCCAGATTCCGTTAGAAGAATTATAATACTTAACTAAGGCGAACTATCAAATTATCAATCTAATATTCTTAACTTTGTACTTTCTCGCTTTCAATTTATTCTTTTTATTTTTTAATCTTTTATATATTTTAAAATTACATAAAAAATATCATAAATCATAACTATTGAGGAACAATTTAAAAGATTTTATTGACTCTCAAAATTAATGTCACATAAATTGAGAAAGAGAAAGTGACATATATTATGTGAAAATTACATTAAACATATTATAAATCATAATAATTAATAACATACAATATTTAAAAATCATACAAAATATTTGGTTGACTCTCCAAATTTCACCTCTGTCACTTTACATAGGGGTTGTTTGGTAGAGTCCATAAGAACAATGCAAAATATAGCGCATTAATAATTCTTGCATTAGTAATGCTTGTATTATTTATGCTTGTATTAGTTATGCATGCATTATTTTTTATACATTATTTGGTTTGATGTATAAGAAATAATACATCTTACATAGTTTCTATAAAAGAAATTTTTGTATACAAAAATATCCTTTTTTTATTTTGTACACTTTTTTGCAACAAAGTTCTTTTGTCATTTCAAACATAATTAGTATTGTTGAACTATTATATATGTGATACCCCATTTTAACACGGGTCAAATCGAAGTACAACATATTGGATAAACTTCTAATTAAATTAAAGAAAATCACCACCTAATTAGTTCTACGGTGAACTAGGACACCTATTATAAACTAGAGAAAATTGAAGAATAGGTGTCTTTTAAGTCTTGAATGAAGGATTGGTGACATTGACCAACAGATAGGGTCAAACATTATTAGAAAACTTGATCAAGTTAATTGTGGACTTGATTAATATTTTTAAAACTTTCTAATCTTTTCAAAAATACAAATCAACCCAACCCACACCCTCTTCAATCCAAATCAACCACTCTCTCCTCTCTCTCAACAACTTCTCTCAACTGTCTCCCAACCAGCAGTTCTGCAAAATTTCTCTCTTCAACCCCCGACGACAAATAGTTGGGCTTCGAGTTCCCCTCTTCAATTCAATCAACCTGTCTCTCATCTCTCTCGACAGCTTCTCTCAACTCTCTCCCAACCAACTGTTCTGCAAAATTCTTATTTCAATCCTCGGCGACTTCAACATCCGACTACAAATAGTGGAGATTCCAGTTCCTTTTCGACTTCAATCGACGTGACAGCCTTGCTCTCCGGCCATAACAGCTTCGAATTCTTCATCGGTCCCTTTCTTCTTTCACAGGCAAAAATTTATGGCGTTTTTAGTTTTGAAGAAAATGAGGAACTTGAGCCAACTTCTCTTATAGTATTGGTTAACAATTTCAATATTTGTTGCACTAATTTGAAATGCGGTCTGAATAAAATCCTAATTTCTGGTATATCTTCTCTTCTCTTCTCTTTTCGAAGTGAATTATGATATTTTGTTGTTTGTTGTATTTTTTTTAAGTTTGATTTTTATTGTTTGTGTTTATAAAAACAAAAGGACAATTTGATTTGATTTGTTCTGTTCTTGTTCTTGGTAAAAATGGTGAAATTGCTATTTTTTGTTTAACAAAATCGTGCTACTGTTTCCTCCGACAGATTACCCATATGGTGCAACATATTAACCATCTGATACAACAGATTCATCATATGATGCAACAGATCAACCATCTGATGCACCAGAGGAACCATCAGATTACAATTCTGATGCAACAGATTAATAATCTGATGCAACAGCTTTACCATATGTTGCAATAGATTAAGCTTCAGATAAAAAATCTGATGCAACTAATTAACCATCTGGTGCAATGGAAGAACCATCAGATTAATGATCTGATGCAACAGATGAACCTTCTATTGGATAAAATCCTACCAACTCTTCCTACAGGAAAAGTCCAAGACTTGATTTTTCCAACTGATCATTCATCTGCCACGATAGACAACCCTATATTGGAAGAAATCTAAACAATATTGATCATTGATAACTGTTCCAACAGATCACTCATGTGTTGCAACAGATGTGTGACCTGTTGCACAGACCATTCATCTTTCTCAACAGATGAGTGATATGTTTTGTATTGTCGCAACAGATTACTCAGCCGTTGCTACGGATTATTTAACTATCTAACAGATCACTCATATATTGCAACAGATAATGTCACAATAGTTGTGTGATCTGTTGAACAGACCATTCATCTATCTTAAAATATGAGTGGTATATTTTGTATTGTTGCAACAGATTACTCATCCGCTGCAATAGTTTGGTTATATGCTGCAACAGATATTGTTTTTCTTGTTTGATTTACTGTTATCCTTTTTTAACAATACATTAATGAACAATAATATATTATTTTATGTTCCTGTTAATTTTAGATAATATGGTTCCCAAAAGAATAGAAATCGAATCAATTCCAAGTAAAGGAACAAGTGAAGCAGCTAGGCTACATCCACCACTCTATGAGCTTGCTTTACAAGTGTCATCTCAATTGGGAGCAGAATATGATGAACACGGGGAGGGAGAATGTTTCAAAAGAGATGATGCAGATGCTAATAGCCCTTCCACCAAAGAACTGGTCAAAGCCTTCAGCATTGATCATTATCCTGTGAGAATGCAGTGCGATGGTGTTGTAGATTTAACAGGTGATTTCGTGGTTAAGTCAGCCATGGGAAAATCCTTCGATGCCTTCAGAAAAATACTTCGAGAACAAAAATTGAATGCTTATTTTAGGGACAACTGCTTTGGGAAATATCTTAATTTGCCGGAGGACAACAATGCTCGTTTCCAAATAAAAATGGTATATGAACTTCTCAAGCGTAGGTTTATGTACGAAAACAAAGATAAGATGGATGAGGTATGGATAAATTATTGTGGCATTCCTGTTTGTTTTGGTTGGAAGGAGTTTGCCATAGTTACTGGACTAAAATGTTATCCTCCTTCTCAAGTTATACCTATTCTAACCCAAAAAAAGCACCCCGCACACCCAAAAAAGGCAAAGGCAAGTCGTGTGATCGTGATGACCTGGTGTCAATTGTTGGTCCATGCTTCAAAAACAAAAATTTGATAGAAGCGTTGAAAGGTAAAGGACTTTCAAAGAAGCACAAACAGTCATTGTGCTTGGTTTGGTTTGTACATAATATTCTTTGGGTGAGAGACGTTAACAACAACATAAGCCTCAGTTTAATAAAGCTCTCCGAGGATCTTGAGGTGTTTAACAGCTATCCATGGGGGTATGAAATCTTCAAAATGACTGTCAAATATTTGTTGACTCCATTAGCGCCAAAGACAATCAACTTATATGGCTTCCCATGGGCTTTCATGGTAAATGTTTCTTTCTTCTATTATGATATCATTCATTTTTTTCGCTCAATAATGGTTTTGATTTATTAGCATTATTTTATAGGCTTAGGCGTTTGAAGCCATTCCTTATTTGAGACAACAAGTGAACTACCAGGAAAGAGTTTCCTGTCCAAGAATCTTGAGATGGTTGTCGGCCAAAACTCATAAAAATGCAAAATTTCTTGATCTCTTCAACCCCTGAAGGATGCAGTAAGTATAATTATAATTAATTTTTTCTTTTAATTAATGTTTTTTTAATGATGTAATCATCATTCTAATATATGTAATGATTTATGTTAGAATGTGTATCCTTCGCTAGTTCCGACCAATTGAGAGTTGAATATGCCATTTTTTCTTACTTTACGGTCTGTGCAAACTTTATCGGACCCTAGGGTCATCGACAGAATAAAAATGGAATTGTTTAGAGCAACGACCATTACAAGAAAAATAATTTTGGAGGGAGGGCTTGTTGTTATTGATGGAGCTGTTGGTGGTGGTAGTGGTGCTGCTTTTGGTACTAATGATGCTCCTCTTACAGTATTTAAAGCAAACCATTATGAGTATGATCATACTGGTTATACAGATTTTGCCTCTCCCAGTGAATGTTTTGCATGCAAATGTCAAGACTGCAGGGCGAAACATGATGTAGTGATTAATACTATTAATGCATTAACTGCTTCTGTAAAGGAATTGACATCTAAGAGGGGTCTCATTCCATCAAAGAGGATTTTATTTCCATCCGCTCCATTAGAGATTAGGGCTAAGAGGAGAAGGAGAGTGATTTCCAAGGCATTATCAGGCATCCAAAAAAGCAAAATTGCAACTCCTCTATCTGCGTGGTGCACTAAGCAACGTACAATGTCCAAAGGAGAGCAGCACAAGCTGAAGAAGGTGAATATATTATATGTCTTCCAACTGAAAAAACAAACAGACATATATTTGTTTCAACAGTTGACACATCTACTAAAAATTATCAAACAGATATATACATCTGTTGCAACAGTTGACTAACCTGTTGCACCAAATACTTTATCTGGTGCAACATATATCTCGTCTGTTTTAGCAAATCAAACAGCTCTTCGTACAACTTTTATTTGTACCAACAGACGACCTATCTGCTGCAACAGATGATTCATATGTTGCAACAGATGGTTCATCCATTGGAAATTATCACATAAGGTCTTCCACATGTAGACATTTGTCCCAACAGTTGATTCATTATTGCAACAGAAATATAATATGTTTGGGATAATTTAAAATGGAAGGAAGACCTGTTTGATTTGCTAGAAGAGATGAGTTATCCTTTTCCATTTTATTGTATCTCCGTGATTAGCATTGACCAATTCTGGCTTTCCAGGTAGATGTAGAAGAAGCTACTGCTGAATAGCATTGACAATATGCTACTCTTTTTATGGAAATACGGAGAACAGAAAGCGCAGAAATCGTACGCAAGAGACAATGAAGATCCACGACGAGCAAAGCCAAATTCCATAGCACCGGATGAAGAACAACTTGTCCATACTGAGTAGATCTTTATATCTTGAGCCTGTCAAAGCAATCCTTGGTATTATACTTAAATTGTTGTTGATGTATTTGTTGAGATCTGTACCCATAAAAATTGTTGAGAATTGTTGGTAGATCATTTATTTGTTGACTTATTTCAGCTAATTTATGAAGGCTTTGATTTATTTTATTTTGTCTACAAATTTTATTTATTCCTTAGATTTGAACTTATTAATTGAAAAGGAATACTAGATTCAAATATTGCAACAGATAATGTATCTGTTGCAACAGGCGACACATCTATTGGAAAATTCGAACAGATTTAGACATATGTTGCAACAGGCAGGTGATCTATTGGAATTTATCAAATAGGTCTTCCCACTGTTGCAACAAATGGACTTTAGATAAAAACATCAAGATAATGCAACAGATGACACATCTATTGAAAAAAAAAAGAACAGATTTAGACATATGTTGCAACAGATGGACTTTATCTGTTGCAACAGACGACACATCTATTGGAATAATCGAACTTATTTATACATATGCTGCAACATGTAGGTTATCTATTGGAATTTATCAAACATGTCTTCCCACTGTTGTAACAGATGGACTTTAGATAAAAACATCGAGATAATGCAACAGATGACCAACCTATTGCAACATATAAACTATATGTCAGAACAGGTAGGATAATTGTTACAACGGATGGAGAATCTGTTACATTATAAAAATTCAACTTTTGTTGGACATAAAAAATTGCCAATACCTTTAAAAAGGTTAAAGTGAATTAAAATAAAAAAGGCGCAACCCATCGACGGTATTCAGTTCAAACAACTAAAATAAAATAGGCATCAAGTCGACATGTTCATTTTAAAGACGTAAAATAAAATAGGCATCAAATGTGTTAGTGTCAGTCCTGGCACATTTCGCTGACTTGCCGTCACTTGGCCCCCAACGGTTATTTTTTTCCCCCCATTGTCTTATATATTCATCTTCCTCCTAAAATTTAACCCTAAATTTTCAAATCTTCTTCTTCATCGTAATCTTCTTTTATCTATCCAAATTCTTCAAATTATTACTTTCATTTTTTTCAACTGACCTTGACAATGTCGAGCGCATCTTCCACTGTTTTTTGTGATAAAGATTTTTGATATTGTAAGTGTGGTCATGAAGCTCTATTAAAGACATCTTGGACTCAACAAAATCCGGATCGTAGGTTTTTTACTTGTAAGATTTCAAAGGTAATATTATTTTTATTTAATTAATTGATTAATTATTGACTGGTAATTGTTTTGTAATTGTGTTCTCTTTTTTTTTTATAGAAATTGGGTGGATGCGATTACTTTGATTGGTATGAAGAACGACACCCTTCACAAGCAAATCATGTAATCTGGGATTTGTTGAACAAAGTCAAGACTTCTGAAGAGAAACAAAATCGAGAAAGAAGATACTACATTATTGCCATTATTGCTACTGGTTTGGTGTTGTTGGGCACATAGATATTGAAGCCTAATTGCTGAAATTTTCATGGTGGTGTGTGTATTTGCTACTAGTTTGTTGTCAACGAGCACATAGATATTCAAGCGTAACTATTGGAAAATATCAAAAAGATTTAGGCATATGTTGTAAAATTTAGGTCATCTGTGGAAATTATCAAATAGGTCTTCCCACTGTTGCAACAGATTAGACTTAGATTATTAGATTATTCACAGAAATTATCAAACAGGTCTTCCCACTGTTGCAACAGATTAGACTTAAATTATTAGATTATTAGATTATTCAAATAGGATTTCCTACTGTTGCAACAGATTGACAATCTAATCTATTGCATTATAAAAAACTTAACTTTCATCAGAAAAATATTATTGCCACTACATGTACATGTAATAAAGTGAAGGGTGACTTGAAATTAAAAATTTCTATTTCACAGGCTCTTCTATTTACACAGGCTTCAAGCGTCCAGTTAGTACCCCATAAGATCAGACCTCTTGCAGGTTTGCCACAACGTTGTTGCACAAAAAAGTCATTGGCTCAGCCATTTCTATGCCGGTAAGCAAACATTCGATGTGTGCAAGAGCGTGCGAGCCGCTCGCTTTAGTGGCATCATCTTTTGGAAGGATCATTCCCCTATTTCGACCTTCAAAATCCCATGATTTTTTCATCAACACTTCCTTTGGCAAATGATTCATCAGTTTACTCTCCCTCAACAAGATGGGCAACAACACCATCAGTGGCTTCACGAGGAGAAAAAGATCAAAATCGTCAACGAGAGGTACGTTGGAGTCATAAACATTGATCTTTCCCTCCTCGAGTAGTATCTCAATAGCCCGATAATGCATGTCGTTCACGCTAATGACTGCAAGAATCCTTTTTGTCTCGGTCCAACTCTTACCGTATGGATTTGGCCTATCCCCTCTAACTTATCTTAACGTTTCTTCTTCATCGAAGACCGACGTAGGAACTAGGAAATCAAGTCCCACACCAAGGGATGATTCCTCTCCATTGAGTTGATCGTACCTATCCTTGAGCTTCTTGCAGATGTCGAGGTCCATTATCCTATCGGCAGTGTCATAAGCTTCCCGGTACGTTAATTGCCTTTTCCTCATGAGGTAGAGAATTATGTCAACATGTTGTGAGATAAGAAGTCAATTTTTAAAGAAGTCAATTTTTAAATAGGTTATTAATTGTAAATATGCAACGGATGGTCCATCTGTTGCATAGGGTTCTCTGAATCAATAATCCAACGCAACTTATGCAACAAATGGATAATAAGTTGCAACAGAACCACAACCAGTTGCACCAGTATACCTATCTGTTGCAACAGATGTGAAATCTGTTGCGTAGCTTCTTCTTCATGGGGTAGATTAGAAAGGATAGGTTAGGAAAAGTAAACTTGCCTTATCCTCGTATGACATACAACTATCAGTCATAGTCTGGAAGTCTTGGGAGGGAAAGGGAGGCCTGGGATAATCTAGTGCGCCTGGCTTGGCATTCTTGGCCTGTCTCATATCCCTCTTCTCTTCGGCACCAAGTTCCGCATGTATTTCCACCTTCTTGACTGGCCCCTGAACTTCAACAGCTTTTGGAGAGGGAGGAATTGCAATTTCTTTTGATTTCCGAGCGGAGAGTACGTCTCTAATTACTCTTTTCTTTCTCCTAACCAACGCTGTAGGAGTGTGTGGCTCCCTCACTTTCTTGGATGATATGACACACCTCTTGGATTTGAATTTCTCGATAGCTTTAGAGATAGACTCTACTTTTTCAAAGAGTTTATCATGTTTGTCCTTGCACTCATCGCATTCACAATGAGAACTAGAGGGTGAAGAGGGGTGAGAGGGACCTGTGTAAGGGCGAAAAGGGGTGTTTTCAAACATATTTATTCTTTGATAGAAGCATCAGCATGCCTTCCACCAACACCAACAACTCCACCAGAAGAAGCACCCGGATCTGCCTTAGTAAAAGGTTGGTCATGAAGAGCCTCAACATTAGGCTGACCTTGCCTAACTGCTCTTCTTATGGCTGTTGCTCCAACCAATTCCTTCTTTATTAACTCCACCATTGGGTCTGCAATAGTATCAACATGACCAAGAGTAATATAAGAAGTCATCACCGACTCCTCCTCAGTAGGCACGATCCATGGATGCACAACCTATAAAAAAGAAAAAAAGACAGATGCATTTAAATCATATAATATAATAATTTTCACAGTTGGGCTACATTTTTTTTTTTAAAAAAGACCCATCTGTTGCATAGTTTGTAGTATATGGTTAAAATCCGTTTGAGTCTGGTTCAGAGAAACATAGCAACACATGGATAATCTGATGCAAAATATCAACCATCTGTTGCAACAGCTGCACAAGATGGGTAATCTGTTATGCAACAGATAATCTGTACGTCGCAACAGATGAACGATATGTTATCAGATTAAACATCTGTTGCATAATTTGCAGTAGATGGTTAATCTTTTAGGAGTCGGGTTCAGAGAGCCAAAGCCACAGATGGGTAATCTGATGCAAGATATACCCCGTCGCAACAGATGTCTCATCTGGTGCATTAGATATAACATCCCATGCACCAGATATAACATCTGTTCAATATCTTTCTTATCTTTGAGTAGAATTATTTTACTTGAAGAAGACACATTGCATCATCCGGAGGGTTAAAGAGATCATCCTCCTTAATATTGGTGTTTCTCTTTGCAACCAACCACCTAAACATCCTTGGATGAGAAACCTCATCCGGGTAATCCATTAACTACTTTCGGAGGGGAGGAATGGCTTCAATGCCCAAACCTAAAAAGTGCAAACAGGAAGCAAGCAAAAAAAATCATAATAACTATATTCAATATAAATTAATGGATGAGTAAAATTAGTGATTAATTTTACCATGAAAGCCCAAGGAAAGCCGTATAATGTGGTCATATTTCTCTTTCTGACTCTCCAATTCCTCTTCTTTCTCACTTTCATTTTCTTCATAACCATCTATGGACCCTTGTCCACCTCCCTCAACATTGTTTTCATATCTCTCCTCAGCTTCACTTTTCCCTGACTAAGATTGTTCAGGAAGCTCCTCCGAATCCCTCTGTACTGTAGCCTTTTTTTAGTGGTCAGACGTTGATCCACTTTCACTTTCTTTTCTTTTGGGAGACATGTTTTACCTACAGACAAAGAAAAACAAAAAATACATTACAGTTGATGTATGCATAGATTTTAAAAAATACATTACAAACACCACGAATACCGACACACCACCAACCACCACCACAAACACCACCAACCAATGCCAACAAACAAACAAACACCACGAATACTGACACCACCACAAACACCACCAACCAATGTAACCACCGGTGCCACCACGACGACCACAAACACCACCACCACCAACACCAACACCATCCAACTATACCACGACAGTCAACGGAACACTGCGATGGAAACTAGGGATTTCTCAAGTTCTTTCTACGATTTTACCATCAAAACTCAAAATTGTAAACCCATTCTCGAAGATAATACAACTAAAAGTTTTATTTTTTATCATTAACTTAAAAGCCCTTATTTTTTAGAAAAAAAATATAGTGCTCTTCTTGAACTCTGTTGCCTATGAAGACAAAGAAAACGATTGATACAAGCAAGAATGATGTCGAAAATAACACATATATGGTCAGAAATGAGAAGAAAAACGATCTGTTGTGGAGGGTTGAGCAAATTTATTGAGTAGTTTTTGTCTGTACTGTATTGTTGAGTGAGAATGAGAGAAAAAGAGCCAAACCTCGAGATTTGAAATGATGAAACGTTTTGTATGGGTTGATTTGTATTTTGGAAAAGAATGACAAGTAGTTTTGAAAATGTTAATTTGGTACGAAATGATCTTAATTATTTTTAAAATCATAAAATATATGCGTGATTTTTAAAATCATATAAAAAAATTGAAGTTGTAGTTGACCGAGTACTCTAGAAGGTGACCCTATGGAAACTCACCCCTGGTCCTAGATTAATCAATTTAGGAGTCTAACATATGAACTCACTTGAAATTGTAAAAAACAAATGTTCAACAAGTTGCGTCATATTTCTCATCTATTGTAAATTATCAATCAGATTAGGTAACAACAGATTACGAATATGATGTAAATTATCAAACAGATTAAGTCATCTATTGCGACAGATTACCAATCTGTTGTAACTTATCAAATAGATTGTCATATGTCGCAACAGATTACTCATATGTTGTAAATTATCAAATAGGTGCTGCCATCTGTTGTGCCTGACCCTATGAGAACTCACCCCTAGTCCTAGATTAATTGATAGTTTACCCTATGAGAACTCACCCCTAGTCCCAGATTATTCAATCAAGGTATTAGTACCCTAGTCCTAGATTAATCAATTAAGGTATTAGTCTAACATATGAGGTAGTAAGAATCGGTTCGGCTCAGAGTGATCGATCGCCAACTCTGGTCGGGAGGAACGCAGTACCGTTTCATCATGCAATTGACAAAAGACTCAATTGAAGTTGTAGTTGACCCTATGAGAACTCACATTCAATTAAGGTATTAGTCTAATATATGAACCCAATTAAATTATATATAAACAAATGCTCAACCTGTTGCAACAGATGTCTTTTCTGTTGGATCAAATCAAATAAATTATTTAATCTGTTGCAACATATTACACATCTGTTGTAAACTATCAAACAGATTAAGTCATCTGTTGTAACAGATTAACCATCTGTTGTAAATTATCAAATGGATTGAGTCATATATTGCAATAGATTACCCATCTGTTGTAAATTATCAAATAGGAGCTGTAATCTATTGTAGTTGACATTATGAGAACTCACCCCTAGTCCTAGATTAATCAATTAAGGTATTAGTTATACATATGAGGTAGTAAGAATCGGTTTGGCTCAGAGTGATCGATCGACGACTCTTGTCGGGAGGAACGTAGTCCCGTCTCATCATGCATTTGCCAAAAGACTCAATTGAAGTTGTAGTTGACCCTATGAGAACTCACTCCTAGTCCCAGATTATTCAATTAAGGTATTAGTTGAACATATGAGGTAGTAAGAATTGGTTCGTCTCAGAGTGATCGATCGATGACTCTTGTCGGGAGGAATGTAGTACCGTCTCATCATGCAATTGCCAAAAAACTCAATTGAAGTTGCAGTTGACCCTTTGTGCTTATTCATCCATCCCTAATTCCACCTAGATCAATGTAGGTACTATTATTAATCTTAACATTAAGTTAATGAGAACACATTTCAACTCAGAGTGATTGATCGACGACTCGGGTCGGGATGAACGCAATACTAACACCATGCAAATGCAACGACTCAATTGGATTTGTAATTGACCCTGTGAGCTCATTCATTCATCCCTCATTCCACCTAGATCGATGTAGGTACTATTATTAATCTTAACATTAAGTTAAGGAGGAGCTCATTCTTTCATCCCTAGTTCATCCTAAATCAATTACAATGAAATCCCTTGCAATAAACAACTGAGCTGTTGGAGAATTTCAAATAGATAACAATATCTATTGCAACAGATGACATTTCTTATTTAATTATCAAATAGACATTTGCATCAGTTATGACGGATGACTGAGGTGTTGAAAATTTTCAAAAAGATATTGATATCTGTTATAACAGATGACATTTCTGATTTAGTTATCAAATGACATTTCCATCTGTTGTCACAGACGACTGAGTTGTTGGGATTTCTCAAACAGATATCTAAATCTGTTGCAACAGACGACATATCTGTTTGAAAATCTTTTTGTTTTCTTTTAATTTTAAAGCAAGCTACTGTCCGAGTAGATAAAGTAGTAGTACTACTAAAGGCGGTAAAAAATGTTTCTTGAATAACTCAAAAATTTCATTGAGTAGTCTTGTTCTGTCTTTTCAATGTCACCCGTTTTCTTCCTCGTGCCCCTCAAATTATTAGTGAATATTAATTAATGAATATTGAAACCCCTAATACTTCTTCCTTTTCATATTGACTTGGCACTCCCATCAAGAAAATATTAATTAGGGGTTTATTTTACTACCAAATTAGCCTTATTAATTATGCTTTGTAAATATAAATTTGAATAAATACACTTTGTTTAGTCATTTAATATTAAGGGTAGTACATCTAGAAATTAAAATTATCTCATCTCTCCCCTCCTCTCCTTCAGCCCTAAATCTCTCATTTTTTTCTTTCTATCCTCTTTAGGGTTATCACAACCTTTTTTTCTCTCCTCTTTCTCAAAAATTTTCGTTCGGATCTAAACCAATCGATATCCATACCTTATATTCCTCGACTGAAATTGTTGTTTTGACCCCCTTTTGACATTGTATGATATGATTCACTATTGCTCTTTCATTCTCATCTTCTTCTTGCAACTTTATTTACATCCTTTTGTTTATTTAATTACCATTTTCCCATATCATATTTATTTAAAAAATATGAAGGAACTTTTAATTGTTGAATAAACATACCGAGAAATTTTATTATAAGATGCAAAAAAAAAGTCATCTATTGCGAGAAGTTTTAAAGCCTTGTTGGCAGTATCATTTTTTTTTATGTATTTTGTTTGTTTCTTTGTTGTTGATGTTGTTATTGATGTTATTGGTGGGGCTGACATTGTTGGAACTTGTGGTGTGGTGTTGTTGGTGGGTTTGGCATTGTTGGAACTTGTGGTGTGGTGTGGTTTAGATGGTGGGTGCTTCTTAGGTTAAAAATAGTGGAGTCCGAATAATCAACACAAGGAGTAAGGGAGAAAAAAATAAAAAGTTTAAAGTGAATAAGAAGAGAAGAGTTGGTTACCAAATTTTAAAAAATATGTGCTGAGTGGGAATCGAACTTAAGACTAAAAGAAATAAATAGCCTTAAGCACCCATAAACAACAACTAGGCTAATCAAACAACTCTTACTATGGGTGCTCACTGATTAGATTATATACGTGTTTTTCTTTATTTCCACATACATATATAAAGTTCGATACGAGTTCAGTCTGTGCTCGCGCACCCGGAGGAATCTATGTGGGTCCTTCCCTTGTTGTTGATGGTGTTGGAACATAGGATGTATGCTTCTTTGTAGTTGATGGTGTTGTTGGAACAAATGTTGTTGTTTTCTTTGTTGTTGATGTTTTTTATTTGTTGTTTGTGGTTTATGCTGTTGTTGATGTTGCAACAGATGGAGCAATTGATGGAACAAATCAAACCACCAGCAAGGCTGCTATGTATTCCAACAGACTCCATATTTGTTGCATCAGACTCCATATCTGATGCAACAGACTCCACATCTGACATAAACTATCCGGGATTTATGTGTTGTGTGTGGTGTTACTTAAACAAAACTGATGACTTTATTAATATGTAAATTAAAAAAAATGGATCTAAATACAACATTTTATCTTTTTGTTGTATTTTCGAAAGAAACAGATTGGTAATCTGTTGCAAAATATATTCCACCTGTCAGATAACTTACAACATATGGACAATCTATTGCAACAGATGTATATATTAGTTTGTTTTTCCATCAGATGTGGCGTCTGTTGCAACTTGCTAATCATCTGTTTATTCAATTTCATCGAGAGCAATAGATTTTTCTAAACACTTCTTGGCCAAACTCAATTTTTGCTCTTGGACTGCTTTTTTTTTTTCTTTGCATCCTTCAAGCTGGCCTCCAAATTCAATTTTTGCCCTCAATCCAATAGCAAAAATTTAGTTTGGTTGAAGGATGCAAAGAAAAAAAGAGAAGCAATCCAAGAGCAAAAATTGAATTTGGCCAAGAAGTGTTTAGAAAAATCGATTGCTCTCGATGAAATTGAATAAACAGATGACTAGCAAGTTGCAACAGATGCCACAGCTAAAGGAAAAGCAAACTGATATATCTATCTGTTGCAACAGATTGTCCATATGTTGTAAGTTATCTGACAGGTGGAATATATTTTGCAACAGATTACCAATCTTTATCTTTCGGAAATACAACAAAAAGATAAAATGTTGTATTTAGATCCGTTTTTTTCTAATTTACTTATTAATAAAGTCACCAGTATTATTTAAGTAACACACACAACACATAAATCCCGTATAGTTTCAACTATATTGCATTAAATCCCGGATAGTTTGCTAATTACATTTTATCCCGAAATTTTGAATTGTGATACATATGTTAAGCAGTGATACATATAGCATATGTATCACTAGTAAATATGAATCCGGGATTTTATGTAATTTTTTAAAACATTAAGGGATATTGTGTAATATGGTGTCTTAAATATGGGATTTGTGTAATTTTTCCTTTTAAGGGATATGAACAGTCGTGGCTTTTTGTTTACTAAGTCCAGTCCCTTCCAATTCTCAATCATTTTATAAATAGGTCCCTCCGGCCTCCTCACTCACTCTCGTTCATTCTACTATACTTACAATACTAATATGTCAGATCCAGATTCGTACAAGAAGGTTCATATCGAGTCCTTGAAGGAATTTCAAAGATAGTTTGATGAACTCCAGAGGGATTTGGCCGACTTCCGAGCAAGGCTGAGGAGGGCTCTGCTGCTGCCGGATGAAAATTATCAGGTTAACAATAATAATAGTAGTAGTAGTAGTAATAATAATAATAATAATAATAATAATAATAATAATAATAATAATAATAATAATAATAATAATTAGGTTATGTTTTTTCTTTCTTTTAGCGTATGTATTTCCCTTTTTTATATCCGATCTACCTATAAGGGATTCAAAAAAATCCATGTAGATGTTTGGTTTGGTTTGATTTGGTCGATTTTGAATTTTTAATTATTATTCAATATTTAATTATCATTCTATTTATTCCCTATTCAAAACATGTCGGTGGTTGGAGTTAGGGATGCGGTCATGATGAGAAATTCTCCTAAAAATGGTTCATTAATAAATAATAAGGAACTAAATGATATTATAATCGTAAAAGAAAGATTATTTAATTTTAAAAAAGTCACAACATTGGATTAATTTAATTAAGATATATATATGATGATATGATTTTTAAGCAAAAAGTTAATGAATAGGCGTGACTGTGACTTTTGTCTAAACACATTCAACAAACAAACAAAAACAAAAAACGCTTCTGATGCTCAAATTCCTCATTTGTTGCAACTTATGAATCAGTTAGAAGAAATAAAAAAAACTCCTTAAACAGATGATCGATTTATAGCAACAGATGGTATATCTGTTGAAACAGATGGGTTATCTGATACAACAGATATACAATCTGTTGCCATAACTCAATTAATAAAAATGGTTATTAAAGAAACGGAAATATTAAGTCACCACCAGTTTGATTTAATTAAGTCATTTCTTTTCACAGAAAAGAATAAGGAAATAAATGATAAACACAATTTAAACCGTAAGAAACTCACCAGAAATGTTCTTGTTTTTAAATCTTCTTTATTAATTTATATAATTAGAAAGTCAGAAAATTTGGATGTCATGAAGATAATTTTTTTTTAAAAAAAGATATATATTATATGTTGTAACAGATATATTATCTGATGCAACAGTTGAACTATTTGTTGCAACGGATGATATATCTATTGTAATAGATGATTAATCTGATGCAACAGATATATAATTTGTTGTGCAACTCAGTGTAAAAAATAAATGGTTGCTGGAAAGAACTAATTATTTTAATAATGATAAAGCTAAGCTTCAAGCTGAAAAGTCATGACCTATCATAATATTGATTAGTTTAATTAAGTCATAACTTTTTACAGTAATCAAGAATGTCATTAATAAATGGAGGTGAACAGTTGTTCCTTTAAAACTGCATTATTAATTTATATAATTAAAAAGTCAGAAAATTTGGATGTCATGAAGATAATATATATTTTTTAAAAATATATATATTATATGTTGCAGCAGATATATTATCTGATGCAACAGGTTATCTATTTGTTGCAAATCATGATATATCTGTTGTAACTGATGATTTATCTGATGCAACAGATATATTATCTGTTGTCCAAAACGGTTCCTGGAAAGAACTAATTATTAATAATAATAAAGCTGAAAAGTCATGACTTATCATAATATTGATTAATTTAATTAAGTCATAACTTTTTACAGTAATCAAGAATGTCATTAATAAATGGAGGTGAACAGTTGCGATTTTTTGCCTAACTCATTCAAGTTCAATCCTCTACAAATAGGTCCTTCCTTACTCAATCGTTTGTTCTACTACACACTATTTATTCCTCGCTCTTGTTACACCTTCAACTACTTTCTCTTCAAGGACTTGATAACTTTTTCCTGTCTCTGGTAAGTTTTTTTCTTGATTTTTGTGTAAATATACGTTGCATTACATTACATTACATTCGAATTCTTTCTTTTCTTTAATTTTGTGTTTACGTGTGTGTTTTGTCAACTTATGCGTTTTTTAGATATGGCTGATCCTGTGTGGGATGTAGCTATTTTACGAGACGCCATGAGGAAACTACAGAAGGAGGTTCATGACCTGCATTGGGAGTTGGCCTTCGTCAAAGTAAGGATGCTGCGGGAGATTCGCAGGCTACGGAGGGCGCTGCTGCTTCCCTTTGAAGATTGGTTGACTGGCCATACAAATAATAATGATGTTAATAATGATGATAATAATAATTAAGCTTTTTTTCTGTTATCTATGTATTTTTTTTGTTTGTTTTATAAAAAATTATGTTTGATGCACTTGATTTTTTATTTCTTATTTAATTTTCGTGCTGTCTATTTCTATTTCTTAATGAATGACATGCCTACAATTAAGGAATAATTTGATTCTAGTATCAATAGCAAGAACATATGAGTTATCTGTTAGGTTTTGTGTGTGACAGGAGCTGTATTTTGTTGTTTGAAATATATTAGTAATCTGATGAAACAAATTACTAATCTGGTGCAACAGAATACCCATCTATTCGATTCATAATCATATTACGGGCACCTAGAACCCTTAAACATGAATCCAACATGAGTCTACTGTTACAATAGAACATTTATCTGTTGCCGCAGATAATGGATCTGTTTAAATTGATTACTCTTGTATTGCATTCATGTTCACGTGCAAACTATTGTTGAAAAAATAATACACTAGCAGTTACCCAGATTCAACTAAAAATCATAATCTGACTTACCAAAGTATCCTCTCAAGTAAATTCCAAAGTTAAAAGTGATTTACGAAAAAAAAAATTTGACATAAGAATTCAGTCAAAGAGCAGCAGTTGGGGTAACAACAACAACAACAACAACAATGGTCAACAAGAAGAATATGAAGTTGATAATGAAGTATAAGATGATGATAATAAATCAGAAGACGATGAATAAAGCAGCAGCAACAATGAACAATAAATATCGCAAAGAGAGAAAATAACAACGGATGAGGAGAGATAAAAAGATGTCTTTTTTCCCTTCGTTCCCCGTTATATATTAACTAACATTTAAATCAAAGTGTAAATTTAAAAACTTGTGGGTTATTTTGAAATTTTCCAAACTTTCTTAAACCATAATGAAGTAATTGTCACCTCTACTCAATTATTAAGACTTGTGTCACCTACACCTCATTTTAAAACTCTTTTGTCACCTGTGGCCCAAACCCCCTATAAACTAAGTGATCTAAAGAAATAAAAGACTACATTTTAAGATCTACAAAATTTAACATTCTAGGTAAGGATTCTAGTTATTCTAAAGGGAAGGGATTAGGCACCCTAAAGGATCCGCTAACTACAATTAACTGGTCAAACTTAGGTTGATAAAGAGATTAAAATTATATTAAGAAATATATAAGTAAGGTCTTAAAAAGATATAAAACATGCTAAGTATTTATAAGGAAAGGTTAGAAAACTTTGGAAGGACCTCGTCATAAACTCTACTTTTCAAAATTACCGAAGATAATTTTATTAGACATCTTAAAAAATGATGCAATTGTTATTATCAAAAGAAAGTTATTTCCAAAAGATATAGTAATTTAGGCAAAGATCTAGATTTTTTCTTCCTTTTTATTGAAAAAGGGGTTAGAAATGTCAAGAAAAATTCACGCTTTTCTTTTATAAAAATGACCCTCACTTCTCATTTTTAATCAAATTCTATAAACTAAATGCAAATAGGATGGTTAATTATTCTACGACGGCCAGATGAATTATTAAGAAATAATTAGAAAAATATAATTGCTTAAATCTATAAACATTTGAGAATTTACTACTTACTACGATACGACTAAATAAATAAATAAATAAAATATTTTTCTGTCATTTGAAATTCCAAAAAGGGCCTCGCGAAGGCAGTTTGACAAAGTTGTCATCTTATATTTGAAATTGATGAAAAGTAAGGTTGAATTACCATATCTAAAATTATTAAGGCTGGCTTCCGAGTCTAGCGACGATAAATTTGCCTACCGTAAAAATTACATTTTTATCAATCCCATATTACTACGTAGTAAGACTAATCGGAATCTAAAGGAAAGCAATTTTTTCTAATAACTAGGCCATTAAACTGTAAGATATATTTTCGTCTATCAAATTTTAATCTTAAACAATGTGAATTATATACCGAAGCCTATCGATTATGCTAAGTTTAATATCTAAAAAAAATGAGGAGAGAAACAACTAAATTTGCTAATTATATATGAATGACCTTTACCAATCCGGAGGAGACATGTGGCGAGGGGGTGTTGAGTGTGTGCAAGGATGTGAAAAAGTGTGGCAGGTCAGTGTTTGGTGTATGCCATGACCGTTTGGCACTTTACGTGGCGCAAACATGACATCCATGAGGTGCTGAGGTGGAAGAGAGGAGAGATAGAGGTGGGCTTTGATGGATCAGGCCTGAATTTGGGCCAAGACCGCAACAGTATTAAAAGAATGGGCTGATTTTAAAAGTCTTCTTTCCTATACTCTTTGGGCTTCTAAATTAATATAAATAACACTGTTAATCAAATATGTTACAAATGTCCGAATAAATGAGAAAGATGATTTGAAATTAAAATATAAATATTTAAACAAAGTTGCATGATAAAACGATAATATTTATAAAGAAGGAAGTCACAAAAAAATTTATTCGACTAAAATAAATATCCTTTTGCGAAAGTTTAGGAAATGCAACGATAATTTAACATATAACCATAATAATAACAATAATATCGATGATTCTTAGTTTTAAAAATATAAATAGTTGCAGTACTTTAATAAACTCCTAATTATAGGAATATCATACATATATATATATAATTTATTTTGTTTTTGAGCTATCAAAATTATTTAGAAGCGCAAAGAGATTATTTGAAAGAAAAGCGGGACAAATTTGGATATCAACAGTTGTCCCTCTTTGATTGAAAATGATGAAAGAGTTTTCGAACAATGAAGTTGACTAGTAACCTAATTTTGTCCCAGTTGACACGATCTAGGAGGATACGCATGAAGAATGTTATGGATAATTGTGGCCGAACTCCGGTCACCGAGTTTGCTACATATCTTGGGTTGCATGAGAATCAGGTCATATGTAGTTCAAGAATTATGCTAAAGGGAGAAGATAGTGGGTTTTAAAACAACACTCACAAAGTCTTTAAAAATGACAATGGCGGCGCCGGCTAGGCAAAAGGTTAGGCTTGAACAAGTAAGGAAAATAAAATAAAAAATGAAGGTTTTAAGAGGATAGTGACATTGAAACTAAGGATTAAAAATAAAGAGGTATTGGATGAAAATAAAGCAAATGCATAGCTAAAGAGCGATACTTTTTTAAAAACTGTCCCAGTATCGAGTTACGATGAAACTGAGTGTCAAGATTGATAAAGAAGACAAAGAAGAGAGGCTAAAGATGAAAAACACGCGAAATTTAAGATTTTATTAATTGAAAAATAAAAGGCTGATGTAAAATTTCCTACACATCCCAAATGTGAGACGTAGGTTGAGTAAGATTCGAAAGTAGATCCTTGACCATTGTTGGTGAGCTTGACTCTCCAACAAATTGCCCCAGTTCACTGCTAAGATAAAGTTCCACGTTGTGCTATGCCTCCTCTTTCTGCATATAATTTACTTCTTGCCAAGGCTTGATAGAAAATTTAGCAAACAATGTAAAGAAAGAAAAGATTTAAATAAAATTCTTACAAAAAGACCATAAGACAAATACATCAATCGATTCTGTAGATGCGATTGGTCGAGCGTGCAATATTTTTTAGAAGTAACAACTTAAGATTCGATGATTGCAAAATTCACCGATCTAAGTAGAAATATTAGCAAAATCAATGCTTAATAAAAAATAAATGAATAATTGAACTTGATTTTTCCGAGAAATTAAAAGATAGCATGCATTGCTCATCTAGAAAATAAATAAATAATTAAGGCACTGCTAGATGTTCAATTAGATGCAAGTAAGTATAAATATTCAATTGAAAGCGAGCATGCGTAAAATTTCTTATTAGAAGGCTGACTGTCCCAATATAGCTTCATATTAGAAGGCAGGCTGTTCCAACATGTCCTGTTTTAGAACAGACAAATTCAAATTGCCAATATATCCTATTTTAGGGTGGACGACCCACTCACAATGAAAAGCAGTGCTTGATAACGGACAAATGAGTAATTAAACTTGATTTTTTAAGGGATTCAAAAGATAGCATAGAGTGCATATCTAACTAAAATAAATAAAAGATAAATGCATTGTGAAATTTTCAATCAAAGGCATGCAAACATAAATATTCAATTAAAGGCAAAAATGCATAATGTTTTATTGGAGGGCAGACTAACCCAATTATGTCATATTTTAGGGCGGACGAACCCAACATATCTTATTTTAGAGTGGATGGACCTAACGTATCCTATTTTAGGGTGGATGAACCCAAAATATCCTATTTTAGGGTGGATGGACCCAACGTGTCCTATTTTAGGATGGACGAACCCAATATATCCTATTTTAGGGTGGATGGACCCAATGTGTCCTATTTTAGGGTGGACGAACCTAACTTGTCATATTTTAGGGTGGACCAATCCAACGTGTCCTATTTTAGGGTGGACGAACCCAAAGTATACTGCAAGTTTTAAAATATCAATGCAATGCAGAGAGCTCGGTGCAATTTTCTCTAATAATTCGAGAAAATTTAAAGGATAACATGCAGTGCTTAACTAATTAATAAAAATAATAATGATAAAAGTAAATAAATGATTAAGGCATTGTGATATGTTCAAGAATAAATGTAAAATTGAAGGCAAACATGAAAAGGGTCTTATTTGAGGGCAGACTAACCCACTATGTCCTATTTTAGGGTGGACGAACCCAATATGTCCTATTTTAGGGTGGACAGACTCAAAGTGTATTGCAGTGCCTGGTGCGATTTTCTCTAATAATTTCAAGAAAATTTAAAGAATATCATGCAGTGCTTAACTAAAAAAATAATAATAATGATAAAAGTAAATAAATGGTTAAGACATTGCGATGCGCACAGATAAAGATAAAGATAGCATCCGATGCTTAAATAAATAAATACATTACGGTGCATGCAAGTAAAGACAAGAATAAAATGCATTGCTTAAATGACAAAATTAATGTATTGAGATGCGTGAAAGTAAAGGCAAAATAAAATGTGGTGGTTAAACGATAAAATAAATTCATTGTGGTGCGTGTAAATAAAGGCAGAGATAGCATACAGTGCAAAAAGAAATAAATAAAGTGTGATATGTGCAAGTAAAGGCAAGCAAGCATAAATATTTAATTAAAGAAAAACATGCATAAATGGTCTTATTAGAGGGCAGACTAACCCATATATCCTTTTTTAAGGTGGACAAACCCATAATATCCTATTTTAGGATGACGAACCCATATGTCCTATTTTAGGGCGGACAAACCCAATACACTACACTACCATATTAGTGACTATTCATAACGTGATACCCATGATTTAGGATTTTCCTTTTTGGCGAACTTAGCTGCGAAAAGAGTTCCTGCACTCGAAGGAATTGTAAGTTTTGAAATTTAAATTGCATTAATTTTGCATTATATTTGCATTGCCTTTCGTGCTTTGCTAGCATGTGTTATCCTTCAAGAATAATTGAAAATCAGCATCTGCATACTCAAAAAAAGCTTGTTAGTATAAAAGAAAATGATTGTCTTGCATTGAACCATAACAATTTTGGCTCTGAATTTGCATTTTCGTAGTTATGGCCTTGACACGATTTGATGATGTAAATATGGCTACTGACCTCAAATATCCACTCTTCGAAAATGACGATAGGCTATCTATAAAGATGTCCCAGTTTTGGATAGGGGGAAATAAAATTTTGTAATATTATGACCAAACCCAGAATAGGCGCCTACGTATCCCGCTGCTAAAAGGAATCAAGTCAAAGATAGTTCATGATAGTGTCTGAAAAGGATTGCAAAATAGTAGTTGATTATATAGAAGGAAAAGGAGAGTGGCACTAAGTTTCAAAATAGTAGCTACTCATAAAGAGAGAAAAGGGAGGAGAATATTCTCAGATTACAAAATAGAAGCCATTTATAAAGGAGGAAAAAGGAAAATGATACTCTAAAGTTGCAAAATGATGGTCTTATCAGTCTTCTAGACTTGTTTCCCTCTTTCTCTTCATATGCCTTGATGCCAATTTTGATGGATCACCCTTAACAAAAAATATGTCCTTGTTTATGACATTATCAAAACCGATTGGAGGCTTTTGCTGCAACTTTACCTTGCCATTCTCAATAAGACTTTGAATCTTAAATCTTAGTGCTAGACAATCTTCAGCGTCATTTCCTTGAATGTTTGAATGATAGGCACAACTTTTGGATAAATCAAAGTTTGGAGATGGATACTTATGCATGAATACCTTTTTGGGTTGCAGAAGTCCCTTAGTTTTCAACCTCTCAAATATATCGGCCAGTGGCTCATTCAAAGTAGTGAAAGAGAAAGATTTCATCTTCTTCTGTGGTTGTGAGGTAGATTGTGTTTGATAAAGTTGTTGCTGGGAGCTATTCTGGAAATTTTGCTGACAAAGAGACTGGAGGTACGCATTGTGAAGGTCAGAAGAAGCATGAGATTGTGAAAATTGGTGACTTTGAAGGCATTGCGGTTGATGCAAAAAAGCTGAGTTGTTTACATTTTGTGAATTTCCCGGCGTCTTTGATTGGATGACTTGTATTGCTTCTACAAGTTTTCCTTCTTGAATATCATTTTCTATCTATTTGACAATTTGAATCAAGTCGAAGAAGCTATATGCACAAGTTCCAATCAACTTATCATAATATAGGCCTTCTTGAATTTGAATGAACGCTGAGATCAATTCATCCTCAGGAAGTGGAGGATGTATTTTTGAAGATTTTAATCTCCATTGTATGGTGTATTCTTGAAAGGATTCATGCGACAAATTCTTCACTTTGAGCAAGTCGGTCATGTGCAGATCGCCTCCAATGTTAAACTCGTATTGCGTTACAAAGTCACGAGCCATATCTTCCCATGTGCGCCATTTGCTAAAGTCTTGCTTGGTATACCAAGTTAGCGCTAATCTTGATAAACTTTGAATAAATAGTCTCATTCGTATGGCTTCATTATGTCCAATTTCAATTAACCTACTGCAGTAGTCCTTTAAATGAGCAATAGGGTCTCTTTCCCCGCTGAAAGTATTAAATTTTGGTAGCTTATACCCTGGCGGAAACGCAATATTTGGGTGTACACACAAGTCTTCATACTTTAGACTCTAGTAGTTTCTTAAGCGCAACTCTTCATCAAGTAATTTTCTCAGATTGTAGAGCTCTTTGCCCAGATCTTCATGGTGGATTAACTTAATATCCTTTCCACTTTTTGCATTTTGACAAACTGATAGCTGCTCGTGCTTATTTTCCTTGAAAGGAAGCACAATTGTGGAAGAACGGATGTTTGGCATCATAGTAAGCTGGAAATTTCGAGGACTTGATGACACTTGCGAAGAGATTATGCAGGAAAGAGTTGGGAGAGGAGATATAGTTAAACAAATATTTTTGATTGAGTTGGAATTCGTGGTAGTGGTAGGAAGAAGGCTAAAAGTACTTGGCATATTGACCAAAATATTTTTTTGAACCACAATCGTTTTATTGCCATCACTTTGTGCTTGCACTAAACCCACACCGGTACTGAATGATTCAAACTTATCTGCTATTACCATACCGCCCTCAATGCAAATTCAAAGTCAAAACAATGTTCAATGCTAGGCAATCTCTAAACAAAAATGAAATTTTAAACATAAAATGAAGTGTCAATACATGCGCAATGCGTATAATAATAATAATAATAATAATAATAATAATAATAAATATAATAATAATAATAATAATAATAATAATAATAATAATAATAATAAGAAGAAGAAGAAGAACAACAACAACAACAACAACAATAAAATTGTAGAGGAAAAGGATTAATTCGTGATGAGACTAAGTAAGAGATGATCTTAGTTGAAGAACGAGTGGATTAAGAGACTTCTTAGCTAGTAGGCTCTAATGCTTGAGAAAAAAAAAGAAACGGTTTATTTGGAGTAGTAATCGGAAGAAAGGTTGACTCATGTCGAACACCAAAGCTTGACTCTAGCTTGATCCTAATACTTGCTAACCCTGACGTATCCCAATATTTGCCCCAGTCTAAAGATAATTATAACGATGATGCCTCATCTTGCGTGCCAAAATCATGTCCCCGTCCTTAAGATATTTTGATGATGATGCCTTGATTGCATGCCAAGGTTCTTCCCCAGTCATCTTCCTTCTTTTTTTTTTTGGCGGGGGGGGGGGGGGAATAAAAATATAATAAGGGGACTGAGCGTTATGTAGGCTTCCTACGTATCCTGTGTCCGACAGAAAATCAGGTCGAACGTAGTTTCAATTACATGCAAAAAAGATATTGAAATTCGATGCTAATATGACCGAGTCCCTATGTGGGCTACCTACGTATCCACTGAGGAAATCAGGTCAACCGTAGTTTGGCTTACATAAAAGAAAATTCAAAAACGTACAAAGGATTGATCATTAAGTTTACAAAAATACATAATTGTTTCAAAAAGATGCTACCCAAAAATCTGACCATCCCACTACATAAGTCCTAGATGACATATTTAAAAAAAAAGAGTCATACTGCACTTTAATCGTCATGCTCAAGGAAACCATTGTTGGAGTTCTGCCAAGTGCGATTATAAGTTCTTGCAAAAATTGCAGGAAAGGATGAATTTGGTTCTTTTCCTTTTGTATCCTTAGGAAACTCTACAGATTTCCCAACTCTTTTAGAAGTACTGCTAGAAGATCCAAATTGCTTGATAAAACCATCGACTAAGTTTCCCCAAGACGACCATTCCTGCATATCCTGCTTTGCATACCACATCAAAGTTGGGCCCGTATGTGTCCTAACAAAAAGTCTCATCTCCAGTTCATTGTCTTGCCCAATATTTGTCACCCAATCAGCATATTCCTTCAGGTGGTCTACGGGACTACCTATCCCGTCATACATCAAAATATTGTCATAATTTATCTCAAAAGGTAAAGCAAGCTCATTTGTAAAGAAAATCTGATTCGTCTCAATATTAAAACGTCTTTCACCATTTGCTCCATTTTTACTCATCTACGTCAAGTTGTTGAATGTTTACTTTGGCGAGAGTGAGTGCATGTTAGAGAAAAACTGGACATTATAATCAAAAGTAGGTGCGGAAGTGACAAAGGGTGAGTATGCTTCTGAGCCTTCAGTGAATGAATCCTTATGATCGACTATCATTTCTTTCATGCTGTCAATTTCTTGCTCCATTTGTGACACTTTCATATCAAGCTTAGAAATTTTAGCTTGATACAACTCTGGTTCTTCACAGTCGAATTCATCCTCACTAAGGTCAATTACCGTAATTTGGTCGGCCATATCGTCCTTGAATTACCTTCAGTGCTCAACTTAAGTCAACCTTTGGAAGAAAAATAAAACATTTGGTAAGCACTGAATAGTTATTAAAGGTTAATCACGAAGCATTTAGAAATGTGATTAAAAGGGACCTAACAGGTCGAGTCCTATAAAGGGTATAAGCACGAGATAATAATTAATAAGGAAATAGAGTGCATGAAGATTAAACTTTGATAAGACAAAGGATTGTGAATGACTCAAAATTCTAACTTAGTATTGTTGAAAAAAAATATCAAAGACGAAGAAAATAATAGAATTTTCTTGATTTACGCGCTAAATCTTGAGTTTAAAAAAACCGTGGAAGATCAATCCCAATAATCTCAAGATAGGAACGACACATGCTCTTTGAATGACTGAGACTTTAAAGAAGTATCAAATTTAGGGTCTTTACTCTAAAACAAGTTAAGAGAGAAAATTAAACAACTAAAGTCAAGTGTGACTTGACAGTTTTGAGTAAAAAAAAAATTGGATATCTACCAATTTAAGAAGCAACAAATGACCTGAAGGCCAAAGAAAGGACGGAATATTGGAGACCATGAGCAATAATTTTATGACGTAGATCAGTACTAAATAGATACTACAAAGTGCTAAATGTTTCGTTGTTATAAACAGAAGATTACACCAGTAAAGGAGGGACTTGGAAAAGCATGAAAAAATAAAGGATTCAAAAGTTCGAATTTAGCACGAGTTTGGCAAAATTTGATTAAGCACGAATCTGAGAAAATTTGAAATGAATGTTTTTAGCAAAAATATTTGCGAAGAATTATGTCAATGTTAACAGAGTAGAATTTTTTTTAACAAGTGGCTAACATAAGTATTGAAATCTCGAGGAAAAAACTAAGCTCATTACAATTTTGAAGAAAGAATGTGAACCCTATAGGAGATCGTAAGAAATTAAAATGGGAGAAAACCTTAATTGAAATACTAAGAATTCGACGGGCTGAAGATAATTTCCTAAATAGCGCTCTAGGATCATTAAAATGTGTTAAGCGCAGAAGTGTTACAATAAGAATTTTAAAGAAATGTCATGATATAAAATACGTGAAAATGTGATAGATAATAAAGAGATACATAAGTGCGAATTTAATTTTCTTATCAAAAAATAAGGACACAACAAAGGTGAAAATAACAAATAAATATCAAATCAAATCAAATTGCAAATAAATTCATGTAGGTCAAATAACATGTAACAAGCAAGTTTGCAGGACAAATAACGCAAATATGTTAAATAATACATCCTAATATGCAGGTGACTCCCTTATGCCGGAGGTAGGCCTAAGCGTCAAATAATTGAGATTTCGATAAATTAATTCAATATTTAATTGATGACACTACTCGAGCTTGGAGTTAGAATTTTCCAAACTCAATTTTGTCAAAATTTGCCTTGGATCAATTTATCGTTATCTCTGCACATAATATAAAGATCGTCATTGGATTGTGAACCCTTTTGACATAAAGGCATTTTCTAAATTTGTGGGATGACACCATGGGTCAAACCACCTATGGCTTATGCATGCATGACCTAAATAAAGGGTGGCAACGCTCTATCTTAATTTTTTCTAAGATTTGGAAGGATATGGACTTGGATTTTCTATATGAGAAAGCATGTTCTCCCACGATAGTAAAACTCTCGCTCACCCCACGTATGCACCGACTCTCTAAAATTGGTGATTTGAAAGAATTTTGAGAAAGTACAATGTACCATCCGTGTGTACAACGTGTGAGAGTGTCAGTTTTTCGAAGTGGAGGAAGTATGAACGGAATGTCAATTTATAAAGCAGTAAACAAGGAAGCAATTTATACAAAACATAGTGAATAAACATTTTATGCCATACAAACATGATAAAACAAAACAATTAGAGTGAAACAAATAACAAAATAAAGGACTTAATTATTAACCTAAGTTTATTATTGTTAAGAACCTAATCAATCGTCCCCAGTGAAATCTCCAAGCTGTGATACCCTATTTTAACACGGGTCATATCGAAGTACGACATATTGGACAAACTTCTGATTAAATTAAAGGAAGTCGCCACCTAATTAGTTCTACGGTGAATTAGGACACCTATTATAAACTAAGTGATCTAAAGAAATAAAATACTTCATTTTAAGGTCTACGCAACTTAACATTCTAGGTAAGGATTCTAGTTATCCTAAAGGAAAGGGATTAGGCACCCTAAAGGATCCGCTAACTACGGTTAACCGGTCAAACTTAGGTTGATAAAGAGATTAAAATTATATTAAGAAAAATATAAATAAGGTCTTAAAAAGATATAAAACATGCTAAGTATTTATAAGGAAAGATTAGAAAACTTTGGAAGGACCTCATCATAAACTCTACTTTTCAAAATTACCGAAGATAATTTTATAAGACATCTTAAAAAATGATGCAATTGTTATTATCAAAAGAAAGTTATTTCCAAAAGATATAGTAATTTAGGCAAAGATCTAGATTTTTTCTTCCTTTTTATTGAAAAAGGGGTTAGAAATGTCAAGAAAAATTCATGCTTTTCTTCTATAAAAATGACCCTCACTTCTCATTTTTAATCAAATTCTATAAACTAGATGCAAATAGGATGGTTAATTATTCTACGCCAGATGAATAATTAAGAAATAATTAGAAAAATATAATCGCTTAAATCTATAAAGATTTGAGAATTTACTACTTAGTGCGATACGGCTAAATAAATAAATAAATAAAATATTTTTCTGTCATTTGAAATTCCAAAAAGGGCCTCGCGAAGTCGGTTTGACAAAGTTGTCGTCTTATATTTGAAATTGATGAAAAGTAAGGTTGAATTGCCATATCTAAAACTATTAAGGCCGGCTTCCGAGTCTAGCAACGATAAATTTACCTACCGTAAAAATTACATTTTTTTCAATCCCATATTACTACTTAGTAAGACTAATCGGAATCTAAAGGAAAGCAAATTTTTCTAATAACTAGGCCATTAAACTGTAAGATATATTTTCATCTATCAAATTTTAATCTTAAACAATGTGAATTATATACCGAAGCCTATCGATTATGCTAAGTTTAATATCTAAAAAAAATGGGGAGAGAAACAACTAAATTTTCTAATTATATATGAATGACCTTTACCAATCCGGAGGAGACATGTGGTGAGGGGGTGTTGAGTGTGTGCAAGGATGTGAAAAAGTGTGGCAGGCAAGTGTTTGGTGTATGCCATGAACGTTTGGCACCTTACGTGGCGCAAACATGACATCCATGTGGTGCTGAGGTGGAAGAGAGGAGAGATAGAGGTGGGCTTTGAGGGATCAGGCCTGAATTTGGGCCAAGATTGCAACAATATTAAAAGAATAGGCTGATTTTAAAAGTTTTCTTTCCTATACTCTTTGGGCTTCTAAATTAATATAAATAACACAGTTAATCAAATATGTTACAAATATCCGAATAAATGAGAAAGATGATTTGAAATTAAAATATAAATATTTAAACAAAGTTGCATGATAAAACGATAATATTTATAAAGAAGGAAGTCACAAAAAAACTTATTTGCCTAAAATAAATATCCTTTTGCGAAAGTTTAGGAAATGCAACGATAATTTAACATATAACCATAATAATAACAATAATATCGATGATTCTTAGTTTTAAAAATACAAATAGTTGCAGGACTTTCATAAACTCCTAATTATAGGAATATCATACATATATATATATATATATATAATTTATTTTATTTTTGAGCTATCAAAATTATTTAGAAGCGCAAAGAGATGATTTGAAAGAAAAGCGGGACAAAATTGGGTGTCAACAATATAGAGGTTTAGGATTAATTTCAAGACTTTCGTCTGTGTGTAGAAATGTTACGCCGAGGGATTAAAATAGTCGAAATAAAAATAAAATACAAAACATAAAATTAAGAAATAGTCTCAAATTTTTTTCTAAAATCTTTTTAAAGACTCTCGAAACAAAGCAAAAATATGTATAGTTATTTAAATCAACTATTCATTGTTGTAAATTAAAATGATGGGAAAAGAAATTGTGAAATATTTTGAAAATATTCACTATTGCAAATTAAAATGGCGAAAAAATGATTGGTGATATATTTTGAGAGAAAAATTGATGGGTATTAAGGTCATTTAATAAGTTAATGCATGTGTTTAATGTCTTTGTATAACTAATAAATAGAAAATAGAGTGTATTACTATTACACACTTCAATACACACTCTCCTACCTTCGTTGTCAGCCAGAGCCACAACTTCTACCCATTTGGATACATAATCTACAACATCAAAATATATTTGAACCCATAGGAACTGACGAAGGGTCCCATGAAATCAATACCCCAGACGTAGAACAATTCAACCTCTAGCATTTTTGTCATGGGCATCTCATGGTGCTTTGAAATTGAGCCTTGCCTCCGGCTCTAGTCACATCTCTTCATAAATTTGTATACATCCCTGAACAAGGTTGGCCAATAATAGCCACTCTGTAGCACTTTCCTTGCAGTACGATCACCTTCTTGGCGAACCCCTACTGGTGAAGAATGGATAGCTTCCAAAATGTTCAACATATCAACTTCTGGGACACACCTTTTGTTGATCAATTCGTTTGCTTACTCAGTTGATGGCCTCTCAGTCCCGCAAGTCTGAGCATTTTGAAACTACTTAAAATAAAAACTAAAATAGAAAAATAAAATACCTACCTTCACTTGGGTTTCCTCTCAAGCAATACCTGATTTAGTGTCGCGACACAACCCATATCAACTATATCTCAATCGTACTTCTTAATCCTCTTCCTCCTACTCAGAGTCCATCTTCTCACTCCTATATGACCTCTTGAGTAGACTCTTAATGTCTGCATCTTTTTCAACATTTGCCTTTTCAGGGTCCTTCTTATTTTTTCAACTTTGGACTTGAGTGGTGGTTTGGGAAACTCTACGAGACAGTTTGAGGAGGTCTTTTGTGGTGTGCACTCCATCATCGCACACTCATCCACTTTCATATCTGTGATCATGCATAAATATTTATAGTGCAAAGGTGGATTGAGTGGTTTGTAGACTTTGTAGACCACCTCTTCATCATCCAGTCTCATTTTAAGAGTTCCCTCTCTCACATCAATCAGTGCGCCTCTCATCGCTTCACAAGGATTTTCCACACATATTACTGCACCAACTTTTCCATCAAACAATATCTCACTAACAGACTTATCTACTATAGTAATAATAAGTGGATACTTTCAAAATCAAACTCACTTTTCTTAATTTCGATATAAAGCTACACACCCATCACATTACGAACCAACGGTGCCTCATTACCATCAACTATGTAACGAGCCTCAACTTCTTCCTGCTTTCGTCAATTTTTAGTTCTACTGCAATTGTCGATATTACTTTATCGTAAGTTACATGTTCACTCAGAATGATTCCATCGCTCTTATACCCCTCATACTTTATATCGTTAATCCAAACGCCGCAATAACGTAATAACACTGAAATATTCATTGCAATTACCTCAAACAAAATCAAGAAATAAAAAGTTTGAATGAATTGTTTGATTTATGGAATCTGATTATGGAAAGGATTTTATTTTAAAAGGTGCAATAACAAACTAATTACCTTATATCGTGGGATGCTATTGCGTTTTTACTATAATTAGTTAAGAGAATTGCTATATTAATGCTATTTAGTCCGTTACATTCCTTAAAACATGCTAATTAATTTAATTATAACATGTATCTATAAGATATATTTAACATACGTTATATGTATCATCATAGGCTAAAAATTGGGATTTTATGAAATTTTGAAAATAGTTGGAATTTTTCGTAAATATCAGTAAACATGTCATTATATATGTAATTTTTATAAAAAATAAAAAACTTATCTGAGGCTTAACCAAACTTAGATAAAACCCCTAAATGACTAAACTATCCATCAATCTCAACTTTTCACTTTGCTTACGGAAAGAACTAATCACTGAAAATATATTTGACATTTTTATTATTTTTTCTTTGAAATTTCAAAAATATATTATCAAATAGAGTTCATGTTATTCTTACATAGTGTGCTTTATATATATATTTTTTTTGTGTTCTTTTTTATGTAATATTATAATTATTTATTGTTTTAGATTTTTCTTGATCAAATATGTCCGATTTAAGGATGAAATAAATTAAATAATTACCTAAGCAGAGTGAAAATTAATTATATAATCAATTTATTGATACACCTTCATTTTAACTATTTTAGCATCTTAAATTTAGGAAACTTAAATTTTAAAAGAAGAAAGAAAAAAATACACGTTAATTAGAATTCATGCACTAATATATTATGTTGTAATCTAGATATTAAATTTGACTAGTTAACTACTAAAGTAAAAAATCACTCAAAAATTTAAGGGTATAATTATAATTTTTTTTTTTGTAAAATTCTAAATCCAAACACAATAAATGGTATATCTAGTTTTTAATAGGGATAATACCCACGAAAATACCTGAACTTTAACCAAATTTCCAATTGAGCATATTGAACTTTGCGGGGGTCCTATTACACACCTATACTTTTTAAGTGGAATTAAATCCCCCGGACTTTTTAAAAGTGGAATTAATTGCCCCCCGCAAAGTTATACCCAGATTTGACGTCGGGAAGTGTGGTACACACGCAGTTTCTTCTCCATTTTATCACTTTTCAATATTTTTTCACCATTATAACCATATTAAAGATTCCACAACTCAAATTCCTCCTACAAATCAAATTCTAAATGATTCCGGTCCATTCCAACTTAAATTTCAAATTCAAATTGAAAACTTTCATTAATGGAATCTTCAAATTTGGAAACTGAAAATGAAAGCTGAAAATGAAAAAATAGGAAACTTGAAAACTGAAAATGGAAACTGAAAATTCAATCTTCAAATTTGTTCATACTGGAAACTAGAAACTGAAAGCAAGGCCCAGCTACTAAAAGCACTTTGTCATTCTCAAACGCATGCAAGGGAAGCTGAGAACGCGGCGAAGCAAGCCTTTACAGAGAAGGAGCACGTCGTTCAACTGGTATTTATACAAGCATCACAACTTTTTGCCTACAGGCCATGGTTCAAGCTACTGCAACTAGAGAACTTCTACTATCAGATTAGATATAAGAAAAACCATTTGGGTTTATGTGTTGAAGATGACTCATTTGGGTGTGTATGTGTGTTATGTAATTGTGCTCAATTTTAATTCAACAATGGAGCAACCATTGTTGAAGACTCCATCGTTGAAGAGAAGAAAGAAAGAAGAGAGAAGAGAGAAGAGAGAAGAGAGAAGAGAGAAGAGAAAGAATGAAAAAAAATAAAAAATATAAAACTTTGAATAATTAGAAAATTTAGGGGTTGTTTGGCAAAAAAAAATGAGTTTATATCATTTTTTAATGCCTTCACGCCCTCAATGCGCGTGTCTAACACGCAATTATTCAAGTGGCAGATATATGCCATTAAAATATAAAATAAAAAAAAGGTCAGGGGGGTAATAGGACCCCCGCAAAGTTCAGTATGCTCAACTTATAATTCGGTCAAAATTCAGGTATTTTCGTAGGTATTATCCCTTTTTAATACAATGTATCAAACACTTCTAAAAACTAATTACAGCACTACTGGCTGCTGCATTATTACTCCCAACATTGCTAATTTATGCATTACTAATTCATGCATTATTTGTATTTGTACCAAACGATCCCTTAAAGTATTAAATTTCATAAAAGAGCAACTTAAGTTACAAGGGACATTTAGTTAAAAGTGACAAAAGAGTTTGAAAATGAGGTGTAAGTGACCCAAGTCTTAATAATTAAGTGAAGGTGACAATTACTTTATTATGGATTAAGAATGTTGGAGAAGTTTAAAAATAGCCCACAAGTTTTTAAATTTACACTTTGATTCAGATGTTAGTTAATCTAACAGAAAATGGAGGGAAAAAGGCTTGTTTCTCTCTCTTCTCATCCGGTGTTGTTTTCTCTCTTTTTGCGATTTTTATTGTTCATTGTTGTTGCTGCTTTATCCATCACCTTCTGCTTCATTATCATTATCTTCAACTTCATTATTATCATCTTCTATGAACTTCTAATAATTATTTTCTTTTATATAAAAAAATTATTTTTTCTATAAATAATATTCAAATTTTTTTTAAAAAAAAATTATTTGTGTTATTATAAAAAATGAGGCCCCTCAAATTTGGGGGCCTAAGGCGGCCGCCTATTTTCTTATAAGGTAGAGCCGCCCCTGATTATATTATTCATCTTATAATTGTAATTTCATATATGCTTTCTATTATGAATGTTATTGATTTCTTCACAATCATGAGCGGCTAAAACCCATAGGATTCTAGTATCGTGCCACGAGTACTAAAATGGTTGTAGAGTCAGTCCTAATAAGCAGGTGACCCCAAAGAGAGTGTCAGTCCTAAACTGGCGGGTGACCTCTCAAGAGATTGTCAATCCTAAAATAGTGGGTGACATCTCATAACCTACGCTGACTACGTAGTTCTAGAACTTAGGTACTACTTCTAAGGACCCAGTCCTCACTGGAGAGTGATCCCCCTACCCTAGGCTCGCTCGGTGCTGAATCCTACTCCCAACTTAATGACACTGATTACTGGACTAAACTAAGCTTAACTGAACAAGGAACTGATCATGATAACTACTGAATGATACTGCTAATGGTTTATCTAAAACTGTTCTGAAACTATTGAAATTTCGCAAACAACTAAGTAACGGGTGTTCATAACCCTCCAGCACTCAATGGAATTAACAATAAGAATACATGAAAGCTTTGAAAAATATATTAGAGAATTATTATTCAAAATCCATAACTTTGGCATTTCGTCAGACACATGGAGATCATGACTTTAACATGGGAATACATTTTACACATGATGAGATAGAACGATCACATAACAAAATCATAAACTGAGGATTTATTCTGAATTCGCATAAACGTGATATGAAAACCACAATATTTCGATCATACAATAATCCATTCCACTTGAAATCAATTATAAACTTAACTTGAAATCTAAATAGCAAGAAATTCATTAAATTAAGCATGAGAGTGAATGATACATGCTGGAATAGCGTAATTGCAATACTAAAACCATACTTTGGAATTTAACAATGAAATTTCCACCAATCGAACGTATAAGGGCAACTTTCATCGAAATACACTTGTAAACATGATGTATAATCAAAATTCATAAAATTTTCATAGAGATGATACATTGTTAAAATGTAATTTCAAAAATTAAAACATAAAAATAAATTTTTGGACTCCATGGGTGGAAAGGGCCCATGGATGAACATCACACATACCTTTAATACTTAAATCTAGAAAGAGAACAACTTTCTTAAAAACTTTCTTGGATTGGAATACTGGAGTTCTTGATTTTCTTGAAAGGAAAGGAAGGGAATTGATGAACTTGGAGGATGATTAGGGTTTATTTTTGAGAGAAAATTGGAGAATATGGGCATATAATACCCTAACTGAAGCCTTAAGTCGTGATTTTATGAATTTGGTTGAGGTGGGAAAAGACCCAATTACCCCTCACTCATTTAAACCAAAAATTCGTAACTGAAATGCAGATAAAAGGCTCATCGCGATGTGGTCTTATCGCGGTGGCTTACTACTTCTGACAAAAATAATTATTACTTTTTGCTCGAGTATCGTATTAAGGAGAAATTGGTATCGTTGAAAAGCTAATTAAATCATCTACAATTTGGTGGGTCTTCAGCTGAAAAATTTCACGTTTATCAAAAGTTATACACATTCAAAATAGATCCTTGTAGAATCGAATACCAAATTTTGGACGAATCAAAGGATTTTAGCTCAACTTTATTCCAAGTGATTTCAATGAACATTCCTCACCTCAAAAGCACTTCACACACTAGGATAAAGATCATGACACATGCATTCAATTATGAATCAAGAACTGGACGAAAACACCTTCTCCGCGATGTGATAAGGGCCTCATCGCTATACCATCGCGACGCGCCATAATGGCAGTGAGGTTCTGGAATTGAAATCCAAAAGTCCCCCAATTCTCATTCAAAAAAATCAAAACTTTCACGAGACGTGCTCCTTACACCCCTAAACATGAAATAACTTAAAAACTCACATCTCGGGGTCGGGAATCTCACTTTAAAAATCAACAAAGTTAAGAGGCCAAAAATAAAACTAAGTTCCCAACACTTAACTAAATTTCCAGGTGTTCAGCCTCATATGCATGCACTATGAGCTGAACTGGGATAAGAAAAGTACGTGGTATTACACTAACTCTTTCTTTCTCCTTTATATGTAATTCATTGTAATTATTTGTTTGAATGACTATAACCTTAATTAATTAATCTGAATGAATCACCATCAAGCTTCTATTTAATTTAGTTTTCAACTTGTATTTTTTATCAAACTATGTATCATTATTTTCACAAGTATAATAATTTAAAGATGGCAAAACGAGCTCTTGCTACTTCTCCTTGGAATAAATATTTGAAATGTGTTAATATTTGAAAACTCTACAAGAATGACTTTCACTTTTGTTCATGTGGCTAATAGTTCATTTGAGTTGAAGCAACTTCCTTTTAAAAATTAACTTTCCTCAAGAAATCAAACATGTTTTCTATTAATTAGTCGACTATTCATTTTGATCTAGTATCTATTTGAAAAATCTTACTTCTTCAAAAAAGAAACTAGCAACTAATTTGATACTATTATTTCAAGAAAATCACTTCAAGTTAAATGGATTTTCTTCATGAATAGTGTAGATGCTGTTTTTTATGAAATGCTTTGGATAATTCCAAAACTTAAGAATTTAGAAACTTTTTAACAAAGTCAGTCAATTGTTATTTAGTCAACTATTTTTATAAACGTTCTTGAGTGCCTTAAAAATCACCTCAAGATGTTACAACAACCCTTACCCATTTTCTCTCACTTTAAGTGTTTGCTTCTATTTTTAATTTTTTAAAATTCTTTTAAAGTTTGCTTAATATTTTCAATAAGAATCAAGTGGCGACCCTGTCTTTTCTTAAATTGTTTTGAAATTTTCTTTAAGTTTTGAAATAGTTTAATATGACAAAAAACATTTTCTTTTTAAATGAAATTTCAATAATAAATAAAACAATAAGGTTGAATGGACTTAAATAAAATATCCGATATATATATATATATATATATATATATATATATATATATATATATATATATATATATATATATATATATTTACAGACAACCATAACTCAAATAGAAGAAAAAACAAAAAATAAATTCATATATAGAAAATGTTATTAAAAGAGAAGAAGACAAAATAATAATAGAAAGAACAAAATAGCATGCTCAACATAATTAAAGATGCCCGTCATTCTATTCTCCATCATTGTAGTCATTAGAATCAATTTCAGTTTCAACATTTTCATTAAGTTGTTTAGCCCTTTCGTCCAGCTGGGCCCTCTTAACAGGTAATAGGTTGATCAACGCTCTAATTTCTCTAACCTCTAGTTCATCAAATCTTTTTCTTGCCTCAACAAGTTGGTTGAAATTGTACTCCATTTCCTTCTTCTCAACTATTTTCTTAAGTTGATTAATTTTACCTTCCTTAGCATTCAGTACCGACTGAAGGAAGTCTTCATGTTTGACCATCTTAATTGGGCGTTGCTTATCAAAGGAAGCTAGATAGTTCTTAACCCTATCCGTAGCTTGGGTTTGAGATGGCCAAGCAAAAATATTTTGATCTCCAGGAGTAAAAAAGAACATACCAATTTCGACATCACATAAAATTTCTAAATGTTTTGCTTTCTTATATAGAGATTCTAATCTTTTATCCAGTAGAACTTTTTTCTTTCTCGGATCGACAATCCGACTAGGCCTAACCCCCATTTTTGTCATATTTAGATATGCGAGAAACAAAGATTATAATATCTGAGTGATAATCACTCTCTGAATATAAGATAATAGTGTTTCACTAATACATACATACATATATATATATATATATATATATATATATGGTAGGACTACATACCTAAACGCTTAAAAGTGAGTTCACATAATTTGGTCAAATTTAGGAAAACCTAACTATACGATCCGAATTTTAAGGTATTTATTCATTATTTTCTTAGATGTAGTTACAATTCTAAAAATCAATCTTGAACTTGGAGATTAAATAATGTTATTTACATAATAGCTATCCGAGATGATCGGATGCATTTTGGAAAGTTTTTCATTTTTAAAAATTAGAAATTCAGATGAAAGTCAACATATTGATTGACGAGGCTAGAAGTCACAATCCAAAATCTCAAGTCATTTTGGTACCTACTATAACCCGCTAGTAGGTAAGTCATTATCATAGTCCGGAACAACAAGTAACGGGCTAACAGGTGAAGGACGGAAGAACAAGGTAAAAACAGTAAATAAGATGACTAATAGAAAAAGAATACGAAGCATGCACACAAATAGATGGGGAAAGAACAAAATATACAAAATGAATCCCCAAGACCTAGTATAATAAGTACAATAACCATTAAGCATAAGGAGTACTAGACAAGTGCAATATATACATAATAGTCTCCATAAGGTGCAAAATAAGACTAATTCCACAATAGAGGGAGATAGGTCAACTCCAGATGCTAAAATCTCACCCTAATCTTCGATCAACAACTCTGCATGAGGGTGACGTCAAACATGGTGACTCGTACTAGGATCAACATTTGGGAAAAAGATGCAGAAGTGTAGCATGAGTACCACAATATGTGGTACTCATTAGGCGTCACAGGACGATAGAGCTAAATTAAGGCAAAAGCATTATAAAGTGTGACTATACACTAAAGGTAAGATAAGAGGGGTCACAAAGAAAATGATAGGCTAAATCTAGACAATTATGAGAATCATAAGTAAATAACTCAAACAGTAATATATGAATAATATATAATTCTCCTCCTAACCTATCATGACCCGAACTAGGGTCTAGCCATGACAGGTATCTCAAGTCCAACAAGGACCGGAGACCACCCCCTTTGCCTAGTTAAATGGAACACAATTCAAGTATAGCAGCGAAATTTCAAACATATCACAAGATAGATAATTATGACTCAAAAGAAGTCTAAGAATTCAACAATCAATCCCAAGCTCACAGTAATCCACAAAGCTTCTAAACAGAACCAAATCAATTTAAGTTGGTACATACCCCCAACGATAGCCAAAACTAGACCAAAAAAAAGTATATGACATAAGAAAACCAATTAATGAAATGAAGTATTCCTATGCAGGGAAACTCACCACTTCAATCAGACTTATGAGTTATCCCACGATCACCTAGTCACTACGCAGGAAAAGCAAAAGTATTTTTGATTTCTGCATCGCGTGGGGATACACCATCCGAATAAGGTTAATGTCATGATCCCTAGCATGTAACTCAGATAATAGTGATATATTAATGTCATGATCAATAATTCCAAAATCAGTCCAAAATCCAAATGCACACAAGCATATGCATATACATATAAATATATAACGTGTTGGGGTAGAAAACAAGGCTTAGTATCCTGGACGATGTAGATCAACCGTAATAAATAGGTACCCTTGGACTATATGGATTCAGCTCTCCCAGCTGAATGGGCCCTAGTGCATGTTAGCCGCACGAACCGGAGGTATCAAGGAAGATCAGGGAATTCCCCAACCCTACGTCAACCTAAGATACAAATATATATATCAATAGTGTGAACTATACACACAGGTTATCAAGACCAAACCTCACTTTGGCGAACATGAGTTTCATAAGTTATCCAAGACCCATACCTTTACGGCTTAGCTACATAACCCATATTAGGCCTAATTTAAAACAAGTTTCACATAACCAATTCATTACCCAAGCAATTTACCATTAAGGGCACACTACTGTTATCGGCATACTATATGCTCGCAAGCTCATAATTATGACATTACAATTCCATTAATTTGGGAGAATGCCTCGACCCCCTTTTGTTCATTAAATCAAGTTGGAGGAATGCCTCGACCTCCTATAGTTTTTCAAATCAAATTGGACGAATGCCTCGACCTCCTTTATTCAAATTTCAAACCAAAACATGACCAACAAGGCCCTTAAAATCCATGTTTACAAATTTTCTTATTCATGAAATGCACTAGTATAGGTCAGTAAGTCAAACCAAGTGAAAAATCATATTTCAAAATCAACTTCACAAGTGGGTTGATGGAACACAATTATCCAAGGCCAATTTCAAGTTCAGAAACATCAATTTGGGGAATACCTCAACTCTGATCGACTGAAACATCAATTGAGGTGTCATATACACTATCTGTAACTGAAGATGCCACAACATCACGAGCTGATCTAAATGACCTAAATGGGTGGAAATCCCATGTTGGAGATACTCTCTAGACTAGTAGTCGATCTTTCTACAGTTGAAGCAAACTTTTGACGCACCAACATGGCGAGTAACAAATTGATCCCAAATTTTGCGTTTCCTAACACTATTAGAGTCCAAATATCAAATTCGATCTAAATCTGAGTAACTCAAATAGTAATGCATGAATAATATATATTTTTTCTCCTAACCTGTCACGATCCGAACTAGGGGTTGGCTATGACAGTTATCTCAAGCTCAACAAGGACCGGAGATCACCCTCTTTGCCTTGTTAAACAGAACACAATTCAAGTATAGCAGCGGAATTTCAAACATATCACAAGATAGATAATTATGACTCAAATGAAGTCTAAGAATTCAACAATCAATCCCAAGTCCATAGTAATCCATAAAGCTTCTAAATAGAACCAAATCAATTTAAGTCGGTACATGCCCCCGACGATAGCCAAAACTAGACCAAAGAAAAATATATGATATAAGGAAATCAAATAATGAAATGAAGTCTTCCTAAGTATGAAAGATCTCTACTTCAATCTGACTCATGAACTATCCCACGATCACCTAGTCACTACGAATGAAAAATAGAAGTATTTCTGATTCCTGCATCGCGTGTGGATACACCATCCGAATACGGTTAATGGCATGAGCCCTAGCATGTAACTCAGAGAATAGTGATATAATATGCCATGATCAATAATTCCAAAATCAGTCCAAAATCTAAATGCACACAAGCATATGCATACACATATAAATATATAACGTGTTGGGGTAGAAAACAAGGCTAAGTATGAAAGTAAAATATTATCCTAGACAATGTAGATCAAACGTAATAAACAGGAACCCATGGGATATATAGATTCATCTCCCCCTGCTGAAAGGGCCCTACTACATGTTAGCTGCACGAACCGGAGGTATCAAGGACGATCAGGGAATGCCCCAACCATACGTCAACCTAAGATATAAATATATATCAATAGTATGAACCATACACACAGATTATCAAGACCAAACCTCACTTCGGCGAACATGAGTTTCTTAAGTCATCCAAGACCCATATCTTCATGGCTTAGCTACATAACCCTTATTAGGCCCAATTTAAAACAAGTTTCACATAACTCATTAATTACCCAAGGAATTTACCATTAATGGAACACTACTGGTATCGACATAATGTATGATTGCAAGCTCATAATTATGACATTATAATTCTATTATTTTGGAGGAATGCCTCGACCCCCTTTTGTTCATTAAATAAAGTTGGAGGAATGCCTCGACCTCCTTTAGTTTATCAAATCAAATTGAACGATTGCCTCGACCTCTTTTATTCAAGTTTCAAATCAAAACATGACCAAAAAGGCCTTTAAAATCCATGTTTACAAATTTAATTATTCATGCAATGCAATAGTATAGGTCAGTAACTCAAACCAAGTGAAAAATCATATTTCAAAATCAATTTCACAAGTGGGCTGATGGAATACAATTATCCAAGATCAATTTTAAGTTCAAAAACATCAATTTGGGGGAATACCTCGACTCCGACTGACTGAATCATCAATTGAGGTGCCATACACACTATCTCTAACTGAAGATGCCACAACATCACAAGCTGATCTAAATGAACTGAATGACTGGAAATCTCATGTTGGAGATACTCTCTAGACTATTAGTTGGTCTCTCTGTAGTTGAAGAAAACTTCTGACACACCAACATGGCGAGTAACAAACTGATCCCAAATTTTGCATTTCCTAACACTATTAGAGTCCAAATATCAAATTCGTGCTAAATCTGAGTAATGTTGAGTCTTATACTATCATTGGAAGCTTGGGTCTAAAAAAGTTTAAAGTGGGTTGAAAGATTTGAAGTCTTGGGTGAGGAATTTGAGCAAAATAATGTGTGCAATTAGTTTAGAATGATGAAAGGTACACAGGTTCAAATTTTTAACTCATTCCGAGCTAAGATGTTCTTGGTGTGTTCTTGAGAAGATTGTTATCTTCATATTGAAGTTCATCAAAAGTAAGTGTTTGATCCAAAAATAAGGAAGAGAAAAAGTGTTGTACTAACGCATTTATTAGTTATACATAGACAAAAAGACATACCAAACAAGGTACTAGTAGTATACATTAACTAATGCATGCATTATATTTTACAATACATTCTACCAAACGACCCCTTAGTGAGTAATTAATTTACCTTCTAAAAAGAGTAACAATCAAATTTGACTCTTGATAGTATGTCTAAATCTTTAAAGTACGTGTCCAAATTAAGATTTTAATAGAGTTACTTATCAATTTTTAGGATATCAAATTCAACTACTGGTATTATGTTAAGTATTTAAACATTTATATTTTTAAAATTTGGGTCCAAGGTAGACTATTTGTTGTAATTTATGGATTTTGACATATATATTTATATTACCAATCAAAAATACTAGGTGCAGATGAACACTGTGTTACGACATTGCACATATCCTTAGCAGTTATTATTAATAATTTTTAAAAACAGAAAAGGATCAAAATTATTAATGAATTATTTTAAATGGATCAAAAATATTCCTCGTTAGATTTTTGGCTCAAATATCTCTCTGTTAAATATTTGACTCAAAAATGGCCCTCACTCTAACAGAAATCCACCAAGGATGCCACCTATTTGAAAACTCTACTAGAATGAGATTCACTTTTGTTCATGTGGCTAATAGTTCATTTGAGTCGATGCAACTTCCTTTTAAAAATTAACTTTCCTCAAGAAATCAAACATGTTTTCTATTAATTAGGTGAGTATTCATTTTGATCTAGTATCTGTTTGAAAAATCTTACATCTTCAAAAAAGAAACTAGCAACTAATTTGATTCTATTATTAGAAGAAAATCACTTCAAGTTAAATGGATTTTCTTCATGAATAGTGTAGATGCTATTTTTTATGAAATGCTTTGGATAATTTCAAAACATAAGAATTTAGAAACTTTTTAACAAAGTCAGTCAATTGTCTTTTAGTCAATTATTTTTATAAATGTTCTTGAGTGCCTTAAAAATCACATCAAGATGTTACCAGAACCCTTACCCATTTTCTCTCACTTTAAGTGTTTGTTTCTATTTTAAATTTTTTAAAATTCTTTTAAAGTTTGCCTAATATTTTCAGTAAGAATCAAGTGGCGACCCTGTCTTTTCTTAAATTGTTTTGAAATTTTCTTTAAGTTTTGAAATAGTTTAATAAGACAAAAAAACATTTTCTTTTTAAATGAAATTTCAAAAAGAAATAAAACAATAAGGTTGAATGGACTTAAATAAAATATCTGATATATATATATATATATATATATATATATATATATATATTTACAGACAACCATAACACAAATAGATGAAAAAACAAAAAATAAATTCATATATAGAAAATGTTATTAAAAGAGAAGAAGACAAAATAATAATAGAAAGAACAAAATAGCATGCTCAACATAATTAAAGATGTCCGTCATTCTGTTCTCCATCATTGTAGTCATTAGAATCAATTTTAGTTTCAACATTTTCATTAAATTGTTTAGCCCTTTCGTCCAGCTGGGCCCTCTTAACAGCAAATAGATTGATCAACGCTCTAATTTATCTAACCTCTAGTTCATCAAATCTTTTTCTTGCCTCAACAAGTTGGTTGAAATTGTACTCCATTTCCTTCTTCTCAACTATTTTCTCAAGTTGATTAATTTTACCTTCCTTAGCATTCAGTACCGACTGAAGGAAGTCTTCATGTTTGACCATCTTAATTGGGTGTTGCTTATCAAAGAAAGATAGATAGTTCTTCACCCTATCCGTAGCTTGGGTTAGAGATGGCCAAGCAAAAATATTTTGATCTCCAGGAGTAAAAAAGAACATACCAATTTCGATATCACATAAAATTTCTAAATGTTTCGCTTTCTTATATAGTGATTCTAATCTTTTATCCAGTAGAACTTTTTTCTTTCTCGGATCGACAATCCTACTAGGCCTAACCCCCATTTTTGTCATATTTAGATATGCGAGAATCAAAGAATATAATATCTGAGTGATAATCACTCTCTGAATATAAGATAATAGTGTTTCGCTAATACATATATATAGATCTATGGTAGGACTACATACCTAAACGCTTAAAAGTGAGTTCACATAATTTTTTCAAATTTAGGAAAAAACTAACTATACGATCCGAATTTTAAGGTATTTATAATTATTTTCTTAGATGTAGTTACAATTCTAAAAATCAATCTTGAACTTGGAGATTAAATAATGTTATTTCCATAATAGCTATCCGAGATGATCGGATGCATTTTGGGAAGTTTTTCATTTTTGAAAATTAAAAATTTGGATGAAAGTCAACATATTGATTGACGAGGCTAGAAGTCACAATCCAAAATCTCAAGTCATTTTGGTACCTACTATAACCCACTAGTAGGTAAGTCAATATCATAATCCGAAACAACAAGTAACGGGCTAACAGGTGAAGGACGGAAGAACAAGGTAAAAATAGTAAATAAAATGACTAATAGAAAAAGTATATGAACCATGCACACAAATAGCTGGGGAAAGAACAAAATATACAAAATGAATCCCCAAGACCTAGTATAATAATTACAGGAACCATTAAGCATAAGGAATACTAGACAAGTGCAATATATACATAATAGTCTCCATAAGGTGCAAAATAAGACTAATTCCACAATAGAGGGAGATAGGTCAACTCCAGATGCTAAAATCTCACCCTAATATTTGATCAACAACTCTACATAAGGGTGACGTCAACAATGGTGACTCGTACTAGGATCTGCATTAGGGAAAAAGATGCAGAGGTGTAGCATGAGCACCACAATATGTGGTACTCAGTTGGCATCACAGGACGATAGAGCTCAATTAAGGCAAAAGCATTATAAAGTGTTACTATACACTAAAGGTAAGATAAGAGGGGTCACAAAGAGAATAATTGGCTAAATCTATACAATTATGATAATCATAAGTAAATAACTCAAACAGTAATATATGAATAATATATAATTCTCCTCCTAACCTATCACTATTCGAACTAGGGCCTGGCCATAACGGGTATCTCAAGTCCAACAAGGATCGGAGACCACCCCTTTTGCCTAGTTAAACGGAACACAATTCAAGTATAGCAGCGGAATTTCAAACATATCACAAGATAGATAATTATGACTCAAAAGAAGTCTAAGAATTCAAAAATCAATCCTAAGTCCACAGTAATCCACAAAACTTCTAAACAAAACCAAATCAATTTAAGTTGGTAAATGCCCCCGACGATAGCCAAAACTAGACCAAAAGAAAAGTATATGACATAAGGGAAACAAATAATGAAATAAAGTCTTCCTTAGCAAGGAAACTCACCACTTCAATCTGACTCATGAGCTATCCCACGATCACTTAGTCATTGCGCAGGAAAAGCAAAAGTATTTTCGATTTCTGCATCACGTAGGGATACACCATCCGAATACAATTAATGGCAAGAGCCCTAGCATGAAACTCAGAGAATAGTGATATAATAATATCACGATCAATAATTTCAAAATCAGTCCAAAATCCAAATGCACACAAGCATATAAATATATATATAAATATATAATGAGTTGGGGTAGAAAACAAGGCTTAGTATGAAAGTAAAATATTATCTTGGAAGATTTAGATCAAACGTAATAAACAGGCACCCATGGACTATATGGATTCAGCTCCCCCTGCTAAAGGGACCTAGTGCATGTTAGCCGCACGAACCGGAGGTATCAAGGAAGATCAGGGAATGTCCCAACCCTACGTCAACCTAAGATACAAATATATATCAATAGTGTGAACCATACACACAGGTTATCTAGACCAAAACTCAATTCGGCGAACATGAGTTTCATAAGTCATCCAAGACTCATACCATCATGGCTTAGCTACATAACCCCTATTAGGCCAAATTTAAAATAAGTTTCACATAACCCATTCATTACCCAAGGAATTTACCATTAATGGCACACTACTGGTATTGACATACTGTATGCTTGCAAGTTCATAATTATGACATTACAATTCTATTAATTTGGGAGAATTCCTCGACCCCATTTTGTTCATTAAATCAAGTTTGAGGAATGTGATGTGTGAGTCGATGCTAACATATTTGAAGCTTTTAACTCTGAATAATTGCGAAGTCTTAAGCAACTTTTGTTGTTTTTGATCGTTTTTGTGTGTTAATGAAGATACAAGTGATCGGAGAGGAAACCAAAGAAAAGAAGAATAAAACAGTTGAAATCTGGTGGAAATAAGCTGAAATACATCTGACGATCATTTTGAAGCGTCGTCATACATGGGACAAGCTGCCAAAGTCACCATTAAGATTAAACAGAACCTGAGAAGATTAGATGAACTGTGACGATGATTCGAAAGGGCCGTCAAATATCTGACATCTCGTCAAAATCATCGTCAACCAGAGGGCAGAGTATGTTGATTTCCTGTGAAGTGTGACGCCAGTTTGCAAGCGTCGTCAAGATGTTTGACACGCCATCAGGATTACCGTCTGAAGAGTCAGAAGATAAAAATTCACTTGAATCTTTGATGATATATCGCACACGTCGTCAGGTGTCTGACGTGCCGTCAAAAGCATCGTCGTCTAATCCGAAGAGAAAACCGAAACTTTAATTTTGTTTTCTTATTTAGGGTTGACTATTTAAAGACTTGTTTTAGGGTTTTTAAAGGGAATTGGTCATTATCTATCAGACATTAAATCTGAGAAGAGAGGGACGTACATTGCTCTCTTTCATCAATTATTCTTCTTGTTTCTTATCAACTATTTTTGTTTTTTCACCTTGTGATTAAATTGAAGGAACTACTTGTTGTTTTTCATCCATTCGTAAGTTTATCCTTATCGTCATGAATTCAACTTGTTATTTCGTTCATCAAATCATGAGCCGCTAATTCCATTAGCCGAAGTTATGGGATCCATGGATTAGGGTTTGATATGATGCTAGGTGATTAACGGATTCAAAGAGTAGTAGAACATCTTGAAATTTTGTTGTTTTAACTAAAATTTAGTGGTTGAAAACATTAGATTATGCCTTAGGTTTTATTTGCTTCTAACGGAGAAATAGACTAGAGGTCGTGAATTATCAACAGGGACTCGAAAGCTACCAACCTTTTATTTTATGATTGATGCCGTAACTGGATTAATCTACCTGAGATAACATCCTATTGGAAATAGATAAGTTATCTACGTTCGAGAGAATTAGATAATAAATTGTCTGGTGAGGTCGAGAGATAAGTCGGAAAGTATCATAGTTAAGGATAGTCTGTTGTTCTACGTACCTCAAGAATCCCAATCATTACCTAGTATCTGTCAACTCCCAAAAGCCATGGTGAAAATAACTCTGGTTTCCCATTTATCTTGATTACAAACACTGAAGTATTGAAAGTGACATTTGGATTTCTGTGAAACATAAACCCCCATCTTTCGGAAACAGTAAACTATCAATAAAGCATTTCGTAAACAAATAGAAGTTCACACCCTATTCCCTGTGGGATTCGACCCCAACCTAGTTGAGTTTTATATTGACAACGGTCGCTTACACCCATTCAAGAGTGTAATTTGAGCGTTATCAAATTTGGCGCCGTTGCCGGGGAATACGATTGTAGACTAAAAGTTTGTATGTGAAAATTTGTTGATAGTTAAGTTTCCTTGATTTACGTTTATTTGTTGTTTTTGTTTATTATAGGTACTGTGTTGTTTATACCAAACACAAGAAGTTTCGGTGAACCACTATTACCAATCAATCCGGAACCTCAACTGATAGGAAGAATGGCTGAATAATAGGAAGCAGAAAGACTAGCTGCTATGGCCTGGGCTCAGGTGAATGTACAAAATTTGGGTCAACAAGCACGTCACCAGAACCCTGATGATGAAGACTTGGGTGATGAGGAATTGCTGAATCCTCAAAACCCAAGGCGAGTTGAGCAAGTTGCTTCACCAGTGCAGTGAAACGTCAATAGAAATCGTCCAGTCCGAGGAAGATATAGGCAACAACCTATGCAATATGAGGCTGATGAAGAAGATGAAGGAATGGACGGAGCTGGTGCAACGGGTGCTATCATTCCTCCACTGTTGGAACCAGGTGCAAAATTCAGCATAACAAGTACCATGATCCAACTCCTGAATCTGAAGGGGTTTTTTGGAGGCTTGCCTGGTGATGATCTTAACATGCATTTGGTGAACTTCATCACCATTTGCAAATTCTTTGACAATCCGGGAGTGAGCCAGAATGCAATCAGGTTGAGATCCTATAGTGAGCCCTGCAGCATTGTCAACAATAGGCTTCGTCACAGAGTTGAAAGCTCTGTACAAAGTCTCCATCAAGTGCAAGAACCATGTTTTCAGAGATCTAATTCAGTCCGATTCGAATCTTATCTGAACTGCGAGAATAATTTACTAAGTCGTTCCATAAGGGGTGATTCTCCAAATGGAACGGGGCCAAGCCTTTAATTAGGTTGTTCAAGCTAAGTAGGTTGGGTGACAGATCGGTCGTAGGAACCTAGGCAATGAAGAAAGGGCCCGTTACTTCAACTAGAGGAGCGATTGTAGACACCTAATTTCGTCCTTCCCCGATATCGTTTTTACCTATTGTTTACCCTATCCTACCGTGTACCCTCACCCGTGTGATAATCCCTCCACAAAATGACAAAAAATAACAACCCCTAACTAATTTTGTTTTATCCTAATATTCTAACAACCCACCCAATAAAAACACAACACCTAACCTTTATCCCTCCAATTAAAAAACAACACCTACCTACCCTACTCTAACAAACTCTATCCCTACCCCTACCCCTACCTCACTACCCTACCCCTACCCCTACCTCACTACCCTACCCCACTACCTCATCCTGATATATATACACACTTACTCTCACGAATATGACGGAGGGCACACATACACACACACCATTGTAGACATACACGCACAGAAGCTCACCCGAAACCATGGTGAAGGACTGTCCACTCACTTCACAGTAAAGAGAGGGTGGTTCTCTTTTCTTTTTTTTAGAGCAAGTGAGAGTAGGGAGAAGAGAAGGAGATAGGGGGAACAGAGAGGAGAAGATAGCAGAGTACACACTCACCATTTTTCCTCACTCTACACACATCAATACACCGGGAATAACGCACACACTTGCACACCACGGACACACATAGAGTGAAATGGAGAGATATAGAGAGAATCGAGAGAGGGAGAGAAACGATTAGGACAGTGGTTCGCCGGAGCTTCGGGGTCGCAGAAATAGTGGTTCCGAGCTCACCGTTGTCAAACCCATCATTAACGACAGATCAGCCACTAATTCCGGTGACCAACACTTTGAGAAAAGCTCAGCTACCTAGGAATCCACCGAAATCGTTAAGAATTCAGTGGGTTTAAGTTTTTTTTCCGGCGTCTTCTTTGTCGGAACTGGCTGTTTCTGAGTATTTTCAGGCGACTCCGGTCGAAAACACTAAAATTAGCTGGAGATCTGCTCTTTTTGGTCAGTTTCTTTCCTTCGCGGCTCGTCGGAGCTCAGGTGGGTGTTGATCTGTGGTCTTCTGGTGTACTTTGGAGATTTCGGGTTTGTTTGGTCGTGATTTATTTTTCTTCGATAATCATGCTTTTTGGGGGGGTTTTGAGACGGGATGGATTCATTTATTTTTGGAGGGTGTATTCTTGGTTTGAAATTTGTTCGGTTGGTGATCTGGGGTTACTGATGTTGGTTTGATCGTTGTTGGTTTGGGAATTTCGGTTTCGGTTCGTCTTGACTCATTCGTTGAGTTCAGTTTCGGGTCTCAATTCTTCAATATCGAGCTTGGATTCTGTCGTTGTTGAGGTTTTCTATTCGGGCTCTCGAATTCAGATTTGTTTAATTCTATATTATCAAAGAGATCGGCTCTTGGAAGGTCCATTTTTCATCTCATTCTTGATTGATCTAAATCATTTGATGCTTTATGTGTTGAATTTATGGTGTGTTGATTTTTATTTTCGTTGATTTTGATATGTTTGGATCATCATATCGATTGTTTGAATTGAATGATTTAAACCCAATTATAGAAATAAGTGGGATGGGAATTGGAAGTTGATAAAGTGAATATTGTTGTTCTGATTCATTGATGTCGTTGATTGATAGGTCAAGCGGGGTAGGCAACAGTAGGTTTGGGTAGGCAAAATTTAGGATTTGTTGGCTTCGGTTGAATGTTGGAAATTCTGTGGAGTGTTTGAAATTTTGTTGAATAGTTTTATTTTTCCGCACTAAAAATGTATTCATTTGGCCGGGGGATGCCCCGAGGTATCTGTATATATTTATTCACCGGGGAACGCCCCGAGGTATCTTGTATCCGGAGGATGTTCGTGACGAAGGCCCGAGGTGTCGGGTAGAGCATTAGTCTAGAATTAACTTAGAATAGGATTTATTTTTATGCATTTTTCTATTTTTGGGATTGTATAATTGAATTGGACACTAATTTTGGATTTGTTTTGTTTCATGTGTTTGATGGATTGTTTTATGTGTTTTTGTGTGGTTTATACATTTGTAATGCCAAATTAGTCGATACCCTCCACCAAGCGACTGTGGTCAAACCACGGGATCGAGGGGTGCCTAATACCTTCCCCTGGGTCAACAGAATTCCTTAATCGGAATCTCTGTTCGCGGATCAGTTTTTAGAGTCAAACTGTTTCGAAAAGGATTTTTCAAAGGTGACTTGGCACACCGGATTATGTCAAGTGGCGACTCTAAATAAAAAATGTAAATAATCCTTTTACGAAACAAATTTTCGTTTCTTGTCACTTAAATAATAAAACCCTTTCGAATTTAAAAAAAAAATAATAATAAAAAATGAATCTATATTTTTTGAGTCGAAAAAGTGGTGTGCCAGCTCTGGCGACTCTGCTGGGGACATTTCAGAATTCGAGCTTATTTTTGAGTCGTATCGGCTTTGTTTGGCATTATGAGTGTATAAGCATTGTTTGTGATTATTCTTTTGTTATTGTTTTCACTTTTGTGTATTTTCGTGCTCTTTGTTTATAGTATTTATCCTATGTGTTACCGCTTTATATCTGTCATCATGAGTCCACCCCTCGGCCTTCTTTCTGCAACAAGTCTCGGAGCGCACGTCGTGCGCACGAACTCTAGTTGAGTCACCTTTATTTTAGGGGGGAGCCGTTGGATGTATGGAGTAGGTGGAAAGAAAAGCAGCCACTATCGACCATATGCTCCCCCGAACGGCCTTGTTAGTAAATCACAACGTAGGTCAGCCTTTAGGTCATTCTTATGTGCATCATATTGAGACCTAGCGGGGCCTACACGGTCCTTTGTAGGAGACTCACTTTTAAAGCATCCCTACGTGCTAACTGTTGCATATTTGAGGGTAACGTGGTCATTTGACAGACTGATTTTTTTTGAAAAAAAAAATAAAAAAAAAATATAGAAAACGAGTCGAAAAGAATGAATCAAAAGGAATGTCATAGTTTATTTTAGAATTCTTTATGGCTTTTGTTCTTCCCGATCCAAAAACTCAAAAAGATTTTTTTTTACATTTTTGCATTTGTCTTCTCAAAGTACCGTAAATTCAAAGAAAAAAAAAAGTTTTTCTACGTATTCGTCAAAAGCAAAAATACCAAAAAGATTTTTTTCCATAATGGATGGTGTCAGTCATAGTTAAACTGTCTAATTGAAAAATCCAAAAAGTTTTTATTCATTTGTTATTGGTTTTGTCTCTTAAGTTAGGTTCAATTTATTAGTTAATCGTTAGATGTCCAATCTGGACGAACAACGCATACCTGATTTCCGTCCCTCGGGGCGGGATACGTAGGCAACCCTCGGTGGGTCCGGTAACCTTTATTTTGGTCTTCGTCTTAGTCTTAGGCTAGGTCTTTTACTCCGTAACCTAGAGTTGTTAGCCAAGTAGGCTGATTTTATTCAGCGTTACTGTTCGGCGATTTGGAGTCATGAAGCGGTCTGTCTAATTGACGTATGTCCGCATCAAATTCCCATTGGTTGGGAACCTTTCGCTCTTATCAAATTTTGAGACAATTTCTTATCTGCTACTACAGGATGGATCTGTCCACAAAGTCTAGATTCCTTATGGTTGTCAAGGTACCCAAAAAGCTGATCAAGTGGTGGGGCACGTTCAATTACTCCGAAAAGCACGAAGTGAGGAAATTGTTAGGCAATCTTGTAACACTCCTGGATCTCACGCCTCGTCCGGATTTAATAGAAGCTGCGTTGACTTTCTGGGATTCAAATAATTTGGTGTTTAGGTTCGGAAGTTGTGAATTGACTCCTACCCTGGCAGAAATATCTTGTTTGTTTCGGTTGACTTACATGGGCCAGCAGATGATTTTAGCCCGCAATCATACTCGTAAGAAATTTCTTCAACTCTGTGGATTAAAAGATAACAAGCATCTGGGATGTCTCAAACAATCTTGGATTTCCTTGGACTATTTGTTTGCTAGATTTGGGTCTTTAGAGGGTTTCGACTGCTTTTGGGATGAATTCTGTACTACCAAAAAAATCTGGGAACAACGTCGTCTTGAGGTTTTCTGTCTGGCTTTGTTGGGTATCTTAGTGTTCCCGTTAGATGAGAGGTGTATCAATACTCGTCTACAATTAGTGGTGATAGCTTTATTACAGAAAAAAGATGAGGTCACCATTGTACCAATGATCTTAACAGAAATATATAAGACTTTAACTGAAGTAAAAGGAGGGGTGCGATTTTTTGAGGGGAGTAATCTGATATTACAGCTGTGGATGATGGAGCACTTGCATACGCCTTCTTTGATTAGAGCAGATGTGATCGACCGTTGTCAATGATCGAGTGCAAGCCATGCAAGAAAGAATGCTTTTTGACAAATTTTCTTTTCCTATTGGAGTCAATTCTTGGATCGAATTTCTCGAATCAAGAACTCCAAACAACATTCTTTGGTGCTATATGTGGTTTTGTCCTAAGAAAATCTTGATTGGATCTCAAATGCAACTCTTTCTAGTTTTGATAGGACTTAACTGCACTAGGCCTTACAGTCCAAGAAGGGTGATACGTCAGTTGGGTAGGATGCAAGATGTCCCCCCAATAATGGACCTTCTAAAGGATGTAGAGTACTTTATAGACCAAGCCGTGGGGGAAAGCAAATATGAGAAATTCTGGAATAACGCGATAAAGTTAGGTGTTGATACTTTCGAGGAAAATCCAGGATGCACTCAAAACTATGAAATCTGGCTACAATCTCTGCCCCGTGGCATTAGTAGACCCTTACCAGCCCAACTTAGAGGGCGAATGCGGGAAGCAACCATGGTAGAAGATGATGAGCAGGAAGATTCGGGTGCCAAGGTGGAGTTTTTGAGAGTTCAGTTGTCGCGTTTGATCACAACTGTGGATGGGTGTCAGAGAAACCTTTGCGGGTGTACTCTACAAGAGGCGGGGATACTGGCAAGAAATTTGTTTCCGGGTATCAAAACATCGTTGCAGGACATGTTGCAAAGTCTAAGTGGAAAAATGGGGACTTCACAGATGGGTTCATCTCAGCCGGGGACATCACACAGAGCACCAGTTTGAAAGAGCATGTCTTATCTTTATGTAGTTTTGAGTCTTTTATGTGTCTGTCATTGTAGGTTGGTGTCTGTGTTAAGTCAGAGTCAAGTTGTTTTTGATATTCGGGTCTTTATCGCACGCATGTCGTTAGGGGTTTAAGGTGTTATTTTGAATTTGTTGTTTAGTTTTAAAGTGGTCCTAGATTCGTTGTATGTTTTGCTGTCTTTCATCGAAATGTTAAGATGTTACGTCTTTCTTTTGTTTACTTGTTTTCGTGTTACGTGAAAAAAAAACCTTCAATTGTGTAATGTTTATGCATAAAATGCCTGAACTATGCAAGATCTGATTCATGTACAGCATGATACATAGGCAACCTACTTTTGGGTTCGATCTTATCATTTTATTTCGTTGTTTTTCATTATTTTTCCTCTTTTAAAGAAAAAAACAAAAGCCATGAAGAATAATAAAATAATGGTAGATAACGAGAGAAGTGGAAAGAATAGAGATGGATACGAAAAAAAAAGTGTAGATAAAAATCGGGATGATGTTGAAATGACCTCGCTACCCTCAAAAGCTAGTAGAAATGAACATGAACTTAGGGCAATTTTACCAATGTGATTCCCATGCTTTTGGTATACCCTAATACTAACGAATGTCGTCTTTGATGAGCATGTTCTTTCAGATAACAGTGGTAGGTTTGCAGCACTCTGGCTAGTCACCCATACTTCACGAGATCCAAAGCAAAGCTCGTCATGGCTAGCAGGGAAATTGAAAATTCGCTCATTGACCCGGATCAGGATCACAGGGAAGAAAGTTCTGAACACAATGATGAGGTAGTAAGGATCAGGCAACAATTGATAGATTTACACCGGGCATGGGCCAGCGGAATGCCTCCTCCTCCGCTCCCTGAAGGTCTCGGGAATATCTCTAATTTCCCACCGCTCTCTCAGGCACAATTCTCTGCTCCTACTGAGTCACCTGAGCATGCGCCAGGATTCACTCCGCGACATTATTATCCTAGAAATTCTGGTGTGCCTTTGGCAGCTCCCCAATCAAGACCAGTTGCTCAGCCAGCGCCACCGATCACACCGGTATTCGTGGCCCCGCCACCACATGAAACTCCCATATATGTTGTGCGTCCCACAATGAGGCTTCCTCGGTCTTCCAGTGAGCCAGTACTGAAGGTTTCAGATGGTCAGTATTATGCTACGGAGCCTACTTTGCAATTGAATGAACCATATGGGTACACTCAGCCGCCTGCATTTCCATTTGATACGAAGAAACCTGTCGCAACAGAGGAACAGGAAGTCATAGCGCGGAAGTTGAAAAGTTTAGAACAAGCTATGAGGAATTTGCAAGGAATCGGAGATTATAGAAGTGTTTCCTATAAAGATCTGTGCATGTTCCCAGACATCAACCTGCCCCCCGGTTTTAAGATGCCTAAGTTTGAGAAGTACGCAGGACACGGTGATCTCGTTGCACACTTGAGACGTTATTGCAACCAGTTGAGGGCTGCAAGAGGAAAGGAAGAACTGCTCATGGCCTTCTTTGGAGAGAGTCTTTCAGATCTGGATTCAGAATGGTTCATCGATCGAGATATCGCTAAATGGAACAGTTAGGATGATTTGGCTTCTGAATTTGTTCAACATTTTCAGTACAACATCGACTTGATTCCGAACGAAAAATCTTTGGTCAACATGAAGAAAAAGAGCACTGAAGGTTTTAGGGAATACGCGATAAGGTGGCGTGAACAGGCCGCTAGGGTAAAGCCTCCAATGAAAGAAAGTAAGCTGGTAGAAGTTTTCATTCAGGCGCAGGATGAGACCTATTTTCAACATTTACTTCCGGCAATGGGAAAGTCTTTTATGGAAGTCCTCAAAATGGGTGAGATGATAGAGGACGGAATCAAGACCGGACGAATAGTGAGTTTTGCCGCATTAAAAGCCACCACACAAGCGATTCAAGGTGGATCTGGCACATTTAGAGGTAAAAAGAAGAAAGAGGATGTTGCGACTGTCGTAGCCGGAACCCATTCCTATCCCAAAAGACCACCTCGTCCCTATCCCCAATCCCAAGCCCAAGTCTACGCCCAAGCTCCATATATTCCTCCCCACCATTACTACCCTCCACAAAACCCTTTATATTTCATTTCACCACCCCCATACCCAGTATATAGCGCGCAGCCATATGCCCAAACCCCTTCTTACCCGCAGTGGCGCGCGCAAACTCCACAAAATATCCCATTCGCTCCACCAAATTACCAAAACCCCTCCAGACCCAGTTTTCAGCCTAGGCCCGAGTATAAGCAGGAGAAAACGGTCAAAAATCAATTCACACCTCTTGGGGAGTCATATGCTAGCTTGTTTGATAGGTTGAGGAAGTTGAAGGTTTTATGACCAATTCAAGGAAGGCTTTCAAATCCACCACCAAGGAATCTCGATTATTCTTTAAGGTATGCGTACTGTTCTGATATGCCAGGCCATGACATTGAGAAATGCTGGCATTTAAAGAGAGCTTTCCAAGATTTAATTGACACAAATCAGATGTTGGTCCAAGCCTCGGAGGGTCCAAACATTAACCAGAATCCGCTGCCAACCCATGATGAAAATAATATGTTAGAAATGATATATGATGGGAAAGAGTCTTCGAGGGGTTATAAGCCTATTGTCAAGATACACACCACTGAGGAGAAATCGGTGAATGTAGCGGAGTCTTTGAAAGCAATGTCATTGAGCCAGGAAGGAATGAGAGAAGATAAAGCCCGAGAAAGCACAAAGAAGCCCCTGATCACAGTACAAGGCGCCAGAAGGTATATTGATTCAAGTCAGGATAAACCTAAGTTGACGGTAGTGGGAGCTCTGAGTCAGCCCATCTTGACGGTGAAAGGAGCACTTGCAGCGCCTATTATCCTCAAACCGGTGACCCAACCTCCGATAGTTGATATGAAAAGGATTCCCTGGAATTATGGGTGGACTGTGATGACCTATCACGGGAAAGAAGTTGTAGAAGATGTAGATGAGGTAGGAGGTTTGACCAGGTCAGGAAGATGCTTCGTGCCTGAAAGCTTAAGAAAGTCCAAGCCAACGGTGAGTGGACCGTCGTCTATCAAAAAGCCTATCACTGAGGAGGAAGCCGAAGAATTTTTGAAAAATATGAAATTTCCAGAGTATTCAGTATTAGACCAGCTGAAGAAAACCCCTGCTCAAATTTCCCTTTTATCTTTGTTGTTTCACTCCAAGAAGCATCGTGATGTTTTACTGAAGGTATTAAATGAAGCATATGTTCCAAGGGAGATTACAATCAACCAACTTGAGAAAATGGTTGGAAAAATCTTTGAGGTCAATCGGATCAACTTTTCTGATGATGAATTGTCTGTTGAAGGTACAGGGCATAATCGGGGCCTTTACATTACAGTGAAGTGTGAATATTTCTATGTCACTCATGTTATTATTGATGGAGGTTCAGGAGCAAACATTTGACCTATTTCTACTTTGCAAAAGCTGAATATTGATGCAGAGAGGATCAGGCCCAACAATGTATATGTCAGGGCTTTCGATGGTGCAAAATCAAATTCCATTGGCGAAACAGAACTAATGTTGACCATAGGTCCTGTTGAGTTCGCCATAGAGTTTCAAGTATTGAATGTAGACTCCTCTTACAATCTGTTGTTGGGAAGACTGTGGATCCACAAGGCCAAGGCGGTTGCATCTACACTGCACCAAATGATTAAGTTTGAGCATGACAGGCAAGAAGTAGTTATTCATGGTGAAGGAGATTTGTCAGCCTACGAATATTCTCCCTTGTCTCTTATTGAAGCAAATAACATAGAGGAGACATTCGTCTATCAAATTTTTGAAACAGTGCCAGTGAATCGTATCCTTGAATGGCAGGCTATACCGGGACCCCAATTGTCTTTTGCTTCTATCATGATGGTGAGTGAACTTTGGAAATATGGATTTGAGCTAGGAAAGGGTTTGGGAGCGTCTCTGCACGGTATAGTTCATCCCATATGTACGAGTGAGAACGTGGGCACGTTTGGTTTGGGATTTGAGCCTACAGCTGAAGATCTGAAAAAAGCCAAGGGAAGGAAAAAGGAAATATGGTCACTCCCTCGCCCAATGCCACTACTCAGTGAATCATTTGTTAAGAGCAGTGTCACGAAGCATGTAGAATGTGAGGATGAATTGGTTGATGACTTCCAGGACCTTTGTATCGAAGTTGATATGGTCGAAGCAGGAGAAGGTACCAGTATGGAAGACGTGCAATTCATAGGTCCAGCTGTCCAGCTCAATAATTGGGAAGTCACTCTTCTCCCCGTCAGGAGGGAGTTTTGGTAGTCTATTTTGTTTTTCTTTCTGTTTATCTGAGTTATTTCAGGGTTGTAATTCGAACTTTAGTTTTTTTATGTTATGTTGGCGTATGTGTTTAAACCCTTCTATCTTTTATTTAATGAAATGCAATGTCCCTTTTGTTTTGTGTCTAATATATTTTGTTTTTTTTTCTTTTCTTACACAGTTCTCTTTATGCTGATTCTAATGACATGACATGCATGCGGAATTTTCAGCCTAATTTTAAAATACAAACTAATCAAGATGTAATGAAGTAGGATGGGGAATATGATGAAGAACAAGCACTAGAAGAAATAAGCAAGGAGTTGGAACAATTTGAAGACAAACCGAATCCTAATTTGAATGAAACTGAGCCAATAAATCTAGGGGATCAAGAAGATGTTAGGAAAACTAAAATCAGTGTACATGCTTTTCCACAGCTAAAAGAGGGAATGATTCAAGCATTGATTGATTATAAGGACGTTTTTGCGTGGTCTTATGATGATATGCCCGGTTTAAGCACTGAATTAGTGGCTCACAAGTTGCCAATTGATCCTGCGTTCCCCCTGTTAAACAGAAGTTGAGGAAGTTTAAAACCGATGTGAGTATTAAAATCAAAGAGTAAATCATGAAACAACTTGAAGCCACAGTAATTCGAGTGTCTCGTTATCCCATGTGGTTATCCAATGTTGTTTCCGTACCAAAGAAAGATGTCAAAATTTGAGTGTGTGTTGATTACCGCGATTTGAACAGAGCAAGTCCGAAAGATGATTTTCCACTGCCCAACATCCACATTTTATTAGACAACTGTGCTAAACACGAGGTTTCCTCTTTTGTGGATTGTTATGCCGGATATCACTAGATTATTATGGATGATGAAGACGTGGAGAAGACGTCTTTTATCACAGCATGGGGAACTTATTGTTATCGAGTGATGCCGTTTGGGTTGAAGAATGCTAGAGCAACATACGTGAGAGCCATGACCACTATGTTTCATGACATGATGCATAAGGAGATTGAGGTCTACGTGGATGATGTGATTATTAAGTCAAAAAGTCAGGCCGACCATGTTAAAGATTTAAGAAAGTTCTTTGAGAGGCTTCGCAGGTATAATCTCAAACTCAACCCGGCCAAATGTGTATTTGGAGTTCCATCTGGAAAGCTGTTGGGGTTTGTAGTTAGCCGTCGGGGAATTGAATTGGATCCCTCAAAAATCAAAGCCATTCAGGATTTACCCCCGCCCAAGAATAGAACGGAGGTGATGAGTTTGCTTGGTAGACTGAACTACATTAGCAGGTTTATTTCTCAACTCACAACCACTTGTGAGCCATATTCAAGTTGCTGAAAAAGAGTGTTGCGGTAAAATGGACTGAAGAATGTTAGGAAGCGTTCGATCGAATCAAAAGATATTTGTCAAATCCACCTGTGATGGTACCCCCGGAGCCTGGCAGGCCTTTGATCTTATATTTATCAGTCATGGACAATTCTTTTGGTTGTGTCCTGGGTCAACATGATGTTACAGGCAAAAAGGAGCAGGCTATTTATTATATTAGCAAGAAGTTCACCGCATATGAGGCCAGGTATACTGTTCTTGAAAGGACGTGTTGTGCCCTAACTTGGGTAGCACAGAAGTTGAAGCATTATCTCTCATCCTACACTACTTATCTCATCTCCCGCATGGATCCTTTGAAGTATATCTTTCAGAAGCCTATGCCGACGGGTCGATTGAAAAAGTGGCAAATATTGCTTACCGAGTTCGACATCGTATATGTGACTCGAACCGCCATGAAAGCCCAAGCCTTGGCAGATCATCTTGCTGAGAATCCCATCGATGAAGAGTACAAGCCGTTAAAGACATATTTTCCTGATGAAGAAGTGTCGTGTGTCGATGAAGTCGTTATAGAGGCTGATCCAGGTTGGAGGTTATTTTTCGATGGAGCTGTCAATATGAAAGGAGTCGGAATAGGTGCGTTTCTTATCTCTAAATCGGGACAACATATCCCGATGACAGCACAACTTTGATTCTACTGTACTAATAATATGGCAGAGTATGAAGCTTGCATCCTTAGTTTGAGGTTAGCTGTTGATATGGGAGTCCAGGAATTATTGGTGTTAGGAGATTCGGATTTGCTCGTCCATCAAATTCAAGGAGATTGGGAGACGCGAGATTTGAAGCTCATCCCATATCGACAATGCTTGCAGGAGTTATGTCAACGGTTTGTGTTAGTAAAATTTAGGCATATTCCAAGGATTCGTAATGAAATTGCTGATGCTTTTGCCACTTTGTCTTTAATGCTCCAACATCCTGACAAAGCCTACATTGATCCAGTGCATATACAGAGTCGTGATCAACATGCTTACTGTAATGCGGTTGAAGAAGAGCTCGATGGAGAACCTTGGTTCTTGGATATCAAGCGGTACATTCAGTCTGGAGAATACCCAGCATATGCCACCAACGATCAAAAGAGGGTTATTAGGCGTTTGGCTAGTGGATTTTTCTTAAGTGGGGGAATCTTGTATAAGAGAACCCCAGATCTCGGACTTTTGAGGTGTGTAGATGCAAAAGAAGCCTCGGCAATCATGGTTGAAATACACTCTGGAGTATGCGGGTCGCATATGAACGGTCATGTCTTGTCAAAGAAGATTCTTCGAGCAGGTTATTACTGGCTTACTATGGAAAGGGATTCTATTCAATTTGTTCTTAAGTTTCATCGATGTCAGGTACACGGTGATCTGATACGTTCTCCTCCTGTTGAGTTACATGCAATGGCCGCTCCATGGCCGTTCGTAGCTTGGGGAATGGATGTGATTGGACCGATTGAGCCAAAGGCGTCAAATGGGCATAGATTCATTTTGGTAGCCATTGATTACTTCACAAAGTGGGTAGAAGCAGTAACTTTCAAGTCAGTGACAAAGAAAGCTGTGGTAGATTTTGTTCATGCCAATATCATTTGTAGATTTGAAATTCCTAAGATGATCATTACAGACAATGCTGCCAATCTCAACAGTCATTTGATGCAAGAAGTATGTCAACAGTTTAAGATCGCACATCGAAATTCTACTCCATATCGCCCAAAGGCCAATGGTGCTGTAGAAGCCGCCAATAAGAATATAAAGAAGATACTGCAAAAAATGGTACAAGGGTCTAGACAGTGGCATGAAAAGTTGCCATTTGCATTGCTGGGTTATCGCACCACTGTTCGTACTTTAACAGGGGCAACTCCATATTTATTGGTGTATGGGACAGAAGCAGTCATCCCTGCAAAAGATGAAATTCCCTCTCTCTGAGTCATTGTAGAAACAAAGATTGATGATGACGAATGGGTAAAAACCCGACTGGAACATTTGAGTTTGATTGAGGAAAAGAGGCTAACGTCTGTGTGTCATGGCCAGTTGTATCAGAGGAGGATGGCTCGTGCGTATAACAAAAAGGTCCGTCCCAGGAATTTTGAAGTTGGTCAGTTGGTATTAAGACGTATCCTTCCTCACCAGGTTGAAGCAAAAGGCAAGTTCTCCCCTAACTGGCAAGGTCCCTTCGTTGTGAAGAAAGTGTTACCCAATGGAGCCTTATATTTGACAGATATTGAAGGCAAAATGGCAGAAATGGCTATCAATGCTGATGCGGTCAAAAGGTACTATGTATGATATTTGATCCTTTGTTTGATTTTATTGCATGTTTAGTACTTGCATTTTTGAAGATTGATATGATGAAGGCATTTTATTCTTCTATCCAAACATTGTGTCATCCCTTGTTTATCCGTTTGAGCTTCGTTTTATTTTTTTCTTTCATATCCCTCTTTTGGAATCAAAATAGAGTCAAAGATAAATGTCGAGGAAATGAGAATAAAAGAAAGAAATTAAAAAAAAAAATCAAAATCAAAATCAAATCAAAACAAAGAACAAGCTGATGGAACTACATGCGACCTGATTCTCCTCTCTCAGGAGTGAGATACGTAGGCTGCCCTATTTCGGGCTCGGTCCAACCAAATATAGATTTAAGATTCACCCAGTCAACAAAACTGGGGCATGAGTTAATGCATTGTTTGAGTCGATTCCAAAAGTTGTAAGTCCCACCCCACTTCAAGTATCGTTTGAGCCTCTTACCATCTTTTCTAACCTTGACCAAAAGCCAAGTTACAACCAAAGAAAGTCCTTCAGATCAATTTTTGATAGTGTTAAGGCTAAGCATGCAATGGATATGATGATACATTGCGAAGTACCGCTTGTCTCCCTCAGCATAAGAAATCAGGAAAGAAATACAAAAATGAGAGAGTCTTATTGGTGAAAACCTTTGCAAGCACCATAAGGCGATGGTGAGTAGTGAGAAAACAAAAATGGGAGAGTCTTATTGGTGAAAACCTTTGCAGGCACCATAAGGCGATGGTGAGTTGTGAGAAAATGAAAATGAGAGAGTCTTATTGGTGAAAACCTTGGCGGGCACCTTAAGGCGATGGTGAGTTGAGAGAAATACAAAAATGAGAGAGTCTTATTGGTGAAAACCCTCACGGGCACCGTAAGGCGATGGAGAGTTCAAGAGAAAAGTGAAAAGTGAAAAGAAAGAGATTTGTTGGCGAATGTTTTTTTAGATATCGTCATTCGAATGTGATGTATGAGTCCAATGGATTTGAAGAAGCGGCTCAGCGACAAAAGGCACGAACTCCACAACAAATGGGGAGTTTGGATAGGAAGATCAAGCAGCTGAATCCAAAATGCATGTCATACTCATTGGAGTTGGTTGTCGTATTCAGATAAGTTTTCTTTTTGAATATGGGACATTGCCCTTTTCTTTCATTTACATATTCATGTTTTTGTCTTTGCTTATGTTATTTATCAAAACAAGAGTCACCATCATTTCTTTACATCTTTTTAAGTCAAGTCTGTGTCAAAACAAGCGAGAAAGGATTTCAAAATTTACTACCAGTCTTTCCAATTATATGAGGAAAAGCCAAGGAACAACACAGGAAATAAATATGATCGTAATTCAACACGAAGCAAAGGAAGTCTATCAACCAACAGGCTATTGGATTCGTGGAAGCATTTCAGATTTGGGAAAAGAGTGCACCTCAGGGGCATGGTAAAAATGGAAACCCATTGTTTGAGTCAGAACTCATTTCCCTCAATCTGGATCCAGGTCAATGATGTGGCAAGACACGACAAGTGTTAGCAATTTGGAACAAAGTTGAAAGGAACGAGTGCTGGGCAGATACCTGAAAAGCCAAGATCTGCAAGCCACCACTAAGTTTTTAACTGACAAATTTGTCTTTGATTGAAACAGGGGAAAATTTGTTTCACTTGATCCAGCTACCATTGGAAATGCATATCCAGGGATTTTACTTTTGTTCAGGACCCTCCTGAAAAATGGGAATTTACTTTCAGTTCAAGACCCTCCTGAAAAATGGGATTTTACTTTATGTTCAGGACCCTCCTGAAAAATGGGATTTTACTTTCTGTCCAGGACCCTCCTGAAAAATGGGAATTTACCTTATGTTCAGGACCCTCCTGAAGAATGGGATTTTACTTTCTGTTCAGGACCCTCCTGAAAAATGGGATTTTACTTTCTGTTCAGGACCCTCCTGAAAAATGGGATTTTACTTTATGTCCAGGACCCTCCTGAAAAATGGGAATTTACTTTCAGTTCAGGACCCTCCTGAAAAATGGAATTTTACTTTCTGTTCAAGACCCTCCTGAAAAATGGGATTTTACTTTTGTTCAGGACCCTCCTGAAAAATGGGAATTTACTTTCAGTTCAGGACCCTCCTGAAAAATGGGATTTTACTTTCTGCCCAGGACCCTCCTGAAAAATGGAAATTTACCTTATGTTCAGGACCCTCCTGAAAAATGGGATTTTACTTTATGTTCAGGACCCTCCTGAAAAATGGAATTTTACTTTCTGTTCAGGACCCTCCTGAAAAATGGGATTTTACTTTCTGCTCAGGACCCTCCTGAAAAATGGGATTTTACTTTCTGTTCAGGACCCTCCTGAAAAATGGGATTTTACTTTATGTCCAGGACCCTCCTGAAAAATGGGATTTTACTTTCTGTCCAGGACCCTCCTGAAAAATGGGAATTTACCTTATGTTCAGGACCCTCCTGAAGAATGGGATTTTACTTTCTGTTCAGGACCCTCCTGAAAAATGGAATTTTACTTTATGTCCAGGACCCTCCTGAAAAATGGGATTTTACTTCAGTTCAGGACCCTCTTGAAAAATGGGATTTTACTTTATGTTCAAGACCCTCCTGAAAAATGGGATTTTACTTTATGTTCAGGACCCTCCTGAAAAATGGGATTTTACTTTATGTTCAGGACCCTCCTGGAAAATGGGACAACGCTTTCAAAAAATGAAATACTAATTATTTGTAATTCTTGTTTGGGATAATTTTTGTTCTAGTTTTAATTTTGAGTTTCAGGAGCCCGCCTGAAGAACAGGGTGATGAAATAGCAAGGCAGGAGCCCGCCTGAAGAACAGGGTGATGAAATAGCAAGTTCGGAGCCCACCGGGAGAACAGAGTGAAGAAAATGAAAAGTCAAGTAACCAAGTGATGAAATAGCAAGTCAGGAGCCCGCCTGGAGAATAGGGTGAAGAAACAAAAGAGTCAAGAAACAAAGTGAAGCAATTGAAAGCCAAGCAACAAGTTGAAAGAAATTGCAAGTCAGGAGCCCGCCTGAAGAATAGGGTGATGAAAAGTCGAGTCAAGAACCAACAGAAGTTGTATAGATAGGATTTTTGTAATTTCATTTATATTTTTAACTTGTAATTTTCATTTTGATGTAATAACAGAGTCGCGGACCGGAACCTCGACGGAACCTTACTCGACTCTCCAACTCGGTATAGTCCACCTTTTCCAATCCTTTGAAATACCCGTGACATGATTCTCTCGTAATTTGGGTAGGAAGGATGTCTTAAGTCAAGACCCGATTGTCATTCTTCCTTCTGTTTCTTTCTTTGAATAATGGTCGGGTCAAAATTTGGTCTCGCTGTCTACTTCTTTGCCTGAAAACACTTCGTGTTTACATTCAAAGGGGGCATGATGTAGACACCTAATTTCGTCCTTCCCCAATATCGTTTTTACCTATTGTTTACCCTATCGGCCGTGTACCCTCACCCGTGTGATAATCCCTTCACAAAATGACAAAAAATAACAACCCCTAACTAATTTTGTTTTATCCTAATATTCTAACAACCCACCCAATAAAAAAACAACACCTAACCCTTATCCATCCAATTAAAAAACAACACCTACCTACCCTACTCTAACAAACTCTATCCCTATCCCTACCCCTACCTCACTACCCTACCCCTACCCCTACCTCACTACCCTACCCCACTACCCCATCCTGATATATATACACACATACTCTCACGAATATGACGGAGGGCACACATACACACACACCATTGTAGACATACACGCACAGAAGCTCACCGGAAACCATGGTGAAGGACTGTCCACTCACTTCACAGTAAAGAGAGGGTGGTTTTCTTTACTTTTTTTTTAGAGCAAGTGAGAGTAGGGAGAAGAGAAGGAGATAGGGGAAACAGAGAGGAGAAGATAGCAGAGTACACACTCACCATTTTTCCTCACTCTACACACATCAATACACCGGGAATAACGCACACACTTGCACACCACGGACACACACAGAGTGAAACAGAGAGATATAGAGTGAATCGAGAGAGGGAGAGAGATGGAGATGGAGAGAAACGATTAGGACAGTGGTTTGACGGAGCTTCGGGGTCGCAGAAATAGTGGTTCCAAGCTCACCGCTGTCAAACCCATCATTAACAAAAGATCAGCCACTAATTCCGGTGACCAACACTTCGAGAAAAGCTCAGCTACCTAGGAATCCACCGAAATCGTTAAGAATCCGGTGGGTTTAAGTTTTTTTCCGGCATCTTCTTTTTCGGAACTGGCTATTTCTGAGTATTTTTAGGCGACTCCGGTCGAAAACACTGAAATTAGCTGGAGATCTGCTCTTTTTGGTCAGTTTCTTTCCTTCGCGGCTCGTCGGAGCTCAGGTGGGTGTTGATCTGTGGTCTTTTGGTGGACTTTGGAGATTTCGGGTTTGTTTGGTCGTGATTTGTTTTTCTTCGATAATCGTGCTTTTTGGGAGAGTTTTGAGACGGCTGGATTCATTCATTTTTTGAGGGTGTATTCTTGGTTTGAAATTTGTTCGGTTGGTGATCTGGGGTTACTGATGTTGGTTTGATCGTTGTTGGTTCAGAAATTTCGGTTTTGGTTCATCTTGACTCATTCGTTGAGTTCAGTTTCGGGTCTCAGTTCTTCGATACCGAGCTTGGATTCCGTCGTTGTTGAGGTTTTCTATTCGGGCTCTCGAATTCGGATTTCTTTAATTCTATATTATCAAAGAGATCGGCTCTTGGAAGGTCCATTTTTCATCTCATTCTTGATTGATCTAAATCATTTGATGCTTTATGTGTTGAATTTATGGTGTGTTGATTTTTATTTTCGTTGATTTTGATATGTTTGGATCATCATATCGATTGTTTGAATTGAATGATTTAAACCCAATTATAGAAATAAGTGGGATGGGAATTGGAAGTTGATAAAGTGAATATTGTTGTTCTGATTCATTGATGTCGTTGATTGATAGGTCAAGCGGGGTAGGCAACAGTAGGTTTGGGTAGGCAAAATTTAGGATTTGTTGGCTTCGATTGAATGTTGGAAATTCTGTGGAGTGTTTGAAATTTTGTTGAATAGTTTTATTTTTCCGCACTAAAAATGTATTCATTTGGCCGGGGGATGCCCCGAGGTATCTGCATATATTTATTCACCGGGGAATGCCCCGAGGTATCTTGTATCCGGAGGATGTTCGTGACGAAGGCCCGAGGCGTCGGGTAGAGCATTAGTCTAGAATTAACTTAGAATAGGATTTATTTTTATGCATTTTTCTATTTTTGGGATTGTATAATTGAACTGGACACTAATTTTGGATTTGTTTTGTTTCATGTGTTTGATGGATTGTTTTATGTGTTTTTGTGTGGTTTATACATTTGTAATGTCAAATTAGTCGATACCCTCCACCAAGCGACTGTGGTCAAACCACGGGATCGAGGGGTGCCTAACACCTTCCCCTGGGTCAACAGAATTCCTTAATCGGAATCTCTGTTCGCGGATCAGTTTTTAGAGTCAAACCGTTTCGAAAAGGATTTTCCAAAGGTGACTTGGCACACCGGATTATGTCAAGTGGCGACTCTGAATAAAAAATGTAAATAATCCTTTTCCGAAACAAATTTTCATTTCTTGTCACTTAAATAATAAAACCCTTTCGAATTTAAAAAAAATAATAATAAAAAAAATGAATCTATATTTTTTGAGTCGAAAAAGGGGTGTGACAGCGATCAGTTGGTTTACTGAACACATAAAAAGCTAAAATTGAAAAAAGATAAACGAGGTTTTAGAAGATCCAAATGTACCCAACATATCCTTAGCTAAAAGGTGTTGCTCGAAGGGAGAAAATGTTGGAAAAATCATGTAATATAAAAATAAGAATTACAAAAGGTCCTTAATAATTAACAATCGATCATGATACTGCCCTAGCTTGATTATTTGTAACTCCTACTTTATCCAACATAAATAAAAGATGATGAAAGTAATTAGTTCACGACTACATACGTGTATAAGAATTTGATAAGTTTTTTTTTTCAGTGAAAAATGTAACGATTTTGAATGTATGCAAGTGCTCTCAATATTTTAAGATAAGTTTTAAAATGTTAAATTATTCAATTAATTTATTTAATGGACGGTATTTAATTTTCTTTTGTAATAGTTTTCATTTATTAGAAGGTAATTTTACTTCTTTTGTTTTTTGTTCAAAATTATTAATAAGAATAATGTTTAAGTGAAGAGTAAAATAGTCTCGTTCTGAACATAATTAAGTGAAGGGTAAAATAAGTTAAAAACATTCACAAATTTTAAAATAGTACTAAAATACACGTTTATCTCCCAACGTTTAGTGCAAAGTTTGTTTTACAATATATATGATAATTTTAAATGGCACACACGTACTCATTAAAGTGTCCAATGACCACTAGTTAACATTAAATTGTCTAATTTATAGGGTTAATCAAGTTTAAGAGGCTATATAGGCATTTGATCATTTATTTATAATTAAATATTTTTTTTAATTTGTCATCCGGTGTTCGGTACTCACATTAGAGTCCGATTAATTCGAATTTTTGCCGGGAGGTCCTTCTATGGGGGTAAAGCGCTTCCTACCAAAGGTGACTCCATATTTAGGGCTCGAACTCGAAATCTCTGATTAAATATGGAGAAGTACTTACCACTCTATCAAAACCTTTAGGGATCGTTTGGTAGAGTGTATTGGAATGTTAATGCATACATTAGTTTAATGTGTATTAGTAGTACCTTGTTTGGTATACCTTTTTACCCTATGTATGCATTAGTTATACACTCTATTGTGTATTGAGGTGTGTATTACTAATACCTCAAAATCCATGACATTAGTAATGCAACGGATCTAATGTATGCATTAATATGCTTAAAGACTCTATTACCCCACAAAAAATTTTCCACATCCTTTCCAATATATATATTGAGGATATTATGTAAAAAAAAAAAAAAATTTAGAAATGATGTGATTTATGTTTTTTTTTAATACATCGAACCAAACACTGCATAAGAAAAATACAGGCATAACTAATGCAAGCATAACTAACACAAACATTACTAATACACCATATTTTACATTATTCTTATACACTCTACCAAACGATCCCTTTAGTGTTTTAAAACTAAAATCTTATTCAATCCTAACAATTTATTGAATTTGGAATATATGCATGTATGTAAATGCCGTGTATTATATAGATTATTATTTTCGTAAATCAGAACATCTTCAGTGAGTAATAGATTACCTTCCAAAAATAGTGAATCAAGATTGGCTATTGATCTTTTTTCAAGTCCTTGAGAAATGTCCAAATTATAATTTTAATAGAGACACTTAATTTGCAGGAAATCAGATTTAACTACTGATATTATATCAAGTCTTCAAATTAAAATTTTTAATAGAGATAGATACTTATCAATTTTTAGGAAATCAGATTTAACTATTGGTATATTATGTCAAGTCTTTAAAGAAAGGTCCAAATTAAAATTTTAATAGAGACACTTAATTTGCAGGAAATCATATTTAACTAATGATATTATATCAAGTCTTCAAAGAAATATCCAAATTAAAAATTTTAATAGAGATAGATACTTATCATTTTTTAGAAAATCAGATTTAACTATTGGTATATTATATCAAGTCTTTACAAAAAGGTCCAAATTAAAATTTGATTAAGATACTTATAATTAGCCTAACTTGTATATAAACATGGAGAGTGTGCCCAAAAAACTCATAAATCATATACACTACATTGTTTTTTATTGGTGATAGAAAAATGGCAATGTCTGCAAAAACTTTTTTGATCTTTCTTGTTCTTGCTGCCACTGCATTAGGTATCTTTTTTTCTACAATAAATTATTATAGTCAAATTGTATGGGGTTCAAATATACAATTTGTTGTAATTTTAGTAAAATTTTGCACATAAATTTATACTATCAGCTAAAAATATTAGGTTCAAATGAATGCAGTGTTAAAACACTGCATCCATCCTTAGTAATTATTATTACTAATGTTTTTATTTATATTAAAGAAAGTAAAATTAACTCTTACAAATCTATGAGCATTATAGTTATTTTTTTTTGGTAAAGAAGGAGCATTAAATTAAATTGCACAGTTTATTACAAGCATAGCCCACCAATCAGTCGAGCTCAAAAACATCCGCATCGAAATCCTAATAGTTAATACATAGTTTAATGTTTCTGCTAAATTGAGTTCCTAAAATGTCTGGCCAGACATGCTCTAGTGCATACATAGGTGGAACTGCCATAATATGGGTGTTGTAAAAAAATTTCATCCTTGCTCCTTCCTTTGATTGAGAGTCTGTCACTTGGTTCTGCTCCCTAAAATAGTGTTTCACCAGTGAAAGTCCCACCCTTCTTAGCACAGACCTACAAACATCAATGATTGGATTATAGTGAAGATTTTCATGTTTAAGCATGTGGATTATCTTTTTGGAATCAACATTAATTTCAAGAGGATGGAGGTTGTTAGCTTCTGCTAACTTTAGGCCTTCCAGAAGAGAAACCAAATCCATTTGGTTGTTGATTGCTTTGGAAATCTCTTACAGAACCCCAGTATCCAGCCCCCCTTGTCATTTCTAATTATGCCTCTTATACCTTCAATTTCGGGGTTTCCTAGGCATGAACCATCGGTATAAAGTTTATAGGAGCCTCTTGAAGAGGTGTTCCATTTAACGCAAACAAAGATAGTTTGGGGGGCTTGAGTCTGTGGAGTGTTAGTCAGGTAAGTAAACTCCACAGCTGCAGCATATGCATTCTCAAACTTGGGTAAAGCATTGAGATTGTTAAAAACATTCTCATTCCAACATTTTCAAACCCCCCAAAGACAGAAAGCAGTTAAGACATCAAGACTAATATGACTGTCAAAAAGGGTGTTATGAAACTAGGTCTTGGTCTCATCAAGCATGTCATCATCTATGGCATTTGGGAGGTTGGGTCATGGGCATCCCATTTTTGTGAATAGGTATGTCCAGATGGCAAATGTCTGAGGGCAATCCTAGAACAAAAGGACAATGATTTCAGGAATGGTATTACACTTCCAACAGTTGGGCTGTATAGGCACTCTCATCTTGTTGAGGGTAAAGCTACACGATAATCTATTATGATTGAGAAGCCAATGAAAGTGTTTGATCTTGTTGGGAATTTTCATGGCCCAAATCCATTTGAATTCTTTAGAGTTGGTGCGTTTTTTATTTCCAGTGCTGATAAGTTTATAAGAGTTGCTACTGGTAAAGATGCCATTGCCAGTTAATCTCCGGATATGGTAATCATTGGGAGTCCTAGTAGTAGGGAAGAAGTTGCTTTGGATAGTGGAGAGAGGAAGCTCAAATGGGAGGGAAGAAAAGTCCCAAGTACCATTCCTCCAAATATCTGAGACTTTGATTTGGTGGAGATTTTTAGTTGCAGGTCTCTGAATAGTATTAGAGAGAGGCTTAGTGTTAGGTAACCACTTATCAGTCTAGAAATTAACTTGGTCTCCCTTGTTGATGATCCAAAGGGTTGTCTTTTTGCAAATTCTTTTTTCATTAATGATGCATTTTCAAGTTCTGAAAACCCCACTTTTGTTGTTAATTTTGGAGTATTTGTTGACTAAAACCCTTGACCAGAGAGTTTGGGGTCTTTTAATGAGCCTCCAGGCTAGAGAGGTGTGCATAGAAGTATTCTTTAGACTAACCTTTTGAATTCCCAACCCTCCCATGTATTTGGGTTTAGTGATCACCTCTCAACTGAGCATATGCATTTTTTTTTAGCATCAATGGTGTCCCAAATGAAATTCCTTTGGATTTTGTCTATGTGATAGTTGGTTCTGTGGGGAATAGGGGTGTATTGCATAACATGGTTAGAAATGATGTTAAGAGAGGCCTTTGCAAGAGTGATTCTACCAGACTACAACTCAGCTTGCTTAATAGGTAAATATATATATATATATATATTTATAATAAATAAAAAAATTGTTTTCGATAAAAATTTTGATCTTATCACTAACGAAGTGCATATAATGACAGGTTGTGTATCTGATGAACATTGTCATGATTCATGTTCCACATATTACAGTAAAGTATGCCTAGATATTACTAGCACTAATGCATGTAAAGCTTTTTGCTCAGGACGATTTGGAAGAATTTGTGATGCAAGATGTACGATAGATGACAAAGATCTTGTTTGTGAATGTTTCCTTCCAGAAGATGAATGTCCCTAAAATTAAATAAGGGTTGTATTTAATTTGTTTTCCTTTTCTCTTTTGCTATTTTCTTGAAATATTTAATTTCCTACCTTTTAATAATTTAAATTCTTATAATGCAAACTAAAAATAATTAGTTTAATAATTTTACTATTATAAATTAAAAAAATTGTGCCGTTAATGTTATAAAGACTATTTCAAAATTTTACTACTAGATGTGTTAGCTGTGACCCAAAAAAAGGGATTATGATAGAAAATTAACTCACAGTACTTTAAGTGTCTTATTTTATTTTTAAAAATAAAAAAATCATCAAATAATCATTTTTCTCTACCGTTGTCTTTTTCCTTAATTTTTTTATTAAAATGAGAATTTACTTATTTAACAACTATAACGCCGAATCAATCATTAGATAAAAGAAACTAATCGAATTTTGGGCCTCCCATAAGGTGATCACTTTAGTTTTAAAAAGTAGTAGAAAAAAGAATGAATAATTTGGTCCTTATACGTCTAAATTTAATGAAAATTTATGTTAAAAAAAGACAACTCAATACGCTAAGGTTTTCACTTTACGCCGAATTCTAGAAAATGTTCGATCATAAAAAATTATTATATGCAATCTTAACTTATAGTGCAAGAGATAATTTTCAATGCTTGACGTATAAATCACATCATATCGAAACTCACATTAATATGGGGTGTAAATCAAAGACATTTTTGACTAAGTAAAAGCATCACTTTGATTTTTCATTTAATTTTAAAGCCGTATTTATAATTTTTTTAATAAACATATTTATAATTTTTGATTTACTGTCCAAATTAAGTTTTTAAAATTTTAAAAAAAAATTATATGACTATTAATTTTTTTTTTAAGATTATAAATCTGGCTATAAAAATTTTTGGAAAGCCATATTTATAATTTTTTATTAACTGTCCAAATTAAGATTTTAATAGCCATATTTATAATTTTTTTATGATATCAGAATTAACTGTTAATATGTCAAGTTTTTAAATTTATAATTAGCCTAACTTGTATATAAATATGGAGAGTGCTCATTTGTAAACTCACAAATCATTGAGACTACATAAATTACTCTTTCTTTCTCTTTATGTTTTTAATCGGTGATAGAAAGATGGTTATATCCTCAAAAATCTTTGTGATCTATCTTATTCTTGTTGCAATTGCATCAGGTATCTTTATTTTTTCAAGTAAAAAAATTATTCTATCCAAAGACATAAAATCAATATTTAAATTTTGTTGGCTTAATCTTTAAGTTGTTATGCTAAATTTATATTCTTATAATTTTAGGCAAAGGTATACTATTTTTTGTATTTTTGATGAATTTCTACACATATATTTATATATTATTAGTCAAAAATACTAAGTTCAAATGAATACAGTGTTACAATATCACATCTATCCTTAATAATTATACTGTTAAATTTTTTAATTTATTAGTTAACTTGTGCACATCTCCAAGCATTAGAGTTATATATCTACAACTCATAAATTTAAACTATTAATTAAAATGCTAGTTCACTTAATTTTGTCACTAACCATTGTGTATATAATGATAGGTTGTTTAGCGCAGGACAAATGTACATGTTCCAATTATTATAATAAAATATGCAAAGGCCTATCTTTTGCTGCTAATCGTGTATGTGAAGGCTTTTGTACTGAACGATTTGAAAAAATATGTGGAGCAAGATGTGTACAAGATGATGATATTATTTGTGAATGTATTATTTCAGGAGATATATGTGGCTAAAATTAAGAATTATAAATTTTTAATTTAATTTTCTCGAAATGATGATTAATTTCCTGTACCTTTGAATAATATCAATTATTATATCAAAAATACAACGTACTATTTTTTCGTCTTCATTGTCGTCATCCTTTTCTATAATTGTTATTATTATTATTATTATTATTATTATTAAGTTTACTTTATGTTTGACTCAATTAACAAAGTTATCTTTGAGCATGATTATGCCCAACATATGAATTCTTAGAAACATAGAATCTGAAGTGAAAAATTATAACTTCGAATTGATGAACAGATTGTCTATTTGAATGACTAAATTATTTAACGTCAAATATTAGATATTTGTAAAATCTCAAAACTTGAACAATTAAAATTAGTTAGGTCGACACGATCATATCTTAATTAAAATTTTCTTACAAACGATATTCGTGGTGTATATTCTAAATTTGATATTTTTATTAGTTTTGCATATCTAGATTTTGTTAGAAGAATTATAATACCAAACGAAGGCTAAATATCAAATTATCAATCTAATATACTTAACTTTGTACTTTTTCTGTTTCAATTTAATTTTTTATTTTTTAAATTTGTTATATATTTAAAAATTACATAAAAAATACTATAAATCATAACTATTGAGTAACAATTTAAAAGATTTTATTGACTCTCGAAATTAATGTCACATAAATTGAAAAAGAGAGAGTGACATATATTGTAGACACGTAATTTTTTCCCTTCGAAAGATTAATTTACCCAATTTTACCTTATCCTACCGTGTACCCTCATCCATGTTATTATACCCTCACAAAATACAAAAAAATAACAAATCCCCAACCAACTTAATCCAAAATATTCTCTCAATAACAAATTAACAACCCTCCCTATTAAAAATTGACAACACATCACCCACCTTACCATACCCCTACCCACCTACCCTACCCCTAACCCCTCCTAGAGTGACGACCCCTAACCCCTCCTAGAGTGACGTTGTTTTGGATGGGACAAAAGAAAATACTCTCACTTAACCATAGTAACATGAGAATAGAAGGGCCCAACATATTCATACCCCAATACACATTTTACACTCATACACCTCACAATTACCCGGGCCCACCATATGTATACAAGCTATATTCCTTTTCTTCTACACACATACAGGACAGGGATTTTTTATCATGGACACAAAAAAAGACACTCACCTCACAAGAAGAATACGACACACTCATCCTCATAAACGAAAAAACACACATACACATACTCTCCATCTCCGAATCAGATTGACAAAAAACAAAAATTCACGCACAATAGGGGGAGAGCAAGAATTCAGTAATTGGAGTTCTCATATACACACGCATATAAAAAAAAAAAGCAGTGAGAGAAGGAAAGATGGAGAGATCAAGAGAGATCGAGAGAGACAACAAAGTGTTTGAGGTTTTCCGGTGAACCCGGCGCTGGAGCTTTTGGTTTTGGTCGATTCCAGTTGAATCTGGACGGAAACGGCGAGTTTCACCGAAATCTGTTGTTAGCGTTGGGGTTCTCGTCATCGATACAACCAGCGTTGATTTGTTCATTGCTGTCTCAATCGTTTTCTTACGGAAAATCTCACTTGGGTTGAGTTTATCACGATTTCTGTTTTGAATATTCCGGGTTTGCGTTGGTTTGGGATTTGACTTCTGTTCATCTCAAATTGTGTCATATTATAGTCAGTTTCGGGTTATTATTTATCGATACCGAGTTGGGATTTCATCGTTGTTGAGGTTTTTTATTTGAGATTTCGGATTCGGACTTCTTTCGACTCTTATTGTCATAAAAAATTTGATATCGGAAGGTCCATTCCTTAACTTTATCTTTTCATTATTTCAAATGTGGTTTTGTTGTGATTTTGCGATTTGGGTTTGGATATTTTAGTCGTATTAATTGTTGTTGCGAGTATGAATTACTCATGTGCATGAAATGTTTGAATCTCTGTTGGACGTATATGTTTGATGTTGGTTTCGAATGTTGAAAAGGGATTTGATGATCGAATTGGTTTAGTCATGTGGTTGAAAAAGGATTTTGGGGTGGGAATAAAAAGTTGTTAAAAGTTGAATGTAGTTAAATTTTGGACTATTGTCATTTTATTTAATTCAGATTAAGCATGAATTTGATAGAATCATTTTAAAATCAAAATCTTGATAGGCAACATAGGTCGGGTAGGCGAATTTAGGGATTGTGGATTGATGGAATATTTAATTTGTGTGATTGAATGGTTTTTGGCTATATGTGCTTTGGGATCACTTGTATCATTTGGCTGGGGAATGCCCCGAAGTACTTGTATTATTTTTATCCGGGGAATGCTCCGAAGTATTTTGTACCCGGAGGACGTTCGTGACGAAGGACCGAGGCAGCGGGTTGGAGTTTAGTTTAGGACTAGCTTAGAATAGAATAGGTTTTACCTTTCCGTATGTTTTTATTTTTGGACTGTATAATTGGACTGAACATTATTATTTTGGTTTTGGATTGTTGTTTGACGTGTTTGTTGCTTGTTTATGTGTTTTATGTGGTTTATACATTCTTAGTGTTAAAGTTAGCTGATACGTTCCACCAAGCAACCGTGGTCGAACACGGGATTGAGGGGTGCCTAACACCTTCCCCTCGGTCAACAGAATTCCTTAGCCGGAATCTCTGTTAGCCAACCAGTCTTAAAGATTCAAATTGTTTTGAAAAGGATTTTTCAAAGGTGACTTGGCACACCGGATTATGCCAAGTGGCGACTCTGAATAAAAAATATAAATAATTCTTTTTCGAAACAAATTTTTATTTTTCGTCACTTTGATAATAAAAACCCTTTCGAACTTAAAAATTAATCTTTTGGATGTTGAAAAAGGGGGTGTGACAGCTCTGGCGACTCTGCTGGGGACACTATTTCAGAATTCAAGCTTATTTTGGAGTCGTATCGGCTTTGTTTGACATTACGAGTGTATAAGCATTGTTTGTGATTTTTGTTTGTGTTATTGTTATCACTTTTTGTGCGTTTTTCGTGCTCTTTGTTTATAACATTTATCCTATGTGTTACCGCTTTTATATCTGGCATCATGCGTCTACCCCCCGGCCTTCTTTCTGCAACAAGTCCGTAGTACACGTGTTGTACACGACCTCTAGTTGATTCACCCTTATTTTAGGGGGAGAGCCGCCGGTGTTATGGAGTAGGTGGAAAGCTGTCGCAGCCACTATCGATCATACGCTCCCCCGAACAGCCTTGTTAGTGAACCCCAACGTAGGTTAGCCTTTAGGTCATGCTTATGTGCATCATATTGAGACCTAGCAGGCCCCACTTGGTCCTTCGTAGGAGACTCACCTCTAACGCATCCCTACGTGCTAAATGTTGCATCTTTGAGCGTAATGGGGTCATTTGATGGACTGATTTGGTGAAAACATGTGTTAGAAGTAAGGTGCGTAGTCAAGAACTGTTGAAAAAAAAAATAGAGACAAAAAAAAAGTGAAGTGAGTCGAAAAGAAGAAAAAAAAAAGTGTCGTAGCTTTTAGTGTTCTTTATGGCTTTTGTTCTTCACAATCCAAAAAAAGAAAAAAAAAATTTTACCTTTTGCACTCATTGCTCAAAAACGAAAATATCAAAAACATTCTTCCTTTGTCTCGTTTAGCATGAATTCATAATTCGAAAACTTCAAAAAGATTTTTCATTCATAGGAGTTTTTATAAAAGAAAAATGCAAAAAAATTGTAGGAGTTTTGTACATTTCACGAAAATACCAAAAGATTTCTTCTTCGTAGTTGTTGGTGTCATTTTTAGCTGAAGTGTCTAATTAAAAAAACCCCAAAAAAAAAAATTTTGTTCGTTTGCCTTTGGTTATGTCTTTTAAGTTAGGGTCAATCTGTTAGTTAATCGTTAATTGTCCAAGCTGGACGAACTACGCGTACCTGATTCCCGTCCCTTGGGGCGGGATACGTAGGCAACCCTCGGTGGGTCCGGTAATTTTAATTTTTATTTTTTGGCCTTTGTCTTAGTCTTAGCCTGGGTTTTCCTTCTTGTAATCTAGTGTTGTTAATTAATTCTTGCCAAGTAGGCTGATTTCATTCGACGGTACTGTTCGGTGAATTTGAGTTCTAGGTCGGTCTGTCCCTCTATGACACACGATAATTTTTTTTCTTCTAAGCTAAAATCCTGAGGGTCGGGAATTCCTTGTCTTGTTTTAAATTTTTGAGTGGTAAGTTTGGCTTGTCATTACAGGATGAAGCCTACAGGGTCTAGAGTGTTGATGGTTTCCAAAGTGCCCAAAAAGTTAATAAAGTGGTGGAGCACTTTCAACTACGCTGACCAGCAAGAGCTATTTAAGATATTAGGTGATCTTACGGAACTTCTGCATGTCCCACCCCGTCCAGACCTAATAGATGCTGTGTTGACCTTTTGGGATCCTATTAATTTGGTGTTTAGGTTCGGAAAGTGTGAAATGACGTCCACGTTGGCAGAATTATCTGGTCTGCTTCATTTTCCTTATATTGATAAAAGTATGATCCGAGCTCGGAATCACTCGGGCAATAGGTTTCTACAAGGGTGTGGTTTGAAGAGTAATAACAGACATTTGGGTTGTCTGAATCAATCATGGATTTCTTTAGACTTTCTATTCGCTAGATTTGGGTCCTCGGAAGGTTTTGATTGCTTTTGGGATGAATTTCATATGACTAAGGAGAAGTGGGAGAGAAAGCGTCTTGAAGTCTTCACCCTCGCTTTGTTAGGTATTTTAGTGTTTCCACTAGAAGAAAGGCGTATTAATACCCGTTTGCAATCTGTGGTGATGGCTCTATTTCATAAGGATCAAAACGACAATGGCATTAATCAAAAGGGCAGGTTCACTCTCATACCCATGATCTTAACAGAAATATATAAGGCTTTAACCGAAGTGAAGGGGGGGATGAGATTTTTGTAGGGCAGTAACCTGATATTGCAGTTATGGATAATGGAGCATTTACATACGCCTTCTTTAGTTAGACCAGACGTGGTAGATCGTTGTATTCCCAATCGAGTGAAAGCCATGGACTCCAGGTTGCGTTTGGATAAATTCTCGCTACCCGTGGGAGTCGACGCTTGGATTGAATTTCTTGAGTCAAGAACCGGGGATAACATTTTGTGGACTTATCTGTGGCTTCGACCAAAGATAATCTTGTTGGGTTGTCAGACGCAGCTCCCTTTAGTTATGTTAGGGCTCAATTGCACTAGACCATACAGTCCTTCTAGGGTAATGCGCCAATTGGGTGGGCTGTAGGACGTGCCACCAGCAGTGGATCTTCTGAAGGATGTTGAGTACTTCAAGGACCAAGCCTTAGGTGAGAGCAAGTACGAGCAGTTTTGGAAGCATGCAACAAAGCTATGTGTGGACACACTCAAAGAAAGTTTGGATAATCCAGGATACACTCAGGGATATGGGGGCTGGCTTCAATCTATCCCTCGGGGTATCAGTCAACCCTTACCAGCGCAGCTTAGAGGGAGAATACAGGAAGAATGCATAGTTAATGACCATCAGGATGAAAGAGCGGGGTCCAAAGTGGAAACACTGAGAGTTCAGTTAGCAGATTTGTTCAAGAGAGTAGAAAGGTGTCAGAATAATCTTTCCAAGTGCACTCCTCATGAGGCAGGAATACAGGCCCGAAGCTTCCTCCCTAATATCAGGGTGTCTTTACAGGATATGCTACAAAGTTTAAATAGGAGAAAGAGAACTTCACAGGCAAGTCCATCTCAACCAGGGTCATCACGCAGAGCACCAGTTTGAAAGAGCATTTCTTATCTTTATTCAGTTTGAGTCTTTTATGTGTCTGTCATTGTAAGGTGGTGTTTGTTTTAAGTCAAGTCAAGTTGTTTTTGGTATTAGGGTCTTTATTAGTAATTTCACGTATGTCGTCTTAGGGGTCTAGAATGTTATTTCGTATTTGTTGTTTAGTTTTAAAGTGGTCCTAAATTCTTTGTATGTTTTTGTTGTTTCTTTCGTCAAAATGTTATGATGTTACGTCTTTCCTTTGTTTGTTTATTTTCGTTTTAGCAAAAACAAAAAAAAACAAAAAAAAAGTGATGTTTATGCACATGTTGTCCGAACTACGCAAGATCTGATTCATGTACAACATGATGCGTAGGCAACCTACTTTTGGGTTCGATCTAATTATTTTGTTTTGTTGTTTTTCATTTTTAAAAAAAAAAAGAAAAAGAAGAAAATCAAAAGCCATAAAGAATGATAAAATGAAGGTAGATAGCGAGAGAAGAAAAAAAAGGATGATGAGACAAGAAAGGAAAAGAACAAAGATTGATAAAAATAATAATAATAATAATAATGTGTAGATAAAAATAAGTGTAGATAAAAATCGGGATGATGTTAAAATGACCTCGCTACCCTCAAAAGCTGGTAGAAATGAACATGAATTTAGGACAATTTTACCAATGTGATTTCCATGCTTGTTGTGTGCCCTAATCCTAACAGATGTCGTCTTCAATGAGCATGTTCTTTCAGATAACAGTGGTAGGTTTGCAGCACTCTGGCTAGTCACCCATACTTCACTAGATCAAAAGTAAAGCTCGTCATGGCTAGTAGATAGATTGAAAATTCGCTCATTGACCCGGATCAGGATCACAGGAAAGAAAGTTCAGAAAATAATGATGAGGTAGTAAGGCTCAGGCAACAATTGATAGATTTGCACCGGGCATGGACAAGCGGAATGCCTCCTCCTCCGCTCTCTGAAGGTCTTGGGAATATCTCTAATTGCCACCGCTCTCTCAGGCGCAATTCTCTGCTCCTACAGAGTCACCTGAGCACACGCCAGGATTCACTCTGCGACATTATTATCCTGGCAGTTCTAGTGTGCCCTTGGCAGCTCCCCAATCAAGACCCGCTGCTCAGCCGGCGCCACCGATCATACCGGTATTCATGGCTCCGCCACCACCTGAAGCTCCCATATATGTTGTGCGTCCGACAATGGGGCTTCCTAGGTCTGTTCGTGAGCCAGTATTCAAGGTTCCAGATAGTCAGTATTATGCCCCGGAGCCTACTTTGAGAATGAATGAACCGTATGGGTACACTCAGCCACCTGCATTTCCATTTGATACGGAGAAACTTGTCGCAACAAAGAAACAGGAAGTCATAGCACGGAAGTTGAAAAGTTTAGAACAGGCCATGAGGAATTTGTAGGGAATCGGAGGTTATAAGAGTGTTTCCAATAAAGATTTTTGTATGTTCCCAGACATCAACCTTCCCCTCGGCTTTAAAATGCCCAAGTTCGAGAAGTATGCAGGGCACAGTGATCCCGTGTCACACTTGAGACGTTATTGCAACCAATTGAGGGCTGCAGGAGGAAGGGAAGAGCTGCTCATAGCTTTCTTTGGCGAGAGTCTTTCTGATCTGGCTTCAGAATAGTTTATCGATCAAGATATCGACAAGTGGAACAGCTAGGATAACTTAGTTTCTGAGTTTGTGCAATATTTTCAGTATAACATCGACCTGATTCCGGACGAAAAATCCTGGTCAACATGAAGAAGAAAAGCACTGAAGGTTTTAGGGAATATGCGATAAGGTGGCGTGAACAGGCCGCCAGGTTAAAGACTCCAATGAAAGAAAGTAAGTTGGTAGAGGTTTTCATTCAGGCACAGGATGAGACCTATTTTCAACATTTACTTCCGGCAATGGGAAAGTCTTTTATTGAATACCTCAAAATGGGGGAAATGATAGAGGACGGAATCAAGACCAGCCGAATAGTGAGTTTTTCCGCATTAAAAGCCACCACACAAGCGATTCAAGGTAGATCTGGCGCATTCGGAGGTAAAAAAAAGAAAGAGGACATGGCGACTGTCGTAGCTGGAACCCATTCCTATCCCAAAAGACCTCCTCGCCCCTATCCTCAATCCCAAGCCCAAGTCTACGCCCAAGCTCCATATATTCCTCCCCACCATTACTACCCTCTACGAAACCCTTTATATTTTATTCCACCACCCCCGTACCCAGTATATAGCGCGCAGCCATATTCCCAAACCCATTCTTACCCGCAGTGGTGCGCGCAAGCTCCACAAAATCTTCCATTCGCTCCACCAAATTACCAAAACCCCTCCAGACCCGGTTTTCAACCTAGGCCCGAGTATAAGAAAGAGAAGGCGGTCAAAAATCACTTCACACCTCTTGGGGAGTCATATGCTAGCTTATTTGATAGGTTAAGAAAGTTGAAGGTCTTAAGCCTAATTCAAGGAAGGCTTTCAAATCCACCGCCGAGGAATCTCGATTATTCTTTAAGGTGTGCGTACTGTTCTGACATGCCAGGCCATGATATCGAGAAATGCTGGCATTTAAAGAGAGTTGTCCAAGATTTAATTGACACAAATCAGATGCTGGTCCAGGCCCCGGAGGGTCCAAACATTAACCAGAATCCACTGCCAACCCATGTTGAAGCCAATATATTAGAATTGATATATGATGGGAAAGAGTCTTCAAGGTGTTATAAGCCTATTGTCAAGATATAGACCATTGAGGAGAAATCGGTGAATGTAGCAGAGTCTTTGAAATCAATGTCATTAAGCCAGGAAGGAATGAGAGAAGATAAAGCCCAAGAAAGCACAAAGAAACCCCTGATCACAGTACAAGGCGCCAGAAGGTATGTTGATTTAAGTCAGGATAAACCTAAGTTGACAGTGGTAGGAGCTCTGAGTTAGCCCATCTTGACGGTGAAAGGAGCACTGGCAGCGCCTATTGTCCTCAAACCAGTGACCCAACCTCCGATAGTTGATACGAAAAAGGTTCCCTGGAATTATGGGCGTACTGTGATGACCTATCATGGGAAAGAAGTAGTGGAAGATGTAGATGAGGTAGGGGATGTGACTAGGTCAGGAAGATGCTTCGTGCCTGAAAGCTTAAGAAAGTCCAAGCCAATGGTGAGCGGACCGTCATCTATCAAAAAGCCTATCACCGAAGAAGAAGCCGAAGAATTTTTGAAAAAGATGAAATTGCTTGAGTATTCAATAATAGACCAGTTGAAGAAAACCCCTGCTCAAATTTCCCTCTTATCTTTGTTGTTGCACTCCAAGGAGCATCGTGATGTTTTACTGAAGGTATTAAATGAAGCATATGTTCCTAAGGAGATTACAATAAATTAGATTGAGAAAATGGTCGGAAAAATCTTTGAGGTCAATCGGATCAGCTTTTCTGACGATGAATTGCCTGTTGAAGGTACAGGGCATAACCGAGGCCTTTACATTACAGTGAAGTGTGAAGATTTATACGACACTCATGTTATGATTGATGGAGGTTCAGGTGCAAATATTTGCCCTATTTCTACTTTGCAAAAGTTGAATATTGGTGCTAACAAGATAAGGCCCAACAATGTATGTGTCAGGGCTTTCGATGGTGAAAAATCAAACTCCATTGGCGAAATAGAACTAATGTTGATCATAGGGCCTGTTGAATTCGTCATATAGTTTCAAGTATTGAATATAGACTTCTCTTACAATCTGTTATTAGGAAGGCCATGGATCCACAAGGCCAAGGCGGTTGCATCTACACTGCACCAAATGATTAAGTTTGAGCATCACAGGCAAGAAGTGGTTATTCACAGTGAAGGAGATTTGTCCGCCTGCGAAGATTCTCCCTTGTCTCTTATTGAAGCAAATAACATAGAGGAGACATTCGTCTATCAAATTTTTGATACAGTGTCAGTGAATTGTATCCTTGAATGGCAGGTTATACCGGGACCGAAATTGTCTTCCGCTTCTATCTTGATGGTGAGTGAACTTTGGAAATACAGATTTGAGTCAGGAAAGGGATTGGGAGCGTCTCTGCACGGTATAGTTTGTCCCATATGTTCGAGTGAGAACGTGGGCACGTTTGGTCTGGGATTTGAGCCTACGGCGGAAGATCTGAAGAAAGCCAAGGGAAGGAAAAAGGAAAGATGGTCACTCCCTCGCCCAATGCCACTACTCAGTGAATCATTTGTTAAGAGCGGTGTCACGAAGCACGTGGAATTTGAAGTTGAATTGGTTGATGTCTGCCAGAACCTTTTTATTGATGTTGATATGGTCGAAGCAGGAGAAGGTACCAGTATGGCATACGTGCAATTCATAGGTCCAGCTGTCCGGCTCAATAATTGGGAAGTCACTCTTCTTCCCTTCAGGAGGGAGTTTTGGTAGTTTATTTTATTTTTCTTTCTATTTATCCGAGTTATTTCAGGGTTGTAATTCGGATTTTAGTTTGTTTATGTTATGTTGGCATCTATGTTTAAACTCTTCTATCTTTTTATTTAATGAAATGCAATGTCCCTTTTGATTCGTGTCTAATATATTTTGTTTTTCTTTTTTTTATATACAGTTCTCTGTATGCTGATTCTAATGACATGACATGCATGCGGAATTTTCAGCCTGACCTTAAAATCCAAACTAATCAAGATGTAATGAAGCAGGATGGGGAATATGATGAAGAAGAAGCACTAGAAGAAATAAGCAAAGAGTTGGAACAGTTTGAAGACAAACCGAATCCTAATTTGAATGAAACTGAGCTAATAAATCTAGGGGATCAAGAAGATGTTAGGGAAACTAAAATCAGTAAACATGCTTTGCCACAACTAAAAGATGGAATAATTCAAGCATTAATTGATTATAAGGATGTTTTTGCATAGTCTTATGATGATATGCCTGGTTTAAGCACTGAATTAGTAGCTCACAAATTGCCAACTGATCCCACGTTCCCTCCTGTCAAACAGAAGTTGAGGAAGTTTAAAACTGAAAGAGGAAATCATGAAATAACTTGTAGCCGAAGTAATTCGAGTGGCTCGTTATCCCATGTGGTTATCCAATGATGTTCCCGTACCAAAGAAAGATGGAAAAATTTGAGTGTGTGTTGATTACCGTGATTTAAACAGAGCAAGTTCGAAATATGATTTTCCACTGAATAACATCCATATTTTGTTAGACAATTGTGCTAAACACGAGGTTGCTTTTTTTATGGATTGCTATGCCGGATATCACCAGATCATTATGGATGATGAAGACGCGGAGAAGACGTCTTTTATCACACCATGGGGGACCTATTGTTATCGAGTGATACCGTTCGGTTTGAAGAATGCTGCAGCAACATACATTAGATCCATGACCACTATGTTTCATGATATGATACATAAGGAGATTGAGGTACACATGGATGATGTGATTATTATGTCAAAAAGTCGGGCCGACCATGTTAAAGATTTAAGAAAGTTGTTTGAAAGACTTCGCAGGTATAATCTCAAACTCAACCCGGCAAAATGTGTATTTGGAGTTCCGTCTGGAAAGCTATTGGGGTTTGTAGTCAGCCATCGGGGGATTGAATTGGATCCCTCGAAAATCAAAGCCATTCATGATTTTCTTCCGCCCAAGAATAGGACGGAGGTGATGAGTTTGCTTGGTAGACTGAACTACATTAGCAGGTTTATTTCTCAACTCACAACCACTTGTGAGCCCATATTCAAGTTGCTGAAAAAGAGTGTTGTGGTAAAATGGACTGAAGAATGTCAGGAAGCGTTCGATCAAATCAAAAGATATTTGTTAAATCCGCCCATGCTGGTACCCTCTAAGCCTGGTAGGCCTTTGATCTTATATTTATCAGTCATGGGCAATTCTTTCGATTGTGTCCTGGGTCAACATGATGTCACAGACAAAAAGGGGTGGGCTATTTATTATCTTAGCAAGAAGTTCACCACATATGAAGCCAGGTATACTCTTCTTGAAAGGACGTGTTGTGCCCTATCTTGGGTAGCATAGAAGTTAAAGCATTATCTCTCATCCTATACTACTTATCTCATCTCCCGTATGGATCCTTTGAAGTATATCTTTCAGAAGCCTATGCCGACAGGTCGATTGGAAAAGTGACAAATATTGCTTACCGAGTTTGACATTGTATATATGACTCGAACCGCCATGAAAGCCCAAGCCTTGGCAGATCATCTTGCTGAGAATCCCATCGATGAAGAGTACGAGCCATTAAAGACATATTTTCCTGACGAAGAAGTGTCGTGTGTCGATGAAGTCGTTATAGATGCTGATCCAAGTTGGAAGTTGTTCTTCGATGGAGATGTCAATATGAAAGGAGTCGTAATAGGTGCGGTTCTTATCTCTGAATCGGGACAACATTTCTCGATAACAGCACAACTTCGATTCTACTGTACTAACAATATGGCAGAGTATGAAGCCTGCATTCTTGGTTTGAGATTAGCTGTTGATATGGGAGTCCAAGAATTATTGGTGTTGGGAGATTCGGATTTGCTCGTCCATCAAATTCAAGGCTATTGGGAGACACAAGATTTGAAGCTCATCCCGTATCGACAATGCTTGCAGGAGCTATGTCAATGGTTTGTGTTAGTAAAATTTAGGCATATTCCAAGGATTCATAATGAAATTGTTGATGCTTTAGCCACTCTGTCTTCAATGCTCCAACATCCTGATAAAGCTTACATCGATCCAGTGTATATACAAAGTCGTGATCAACATGCTTACTGTAATGTGGTTGAAGAAGAGCTCGATGGAGAACCCTGGTTCTTAGATATCAAGCGATACATTCAGTCAGGAGAATACCCAGCATATGCCACCAACGATCAAAACAGGACTATTAGGCGTTTGGCTAGTGGATTTTTCTTAAGTGGGGGAATCTTATATAAGAAAACCCCAGATCTGGGACTTTTGAGGTGTGTAGATGCAAGAGAAGCCTCGGCAATCATGGTTGAAATACACTCTAGAGTATGCGGGTCGCATATGAACGGTCATGACTTGTCAAAGAAGATTCTTTGAGAAGGTTATTACTGGCTTACTATGGAGAGGGATTCTATTCAATTTGTTCAAAAGTGTCATCAAGGTCAGGTACACGGTGATCTGATACGTTCTCCTCCTGTTGAGTTGCATGCAATGGCAGTTCCATGGTCGTTCGTGGCTTGGGGAATGGATGTGATTGGACCAATTGAGCAGAAGGCATCAAATGGACCTAGATTCATTTTGGTAGCCATTGACTACTTCACAAAGTGGGTAGAAGCAGTAACTTTCAAGTCAGTGACAAAGAAGGCTGTGGTAGATTTTGTTCATGCCAATATCATTTGTAGATTTGGAATTCCTAAGATGATCATTACAGACAATGCTGTCAATCTCAATAGTCATTTGATGCAAGAAGTGTATCAACAGTTTAAAATCGCACATCGAAATTCTACTCCATATCGCCCAAAGGCCAATGGTGCTGTAGAAGCCGCCAATAAGAATATAAAAAAGATACTGCGAAAAATGGTACAAGGGTCTAGACAGTGGCATGAAAAGTTGTCGTTTGCATTGCTAGGTTATCGCACCACTGTTTGCACTTCAACAGGGGCAACTCCATATTTATTGGTGTATGGGACAGAAGCAGTCATCCCTGCAAAAGTTAAAATTCCCTCTCTTCGAGTCATTGTAGAAGTAGAGATTGATGATGACGAATGGGTAAAAACCCGACTGGAACATTTGAGTTTGATTGAGGAAAAAAGGCTAACGTCTGTGTGTCATGGCCAGTTGTATTAGAGGAGGATGGCTCGAGCGTATAACAAAAAGGTCCGTCCCAGGAATTTTGAGGTTGGTAAGTTGGTATTGAAACGTATCCTTCCTCACTAGGTTGAAGCGAAAGGCAAGTTCTCCCCTAACTGGCAAGGTTCCTTCGTTGTGAAGAAAGTGTTGCCCAATGGAGCCTTATATTTGACAGATATTGAAGGCAAAATGGCAAAAATGGCTATCAATGTTGATGTAGTAAAAAGATATTATGTATGATATTTTATCCTTTGTTGATTTTATTGCATGTTTAGTACTTGCATTTTTGAAGATTGATATGATGAAGGCATTTTATTCTTCTATCTAAACATTGTGTCATCCTTTGTTTACCCGTTTGAGCTTCGTTTTATATTTTTATCTTTCATATCCCTCTTTTGGAATCAAAATAGATTCAAAGATAAATGTCAAGAAAATAAGAATAAAAGAAAGAGTTCGAAAAAGAAAAAAAAAATCAAATCAAAACAAAGAACAAGCTTATGGAACTACGTGCGACCTGATTCTCCTCTCTTGGGAGTGAGATACGTAGGTTGCCCTATTTCGAGCTCGGTCCAACCAAGTAAAGATTTTAGAGTCACCCAGTCAACAAAAACTAGGGCATGAGTTAATGTGTTGTTTGAGTCGATTCCAAAAGTTGTAAGTCCCACCCCACTTCAAGTGTTGTTTGAACCTCTTGCCATCCTTTTCTAACCTTATCCAAAAGCCAAGTTACAACCAAAGAAAGTCCTTCAGATCAATTTTTTATAATGTTAAGGCTAAGCATGCAACGGATATGATGATACATTGTGAGGTACCACTTGTCTCCCACAGCATAAGAAATCAGGAATGAAATACAAAATGAGAGAGTCTTATTGGTGAAAACCCCCGTGGACATCACAAGGCGATGGTGAGTTGAGAGAAATGAAAATGAGAGAGTCTTATTGGTGAAAACCCTCGTAGGCACCATAAGGCGATGGTGATTGGAGAGAAATAAAAATAAGAGAGTCTTATTGGTGAAAACCCTCACGGGTGTCGTAAGGCGATGGTGAGTTCAAGAGAAAAGTGAAAACTGAAAAGAAAGAGATTTGTTGGAGAAAGTCTTTTAAGATGTCGTCAATTGAATGTGATGTATGAGTCCAATGGATTTGAAGAAGCGGCTCAGCGGCAAAGGCACGAACTCAACAACAAATGGGGAGTTTGGATTGGAAGATCAGGCAGCTTAATCCAAAATGCGTGTCATACTCATTGGAGTTGGTTGTCGTATTCAGATAAGTTTTCTTTTTGAATATGGGACATTGCCCTTTTCTTTCATTTACATATTCACGCTTTTTGTCTTTTTATGTCATTTATCAAAATAAAAATCCCCATCATTTCTTTACATTTTAAGTCAAGTTTGTGTCAAAACAAGCGAGAAAAGATTTCAAAATTTACTACCAGTCTTTCCAATTATATGAGGAAAAGCCAAGGACCAACACATGAAAGAAATATGATCGTAATTCAACACGAAGCAAAGGAAGTCTATTAACCGACAGGCTGTTGGATTCGTGGAAGCATTCAGATTTGGGAAAAGAGTGCACCTCAGAGGCATGGTAAAATGGAAACCCATTGTTCGAGTCAGAACTCATTTCCCTCAATCTGGATCTGGGTCGATGATGCGGCAAGACAGGGCAAGTGTCAGTGATTTGGAATAAATATGAAAGGAACGAGTGCTGGGGCAGATACCTGAGAAGCCAAGAGCTGCAAGCCACACTAAGTTTTTAACTGACAAATTTTCTTTGTTGAAATAGGGGCAAATTCGTTTCACTTAATTTATCTACCATTGGAAATGCACATCCATGGGATTTTACTTTATGTTCAGCACCCTCCTGAAAAATGGGATTTTACTTTATGTTTAGGACCCTCCTGAAAAATGGGATTTCACTTTATGATCAGGACCCTCCTGAAAAAATGGGATTTTACTTTATGTTCAGGACCCTCCTGAAAAATGGGATTTTACTTTATGATCAGGACCTTCCTGAAAAATGGGATTTTACTTTATGTTCAGGACCCTCCTGAAAAATGGAATTTTACTTTATGATCAGAACCCTCCTGAAAAATGGGATTTTACTTTATGATCAGGACCCTCCTGAAAAATGGGATTTTACTTTATGTTCAGGACCCTCCTGAAAAATGGAATTTTACTTTATGTTCAGGACCCTCCTGAAAAATGAGATTATACTTTATGATCAGGACGCTACTAAAATAGGATTCTACTTTATGTTCAGGACCCTCCTGAAAAATGGGACTTTACCTTCTGTTCAGGACCCTCCTGAAAAATGGGATTTTACTTTATGTTCAGGACCCTCCTAAAATAGGATTTTACTTTCTGTTCAGGATCCTCCTGAAAAATGGGATTTTACTTTCTGTTCAGGACCCTCCTAGAAAATGGGACAACGCTTTCAAAAATGAAATACTACTTTACTATAATTTTTGTTTGGGATAATTTTCGTCCTAGTTTTAATTTTGGATTTCAGGAGCCCGCATGAAGAACAGGGTGATGAAATAGCAAGTCAGGAGCCTGCCTGGAGAATAAGTTGAAGAAATGAAAAGTCAAGCAACAAAGCGAAGCAATTGAAAGTCAAGCCACAAGTTGAAAGAAATTGCAAGTTAGGACCCCGCCTGAAGAATAGGGTGATAAAAGTCGAGTCAAGAGCCAACAGAAGTTGTATAGATAGGATTTTGTAATTTCATTTATGTTTTAACTTGTAATTTTCACTTTTGATGTAATGACAGAGCCGCAGACCGGAACCTCGATAGAACCTCACTCGATTCTCCAACTCGGTATAGTCCACTTCTCTTCCAACCCTTTGAGATACTTGTGATTTCCTCATGACTTGGGTAGATAGGTTGTCCGACAGGATTCGATTGTCTTTATTTATTTTACTCCTCTCTTTGAATAATGATCGGGACAAAATTCAGTCTCGTTGTTTACTTCTTTGCCTGAAAACACTGCGTGTTTACATTAAAAGGGGGCATGATGTAGACACGTAATTTTTCTCTCCGAAAGATTAATTTACCCAATTTTACCTTATCCTACCGTGTACCCTCATCCATGTTATTATACCCTCACAAAATACAAAAAAATAACAAATCCCCAACCAACTTAATCCAAAATATTCTCTCAATAACAAATTAACAACCCTCCCTATTAAAAATTAACAACACATCACCCACCTTACCATACCCCTACCCACCTACCCTACCCCTAACCCCTCCTAGAGTGACGTTGTTTTGGATGGGACAAAAGAAAATACTCTCACTTAACCATAGTAACATGAGAATAGAGGGGCCCACTATATTCATACCCCAATACACATTTTACACTCATACACCTCACAATTACCCGGGCCCACCATATGTATACATGTTATATTACTTTTCTTCTACACACATACAGGACAGGGATTTTTTTTCATGGACACAAAAAAAGACACTCACCTCACAAGAAGAATAAGGCACACTCATCCTCAGAGACGAAAAAACACACATACACATACTCTCCATCTCTGAATCAGATTGACAAAAAACAGAAATTCACACACAATAGGGGGAGAGAAAGAATTCAGTAATTGGAGTTCTCATATACACATGCACCTAAAAAAAGGCAGTGAGAGAAGGAAAGATGGTGAGATCAAGAGAGATCGAGAGAGACAACAGAGTGTTTGAGGTTTTCCGGTGAACCTGGCGTTGGAGCTTTTGGTTTTGGTCGATTCCAGTTGAATCTGGTCGTAAACGGCGAGTTTCACCGAAATTTGTTGTTAGCGTTGGGGTTCTCGTCATCGATACAACCAACGCTGATTTGTTCATCGTTGTCTCAATCGTTTTCTTACGCAAAATCTCACTTGGGTTGAGTTTATCACAATTTCTGTTTTGAATATTCCGAGTTTGCGTTGGTTTGGGATTTGACTTCTGTTCATCTCAAATCGTGTCATATTATAGTCAGTTTCGGATTATTATTTATCGATACCGAGTTGAGGTTTCATCGTTGTTGAGGTTTTCTATTTGAGCTTTCGGATTCGGACTTCTTTCGACTCTTATTGTCATCAAAAATTTGATATCGGAAGGTCCATTCCTTAACCTTATCTTTTCATTATTTCGAATGTGGTTTTGTTGTGATTTTGCGATTTGGGTTTGGATATTTTAGTCGTATTAATTGTTGTTGCGAGTATGAATTACTCATGTTCATGAAATGTTTGAATCTCTGTTGGACGTATATGTTTGATGTTGGTTTCGAATGTTGAAAAGGGATTTGATGATCGAATTGGTTTAGTCATGTGGTTGAAAAAGGATTTTGGGGTGGGAATAAAAAGTTGTTAAAAGTTGAATGTAGTTAAATTTTGGACTATTGTCATTTTATTTAATTCAGATTAAGCATGAATTTGATAGAATCATTTTAAAATCAAAATCTTGATAGGCAACATAGGTCGGGTAGGCGAATTTAGGGATTGTGGATTGATGGAATATTTGATTTGTGTGATTGAATGGTTTTTGGCTATATGTGCTTTGGGATCACTTGTATCATTTGGCCGGGGAATGCCCCGAAGTACTTGTATTATTTTTATCCGGGGAATGCTCCGAAGTATTTTGTACCCGGAGGATGTTCGTGACGAAGGCCCGAGGCAACGGGTTGGAGTTTAGTTTAGGACTAGCTTAGAATAGAATAAATTTTACCTTTCCGTATGTTTTTATTTTTGGACTGTATAATTGGACTGAACATTATTATTTTGGTTTTGGATTGTTGTTTGACGTGTCTGTTGCTTGTTTATGTGTTTTATGTGGTTTATACATTCTTAGTGTCAAAGTTAGCCGATACGTTCCACCAAGCGACCGTGGTCGAACACGGGATCGAGGGGTTCCTAACACCTTCCCCTCGGTCAACAGAATTCCTTAGCCGGAATCTCTGTTAGCAAACCAGTCTTAAAGAGTCAAATTGTTTTGAAAAGGATTTTTCAAAGGTGACTTGGCACACCGGATTATGCCAAGTGGCGACTCTGAATAAAAAATGTAAATAATTCTTTTTCGAAATAAATTTTTATTTTTCGTCACTTTGATAATAAAAACCCTTTCGAACTTAAAAATTAATCTTTTGGATGTTGAAAAAGGGGTGTGACATATATTATGTGAAAATTACATTAAATATACTATAAATCATAATAATTAATAACATAAAATATTTAAAAATAATACAAAATATTTGGTTGACTCTCCAAATTCCACCAGTGTCACATTACATTTATAGATGTTCACTTTCAGTGAGTAATTAATTAACCTTCTAAAAAGAGTAACAATCAAATTTGACTCTTGATATTATGTCTAAGTCTTTAAAGAAAGTGTCAAGATTAAGATTTAGAGTTACTTATCAATTTTTAGGATAATAAATTCAACTATTAGTATTATTTATGTTAAGTATTTTAAAAATTATATTTTTAAAATTTTGGTCCAAGGTATACTATTTGCTGTCATTCATGGATTTTGACATATATATTTATATTACCAATCAAAAATACTAGGTGTAGATGAACACTATGTTACAACATTGCACATATCCTTAGTAGTTATTATTAATATTTTTTAAAAAATTATATAAAAGAAGGTTAAATTAACTTGCGCACATCTCTGAACATTTTAGTTGTATACCTACAACTTAATTCTCTTAATAGTTAAAAAGAAATATCTCTTTACTTTTTCATATTCTAACCTTTTTTTTTTTTTTTTGATAAAATTATGATTCTCACTAACGATTATGTGTGTATGATGACAGTTTGTGTAGTAGAAGAGAAAAATGTACACGTTCGAATTATTACAATCGCGTATGCAGTGAAATATCTCCATTTGCTAATGAAGTATGCGAAGCTTTTTGCATTAAACGATTTGGAAAAATTTGTGAAGCAAAATGTATACCAGATTTGGTATGTCCAGAAAACATATGTCCCTAAAAATACAAAATTGTATTTTGCTTATTTCTCTGGAAATAATTAATTTCCTACCTTTTAATAATTTCAATTATTATAATGAAAATTAAAGCTCTATCTACTTTGTCATAATTGTTGTCAGCTTTTTCTTCTTTTATTAATGTTTTGCGTTAAATTTGTGTTTAATTTAACAAATTTATGTTTGAGCGTGTTTATGAACATAGAGTTGAATTTCACTACAAATAATCTATATCATCATAGTTATACCATTCTAAAAGTGAAAAAGTTAAATAATTAGGATATCTATTGAAAGTTGAACGACTTTTTTTCTTTCAAAAGCTAAATTAATTATCATAAGGTAAGGTTTGAAAAAGTAATTTCTAACTGTTTTCTTTTTAAAGACTATTTTTTTGTTGAAAATTATTACTGAAAGAGAATACTTTAATGATTTGACAGTGCTCAATTCAAACATGTGAGTACGATCGTATATTTTTCGGTAGACAATACTCTTGGTGTATGTTCTATATGACTATATTCTTTATTTTAATTATTTTGGCATATCCAAAATTTGTTAGAAAGATCTTAATTCCAAACTAAGACTAAATACAAATGATTAATCCAATACATATTCCACAAACAAGTTAAATACAAGAAAATTGTGTTAACACCATGTTGGATTGCGGGTCATGGGTCGCCCATGTAGATCGATCCGATCCGAATTTATTTTATCTGAAGAAAGAAGATGAGATTATATTTTTTGAATTTTGGGGGGAATATTTACAAATAGAAACTGTCAACATCCCCTTATATGTTCCAATATGTACTTCTTCTTCATCAATGAAAGAGAGTGACGAAAATAAGAACACACAAAAAAAGAAAAAAATGTTGTGACCATTTCTTGACATCAACAAAACATCTAAGAGTATAAAGGCATTTAGTTTGTGGATTTACATTCCGTTTTCAAGAGAAACGAAATTGACATGGAACGATTCTTTCGGTGGCAAAATAATATTCTTCCGCTGCAACAGAAAAAGGTAAATACTGATTTTACTTCGAATTTTTCTATCACACCACAAAAGGGATTGCCTGCTAGCAGACTAAACCGAGAAAAACAAGATCGAGGATATCAAATTAGTCACATGTATATGTATTGTATCTGCAATGAGCAGAAATCCCCCTCACGAGCCTAAACGACGAGCAAACACTCGAATATGAGAGTAAGGGATCGCCCATGGACAAGTTAAAAGGAGGGAGGGAGGCGAGAACCACGTTTCAGGATTTAATTCAATCCAGTTCGAATCTTATCTGAACTCCGAGAATAATTGACTAAGTCGTGTCATAAGGGAGGCAGGGTCAAACCTTTAGATTATTTAAGTAGGTTGGGTGACAGATCGGTCATAGGAACCTAGAGTAGACACCTAATTTCGTCCCTCCCCGATATCGTTTTTACCTATTGTTTACCTTATCCTACCGTGTACCCTCACCCGTGTGATAATCCCTCCACAAAATGACAAAAATAACAACCCCTTAACTAATTTTGTTTTATCCTAATATTCTAACAACCCACCCAATTAAAAAACAACACCTACCTACCCTATCCTAACAAACTCTACCCCACCTCACCACTACCCCCTACCCCACTGGAAACCTCCCCTCACTAATATATACACACTCGCTGATATAGTGAAAGGGGAACCGGAGAGGAAAGAGAAAAAAAAGAAGACCCTCAAGTTTCCAAGTCAAAATAACTAACTCTCCTTCTCCTTCACGGGAGCACCACTGTACCATCACTGAAAATACACGAATCCACACACAGCCGAGATCTCACCAGAAAAAGCTCACCCTCACCCTCACTCACCTTCACCAGAACACACACACGGACAAAGAGAGGGAGAGAGAGCTGCGAGAGATCTACGAGAGAATGATACAGAAATTGGAGAGAAGGAGATTGAAAAGGCGGAAATAGTGAGAAAAATGGATAAAAATGGACTGAAAACAGTCTACGGGTTGAACGGAACAGTATCCCGATGAAAATCCGGTCATTCTTCGAGAATCTTCGGTGAAATTTCACCGGAATCAGTGTCATTGATGCCCAGTTCGGTTGTTCGACGGTTCCAGTCCGAAATCCCCATATTTTCTCTGTTTACCCATGGTTTTTAGCTGAATCCGGCCAGCATCGAAGCTTTCCGGCGACGATCTTGCCGGAATCCGTTACCACACGATGGATTAGCCACTATCGACCACGAAAATCGCTCCTCTTGCCCCTGAAAATCCAAACCAACAACTGAAACCAGTTAAAGTACACATTTTGTTTGATTTCGTTGAGATTCGAGTTGACTCCGGTGGGATTTCGACATGGTTTTTCTCGATTCTTCATTATTTCTGTCTCGATTGGTTTAATAGTTCTTCTTCAATCTGTTTGCGGTTGATTCTGGGTTCAAATCAATCCGAATCTTTATTTCTCGATATCGGGTTTGGAGTCTTGTTTGCTGTCGAGGCTCGGTTCAAGAGTTCGGACGCGATTCTCTTTCTGTTATATTGAAATCTCCAAATTAAGATTTCGGTCTCGGATTTCTTTATTATCAGCGAAAACAAGTTCTATCGAGGTTCATTTCCTTAACCTATTCCTTTTTTTTCTTATCTTTGATTTGTTGAATTGATTGGGATTATGTGTAGTATGATGTTATGTTGTTATGTTTATGTGCTTGACAATGTGATTTCGGTGATATGTGGAATGAATTAAACTAATCTTGATGGTGTGATTGATAAAAAGGAAGTTGGGATGGGAATTGAAAATTGACGAAAAGGGTAGATTCAAATTAATTTCGATTTATTGTTGATATGAAACGTGATAGAATTATGTCTTTAAGCCGAGAATGGATAGGCAATCATAGATTGGGTAGGCAAAATTTAGGAATGGTGTTTCCATTGAATGTTTGGTTGCGCATTTGTGGAATGTCTTCTAGTTTATTGCATTGGATTCAAGTGTATTCATTTGGCCGGGGAATGCCCCGAGGTTTCATGTATTTATTTACCGGGGAATGCCCCGAGGTTTCAATGTATTTATTCACTGGGGAATGCCCCCGTAATATTATGCTGTCGGATGATGATCGAGATGAAGGCCCGAGGCATCGGGTGAAGCATTGGAGCTTAGTCTAGATTTAGTTTAGAATAAGATTTATATTTTGGTATTTTTTCTATTTTTTGGGCTGTATAATTGGACTGGCATTTTACATTTTGGATTGTTTTTTTTTGTTTATTGTTTGATTATTTTGCGTGCTTTTGTGTGGTTTATACATTTCTTAGTGTCAAAAATAGTCGATACACTCTACCAAGCGACCGTGGTTGAACCATGAGATCGAGGGGTGTCTAACACCTTCCCCTCGGTCAACAGAATTCCTTAGCCGGAATCTCTGTTCGCAAACCAGTTTAAAGAGTCAAATGGTTTTGGAAAGGATTTTTCAATGGTGACTTGGCACACCAGATTATGCCAAGTGGCGACTCTGAATAAAAAATGTAAACAATCCTTTTCCGAAAAAAAATTTCATTTCTTGTTACTTAAATAATAAAACCCTTTCGACCCTTAAAACATAATTCTTTCGGAGTTCGTAAAAAGGGGGGTGACAGCTCTGGTGACTCTGCTGGGGACTTTTTCAGAATCCAAACTTTTTTTTGGAGTCGTATCGTCTTTGTTTGGCATTACGAGTATATAAGCATTGTTTGTGATTTTTGTTTGTGTTTTCATTTTTGTGCGTTTTCGTGCTCTTTGTTTACAGTATTTATCCTATGTGTTACCGCTTTATATCTGACATCATTTGCATAACCCGAGTCAATTTCTTCCGCAACTAGTCTCGGAGCGCACGTCGTGCGCACAAACTCTAGTTGAGTCACCTTTATTTTAGGGGGAGAGCCGTTGGATGTATAGAGTAGGTGGAAAGAAAAGCAGCCATTATCGACCATATGCTCCCCCGAACGGCCTTGTTAGTAAACCACAACGTAGGTCAGCCTTTAGGTCATTCTTATGTGCACCATATTGAGACCTAGCAGGGCCCACACGGTTCTTTGTAGGAGACTCACCCTTAAAGCATCCCTACGTGCTAAATATTGCATCTTTGAGAGTAACGTGGTCATTTGACGGACCGATTTGGGGAAAACATGTCTTAGAAGTAAAGTGTGAAAAAAAAAGGTGAGTCGAAAAGAATGAATCAAAAGGAGTGTCGTAGTTTATTTTAGAGTTCTTTATGGCTTTTGTTCTTCACGATCCAAAACTCAAAAAGATTTTTTTTACATTTTGCATTTTTCTTCTCAAAGTACCGTAAGCACCAAAAAAAAGGGTTTTGTTTGCCTTTTCTACTTATTTGTCAAAAACAAAATACCAAAAAGATTTTTTTTTATATAATTTGTGGTGTCAGTCTTAGTTGAAATGTCTAGTTGAAAATCCAAAAGTTTTCACTCGTTTGGTGTTATATGTGGTTTCGTCCTAAGAATATCTTGATTGGATCTCAAATGAAACTCTTTCTAGTTTTGATAGGACTTAACTGCACTAGGCCTTACAGTCCAAGAAGGGTGATGCGTCAGTTGGGTAGGATGCAAGAAGTCCCCCCAATAATGGACCTTCTAAAGGATGTAGAGTACTTTAAAGACCAAGTCGTGAGGGAAAGCAAATATGATCAATTCTGGAATAACGCGATAAAGCTAGGTGTCGATACTCTCGAGAAAAATCCAGGATGCACTCAAAACTATGAAATCTGGCTACAATCTCTGCCCCGTGGCATTAGTAGACCCTTACCAGCCCAACTTAGAGGGCGAATACGGGAAGCAATCATGGTAGATGATGATGAGCAGGAAGATTCGGGTGCCAAGTTGGAGTTTTTGAGAGTTCAATTGTCACGTTTGATCACAACTGTGGATGGGTGTCAGAGAAACCTTTGCGGGTGTACTCTCCAAGAGGCGGGGATACGGGCGAGAAATTTGTTCCCGGGTATCAAAACGTCGTTGCAGGATATGTTGCAAAGTCTGAGGGAAAAAGTGGGGACTTCACAGATAGGTTTATCTCAGTCGGGGACGTCACGCAGAGCACCAGTTTGAAAGAGCATGTCTTATATTTATGTGGTTTTGAGTCTTTTATGTTTCTATCATTGTAGGTTGGTGTCTGTGTTAAGTCGAAGTCAAGTTGTTTTTGATATTCGGGTCCTTATTGCACGCATGTCGTTAGGGGTTTAGAATGTTGTTTTGTATTTGTTGTTTAGTTTTAAAGTGGTCCCAGATTCGTTGTATGTTTTGTTGTCTTTCATCGAAATGTTAGGATGTTACGTCTTTCTTTTGTTTACTTGTTTTCATTTCTCGTGAAAAAAAAATCCTTCAATTGTGTGATGTTTATGCATAAGCCGCCTGAACTACGCAAGATCTGATTCATGTACGACATGATACGTAGGCAACCTACTTTTGGGTTCGATCTAATCATTTTGTTTCGTTGTTTTTCATTATTTTTCCTCTTTTAAAGAAAAATAAAAGTCATAAAGAATGATAAAATAAAGGTAGATAACGAAAGAAGTGGAAGGAACAGAGATGGACACGAAAAAAAGGGAGTGTAGATAAAAATCGGGATGATGTTAAAATGACCTCGCTACCCTCAAAAGCTGGTAGAAATGAACATGAATTTAGGACAATTTTACCAATGTGATTCCCATGCTTGTTGTGTGCCCTAATCCTAACAGATGTCGTCTTTGATGAGCATGTTCTTTCAGATAACAGTGGTAGGTTTGCAGCACTCTGGCTAGTCACCCATACTTCACTAGATCCAGAGCAAAGCTCGCCATGGCTAGCAGGGAGATTAAAAATTCGCTCATTGACCCGGATCTGGATCACAGGGAAGAATGTTCAGAACACAATGATGAGGTAGTAAGGCTCAGACAACAATTGATAGATTTGCACCGGGCATGGGCCAACGGAATGCCTCCTCCTCCGCTCCCTGAAGGTCTTGGGAATATCTCTAATTGCCCACCGCTCTCTCAGGCGCAATTCTTTGCTCCTACTGAGTCACCTGAGCACGCGCCAGGATTCACTCCACGACATTATTATCCTGGCAGTTCTGGTGTGCCCTTGGAAGCTCCCCAATCAAGACCCGCTGCTCAGACGGCGCCACCGATCACACCGGTATTCATGGCTCCGCCACCACCTGAAGCTCCCGCATATGTTGTGCGTCCGACAATGGGGCCTCCTCGGTCTGCCAGTGAGCCAATATTGAAGGTTCCAGATAGTCAGTATTATGCCCCGGAGCCGACTTTGAGAATGAATGACCCGTATGGGTACACTCAGCCACCTGCATTTCCATTTGATTTAGAGAAACCTGTCGCAACAGAGGAACAGGAAGTCATAGCGCGGAAGTTGAAAAGTTTAGAAAAGGCCATGAGAAATTTGCAGGGAATCAGAGGTTATAAGAGTGTTTCTTATAAAAATCTGTGCATGTTCCCAGACATCAACCTTCCCCTCGGTTTTATAATGCCTAAGTTCGAGAAGTATGCAGGACACGGTGATCCTTTGGCCCACTTGAGACGCTATTGCAACCAGTTGAGGGCTGCAGGAGTAAGAGAAGAGCTGCTCATGGCTTTCTTTAGCGAGAGTCTTTCTGATTTGGCTTCAGAATGGTTTATCGATCAAGATATCGACAAGTGGAACAGCTGGGATGACTTGGCTTCTGAGTTTGTGCAATATTTTCAATATAACATCGCCCTGATTCCGAACGAAAAATCTTTGGTCAACATGAAGAAGAAAAGCACAGAAGGTTTTAGGGAATACGCGATAAGGTGGCGTGAACAGGACGCCAGGGTAAAGCCTCCGATGAAAGAAAGTAAGTTGGTAGAGGTTTTCATTCAGGCACAGGATGAGACTTATTTTCAACATTTACTCCCGGCAATGGGAAAGTCTTTTATTGAAAACCTCAAAATGGGGGAGATGATAGAGGACGGAATAAAGACTGGACAATAGTGAGTTTTGCCGCATTGAAAGCCACCGCACAAGCGATTCAAAGTGGATCTGGCGCATTTGGAGGTAAAAAGAAGAAAGAGGACGTGGAGACTGTCGTAGCTGGTACCCATTCCTATCCCAAAAGGCCACCTCGCCCCTATCCCCAATCCCAAGCCAAGTCTACGCCCAAGCTCCATATATTCCTTCCCATCATTACTACCCTCCACAAAACCCTTTGTATGCCATTCCACCACCCCCGTACCCAGTATATAGCACGCAGCCATATGTCCAAACCCCTTCTTACCCGCAGTGGCGCGCGCAAGCTCCATAAAATCGCCCATTCGCTCCACCAAATTACCAAAACCCCTCCAGACCCAGTTTTCAGCCTAGGCCCGAGTATCAGAAAGACAAGGCGGTCAAAAATCAATTCACACCTCTGGGGGAGTCATACGTTAGTTTGTTTGATGGGTTGAGAAAGTTGAAGGTTTTAAACCCAATTCAAGGAAGGCTTTCAAATCCACCGCCGAGGAATCTCTATTATTCTTTAAGGTGTGCGTACTGTTCTAATATGTCAGGCCATGATATTGAGAAATGCTGGCATTTAAAGAGAGTTGTCCAAGATTTAATTGACATAAATCAGATGCTGGTCCAGGCCCTGGAGGGTCCAAACATTAACTCGAATCCACTGCCAACCCATGCTAAAGCCAATATATTAGAATTGATATATGATGGGAAAGAGTCTTCGAGGGGTTATAAGCCTATTATTAAGATACAGACTATTGAGGAGAAATCGGTGAATGTAGCGGAGTCTTTGAAAGCAATGTCATTGAGCCAGGAAGGAATGAGAAAAGATAAAGCCCAAGAAAGCACAAAGAAACCCCTGATCACAGTACAGGGCGCCAGAAGGTATGTTGATTTAAGTCAGGATAAACCTAAGTTGACAGTGGTGGGAGCTCTGAGTCAGCCCATCCTGGCGGTGAAAGGAGCACTAGCAGCGCCTATTGTCCTCAAATCGGTGACCCAACCTCCGATAGTCGATACGAAAAGGATTTCCTAGAATTATAGGCAGACTATGATGACCTATCATGCGAAAGAAGTAGTGAAAGATATATATGAGGTACGGGGTTTGACTAGGTCAGGAAGATGCTTCATGCCTGAAAGTTTAAGAAAGTCCAAGCCAACGGTGAGTGGACCGTCATCTATCAAAAAGCCCATCACTGAGGAAGAAGCCGAAGAATTTTTGAAAAAGATGAAATTGCCCGAGAATTCAATATTAGACCAGTTGAAGAAAACCCCTGCTCAAATTTCCCTTTTATCTTTGCTGTTGCACTCCAAGGAGCATCGTGATGTTTTACTGAAGGTATTAAATGAGGCATATGTTCCAAGGGAGATTACAATCAACTAGCTTGAGAAAATGGTTGGAAAAATCTTTGAGGTCAATCGGATCAGCTTTTCTGACGATGAATTGCCTCTTGAAGGTACAGGGCATAACCGGGGCCTTTACATTACAGTGAAGTGTGAAGATTTCTATGTCAATCATGTTATGATTGATGGAGGTTCAGGTGCAAATATTTGCCCTATTTCTACTTTGCAAAAGCTGAATATTGGTGCTGACAGGATCAGGCCCAACAATGTATGTGTTAGGGCTTTCGATGGTGCAAAATCAAATTCCATTGGCGAAATAGAACTAATGATGACCATAGGGCCTATTGAGTTCTCCATAGAGTTTCAAGTATTGAATGTAGAATCCTCTTACAATCTGTTGTTGGGAAGGTCGTGGATCCACAAGGCCAAGGCGGTTGCATCTACACTGCACCAAATGATTAAGTTTGAGCATGACAGGTAAGAAGTAGTTATTCATGGTGAAGAAGATTTGTCAGGTTACGAAGATTCTCCCTTGTCTCTTATTGAAGTAAATAACGTAGAGGAGACATTCGTCTATCAAATTTTTGATACAGTGCCAGTGAATCGTATTCTTGAATGGCAGGTTATATCGGGACCACAATTATCTTCCGCTTCTATCATGATGGTGAGTGAACTTTGGAAATATGGATTTGAGCCAGGAAAGGGTTTGGAAGCGTCTCTGCACGGTATAGTTTATCCCATATGTCCAAGTGAGAACGTGGGCACGTTTGGTCTGGGATTTGAGCCTACGGCTGAAGATCTGAAGAAAGCCAAGGGAAGGAAAAAGGAAACATGGTCACTCCCTCGCCCAATGCCACTACTCAGTGAATCATTCGTTAAGAGCGGTGTCACGAAGCATGTGGAATTTGAAGTTGAATTGGTTGATGACTTCCAGAACCTTTTTATTGAAGTTGATATAGTCGAAGAAGGATAAGGTACCAGTATGGCAGACGTGCAACTCATAGGTCCAGTTGTCCGGCTCAATAATTGGGAAGTCACTCCTCTCCCCGTCAGGAGGGAGTTTTGGTAGTTTATTTTGTTTTTCTTTCTGTTTATCCGAACTATTTCAAGGTTGTAATTTGGATTTTAGTTTGTTTATGTTATGTTGGCATCTATGTTTAAACCCTCCTATCTTTTTATTTAATGAAATGCAATGTCCCTTTTGTTTCGTGTCTAATATATTTTTTGTTTTTCTTTTCTTACACAGTTCTCTTTATGCTGATTCTAATGACATGACATGTATGCGGAATTTTCAGCCTGACCTTGAAATCCAAACTAATCAAGATGTAATGAAGCAGGATGGGGAATATGATGAAGAATAAGCACTAGAAGAAATAAGAAAAGAGTTGGAACAGTTTGAAGACAAACCGAATCCTAATTTGAATGAGACTAAGACAATCAATCTAGGGGATCAAGAAGATGTTAGGGAAACTAAAATCAGTGTACATGCTTTGCCAAAGCTAAAAGATAGAATGATTCAAGCATTAATTAATTATAAGGATGTTTTTGCATGGTCTTATGATGATATGCCTGGTTTAAGCACTGAAATAGTGGCTCACAAATTGTCAACTGATCCCGCATTCCCTCCTGTCAAATAGAAGTTGAGGAAGTTCAAAACTGATGTAAGTATTAAAATCAAAGAGGAAATCATGAAACAACTTGAAGCCAAAGTAATTCGAGTGGCTCGTTATCCCATGTGGTTATCCAATGTTGTTCCCGTACCAAAGAAAGATGGCAAAATTCGAGTGTGTGTTGATTACCGTGATTTGAACAGAGCAAGTCCGAAAGATATTTTTCCACTGCCCAACATCCATATTTTGTTAGACAATTGTGCTAAACACGAGGTTGCCTCTTTTATGGATTTCTATGCCGAATATAACCAGATCATTAAGAATGATGAAGACGCAGAGAAGACGTCTTTTATCACACCATGGGGGACTTATTGTTATCAAGTGATGCCGTTCGGTTTGAAGAATGCTGGAGCAACATACATGAGAGTCATGACCACTATGTCTCATGATATGATGCATAAAAAGATTGAGGTATACGTGGATGATGTGGTTATTATGTCAAAAAGACTGGCCGACCATGTTAAAGATTTAAGAAAGTTCTTTGAAAGGCTTTGCAGGTATAATCTCAAACTCAACCCTGCAAAATGTGTATTTGGAGTTCCGTCGGGAAAGTTGTTGGTGTTTGTAGTTAGCCGTCGGGGGATTGAATTGGATCCCTCGAAAATCAAAGCCATTCAGGATTTTCCCCCGCCCAAGAATAGGATGAAGGTGATGAGTTTTCTTGGTAGACTGAACTATATTAGCAGGTTTATTGCTCAAGTCACAACCACTTGTGAGCCCATATTCAAGTTGCTGAAAAAGAGTGCTGCGGTAAAATGGACTTAAGAATGTCAGGAAGCGTTTGATCGAATCAAGAGATATTTGTCAAATCCGCCCGTGCTGGTACCCCCGGAGCCTGGTAGGCCTTTGATCTTATATTTATCAGTCACGGACAATTCTTTCGGTTGTGTCCAGGGTCAACATGATGTCACAGGAAAAAAGGAGCAGGCTATTTATTATCTTAGCAAGAAGTTCACAACATATGAGGCCAGGTATACCCTTCTTGAAAGGACGTGTTGTGCCTTAACTTGGGTAGCACAGAAGTTGAAGCATTATCTCTCATCCTATACTACTTATCTCATCTCCCGCATGGATCCTTTGAAGTATATCTTTCAGAAGCCTATGCCGACAGGTCGATTGGCGAAGTGGCAAATATTGCTTTCCGAGTTCGACATTGTATATGTGACTCGAACCGCTATGAAAGCCCAAGCCTTGGAAGATCATCTTGCTGAGAATCCCATCGATGAAGAGTACTAGTCATTAAAGACATATTTTCTTGACGAAGAAGTGTCGTGTGTCGATGAAGTCGTTATAAATGCTGATCCAGGTTGGAAGTTGTTCTTCGATGGAGCTGTCAATATGAAAGGAGTCGGAATAGGTGCGGTTCTTATCTCTGAATCGGGACAACATTTCCCGGTAACAGCACAACTTCGATTCTACTGTACTAACAATATGGCAGAGTATGAAGCTTGCATTCTTGGTTTGAGGTTAGCTATTGATATGGGAGTCCAAGAATTATTGGTGTTGGGAGATTCGGATTTGCTCATCCATGAAATTCGAGGCGATTGGGAGACGCGAGATTTGAAGCTCATCCCGTATCGACAATGCTTGCAGGAGCTATGTCAACGATTTGTGTTAGTAAAATTTAGGCATATTCCAAGGATTCATAATGAAAATGCTGATGCTTTAGCCACTCTGTCTTCAATGCTCCAACATCCTGATAAAGCCTACATCGATCCAGTGCATATACAGAGTCGTGATCAGCATGCTTACTGTAATGCAGTTGAAGAAGAGCTCGTTGGAGAACCCTGGTTCTTGGATATCAAGCGGTACATTCATTCAGGAGAATACCCAGCATATGCCACCAATGATCAGAAAAGGACTATTAGGCGTTTGGCTAGTGGTTTTTTCTTAAGTGAGGGGATCTTATATAAGAGAACCCCAGATTTGGGACTTTTGAGGTATGTAGATGCAAGAGAAGCCTCGGCAATCATGGTTGAAATACACTCTAGAGTATGCGGGTCGCATATGAATGGCCATGTCTTGTCAAAGAAGATTCTTCGAGCAGGTTATTACTGGCTTACTATGGAGAGGGATTCTATTCAATTTGTTCGAAAGTGTCATCAATGTCAGGTGCACGATGATCTGATACGTTCTCCTCCTGTTGAGTTGTATGCAATGGATGCTTCATGGTCGTTCGTGGCTTGGGGAATGGATGTGATTGGACCGATTAAGCCGAAGGCATCAAATGGACATAGATTCATTTTGGTAGCCATTCACTACTTTACAAAGTGGGTAGAAGCAGTAACTTTCAAGTCGGTGACAAAGATGGTTGTGGTAGACTTTGTTCATGCCAATATCATTTATAGATTTGGAATTCCAAAGATGATCATTACAGACAATGCTTCCAATCTCAATAGTCATTTGATGCAAGAAATATGTCAACAGTTTAAGATCGCACATCGAAATTCTACTCCATATCGCCCAAAGGCCAATAGTGTTGTAGAAGCCGCCAAAAAGAATATAAAAAAGAAACTGTGAAAAATGGTACAAGGGTCTAGACAGTGGCATGCGGCAAGATAAGGCAGGTATCAGCGATGTGGAAGAAAGATGAAAGGAACGAGTGCTGGAGCAGATACCTGAGAAGCCAAGAGCTGCAAGCCGCCACTAAGTTTTTAACTGATAAATTTTTCTTTGTTGAAACAGGGGCAAATTCGCTTCACTTAATTCAGCTACTATTGGAAGTCCACATCCGTGGGGATTTTACTTTATGTTCAGGACCCTCCTGAAAAATGGGATTTTACTTTCTGTTCAGGACCCTCCTGAAAAATGGGATTTTACTTTATGTTCAGGACCATCCTGAAAAAAGGGATTTTATTTTCTGTTCAGGACCCTCCTGAAAAATGGAATTTTACTTTCTGCTCAGGACCCTCCTGAAAAATGAGATTTTACTTTATGTTTAGGACCCTCCTGAAAAATAGGATTTTACTTTCTGTTCAGGACCCTCCTGAAAAATGGGATTTTATTTTCTGTTCAGGACCCTCCTGAAAAATGGGATTTTATTTTCTGTTCAGGACCCTCCTGAAAAATGGGATTTTACTTTATGTTTAGGACCCTTCTGAAAAATGGGATTTTACTTTCTGTCCAGGACCTTCCTGAAGAATGGGATTTTACTTTCTGTTCAAGACCCTCCTGAAAAATGGGATTTTATTTTCTGTTCATGACCCTCCTAAAAAATGGGATTTTACTTTATGTTCAGGACCCTCCTAAAAAATGGGACTTTACTTTATGTTCAGGACCCTCCTGAAAAATAGAATTTTACTTTATGTTCAGGACCCTCCTGAAAAATGGGATTTTACTTTATGATCAGGACCCTCCTGAAAAATGGGATTCTACTTGTTGTTCAGGACCCTCCTGGAAAATGGGACAACGCTTTCGAAAATGAAATACTACTTTACTATAATTTTTGTTTGGGATAAATTTCGTTCTAGTTTTAATTTTGGGTTTCAGGAGCCCGCCTGAAGAACAGGGTGATGAAATAGCAAGTTAGGTGCCCGCCTGAAGAACAGGGTGATGAAATAGCAAGTCAGGAGCCCGCCTGAAGAACAGGGTGATGAAATAGCAAGTCCGGAGCCCGCCAGGAGAACAGGGTGAAGAAATTAAAAGAAACAAATTAAAAAATAGCAAGTCAGGAGCCCGCCTGCAGGACAGGGTGAAGAAATTGAAAGCATAGCAACAAGTTGATAAAAATAGTAAGTCAGGAACCCGCCTGCAGAACAGGGTGCAGAAGTTGAAAGCATAGCAACAAATTTAAAAATAACAAGTCAGGAGCCCGCCTGCAGAACTGGGTAAAGAAATTGAAAGCATAGCAACAACTTGATAAAAATAGCAAGTCAGGAGCCCGCCTGCAGAACAGGGTGAAGAAATTGAAAGCATAGCAACAAGTTGATAAAAATTGCAAGTCAGGAGCCCTCCTGCAGAACAGGGTGCAGAAGTTGAAAGCATAGCAACAAGTTGATAAAAATAGCAAGTCAGGAGCCCGCTTGCAGAACAGGGTACAGAAGTTGAAAGCATGGCAACAAGTTGAATGAAATAGCAAGTCAGGAACCCGCCTGGAGAACAGGGTGAAGAAATTGAAAGGCAAGTAACAGGTTGAAAGAAATTGCAAATCAGGAGCCCGCCTGAAGAATATGGTGATAAAAGTCGGGTCAAGAGACAACAGAAGTTGTATAGATATGATTTTTGTAATTTCATTTATGTTTTTACTTGTAATTTTCATTTTTTGATGTAATGACAGAGCTGCGGACCGAAACCTCAATGGAACCTCACTCGACTCTCCAACTCAGTATAGTCCACTTCTCTTCCAATCCTTTGAAATACCCATGACTTGATTCTCTCATGATTTGGGTAGGAAGGATGTCTTAAGTCAAGACCCGGTTGTCCTTCTTCCTTCTGTTTCTTTCTTTGAATAATGGTCGGGTCAAAATTTGGTCTCGCTGTCTACTTCTTTGCCTAAAAACACTTCGTGTTTACATTCAAAGGGGGCATGATGTAGACACCTAATTTCGTCCTTCCTCGATATCGTTTTTACCTATTGTTTACCTTATCCTACTGTGTACCCTCACCCGTGTGATAATCCCTTCACAAAATGACAAAAATAACAACCCCCTAACTAATTTTGTTTTATCCTAATATTCTAACAACCCACCCAATTAAAAAACAACACCTACCTACCCTATCATAACAAACTCTACCCCACCTCACCACTACCCCCTACCCCACTAGAAACCTCCCCTCACTAATATATACACACTCGTTGATATAGTGAAAGGGGAACCGTAGAGGAAAGAGAAAAAAAAGAAGACCCTCAAGTTTCCAAGTCAAAATAACTAACTCTCCTTCTCCTTCACGAGAGCACCACTCTACCATTACTGAAAATACACGAATCCACACACAGCCGAGATCTCACCTGAAAAAGCTCACCCTCACCCTTACTCACCTTCACCGGAACACACACACAGACAAAGAGAGAGAGAGAGATCTGCGAGAGATCTGCGAAAGACTGATACAGAAATTGGAGAGAAGGAGATTAAAAAGGCGGAAACAGTGAGAAAAACGGATAAAAATGGACTGAAAACAGTCTACGGGTTGAACGGAACAGTATCCCGGTGAAAATCCGGTCATTCTTCGAGAATCTCCGATGAAATTTCATCGGAATCAGTGTCATTGATGTCCAGTTCGGTTGTTCGACGGTTCCAGTCCAAAATCCCCATATTTTCTCTGTTTACCCATGGTTTTTAGCTGAATCCGGCCAGCATCGAAGTTTCCGGCGACGATCTCGCCGGAATCCGTTACCACACGATGGATTAGCCACTATCGACCATGAAAATCGCTCCTCTTGCCCCTGAAAATCCGAACCAACAACTGAAACCAGTTGAAGTACACATTTTGTTTGATTTCGTTGAGATTCGAGTTGACTCCGGTGGGATTTTGACATGGTTTTTCTCGGTTCTTTATTATTTCTGTCTCGATTGGTTTAATAGTTCTTCTTCAATCTGTTTGGGGTTGATTCTGGGTTCAAATCAATCCGGATCCTTATTTCTTGATATCGGGTTTGGAGTTTTGTTTGCTGTCGAGGCTCGGTTCAAGAGTTCGGACGCGATTCTCTTTCTGTTATATTGAAATCTCCAAATTAAGATTTCGGTCTCGGATTTCTTTATTATCAGCGAAAACAAGTTCTATCAAGGTACATTTCCTTAACCCATTCTTTTTTTTCTTATCTTTGATTTGTTGAATTGATTGGGATTATGTGTAGTATGATGTTATGTTGTTATGTTTATGTGCTTGACAATGTGATTTCGGTGATATGTGGAATGAATTAAACTAATCTTGATGGTGTGATTGATAAAAAGGAAGTTGGGATGGGAATTGAAAATTGATGAAAAGGGTAGATTCAAATTAATTTCGATTTATTGTTGATATGAAACGTGATAGAATTATTTCTTTAAGCCGAGAATGGATAGGCAATCATAGATTGGGTAGGCAAAATTTAGGAATGGTGTTTCCATTGAATGTTTGGTTGCGCATTTGTGGAATGTCTTCTAGTTTATTGCATTGGATTCAAGTGTATTCATTTGGCCGGGGAATGCCCCGAGGTTTCATGTATTTATTCACCGGGGAATGCCCCGAGGTTTCAATGTATTTATTCACCGGGGAATGCCCCCGTAATATTATGCTGTCGGATGATGATCGAGATGAAGGCCCGAGGCATCGGGTGAAGCATTGGAGCTTAGTCTAGATTTAGTTTAGAATAAAATTTATATTTTGGTATTTTTTCTATTTTTTGGGCTGTCTAATTGGACTGGGATTTTACATTTTGGATTGTTTTGTTTTGTTTATTGTTTGATTATTTTGCGTGCTTTTGTGTGGTTTATACATTTCTTAGTGTCAAAAATAGTCGATACACTCTACCAAGCGACCGTGGTTGAACCATGGGATCGAGGGGTGCCTAACACCTTCCCCTCGGTCAACAGAATTCCTTAGCCGGAATCTCTATTCGCAAACCAGTTTAAAGAGTCAAATGGTTTTGGAAAGGATTTTTCAATGTGAGTTGGCACACCAGATTATGCCAAGTGGCGACTCTGAATAAAAAATGTAAACAATCCTTTTCCGAAATAAATTTTCATTTCTTGTCACTTAAATAATAAAACCCTTTTGACCCTTAAAACATAATTCTTTCGGAGTCCGTAAAAAGGGGGGTGACACCTAGGCAATCAAAAGGGGGCTCGTTACTTCAGGGGCGACTAGTTAATTTACCAAAAACATAAAAAGCTAAAATTGAAACAAGATAGAAAAGGTTTTGGAAGATACAAATGTATCCAACATATCCTTAGCTTAAAGGTGTTGCTCGAGGGACGAAATGTTCGAAAAATCATGTTTGAGTAGAAATTTAATTAATACAAAATTAAGCATTACAAAAGGTCCTTAATAATTAACAATTGTTAATGATACTGCCCTAACTTGATGTAAAAATTACATATATAACGACATGTTTACTAGTATTTACCACAAATCTCAATTATTTTCAAAATTTCATTAAATCCCAATATTTAGCCTTTGAAGATACATATAACCTAAGTTAGATACGTCCTACAGATACATGTATTAGGTAAACTAATTAGCATGTTTTAAGGGATGTAATGGCTAAACTAGCATTAATATAGCAATTAACCTAACTAATTATGATAAAAACTAAATATTATCCCACGAAATATGGTAATTAGTTTGTTATTCCGCCATTTTAAATAAGAATCTTTCTATAATCAATTTCTAGATTGCAAAAAGTTTATACGTTCCATGAAAAAAATTCATACGACCTCTTTTTTATTTCTATTTTTTTTAGTATTTGCAATGAATATTTCAGTGTTGTTACGTCATTCCGATGTTTAGATTAACGATATAAAGTACGAGGGGTATAAAAGCGATGGAATCGTGGTTAGTGAACACGTAACTTACGATAAACTGATTTCGTCAATTGTTGTAGAACTGGAAATTGACGAAAGTAGGAAAAAATTTAGGCTCGTTACATAGTTGATGGCAATGCGGCACCATTGTTGATTCGTAACAAGATGGGTGTGAAGCTTTATAACGAAATTAAAAAAAATGAGCTTGGTTTTGGGACGTATCCACTTATCATCACTACATTAGATAAGTCTGGTAGTGAAATGTTGTTTGATGGGAAAGTTGATGTAGTAATGTGTTTGAAAAATCCATGAGAGGAAGTTACGGGATTAATTAGTTATAAATCTAATTGTTCTGCTCCTTTGCCGTTGTTCGATATGAAGGGGAACAAGATCATTACTGATTGCAAACATAGTGAAATTAAGGTTAGGTAAATCTAAAAAGACAAGTGTACTCTAATTTCAGTTATGACAAGGTATGCAATTGACCATTCCTTCAATTTATATGCGAAAAGATCGGACAAGAAAATATATGTATCTTCTTTGACGCATTAATTGTTGTTAATTATCTCTACTTTAATTAATTATATATCTAACGTTTACTGAATAATTATTGTTTACACGATTTTACCAAAATTACTGTACTTATGTTAATAAGACCGAGATACATTTTTTAATGTTCATAATACATTTTTCCTCTTCTTGTATCTAAGGAATTTTGTGATGGACCAAGTGGTGTCTTTTTCCCTTGAATTAATATAAACTAATGGGGTAAATTAGAATATCTCCCATGAGTAATTGATTAACCTTCTAAAAAGTATTACAATCAATTTTTACTATTGATATTATGTTTCTTTAAAGAAATGTCCAAATAATAGAGTTACTTATCATTAGCCTGACTTGTATACAAATTCGATATTGAAGTCCATGTCAGCAAGTATTCAATATGTTACTTTTTTTTATCTTAATTTAAATGGTATAGATGAAATTTGAAAAGTCAGTAATTTTTTTTTATAATTTTTAAATATTTTACGTTATTAGTTATTGATTTTGTAGTATTTTTACATAATTTTTGAATACTATATGCTATTTTTTTTGCCCCAATTTATGTGACACTGATGGAATATTTGAGAAAATCAATCAAATTTGTTATATATATTTTTAGGTATTTTAATTTGTTAATTATAGTATGATTTATACGACTTTCTAGGTAATTTTCAAGTAATATCTCTCTATCCCAATTAATATGACATCGATAGAATTTGAAAAGTCAAGCATGTCTTTTATACATCTTTTAAATACTTTAGATTGATAATTATTGTGATTTATATTATTTTTCATAAAATTCTCAAATAATGTATCCCAATTAATGTTGCATTATTGTGATTTATTTTACTTTTTATGAAAATTTTAAATAATATATCTCAATTTATGTTGCATTAATAAAATTTTGAGTCAACCAATTTTTTTATGTGTATTCAAATAATTTAAATTAATAATTATTATAATTTATAATATTTTTTTGCACAATTTTTAAATATATAACAAGTTAAAGCTAAAAATAAAATAATTACATTAAAATTTAAGCAATCAAATATATTTTTAGAATTTTTAAACTGTTAGCTATTGTAATTTATAATAGTACGTTTTTTGGTATTGTAATTTAATATTTTAAGTTTTTAGCTATTATAATTTATAATACTCTCATTGTTTAAATTTTTGTGGCATTGATAGTCAATTATATTTTAAAAATAGTTTAAATTTTTTAATTATTGTGATTTATAATATTTTTTCTTCTATTTCAATTTAAGCGACACTGATATAATTTTGAAAGTCAATGAAATATCACCATTGAAGAAGCGAATCATATATGTATTAAATGATGACTCATAATAACGAATTAGAAGTGATATAAAAAAAATACTATAAAAATACTTGTGAAGAAAAAAAAATTAAGTGGGTTTCTTATAAGACGCCAGATTAATTTCATATATCAATATTTAATTTATTATGTCTATTTTTCCTTTTTATTAAATATTGTTAATTTTTTCATACTCAGATGACTTATAATAATTAATTAGGGGTCATATAGTAACACTACAGTTGAAACAGCTGAAGCAAATATGTCATAAATATCTATTTTATTTTTTATTAAATATAATTAATTTTTTAATACGTAAATAATATGCAATAATTAATCAAGATGATATAATAAAATTACGAAACAATCATCAGCTCTCTACTTGAGCTGGATTCCAACTCTCGCTTATATGTAGTAGAAACAAGAAGTGTCTAAACCCCCCCACCCCCCACCCCCCAAACCAAAAAAAAAAAAAGCAATATCAAACTAATCTTTGCTTTTTTATTGATATTGCATTAGGTATCCTGAGACAATAAATTACTATAGCAAAGGCACAAATCTAATATTTAATTTTATTTTTCAATTCTTAGTACTACTTTTTAAAAAAAAAAAAAAAAAGAGGGGTTCAAACATAGAATTTTTTTGGTAAACGTTACTACTATAGAGAAGTTTAACTGTAATGACGGACAAATCTTGACTACTAATAATATTATGTCAACTAATTAACTATCAGTATATTGACAATCAAATATGATAATTAATAACATGTCAATATTAACTATTGATATAATGACAATCAAATCTGGCTATTAATATTATGTCAATTTAACTACTGATATAGTGTCAAGTCTTTAAAGAAATGTCCAGATTGAGATTAGCCCAACTTGTATATAAACAAGTAGTGTATACACTAAAAACTCACAAACTACTCTTTGCATTTTATTTTTTTTGGTGAAAGAAAAATGACAGTGTCTTCAAAAATCTTTTTAATCTTCGTTGTCCTTGTTGTCATTGCATCAGGTATTCTCTTTCTTTCTACAATAAATTATTATAGCAAAGCACAAAAATAATATTTTACTTTAAATTATAGGTTCAAACAAACAATTTATTGGGCGCGAGCGAGTTGTTTGAATGGTAAAAGTGGTTGTAAGTTTGAGTGGAGCAAAAAAGTGTGAAAGCTCCTAACACTCTGTTTGGATCGTGATTTGCATGATTTCATAATGTATGGTATGGTATGGTATGGTATGGTATGGTATGGTATGGTATGGTATGGTATGGTATGGTATGGTATGGTATGGTATGGTATGGTATGGTACTGTATAGTATAATACAATACAATGTTTGGATAAACTGTATCGTTCACTGCTGTTTAATAACAGTTTTTTTGTTTGGTTTGATGGTATGGTACTGTATCGTAACGAATAAGTTTACTAAAATACCCCTAATTATTATAAATTTTAAATTTATAATAATTAGGATATTTTCTTATTAACTATGAGCGGGATTTTGGATATTGATGTTCGAATTAACTATGCATCATAATAAGCACAATTATGCATCAAGAAACTTAATCGAATGCAGCTTTTGGAGTTTGAAATTGAACACCTTTGCTCATTCAATGAGATGATGAGCACTAAAACTAGTAGCATTCGACCCATTTCAATTGATATCATACTGACTTCAGTTATCTAGCAATCCATGGAAAATTTTGAGCTAAAGCATCTCTATCCGTGGAAAAATATTTGACCACATAATTTTTTTTAAAATTAAATATTGTTCCTTTGTTCTAGTATCAGTTATAGCTGGGAGTTAACACTGATGGGAGAGATTCAGTGTTTCATTACAATGAGACAGATGGAGAAAGGGTAATAATATCCATTAGTTACCCCAATCATAAAAAATGGGCAAAATGGATCTTTGCATCAGTTTATTATTTATACCACATGACACCAATTAACAAGTAATAATTCTTTGGGAAAAGACATCGTTTCCACTCCAAACTATACCCGAAAAGTCGAAGTCACACCTAAACTATACTAGTGACCTATTACACACCTAAACTATAAAAAAGTGAAACTATTTACACCATGTCAGCCTACCACCACTTGCATGTAGTGTTTTACACGCGCTGCTACGTCAGCACCACGTCAGTAAAAAGTATCACTTTTTTATAGTTAAGGTGTGTAATAGGTCACTTATATAGTTTAGGTGTGGATTCGACTTTTCGACTATAGTTTGGGGTGGAAACGATGTCTTTTCCCTTAATGTTTTTAGCCGTTTACTTTTGTTATTTAATAGGCTGGACGCACCTAAAATAAGTGTAACACACGCGCCTTAGAATGGGGGTCGCGGGGAGGTAATAATATCACTTTTATATAGTTAAGGTGTGTAATAAGTCACTTATATAATTTAGGTGTGGCTTAGACTTTTCTTGTATAGTATGGAGTGGAAATGATGCATTTTCCCTAAAAGGCATCGTTTCCACCCCAAACTATACCCGAAAAGTCAAAGCCACACCTAAACTATACTAGTGATCTATTACACACCTAAACTATAAAAAAGTGAAACTATTTACACCCTGTCAGGCTACCACCACTTGCATGTGGTGTAGTGTTTTACACGCGCTGCTACGTCAGCACCACGTCAGTAAAAAGTATCACTTTTTTATAGTTAAGGTGTGTAATAGGTCACTTATATAGTTTAGGTGTGGATTCAACTTTTCGACTATAGTTGGGTTGGAAGCGATGACTTTTCCCTTAATGTTTTTAGCTGATAACTTTTGTTACTTAATAGGCTGGACGCGCCTAAAATAAGTGTAACACACGCGCCTTAGAATGGGGTCGCGGGGAGGTAATAATATCACTTTTATATAGTTAAGGTGTGTAATAAGTCACTTATATAATTTAGGTGTGGCTTAGACTTTTCTTGTATAGTATGGAGTGGAAATGATGCATTTTCCCTAAAAGGCATCGTTTCCACCCCAAACTATACCCGAAAAGTCAAAGCCACACCTAAACTATACTAGTGATCTATTACACACCTAAACTATAAAAAAGTGAAACTATTTACACCCTGTCAGGCTACCACCACTTGCATGTGGTGTAGTGTTTTACACGCGCTGCTACGTCAGCACCACGTCAGTAAAAAGTATCACTTTTTTATAGTTAAGGTGTGTAATAGGTCACTTATATAGTTTAGGTGTGGATTCAACTTTTCGACTATAGTTGGGTTGGAAGCGATGACTTTTCCCTTAATGTTTTTAGCTGATAACTTTTGTTACTTAATAGGCTGGACGCGCCTAAAATAAGTGTAACACACGCGCCTTAGAATGGGGTCGCGGGGAGGTAATAATATCACTTTTTCATAATTAAGATGTGTAATAGGTCACTAGTATAGTTTAGGTGTGACTTAGACTTTTCAGCAAAATGTATCTTTGCATCAGTTTATTATTTATACCATATGACACCAATTAACAAGTAATAATTCTTTCACATGTCTCTTTATCATAACATTTTTTAATGAATACAGTTGACTTAAATCACTGCAAATCATGACAATCAAATTTGCAGCCCCACTTGGTTTTTGGAATTGTACCACGAGCGTCGAAGAAGAAAAAGGCGGAAGAAGAAAAAGGAGTCAGAGAAGAACAACACAATAAAGAGCAGAGAGAGATTGAGAGCAGAAAAGAATAAGAATTAGTAATATAGGGTAAAGGGTAAAATAAGATTAAATAAAACTATATAAGGGCATAATTGAAAAAGAAAAGGGAAAATTATGGGATACCACCAAATTGATGGTTCAGAAAATTGGGGGATTCCATGGTTATCAAACCATGAAAAAATACCATATCATACCATACCATTCCTTTTAGCAAACAATCAAAACAAACATGGTTCCCATGATAACCATACCATACATGAGAAACCACCATCCAAACAGACACTTAAAAGGCGTACAAATAAACATACCATCTGTTGTAAACACCTCTAATTATATTCTTAATATCTATTATTATTATGATTATTTTAATTTATATTAAAATAATTAAATTAACTTGTGCACATCTCCAAGCATTGTAGTTACATATCCGTATTAAAATAATTTATTTATTTATATTTTTATATATTGATTTTTTTAATAAAAATTTTAATTCCGTCACTGACCGGTGTATATATGACAGGTTGTGCAGCACAACCAGCAAATTGTACCGAGTCATATTGTGAAGTGACTTACCCGAAAGTATGCAAAGATTATTATAAGATAGAACAATGCGAATATTTTTGCATGGAACAATATGTGAGGCACATTGTATATTAGATGAGGATTCAATTTTGGTTTGTCAATGTTTGATACCACAAGACAAATGTCCCTAAATATAAGGATAATTTCCTACCTTATGATAATTTCAATTATTATAATGAAAATTAAAGATGTTGTTTCTTCTTCATCCTCGTCGTTTTCTTCTTGTTATTATTTACATTACTTCCTATTTTCCTAATAAGAGAGAAAGCACACAGCTGAAGCAAACAACAAATTATCAACATGTCTGCTTCAGCTGTGTGCTTAAAGAATGAAAGTGGTGTTTGATTTGGTGGATGAAACCACAATTTTCATGTCAATTGTCTTGAGGTTGAACCTCAATAGCTACGCTATTTTTATCTCTCTTTGTTTTTTCTTTTTTTATATTGTAGTAATTCACATATTTCTTTCAATTGTGAATAATTGTAAATCTTTTCTTCCAATTTTAAATTACTATAAATGTTTTTGGAGTAAATGAACATAAACACATATTTTTTCGTTTCAATTTATGTGAAATAGTTTAAATTTTGATAGTGAAATGTTTAAATTTAATTATGGATTCGAATATAGAATCTTCATTTTTAAAAAAATAAAATTATAGAGTATATTTGAGTCAAAATGATTGATAATTCAAAATATTTAAAAAATATATGCAATTACTCTTTAAAATAGGTTTGACTGGATTTTTAAACTCGAAAGATGCCACGTAAATTAAGATTGAGAGTAATATACAAGATCAATTTTATTTTTTTTAATAATTGAGTTGATGGTAAGTATTTCTCACTTCCTATTCGAACGTTGTGAGTAGGGGTGCACATAGGTCGGATTGGTTTGATCTTTTATTAAAAATAAAAAATCAAACCAATCATGTCATTTTTTTAAAAACTATAAACCAAATCAAACCAACATAAAATTGATTTTCTTGGTTTAGGTTTTAGTCGGTTCTTTCAATTTTTTTGTTTTTTGTCGTTTTTTTATAATCTTTAGTTTTTACAATTATATTATTATTGAAAACTAGATCAAATATGTTTTCACTCATGTGCTAATGAAAAAATGAGGAGCGAAAAACTCTCTTAAAACTAAAAAATAAGATGAAGAGTGAAAAATTTAGGTTTTAAATTTATATTGGGTTTTGGATCATTTAATTAGCAATTAATGAACAAACATTACAACTTAAAGGCCCAAATCTGAATATATATTTACATCTACTTTCAAAAATATTGAAAATTAATAAAACTAATTGAAAAAGTACTTAAAAGTAGATTATAATTAACATGTTATAGATATATATATATATATATATATATATTATGTCGGTTTGATTTGAATTCGAGTTGACCTTTTTTTTATTAATACCAAACCAAATCAAGAATGGTCGATTTTTATTTCTAACGCCAAACCACCAAACCAAACCAAATCATAAGTCCATTTTTTTTCTCGATTTGATTTGATTCATCGGTTCGATTTAACTTGACAGTTTGGTTTGTACACCCTGATTGTGAGTTTCAGTACTAACAAGAAAAAAAGTGAAATTCTAAGAGAGGAATTAAAAAAAAAATAAGAAAGAGAAAGTGAACCTTTCAATTCATTGCATTAATGATCTTTTACATTATCCATAAGAATATGCATATATAATTTCTAATCTACATTTGCAACTAAAAGAAAAATAGAGATTTAGGAAGAAGGTTCATTCTTTTTGTTGTTTTAGGGAAAAGAACAATAATAGTCTATGGTCAAAACAAATTTCATTAAAATAGTTTAAGGGGTCGTTTGGTAGAGTGTATAAGACTAATATAAAATATGGTGTATTAATAATGCTTGTATTAGTAATGTTTGTATTAGTTATGCTTATATTTTTCTTATGTAGTGTTTGGTTCGATGTATTAAAAAAAACATGAATTACATAATTTCTAAAAATAAAAAAATTCTTTTACATAATACCCTCAATATATATGTTGGAAAGGATGCGGAAATTTTTTTGAGGGGTACTAGGGTGCATTAGATTCATTGCATTACTAATGTCATGGATTTTGAGCTATTAGTAATACACACCTCAATACACAATAAAGTGTATAACTAATGTTTGCATTAGTTATACATAGGGTAAAAAGGTATATCAAATAAGGTACTACTAATACACATTAAACTAATGTTACTAAGATATATCAAATAAGGTACTACTAATACACATTAAACTAATGTATGCATTAACATTTTAATACACTCTACCAAATGACCCCTAAGAGATTGCATTTTCAAGTTGTAACCATATGAAGAACGTCAGTCGCTGACATGTGCGTTAAGGCATGTCCTTTTTTTTTGGCATTGTTAATTTCTGATTGATCCATGCTTCTTTTTTCTTTTAATTTTTTTTTTTTGGTTATTGCTTTACTTTTTCTTCTTCTTTATTTAAAAGAATAACTGAACTATTTTTTTTTAATTCTATCAAAATAAAAACAATCAATAATTATAGAAATTGTTGTATAAAAGTTTTTTTGTTCAAGTGCATTTTAAAAAAAATGTATTAGTGCATATTTGATATCAAATACACACATATATACTAGTTTAATCGCACGTGTCTCGCACGTGGAATATAAATTATTTATAATTAAATAATTTTTATCTATTGCGGAGATTTTTAATGAAGTACAAAAGTTCAAATAATTTTTTAAAGATGCTTCACACGTTAATATAATAATATAAAAATAAATACTATATAATTTAGTGTAAGCACATATGTATTTGACCATCAAAGTTACAAGTAATTGATGGATCATAACTTTTGCGTTCGTCATACAACGCCTTTTTTCATGTTGTCAGAGGTAAGAAGATGCATCAATTTGAACCATATTTGAGGTATGATTATTTTTTTCTATATTTAAAATTTTTCTATTAATTTTAAAGTCAAATATTTACAAAATCATTGATTACATACTTGTTAAGTACTTAAAACTTTTAAAACATACTACTTCTTAATTTTTTTTTATTCTAACGCTTTTATATTTATTTTAAATTTTCTTATAATCAAATATAGTTGATTAGAATTGTTAAACTAATAAAAAAAGTATTAGTCATCATTAATTATGACAACTTTTAATAAGGAAAGGTTTTAGTATGCATATTTTTATAGATGTATTTTTCTAATCTGAATAGGTTATTTCAGTAGTACAAATAATAATATACATATTTTTATAGATGTATTTTTCTAATCTGAATAGGTTATTTCAGTAGTACAAATAAAATAATTATATGAATTATAATTCTTAAAAAGCTCTTAAAGCTAAAGTAATATATTTTTTTTTAAAAGACTAAACGCAATACTTACTTGACTGTGCTTAGCTTGTTCTGGTGTACACGTGTAGATTGTCTGGTTGGGTTTGAGTTTTGATGTCAACGTGCTTGTTTCGTTCAACTTTTGATCGAAAAATTTTAATTGAAAGAGAAACATAAAAAATTGACAAAATTTTTACTTGTAAAACTAACACAAGAAATTATCTAAAAGACAAACTATTGACATATATATATAATAGTTTAACGAAGGCAAACAATAAGAGAAGAAAGATATGAAAAAATGTACATACTTGAAACCCCTTTGAATAAGAATAATTGAAGGTATAAATTCATAAACTTCTTGGAAGGAGCATATCGTTTCATGTAAGCTTCTCGGACGCAATCCTGTATAGTGAATTGTGTTTGGGTTTCTTGATGGAAGAGGTTTTGTTACATTATATACGTGGGAGGGTATTTTAGGTTAGTAGTTGTGGAAAATATATTATTAGGATTACATGTAGTAAGAATTTTATATCCAACAAAAAAATATACTATAATAAATAATTTGAGGAAACCTATGAAAAATTTTCCTCAAATTTTACGACTTTTAATTCCTTTCTAAAGTCACTTCTTATTTTTTCTTTTGTTTTCTATAAATATTATTTAAATAAAATTATAAAAATCTTTTTTTATATAAGGTAAAATTTTAATTGATTTAGAAGTTCTTATAATTTCTTACCTAGATCAAAAAGAACTTTCAACAACAACATACCCAGTGTATTCCCACCAGAACAAAAAGGACTTTAAGTAATTTAAAAATATTAACTTAATGATAATTATTGAAAAAAAAAGGTGAAAAGACAATTTTGTTTATTGCAGAGATTTTTAATGAAGGGCAAAATGTTCAAATCACTTTTTTAAGGGTCTTCACACTTTTAATATATTATAGATATCGATATAAATATAGATATATATAGACACACACACACTAAGAAAATGATACAACTTATATACACATAATAATAATAATAATAATAATAATAATAATAATAATAATAATAATAATAATAATTGTATAGTTTCTATACACATCCTATACAATCTTTAGTTGCAATAATTATTCTGATACATATTCAATACCAAAAGAGAAAATGGTCAAAAGTCCCCCCAACCTTTACCCCAAATCCCACTTATACTTATACTTATACTTTGCGAGCGTCCTATGACCCCCCTGAACTATTTTAAAATGAAATTATTATCCCCCAACGCTGACATGGCAAGAGAGTGTGTTTCACTCTCTTTAAATAATTTATTAAAAATTAATAAATATAATTTTAATTCTTCTTCTTCTTCTTCTTCTTCTTCTTCTTCGTTGTCGTTGTCGTCGGCGGCGGCTTCTTCGTCTTCTTCTTCTTCTTCTTCTTCGTCTTCTTCTTCTTCTTCTTCTTCTTCGTCTTTTTCTTCGTCTTCTTCTTCGTCTTCTTCGTATTCTTCTTCGTCTTCTTCGTCTTCTTTGTCTACTTCTTCGTCTTCTTCTTTGTCTTCTTCGTATTCTTCTTCGTCGTCTTCTTTGTCGTCTTCTTCTTCTTCATCTTCTTCTTCATCTTCTTCGTCGTCTTCTTCGTCTTCGTCTTCGTCTTCTTCGTTTTCTTCTTCTTCGTCGTCGTCTTCTTCTTCGTCCTCTTCTTCGTCTTCTTCTTCGTCCTCTTCTTCTTCTTCGTCTTCGTCTTCTTCTTCGTCTTCTTCGTCTCCTTCGTCTTTTTCTTCTTCTTCGTCTTCGTCTTCTTCTTCGTCTTCTTCTTCTTCTTCTTCGTCTTCTTCTTCTTCGTCTTCTTCTTCTTCTTCTTCTTCTTCTTATTCTTCTTCTTATTCTTATTCTTATTCTTATTATTATTATTATTATTATTATTATTATTATTATTATTATTATTATTATTATTATTATTTTTCTTTCTTTTTCTTCAATTCTTCTTCTTCATTTCTTCTTCTTCTTCAAATTTTCTTCTTCTTCTTCTTCAATGGCATCCAAGAACTCTAATTACGTGAGAATATTGAATCAATTTAGATTGGAAAATTTGAATTAATTTTTGGGTTAGAATCATTCCTTAGCTCCCCAAAAATTGATTGACATTGAGAATGTTGAAATTTATTGAAAAAAATAAAGTCGTCGGAATTTTGAATTTTGCTGGCGTCGTCACTGTCCAGCGGCGTTTCATTGCCAGAAATTGTGCACCATTGAAAGCGGCGCCATTTTGTGAAAATCAAAATTTTTTGGACATTAATTGTTGATTTGATTTTGATAAGATTACCTATCGTGTGAATTCCATATGATTCATTATGTCATTGAAGAAGAAGAAGAAGAAACCATTGAAGAAGAAAAAGAAGAAGAAACCATAGAAGAAGAAGAAAAAAAATTGAATGACATGTGATGTGATGTGGCATGACGTGGAATTAATTTTTCATAGTAAGAAAAAGTAATATTATATAGAATTACGTGGAATGACATGTGGCAGCGCGTGTAGACCACAAATTAAAATAAAATCTGGGTATGAGCTTTTAGACGGGCATATATTCCACTTTAAAATAGTTTGGGGGTAATAATTCTATTTTAAAATAGTTCAGGGGGGTCATAGGACCTACTCAAAGTATAAGTGTGTAGTTGGAATTTGGGGTAAAGGTTGGGGGGGCTTTTGACCATTTTGTCATACCAAAATAATACAATTTCTATACATATCCTATACAAATACATATTCTATACAACAATTATACATTTTTCATATGCATTCAATGCAATATTTAGCTTAAATAATTATTCAAATACATATTATAAACAATATTTATATAGTTTTTTTACACATCATATACAAAACCATAGTCTATATAATAATAATACAATTTTTATGCACATTTTATACAATAATTATAGAGTTTCTACACACCTTCTATACAATCTTTAGCTACAATTACTATTCAAATACGTACTTTATGAAACAACTATATAATTTATATACACATTCTATGTATATATATATATATATATATATATATTACATATACATAATTTATACAACAAGTATACAATTTCTATACAAATCTTATCTAGTTTCTGTACATAAAACTTATAGAGAAAATGGTCTATTACCCCCAACCTTTAGTCGAAATTTCAACTATACACTCAACCTTTAAAGGTGACCTATTACCCTCGTGATATATTTTTTCATATATTTATTACCCCCAAATGCTGACCTGTCAACATAAACCAAGTAATAAGACATACGTGCATTTAGCGCGCCTGGTCCACGCCTAAACAAAACAAAATATCTCTTTCACACTTTCATTTTCATCTTCCTCTCTCCTCTTTCTTCAGTCTAAACCTTTTCATCTTCCTCTCTCCTTTATCTTCTCTCTAAACTGCAATTTCATCTATTTTTTTAGGGGGACTTTTGTTCTAATCGAAATATTTTGGTTGTGGATTTTTAAAGAATAATCTTGTTGTTGTTATAAGGTATTTTTTTCCTAAACTGAAAAAATTAAATTAGGGTTTTTAGCTAATCTCCAAATTTAAAAATTAATTGACTGAAATTAACTGGTTCTTTCTGTTATTACGTTGTCTAAGTATTCGATTAAAAGCATAATCCGTTCGTCAATACATCTTTTGTTGATTGTTTAAGTGGGTTTATTAGAAATTAGGGCTTTTCTCTGATTTGTTGTTAATTTGAAAAAATAAAAAATCAATTGCGTTTAATAGCATAGGCGTGTTAATATGTTGTTAGTTTGAGTGATTTTTCTCAAAACTGAGTTAAAATTAATTAGGGTTTTATGCTAAATCCCAAAATTAAAAATTAATTGAGTAACATTAAGTTGTGATTTTTGCTATTATGTTGTCTACGTGTTTGATTAACAGCATATTACGTTCCTAATTACATCAAATTAGGATTTTTGTTGATTGTTTAAGTTGGTTTATTAGAAATTAGGGCTTTTCTTCGATTTTTTGTTAACATGAAAAATTAAAAATCAATCATGTTTAATAGCATGTGCATGTTAATATCTTGTTATTTTGGTGTTTAATTTTGTAGCATGTTCATGAAATAAATTTTTTTCTTTTTCCACAATGTTTCTACTATGCTACTATGTCTTATTTGATTCTTTATTGTCATCAGGTAAGACATGAATGGTTTTACGTTGATAACTCTAAGATGGTACCATGGTGGAGTCTTACATTTTAAAAGGGAAAATCAGTTTATAAGGGGGGGGGGGGTTAGTAACAGAATTTTTGGATGTTGATGTAGATAAGATGTTATATTTTGAGTTGAAAGACTATATTAGAAAATTGAGATATAGCATAAATTGCACTTTTAGTATTAAAACACCTAACAGTGGCATTTTGGTAGATATTGATAATGATATGGATATTTTTGAGATGATGTGTTCCTTGGAAGATGGGGATGAAGTGGAGGTATTTGTCAACCATTTAGTTGATGAGCCAGATGTTGTGGCCCCCCCTCCCCCCTAACCTTTATTTTTAGAAAATATTTGTCATGGGGATTTGGAGGAATCTGGTGCATCTTTTAATGCTAGGCCTAACTTTAGGGTAGGTGAGGACCATTTAAATATGGAGGACCCTGCTTTTTTTTTTCCAACCACATCTCCTTTCAATACCACACCTCTTTTCACTACTGCATTAAGTGTTGCTGCATCAAGTGCTGCTTCACCAAGTGTTGTTGCACCAACTGTTGTTGTACCAAGGCCTATTGCATCAAGTGCTGCTGCACCTAGTACTGCTACAACAAGTGATGCTGCAGTAGATGATATAGATGTTGGTCCTGCTGGATTTAATTTTTTTAGAAGAAGTAGAGGGTTCTAATTATTCTACTGAGGATAGTATTGAGTCAGAAGGAGAATTAATTGGAGATGATGATGAAGAGAAGTATGGTAGTGATGTACATGAGGAGGTTATGGAGTTGAGAGCTGAAAAGAGAAAGTTTCAAAGGAGAAAAAGAAGCGAGAGAGTACCAACTAACAATGCAGAGGTACCAGTAGGTGAAGCAGGACCAGATCTAGGCTCTAATGAAACTGAAACAGGTAGAGTAAGTTATAAAGGAAGGCTTGGAGGTGATGAGCCTTACTTTGCAAGTTCTGATAAGGATAGTTTTGTATTAGATGAAGATGATTATTGTGGTGATGATGAACATGAAGTGGTTGATTCTGGTAGATCAAGAACTGTGAAGTTGTCAAAAAACAGGACAACAAATCAAAAAATCATTCATGACCCAACTGCAAAGAAAGTTGTTTGGCAGTTGGGTATGGTGTTTAAAGATGTGAGTGAATTTAAAAGAGCAGTGACTAAATATGCAGTAAGAAAAAGGGTTCCTGTGGAGAAGTGGATTAATGAGTGATACAATACTAAGTGTGTATGAAGAGATTACAACCAACACAAGAACAACAACATGAACAACAAAGTGCTAGTGAATCGAAAATGGCCACACACAGCTTCACTACGCTTGCAACACTTGTTTGAGCTAGAAAAGTGAGTTTAACAACAAGAACAACAAAGACAATATTGCTAGTGAATCGAAAGATCCCCACACGACTTCACTAGACTTTTATATTCAACAACACAATGTTAACAAGATTTAAAAAGAAAGAGATAGAAACTTCACACACAATATTCATTAATCTAAGAACCCTAACAAGATAAAGGACCCTAAGACTAATAAATATCAATACCAAGTTCTTACTTGGACCAAGAGGAACTCAAAGAACCCCAAGAACCTAGTTTCTAGCCAATGTACAAACTAGTATCACTCTACTAGTGAGAATTTGGTTTTAGCCTCTCCAAATGAGAAAGAGAAGTCAAAAATTTACAAGTCTTTTGTTTCTTGAATAATAGGAATGAACTAAAGCAAGACTAGCCCTATTACATGGCTTATATAGTCACTTAGAAAGGAGGGACAAAGATCAAAATACCCTTGGCATTTAAGTGGGTGGGTTTGGGGTGTCTTGGTGGGCCTCTTCACATTTTATTAAATATAGGCCCTTAGTTGGGCTCACAAGAGTCTCACACATGGCCAAGAATATGAACAAGTCTTGGAGTCGTTGCAACTCACGTGATTGGATTCGTGTGAAACGTCTCGAGCTAGGAATTTCCATATCATCCTCTCCATCTTGAAGGGAATTCGTCCTTAAATTCGGATCATTGCCATCCCCCACCGTTTCCACCCGAGAGAGATCACACACGTTGAAATTGTTATGCACTTGATATTCCGGGGGTAGATTAATCTCGTAGGCCTTGTCGTTGATCCTTTCTAATACTTGGAACGGGCGATCACCCTATGGAATCAACCTAGCATTCCTTTGAGACGAGAATCTACCCTTATTTAGGTGCACCCACATCCAATCTCCCGGTTCAAGAATGAGCTTTCTTCTTCCTTTGTTAGCTCGCCTCGCAACTTCTTGGTTTTTCTTCTCCAACCGCAACCTCACCTTCTCATGTAGCTTTTTCATGGCCTCGGCCCATTTGCTTCCATCTAAGCTTATCACAAGATCACTTGGCAAAGGGGTTAAATCTAAAGGGGTGAGGGGGTTGATGCCGTATACACACTCAAAGGGTGCCATCCCCGTGCTCGAGTGTATAACACGATTATAAGCAAACTCAATCAACGGTAAGTGCTCCTCCCAAGAAGTCATTTTTCCTTTAACCATGGACCGTAGCATAGACCCTAAGGTCCTATTTACTACTTTCGTTTGGCCATTGGTTTGTGGATGGCATGAAGTCGAAAACAACAACTTAGTACTGAGTCTACCCCACATGGACTTCCAAAAGTGGCTTAGGAATTTAGAATACCTATCACTCACTATGGTCCTCGGAACACCATGAAGTTTTACAACATTATCAACAAACAAAGAGGCTACACTAGGCGCATCATCACATTTAGAACAAGGAATAAAATGAGCCATCTTGGAAAACCGATCCACCACGACAAAAATACTATCCTGCCCCCTTCTAGTCCTCGACAATCCCAACACGAAGTCCATTGATATATCAAGCCAAGGACGCAAAGGAGTGGACAATGGGGTGTACAACTCGTGGGGTTGGAGCCGTGACTTGGCTCCTTTGCACTCAACACATTGGCCGCAAATCCGGGCCACATCCTTGTGCATTCTAGGCCAATAAAATTATTCTTCCAAAATTTTGAGGGTCTTCTCGACCCCAAAATGGCCCATTAGACCGCCATTGTGTGCTTCCCTCACAAATAATTCTCTCCATGAACTTGAGGGAACACACAATCGTCTACCTTTAAACAAGTATCCATCAAATTTGGTATAGGGATGGGAACCCCTATCCGTAACCCACCTATACCTATCCAACTCTTTATTTTCCCTATAGATAGGAGCGAAGTGAGGATCCTCGGGATATAAAGACTTGAGGCTTTCAAATCCCATCAACTTATATGACAAAGTAGATACAAGTACATGTTTTCGGGATAAAGCATCGGCAACCACAATGTCTTTACCCTTCTTGTATTGAATAACATAAGGGAAAGTTTAAAGAAATTCAATCCATTTGGCATGCCGCCGGTTAAGCTTGTATTGTGCCCGTAGATGCTTCAAGGATTCATGATCCGTTCGGATCACAAATTCTTTAGTCCACAAATAATGTTGCCAAGTGGTCAAGGCTCTAATCAAGGCATACAACTCTAAATCATACGTAGAGTAGTTTAGAGTTGCTCCTTTGAGCTTTTCGCTAAAGTAGGCAATAGGCTTCAATTCTTGCATTAAAATCACGCCTATGCCGACTTTGCTAGCATCACATTCGACCTCAAAAGTCTTGTCAAAATTCGGCAATTGTACCAAAGGGGCCGAGATGATCATAGCTTTCTAGTCCTCGAAGGCCTTAGCTTGTTCATCTCTCCACTTAAAAGGCCGATCTTTTTTAATCACTTTGGTCAAGGGGGAGAAAATGGTGCTAAATCCTTTGACAAAACATCTATAAAAACTAGCCAACTGTGGAAGTTTCTCATTTCATCTACGGTTTTGGGAGTTGGCCAATTTTTAATGGCGTCAATCTTAGATTCATCCACTTCAACCCCTCTTGAGCTCACCACAAATCCAAGAAATACAACCTCAAGGACACCAAAAGAACACTTTTCTAGATTAGCATATAACTTCTCCTTTCGGAGGACATCAAACACATATTGAAAATGCTTTACATGCTCATCTAAGGACTTACTATACACCAACACATCATCAAAGTAAAAAATAATAAACTTTATGATAAATGGATTCATCACATGATTCATTAGCCTCATGAAAGTACTTGGAGCATTTGTTAGGCCGAATGGCATAACCATCCATTCATAGAGACTGAATTTGATCTTGAAGGCGGTTTTCCATTAATCACCCGGTTGCATACGAATTTGGTGATAGACACTCCTCAAATCAATTTTAGAAAACAAACACGAACCACTCAATTCATCAAGCATATCATCTAACCTAGGAATAGGGTGACGATATTTTATAGTTATCTTGTTGATGGCTCGGCAATCAACGCACATATGCCAAGTCCCATCTTTCTTGGGAACTAGTAGCACCGGGACCGCACAAGGGCTCATACTCTCCTTGATATACCCTTTGTTGAGGAGTTCCTCAACTTGACGTTGCAATTCCTTGGTATCCATCGGGTTCCTCCTATAAGCCAATTTGTTGGGCAATTGTGAACCCGTCACAAAATCTATTTGATGTTCAATTCCCCGAAGTGGGGGAAATCCTTGTGGTAATTCCTTTGGGAAGACATCCTCGTAATCCTGCAAAACATGAGAAATAAGAGTAGAAATGGAAATGTTAGTGGTGTTAGTATTAAAACAATGAGCCAAGAGGAGCATCGGAGTGTCCTCATCATAATCCACAAATAATTCTTTCCTCCTAGCCATCATCACCACACTTTCTTGCCCCTTAGAAATTAGGAGCCCCTCAGTTTTCCCTACTCCCTCACTCTCGGGTTCCCCTCTTTTCCCCTCACTCTCGGCCTTCTTTCCCTTTTCTCTTAATTCTCACATCTTTTGGTGTAATTCATTTACTTGGAAAGGCAATAATGGATGAAGAGCGACCTTGCGTCCATCCTTCTCAAGTGTATACCGATTGGACCTTTCATCATTTTTGGTTGACCTATTGTATTGCCAAGGCCTTCCTAACAACAAGTAATAAGCTTTCATTGGTATCACGTCACAAAGCACCTCATCATGGTAGTTGGCTACCTTAAAACGTATCACACATTGCCTTGTGACCTTTAACTCGCCGCATTCATTCAACCATTGCAACTTGTAAGGACTAGTGTGAGGTGTAGTCGGCAATTTCAAGAAGTTCACCATTGCAATAGTAACCACATTCGCATAACTTCCACTATCTATCACCATAGTTCACACATTTCCCTTCACAAGACATTTAGTATGGAATAGATTCTCCCATTGGCTAGGATCATCTATTGCCTTACTAATCATGGGACGCCTCACTACAAAGTTTGGAACCACACGCTCCCCTTCTTGCGGATAAGCATCCTCACAATCATCATCATCATCATGTGGATCATTTTTGGGTTCATCTCCATCTTGAGGCCCGGCCTCATTCTTTTTTTTTTCAAGACCCACTTCCTCACCAAGGTAATACAATCTCTCATCCCTTAGGATCACATTATGCCGGTTTGGATATTCATTGGCTTTATGTCCCCAACCTTGGCACTTGAAACATTGGAACCCTTTAGGATTAGGATACTTGTGAGCTTCTTGCCGGGGTGGAAATTTGTGAACTGTTTTAGTCTCGGGCAGCCTTGTAGTGGTGGTTTGGTCCTTGTTTTTGGGCCAACTCGAAGATGGTTGAACCATATCTTTGCTCCTCGGCCAACCCGAGGTTGATGGTCCCTTTGCCTTGAATGACGACCTCTCTTTAAGCTCCCTTTCAATCTCAAGAGCCGCTTGGAAAATTCCTTCAACGGTATCAAACTTATGAAGCGTCAAATGGGTGAAGATCTCTTTTTTCAACCCACACTTGAACCGAATAATGTCATGGCCAATTTTTTCTCCCCGATGATCAAGCTTCAACATGAGTTGTTGAAACTCATCATAGTATGCCATAACACTTCGATTCCCTTGTCACAAATTGTACAAACTAGAAAGCAACTCATGACGATAACTTTCGGGAAGATACCGTTGCCTCATTAGGTACCTCAACCAAAACCATGGTGGTGGTTATCCCTCTACCAACTCGTTGTCGAACCGCTTGACGTATTCCCACCAAGTGTTGGCATAGCCTTCAAAATAAGCTATGGCATAACAACTCTTCTTGTCCTCCTAGATATCATTCACTTGAAACACTTTATCATACGCCAACTCCCAAATAAGATACACCTCGGGGTCACTTTCACCCTTAAAGATAGGTAGGCTTAATTTGATGGTATTGATGCCTATGTCTCTCTCTAGGTATCGGTTTCCCCTTTCTCCATACCCTCGGTATCTTCTTGGATCCACACGACCTCCTCTTATCTCTTCCTCCCTCATGTAGGCATCGTCAAAAGATCCATACCCTTCATAATTCTCTCTACCATATTCCTCAAGGTGGACAGGATGGTTTTGGACATTTGGAACTTGATTAGGAGAAATTGGATTTTGTAGAGGTGGTGGTCTTTGGTTTAATGGATCTTGGAACGGGGGGTTCGGATTTTGTGGAGGCATTTGACGTCCGAGTACCTCTTGCGGAACTTGAGGCATTTGGGAATGGGTTGGTCTATTGGAGTCTCGGTTTAGAGGGTTATAAATGGTTTGACTTGCGACATTTAGTGGAGCTAGTGAAGGATTTGGCAATTGTGTCCATGTTTCGGGAGTAACGGTGGCGGAGGAATTTCTATCATGTCCACTTGATGAAACATGTCGAGGAGTAGAAGGACGAGAGTTCCTTTGACTCTCCACTTATTCTAACCTCCCACTAATAGTCGTCACTTCTCCCCTTATGGCTCCCACTTTCGTACTCAACCTTTCAAGAGCTTGGGTTATAGTCTCAAGAGTGACCCTCATATTCTTCATTTCATTAGAATCCACGGCTTGAGACGTGGTTCCATCCATTATTAAGGTATCCCTTACACAAGAAACAAACAAGTTAGTTTAAAATCCCTCTCCTTACTCACACTCAAGTTCCACAAGTGTTGTAGATTGGCTAGGAACTCGGGAATCCATAAGGTATGAGTATGCTCTTGCCCGGAATGGATTCTTATTTGAAACTCAAAGAATTCTCGTCGGACTAGATCCAAGAGTTACAACATATTCAAATGACAAAAGCACACAAACAAACAACGTTAACACGAAGAACGTACACAAAACTAACTTACAAGCTAGTAGGGTATTACTAGGTTGTCAATTAGTGTCGAGCAAACAAACGAAACTAGGAAACAATAAAATGAAACTAAGAAATCTAAAATTTAAACTCAAAAATATTGCATGAACAGTACTTTAGTGACATGACAGTCCACTATTGGCCTCGAGTTTTATCAAAATTTTATTTCCCAATTTCAAGTCTTGATCAATATACAATTTGGAATTGGTGTATTTGGTTAATGGAGGGAAAAGTGGTCTTGGAGCCTTTTTGTTCAAATTTCAAAAGCAAAACTTGACTTCTTTGAACTTTCTCCTTGAAACAATGTCCTTCAATCAAGGAAAAGTAGATGAAAAGTCTTTGAAGTGATAGGGACAAGTCTTTCACTAACAACTACTACAAGCTTGTCTTTCACCTTTTTAGATCTAGTTTGCACTTTAAGGATTAACAAGATGATGAAAGGGTGAAGAACCTTAAGAACACAACAACAACTCCAAGAACAACAACAATTTCAGTTTCCAACTCCACTACAACAAGACCATCAAATCATCCAAGGTTTAGGTAACAACAACATCCAACTCGGTCACACCTTGTTCACATCTACAACTTCAACAAGTTCAAGTTCAATCTTAGATTTGGACACTTTTTATTGTTGATGAGAAAGAAACCAACACTAGAAACACTTTAAAAAAAAAAAAAGACTACAAGTTCTAGACACACAACAAACAAATCTTGGCCAAGATAACAACAACAACACAATTTTTGGCCAAGAACACAAAATGGACAGATTTACACTTTTCTGGAAAAAAATTTCAGTTTTCAGTTTTTTTTTTCTTAGCAAGAAAGCCCAAGATTGGTATTATAAGAACAATACCATAGATGGATTTGATACCAAATGATAAAATACTAAGTGTGTATCAAGAGATTCCAACCAACACAAGAACAACAACATGAACAACAAAGTGCTAGTGAATTGAAAATTGCCACACACGGCTTCACTAGGCTTGCAACACTTGTTTGAGCTAGAAAAGTGAGTTTAACAACAAGAACAACAAAGACAATATTGCTAGTGAATCGAAAGATCCCCACACGGCTTCACTAGACTTTTATATTCAACAACACAATGTTAACAAGATTTAAAAAGAAAGAGATAGAAACTTCACACACAATATTCATTAATCTAAGAACCCTAACAAGATAAAGGACCCTAAGACTAATAAATATCAATACCAAGTTCTTACTTGGACCAAGAGGAACTCAAAGAACCCCAAGAACCTAGTTTCTAGCCAATGTACAAACTAGTATCACTCTACTAGTGAGAATTTGGTTTTAGCCTCTCCAAATGAGAAAGAGAAGTCAAAAATTTACAAGTCTTTTGTTTCTTGAATAATAGGAATGAACTAAAGCAAGACTAGCCCTATTACATGGCTTATATAGTCACTTAGAAAGGAGGGACAAAGATCAAAATACCCTTGGCATTTAAGTGGGTGGGTTTGGGGTGTCTTGGTGGGCCTCTTCACATTTTATTAAATATAGGCCCTTAGATGGGCTCACAAGGGCCTCACACATGGCCAAGAATGTGAACAAGGCTTGGAGTCATTGCAACTCACGTGCTTGGCTTCGTGTGAAAGGTCTCGAGCTAGGAATTCCCATATCAATAAGCTAAAAAAGGTTAGAGTTAGGTGCAAGGATGGTTGTCCATAGCTTTTTTATGTAGGTCTTGACAAGACAACAAATGATTTCATGATAAAAACTTACATTCCAAAGCATACTTACAACAAGACAACTAGAAATTACTTGTGCAATGCAAAGTTCTTAGCTGAAACCTTCAGAAAAAGAATAGTTGAGCAACCAAACATAAGAGTATTCAAGTTGCAAGAGTTGATTAGAAAAAAGTTAAAATTTTATGTTGGTAAGAGCACTGTGAGAAGAGCAAGGGCTAAAGTGTTGAAAGTGATAATGAGCGATCATGTTGTAGAATTTGGAAGAATCCTTGACTACAAAGATGAACTATTGAGGAAAAACTCGAGGACCAGTTGTGTTATCAAACTTGGTGAGGCTGATGAAGCAGGTAAACCAAAATTCCAGACTTCTTACATCTGCTTTGATGCTTTGAAAAAGGCATGGGTACATTGTAGAAAGTGCATAGGTTTAGATGGTTATTTTCTTAAGCGTATTTGTAAAGGCCAATTGTTAGTTGTTGTGATCAAGGATGAAAACAATCAGATGTTGCCACTTGCTTGGGCAGTAGTTGAAAAAGATAACAAAAACACCTGGTCATTGTTTGTTAGGTGCATAAGGGATGACCTAAGACTTGGAGAAGGTGAAGGTCTCACCCTGATTACAGATATGTAGAAGGTATGTACACTATTTTATGTTTAACCTCATTTCTTTTTACTTTAACTTAGTATATGTAACTATGCCCTAACTTCACCCTTTTTTTGTTATGTATGTTTACTAAAGAGACTGTTTGTAGCAATTGAGGAGGTGTTACCTCAATCTGAACATAGAAGATGTGCAAGGCACATCTTAGCTAATTGGGCTAAGGACTGGAGAGGTTTTCAAAGAAGACAACAGTTTTGGAAGATAGCAAAAAGTACATTTGAGTCTTAATTAAGGAAGAACATACAGAAGATGAAGTTGCTTGGTCCTGAAAAATGATGCAAGACTTAATGTACTACAACATTAATTACTGGTGCAAGCTTTACTTCAACACAGAAGTAAAGTGTGATTCAGTGGATAACAACATGAGTGAGTGTTTTAATGCATGGATCTTGGTAGCTAGGCACAAGACCATCATTTCCATGCTTGAAGAAATAAGAGTGAAGATGATGACAAGAATACACACTCTAAGGGAGTTTCCAAATACCTGGTGTAGTAATTACTCACCAATGTGTTTGAAGATTTTAGATGACAACATCAACAGGGCTATGAATTATACCATTGAGTTTAATGGAGTGGATGGTTTTGAAGTGAAAGAAGGGATTTGTCAACACACAATGGATATTGTCAAGAGGACATGTAGTTGTAGGTTGTGGCAGTTAAAGGGCATACCATGTGCATATGGTATGGCTGCACTGTTGTTCAAGGAACACCCTTCGTATGACTATATTGACAGCTGCTACAATAAGGAAACATACTTGAGGACTTATGCCAATGTTCTTGAACCATTAACAAACATGGAAATGTGGCTTATTTCATCAAACATTATTGTTGCACCACCTGAAATTAGTACCTTGCCTGGCAGGCCATCTAAGTCTAGGAAGAAGGAAGCTGGAGAAACAAAGAAATCTGAAAAATTGCCTAGAACTGGACTAGCAATGAAATGGAGTTTGTGTCATGTTAGATGCCATAATAAAAGAAGGTGCCCTCTAAGAGGACCATCAGCAGAACCAAGTGTTACACCATCAGTAACACCTACTAGTTCAGGCAGGGGAAGAGACAGACCAAAGGTAAGTTTAACACTTAATTTAGTATATTATTTATCTTACTTCTCAAATTTCTTAACACTATTTTAATATGTAGAAAACTACACCAAATGCACCTCCTCAAGTCAGTGTTGGTTAAGGCAGGGGAAAGGGCAGACCTAAGGTAATATTACACTTGTACTAATTAGCTCAATAACTTCTATATAACTCTCTTCTTTTTATATGTATAGAAAACTCCATCAAAAATCATTAGTGCATGTCAACAAGAAAAAAAAGGAAGAAGGAGACCAAAAAAGACAACACTAGCAGCAACTAGTGCACCTCATCTACCTAAAACACCTTCTGCACCTACTGTTTTCCCAGCATCCTGTTCTGCACCTTCTGATTATTATGCATCATCTTCAATGGCTAGTACTACTAAAAGAGGAAGGGGTAATGATAGGAAAAAAATAGCTCCATTGAAAAGGTCAAAAGTAATGGGAATGGGTGTGTTCCAAGATGAAAATGGATTCAAAGTCCTAAATGTAAGTATCTAACTTTGTTGTATCTTGTGTACATTATGAGTCCTTAATGTATGACAAAATGAATAATTTTTATCCTTCACTGTAGGCTGGCATGCCTAGCAGTAAGATCTGCTCTACTGGTCAAGCAAAGGTGACAAGATCAGCTGATATAAGTGGTAACATTGGTTATACACCAAGTACTACCAGTAAGATGAAATGGAATGGAAAAACAAAAATATCAACAAAAAAGCTACAAGAGATTAAAGAGAAGAAAAGAAAGAAGAACGTGGAAAGCAGTTCAAATAATCCAAGTAAAAAAAGCTCTTCTTCAAAGTCCAAGATGCCCTGAAAATTGTAGTGATGTTGATTATTTTAAGCACTGTTTTAAGTTAGACCAGTTGACATGAAAATAATTTTATTTTGGTGTTGGAAAATAATTTAAGCACGGTATATTTTGTTGATGAATGTTGCCTAATGGTTAGGCATTATGAATATGAATTTATTTTGGTATGATTGATGATGTTGTGTGAAATTAAAATATTTTATTGATGAATGTTGTCATTAGGCATTATTGTTGTGTTGTATAAATGGTGGTGAAGTTGCTATAATGTCAACACAACATTGTCATTACACGATCAAAGTGTAAACACAATGCAGTAGCACAGTGCTTTGCCTAACAAGACACAACTTTGCAAGTGTAAACAATAACATAGCAACAACACAAGACACAACAGGTGTAAATAATAACATAGCAGCAATACACAACACAATTTTGTAAGTATAAACAACAACGTAGCAGGAACACAAGACACAATTTTGAAAGTGCAAAGAATAACATAGCAGCAGCACAACAAACATCTGAAGTACGACTAGGCAAGAGACACCATAACAGAACATACGACTAGGAAAAAGACACCATAACAGAACATAATCTGATATATTTAGAGAGAGGCATACAAAATTTACACCATAGTAAACCAGATCTAGCAACTACTTTCAGTTATTTATTGCTGATGAACATAGCAGCAACACAAATCAAAATACATAAAAATATCTTCCTATTGAACCTACACCATCTCCATCTTCCATTGAGCCTCGTCTACCGCGTCAAGTTATCAATTTGGACCTGTTTAAGCCATAAGTCTTCTTCCAACTCATTGATTTTGTTCACCAATCTTGGAATGATAAAATTTGATCATGGATCCATTTTTTCTTTGTCCCCTCCATAGAAAAAAATTATATTTTTGAGACTGAATTTTTTTTTAAGAAATTAATACATTATCATAATTTGAATATAAATTGACAGAAAAATATAATGCATGCCACACCCTTTTTTTAACTCCCAAAAGAATTAGATTTTAAAGTTCGAAAGGGATTTTTATTATTAAGTGACAAAAGATTGAAATTTTTTTTCGAAAAAGGATTATTTACACTTTTATTCAGAGTCGCCACTTGACATAATCAGGTGTGTCAAGTCACCTTTGAAAGATCCTTTTTCAAAATGATTTGACTCTTTAAACTAGTTTGCGAACAGAGATTTCGGCTAAGGAATTCTGTTGACCGAGGGGAAGGTGTTAGGTGCCCCTCGATCCTGTGGTTTTACCACGGTCGCTTGGTAGAGCGTATCGGCTAATTTTGACACTACGAATGTACAAACTATACAAAACACGTAAAACAATCAAACAAACAAACAAAATAAAATGAATCAAAAATATAGTGTCCAGTCCAATTCATACAGTCCAAAATAGAAAATGCGAAAATAAATCCTATCTAACATACACTAATCCTAACTACGCTCCCGAGCTTTACCCGATGTCTCTGGCCTTCGAAGGTCTTCCACCAACATGATACGTCGGGGCATTCCCCGATAAATAAATACAATGTGTCTCGGGGCATTCCCGAACTAAATGAATACATTAGAATTAAATATGATAAACTAGAAAAAAAATATTCACACGCATATTCCAACATTCAACCAAAACAACAAGTTCTAAGATTTGCCCACCCAAACCTATATTGCATGTCCGTTTCAACACATCATAAATCTATCACGATTCATATCAACAATAAATCAAAATTAAATCGAATTTATCCTTTTTATCAATTTTAAATTCTCACCCCCAAACCCATTTTATCAATCTCCACAGTTAACAATCACCATTTCAACAATCCATACTCATTTTTAGTAACGAATTTAACAGCAAAACAATATCAACAAAATCAAACTATCATAATCAACCAACACATAATCATAGCCAATGCAACCAATCAAAATGAAGAAGAGAACGGGTTGAAGAAATGGATCTTTCGATATGACTTTTGTTGATAATAAAGAAAATCCGAACTTGAAATTTCGAATAGAACCTCCCCAACGATGAACAAACTCTAAACTCGGTATCGCAAAATAGAAACCCGCTATTGACCCCAATAAATCGACGGAGACGGACAGAACTACAAATCCCAGAACAGTACGAAGACCAAAGAATCGAGTGGAAAGCAGCAGAGTAAACCCGACCCGTACACAAGGCTAAACGCAGAAAATGATTCGAGACTGGACCAATTTCAGTGAGGAATTCAGTGTTGGTCCATGTTTTTTGGCCAAAATTAACGTTTTCATCCAAATTCCCTTAAAAATACCAGAAAATAATAAAGAAATGTGGACTCTTCGTGAGCTGGTTAACCGGATGATGAACCGGAATCGATTCCGGTGAAAGTTTTCCACCAGAAAAAGGTTGGAGAAGGATCGAACCTCGCACCAATCCCCTATTTCGAACACTCTTTGTCTTCTCGGTCTCCCTCTGTAACTCTCTCTTTGTGACTCTCTCTCTCTGTTACTCTCTCTCTCGATCTCTCTATTTTTGGTGTGTATTTTTTGTGTGTTGAGAGTGACGATGTGAGGGGGTCGATTGTCTGTATATGCCTATCAGTGACGATGGGATGAGTGACGATGGAGAGTGTTTTCTGTGAGGAATAGTGAATGGTGAGGTGAAGCTCTGTGAATTGGAAAAAGAAGAACTTTTGTGTGTATATGGATCTCTGTATGTGTTGTTGTGATGATGAGAAGAAAACGTGACCCCTTCCTTTATTTTTTTTTGGTTCCTTTTGTGAATTGGTTTCCTTTTTGTCCATTCTGTTATGGAAAAGGATGAGGAAAACGTGAGTAGGTGAGGGGTGGAAAACACGTGGCAGGGTAGGGGTATGGGTAGGTAGGGTGAGGCAGTGAGGTGTCCTCATTTGATAGGGAGGGTTGTTAATTTTGTTATTAAGAGAATATTGGGGATTAGGTTTGTTAGGGGTTTGTTATTTTTGTCATTTTGTGAAAAAGAATTATAGAACGGGTGGGGGTACGTGTTAAGATGAGATAATAAAAATAAATAAAATAAAGCTTCGGGGGAACAAAATTAGGTGTCTATAATGCAAAATACATACACCATAGTAGGGGCAAGACCAAAATCTTCTTCCCGAATTTGACTTCGATCATGAAGTTTGCAAGTCAAGCAAAATACCATGTTTGCATCTCACAACAACATTGAGCATTGGGTCTAATTCATCCATACAAAGCTTATTCAATTTTGAATTTGTCATTTCATGAATTCCGACAAAATTGATCATCAAATTACAAACCCTAAATTAATAGTTGAACCAAATTACAAAACAAAACTTCAAGAATTGAAGTACAAATTGGGATTAAAAGCTAAAACATACGTTAAAGAAATAAAATAAAAAAAATGGAGGAATATGAAGGCAGATGTTGGACAAGGAGATGGGTCATATACAGAAGAAGATGACCGTTGGAAGATAGAGAGAGTAGTTTTTCATGATTTATTTCATCAAATAATTAATTAATGACGTGTATTATACACGTGGAAGGCTAAACTCTTAATTTTGGAGTTGCTGGGACTAAATCAACGCGCCTAGAGGGGGTGTTCTCACCTTCCTTGACAGGTCAACATTTGGGGATAATAAATATATGAAAAAATAGATCAGGGGGGTAATAGGTCACCTTTAAAGGTTGAGTGTATAGTTGGAATTTCGACTAAAGGTTGGGGGGTAATAGACCATTATTGATACATATTCTATAGAACAATTATACAATTTCTATACAGTTGTATTTAATTATTATTTTTAAACGAAAAAATTGGACTTTTTAAGTCAAAATATTTGTAGCAAAAAAAAAATTGTACCGAGGTTTGAGAATTGTTTGATAAAAATCTAACAAACTTATGAGAAATACGACTACAAATACTTCGTGATTGCACACTAAAAATACTCTGTTGTTGCTGAGAAGAAACTTCATCACCATATTATCACCACATTAAAGGAAGAAAATTTTCATCCATAATAATCTCAAGAGGTTGTTCTTGAATTGCGAGCTAACAAATAAAAGGAAAGTAGAGCTCTGTCAATACGGGTCGATCCAGCTCATCCGAGCTAGCCCACACGGGCTTTGGAGTTTGAAAGGTCAGGCCGGCCTGACCCATCAATATGACAGGCCAGAAAATAGCAATCTCAACCCATTACACTATGGGCTGCGTGCCCCCACGAGCCAACCCATTTTTTTAAAATATATTATTTTTATAATCTTAATTTAAATGTTAAATTGTTAATTACATAATTATGTACAATATAATATTATATGAAGTTACTTGTTAATCAAGTCTCAAATTTACAAAAAAAAAAAATGTGTGAAATTAAATAACTTTTGACACCAAATTCAAACCAAATAGAGATGTTGAAAAACAAACGAAACTTTTAGTGAGTAATAATATAACTAGCTAAATAATAATATTAACCTATTTTTGTTTTAATTGATCACAATAAAATACAAAGAAATGTCAATATTTAGTCCATTAAAATTGAAAATGAACTCCTCAAAAAAAAAATCTCATGGCACTTATGAGTTATAGCATGTTCAACATCGCCACATTATCTTCATCAAACATATTTGATTTCTTTATAAATTAAGTATTTTAATTATTTCTATATTTTATAAACATATTTAATATTTAAATATATATGATGGTCCAAGTAGTCTTTGAGTTTGGACTCTCTTTTTTAATTTTTAGTACTCTATTTTATTTATTAATTATTTTTTGTTTGACCCACGGGCCAGCCCAGCCCATATTGCTCAAGCCCCGCGGGCCAACGGACTTCTACGGGCCGAGCTAAAAAACCCTATTCTTAAATGGGCTGTAAAAATCATAGATCAACTTTATCAAATTACAGACTGGGCCGGATCGGTCCAACGGGTCTTGCACATATTGACGACTCTAAAGAAAAGATAGGTGAAAATGAGCTAAATGGGAAAAGAATTGAAAATGACCAATTTTAAAAATTAGTTTGGCGGAATTGCCATTCGTTGTCAATTAACTTAAATATAAGTTATTTATTTTGTGATGTACCAAGTGGTGTCTTTTTCTCTTAAATCAATATAAACTAATGGGGGTTAAATTAGAATATCTTCAATGAATAATTGATTAACCTTCTAAAAAGTGTTACAATTAAATTTGACCATTGATATTATCTTTTTATTTAAAGAAATCAATATATATATATATAAAGGATGATTAGAGAATCGATGACGTGGCGTTTTCTAAGGCCTAGAATCCTATTTATTTTTTTTGTTATTTTTTTGAGTTTTTTAATTCATTTTTCAAGTTTAAAAGGAGTAATTATTTTGAGCTTTTATATTGATTTACTATTTAATTGAATTTGAAAAGGCATCATACATTGAATATTCATTTGCAAGAGTTAAAATTAGTTAACCCACAAACTTTGAAATAAATCTCACTTAACCTTTCATTCAGCCCACATAACATTCATATATATGTTTTGCATGTTTCCTGTAGTATATATTATTCTTTCTTTTTGAGTCATGTTAATCTCCATCTTGTATTCTTTTGCATATTTTATTGTGCACCGAAAAAAAAATCAGTAACTAAAATATTGTGCATGGCCTTCTTAACCTTCCCATTAGTAGATTATTAGTATTTGGTGACTATAAATTTGAGCCAATGATGGAGTAAGTATTAGGCCATTATGAAATTGTAATTCATTTGTAGTTGGAGAAGTACGAAGTTGTTGTTTTTTCCTTTTTCCTTTTCCGATATCATTTTCCAGTTTCTTTCTTGTACTAATATTTTCATATTTGGTTCAAAAATAATTGTTGTTCTTCCCCTTATTTTTCTTTCTTCTCTCCAAGGCTGTATTTTATTTAAGCAAGAATGTAATATGTGAAATTTTATTTATTTTCTTACCGTTTTCATTTGCAATGCATTAGTTTGTGTGATGTTTTATTTTTGCAGAAATAAGAGAAGACTCAAAAATTATTGTTGAAACCCAAATTTTGCTCTTCGTGCCTAAAATTAACGTCTTCAGGCTTTTTGTTCGTTAAAGGGCACGAAGCATAATTTTCACATCTTTTTACAATTGTTTCAAATTATTGATAATTATCCTTTCTTTAGGATTCTGACCATTTTTTCGTCATATTTTTATTTTTTATAATTTATTAATAATTTTTCTAATTTTAGAATTTTTATCAATTCATTATCGTTCTTAACATTTTACAATCACCCGCACACGTGCACGACATGACGTTATATATATATATATATATATATATATATATATATATATTTTTACAATATTTTTAAATTAATTATATTTTAATAATTTTAATATTCTTTACATTTTTTCATTCAACATCTATATTTTACAGTCCGCAAACGCTGAATCGGATCAATTATTTTTGTGCAGTATAATAATTTGATGTCTTATCACATCCGACAACGACTACACAATAATGTCTTGTCACGTCCGACAATGACCATTCAGTGTTGTCTTGTCACATCTGACAATGACCACTCAATGACACTACCCTTTGGACAATAACTTTATCCATTGGTCAAAAGGATGAACATCTTTTGGTCAATATCTTAAAAACTAAAGGATGTGCTATTATAAAAAAAAAAGGGGACACACCTTTATCCATTGGATAATAGGAGTGCCCAATTTTATTATAAATAGGCAACGATGGAAGACAATTTTATTCATCTTTTCTCTCTACACACACATTTTCATACACCCACACATATTTTTTCTCTCTCTCAAATACATACACAAAAAAAACACAAGAAAAAATCTTTCTTTAATTTTCATTTTCTCTTCCAAAAATACACAAATGCATATGCACATTTTTTAATCACACACACATTATATTCTTCTTTCTCCCCTCTCTCAAGAATAAACAAATACACACAAAATTTTTCTATTTTTTCTCTCTCTCAAACACACAAAAAACACACATATACACATAAAATAAAATAAATTTTTGCTCCCTATTTTTGTGAAATTCCAATATTTTTACTAGGGATTATATATATATATATATATATATATATATATATATATATATATAAAAATATTGGAATTTCACAAAAATAGGGAGCAAAAATTTATTTTATTTTATGTGTATATGTGTGTTTTTTGTGTGTTTGAGAGAGAGAAAAAATAGAAAAATTTTGTGTGTATTTGTTTATTCTTGAGAGAGGGGAGAAAGAAGAATATAATGTGTGTGTGATTAAAAAATGTGCATATGCATTTGTGTATTTTTGGAAGAGAAAATGAAAATTAAAGAAAGATTTTTTCTTGTGTTTTTTTTGTGTATGTATTTGAGAGAGAGAAAAAATATGTGTGGGTGTATGAAAATGTGTGTGTAGAGAGAAAAGATGAATAAAATTGTCTTCCATCGTTGCCTATTTATAATAAAATTGGGCACTCCTATTATCCATTTGACCTTTTTATTATTTTATTATTTTAATCATTGATAATCGTTTGAATTGCTATGTATGATTTTGATATGCGTTCAGTGACTTTGTTAATTTTTCGTCATTTTTCATTGTTATTAAATACCATTAATTATTTGGTCGATGAAAAGAAAAAAAATGAAAAAATGAAAAAAAAAAATAATGGAAAAAAAAATGAAAAAAAATAAAACTAGAAAAAATGAGTTTGAAAAAATAAAAAAAAAAAAATAAAAAAAGTTGAAATAATGAAAAAAAAAAATCCCGTGACAAAAGACGGATTTTTATTTCCCAAAGTTTACTTATTTACATCAAAAATAAATTCTTCGCCAATGACATTATCTCTCCGTCGGATACTTTAGGCCACCCCATTACAAAGACGGACTTTATTTTTCTCAAGTTTATTTATTCATATGAAATATCAATACAATGGCCGATGAAAAATTATTATTAATTTGAGGTCTCCGTAAACAAAAGACGGACTTTACGTGTACAAATACATAATAAAATAAATATTTTGGGCAATGATGAAACTTTATAACAATACAAGATTTTACAATTCAGATTTTGACAAGACGATTTAGGACGGCCAATTAATTGAGCAACCACTTCGTAGTAAAATGATTTAGGACGGCCAATTAATTGAGCAACCATTTCACAGTCATGACTTTATCTGAGCCCATATTTTAACAAAAAAATATCTTTTTAAATATTTATATACACACATACCTGTTCAATTTATTTTGATTATTATTTATTCGTTACTAACATTTTTACAAGTGTTTATACAGGTTATTTGGATTACTCGTCGAGAGTTGCATTCAAAGAGGCCCTTTTAATTTTGTATTGTATTTTTATATTTGTACAAATGTTATTTTAGTGAAAACTTTATTTTTGGGGTGTTGGGCGGAATTTTCTTTATACAACTTCACCTCGCGTTTATGCAAACTTAGGTCGTTAATGTTTACACTAATAAATTAAATTAATCAAATTAGTTTACATACTTTGACATCTTAAACATTGTGATCTTTTGTTAAAGTAAATCTTTACTTTTTCATAAACTTTAATCAAACAAAGAGCATTATTTTTCTCTTTCTCTTCATGACATATCAAGATATACTTTCTTTCACACAAAATAAAATACTTTTCTTTTCACATGTATTTTTATACATATCTTTTACATTTTTTATAATAACATGTTTTATTTATATATTTAATATACATACATCTTTACATAATTTTAAACATTTATATTATTTTATATTTAATACATACACTTCTACATTATTTTTTATACTTCCTCCCTCTTTGAAAAATTTAGTCTAGCCGGGCACAACACTTGTGGATTCTTAAGGATGCCTAACCCCTTCCCTTCGGAATAACTTGAACCCTTACCTAGAATCTCAACTGATTTTTTGAAGATTAAAAAACATTAATCGCATGTTAATACTTCAATAGGTTTCCTTATTTTCCTTAAAAATTAGGTGGCGACTCTGTGCAAATTTTTATTCTTTTAGAGTCCATAACGTCGTGCTCGTTTTAACCTCAGGTAAAAATAGGGTATGACCGAATGATGACTCTACTGGGGATGAGGAGACGTTCTAACCATGATCGACTCGATTTTCAATCGAGGTAGGTATTTTTATATTTTTGTATATGATTAAATTCTTTACCTATTATTACACTGCAAATTATGTGAATTTGCTCATAAATTCTTTACATTTTTTTTATCATGCTTAGTTTAGGATTTTTATGCTTTATTATGTTATTTGTTTTACATATTTTATATCATGCTATGTGTGAAAGGACGCAAGCCAAATCCAAACTTGTGTTCCTTATTTGTTTGAATAACACTACTTGTTACTGCTTTATCACTTGTGTTTTTCTATCGAGTCTTTAGCCGTACACATTTCACACACTGTAGTACACGCGAGGGGTGTACGGCACTCCTCCGAACCTTCTTTGGATTCCTTAGTTTCAGAGTCGGTGCAATTAGGTTAGTACACCTTCTCGCAAATATTCAGTCCCACTCTTGAACATTTAGGAAAAAATTCTACTCTAGTAATAGGTCATATTGCATATACCTTAGGCGGGACGGTCCAAGGTATCGTCTTCGCAACTAGGAAGCCACCCTTTCGTCAAAAGGTTATGAAACCTTTATGACATATTTTGTGTTAGAACTGATTCAGATAATCCTGAAATCGAACATTAATGGATTCAGAACAATCAAATTGGCCTTCTTTACTCTTCCTTCATTCGAAATCATTTTCACGTCAATAGACATAAAGTATTACCCAAACTCGCCAATATTTGACATTATTTTCACGAATACAGTGTGTTGTTAAAACCCCGCTTCACAAATATCTTTCTCAGAGTCCATGAAAGCCGAGTGTTCTAAAAATGCTTTGCTTTCGTTCGACTTTCTCTTCAAGTCCGCAAATAGGAACGTCACTAAAAACTCCACCTACGTCTAACTTTTTCTTTTTTGATCCAAACTAGAGTGGAATGTCGTCAAGCATTCTTCCAATGTTTGATTCTTTTTTTCTAGTCAATGGACGTAGAATATTATTCAAAACTCTACAATTATTTGACACCCTTCTTTAAAACAATGAATGTGGAATATTATTCATCTTCACCCACTTCTAACTCTTTCCAACCAGTGAGCGTGAGGCATTGTCGATACTTCTTCTCCGTTCGATATCTCTACCACAAGATCCTCATTCATCAATAACGAGACTTGAGATACTAACTCTTTTAAAGGCATCATTTTAGCCCACTTCTATCGATTCTTATCGACTATATAGGCCTCTTTTAGCCGCCCTTGTTGGATACATTCCCTTTTCAAGAAAACTTAAAATTGTTCTGAATCCAAAATGTGTCAAAATCTAGATTCATCTATATTAGTTTGTTTGGAAGAAGGCCTACCTCTGGCAAAATGAGGCTCCACAATATAAGATACGCTTACTCGACGTTGTCTAAATGTGCTTGTCCATCAACATGAACTAACTCTTTAACTTTCATTTGTGCTTGCATTATTCTCCGATAGAGGTTGATTGTGTTGATCAATAGAACTAGCCGACTTAAGCTATATAATGAACACCAATACCGTTGACCCGACCAGAAGTGTTCCAACGCTGGAAAATGTATCAGGAATTTTCAAAAGACAAGATAATGAACATATGCTTCTTTTGGAGCAACAACTCGAGACATTAAGAAGAGAACTACACCAAGGAAAGGATCCCACATATCCATCCACGGCTACTCTACCGTGCCCTCCTAATTTTTTATCGCTAGAAACTCCAATACCTAAACGCTATCAGTCAGTACAACCTCCCACAACGACTGTTGGTTTAATAAATCTATCATCCCCGTTCACACTCATCACCTCCCATAAATTTCCTCATTGCACCCCACATCCGAATATTGTCGCATATTCTCGTGATATTCAACAAACAAATTATGCTACCTTTCGAGAACCATATATTTCTCTAATATATGTGACTGAGACACCCGTTTTCACCATACTTGTTAAAAGTAGGTTTTTGATGAATTCAAGGACTAAAGAAGAAGACGACATGATCGTAAACGAGCTCCGTGATCTAAAGCAGGCGATGAAACACCTCCAAGAAACTTAAGTCAGCAATCATTTAGACTACGAAGATTTATGTATCTATCCAGATGTTGATTTGTCAATCGGGTTCAAGACACCTAAGTTTGACTTGTTTGATGGAACTGGGGATCCTCACACTCATTTAAGAGAATATTGTGATAAATTGGTCGGGATTGGAAAAAAATAAGAAGCTCATAATGAAGTTGTTTATTAGAAATCTGTCTAGCGAGGCGCTCGCCTGGTACACCAAACAAGACCCTCGTCATTGGCACAAATGGAGCGACATGGCTAAAGAATTTATGAATCGTTTCAAGTTTAGTACAGAAATCGCACCTGATCGACTTACCCTCATTAGTATCCAGAAGAAACCCTCTGAATTATTCCAGGAATATGCTCGATGATGGAGGTCCGAAGCAGGAAAAGTTCAACCACTGATGGATGAAAGTGAATTGACAAAGTATTTTATCCGCAGTCAAAAGAGTGTCTATTTTGAAAGGATAATGTCCACGTTGGGGCAGAAGTTTGTTGACTGTGTCAAAATGGGGAATTTTATTGAAGAGGCGATTAACTCTGGAAAGATTAAGTCGGCAAATAACTCGAGCGAGTCTACTCAGTTAGAGTTCATTGAAGGAGCCAAGATGGAGAATGAAGAATAAGTATTTATTGTGATACCACACCACTCAATACCTGAATCATCCCAATCACTTCAAAATCCTTACAACGAACTGATGCAAATATCGAAACATATATTTCATCATGCCTATAATAACCAAAAAAATTACCTTCAACCCCAAGCTTCCACATACCAAAATCCACCACAACCATGCGTACTAATCCAATTATCATTTTATCAAAATCCGACACCTTTTGCACTTAGACAAAATTCGAAAGGTAAGCACAGTCGAAGCCACACACAGTCTGTTGAACCGTTGACACATTTGTTTGAAAGATTGAGAGGTGAAAATTTGCTGCAACCCGAGCTTGGGAAGATTCCTAACCCATTACCTAAATGGTTTGACGAAAGAAAGCGATGTGTTTTTCACTCTGGAGTTCAGGGGCACGGCACTGAAGATTGTCATAGGTTAAGGCATAGAATTGAGTGCTTGACCAAGGCTGGGGTAATCCAATGTGTCGAAGTGCAACCAAATGCAAATATTGATCCAATGCCCAGTCATGAAAATGGAAGAGTGTATATGACACGAGGGACACCATCCTCCACGCCGAGCCGGCAAGGCTTTCATATAAGCCATCCTACGTAGAAATGATTAACTTTAGTGGGAATGCAATAGTGATAAATCCAAGTTGATTGACTCAGAAGTAGGCAATATAGTCCTATATTTGAAGACATAGGATTTCCTCTAATTATCATGTATCAGAACTACGTTCTGACCTGATTTCTCATGGTGAGATACGTAGGCAACCCTCATCGAGTTCAGTCATACTTAAGTAGAATCATTTTCCCTTTTGTAGTTGGAACTACGTGTGACCTGATTTCACTCGGCGGGATACGTAGGCAGCCTATATAAGGCTCGGTCCCTTTATAATACAAAAATCTATTTTCCCTAACGACGAGCGAAACATGAACGCGACGGTATCCAGAAAACCCAAAACGATCCATCAAGACTATCTCAAGATACGCAGCAAAGAATCGTCGAGAAAATCTCTCTAAGAGACTGGGGCAAAATTTTGATGAACGCTTCAAAAATCAACGAAGGCTAGGGCATTCAACTTGGAAATGTTACGACCAAGGTTGATTTGTACCAAACAACGCAAGTCATCACAAAAGTTGCAAGCTATCAACAGAGGACAACTTATCTATAATATCGAAGAAATACACCAAGGGCCAATACCAAAGACACTTCCACCACTTAACCAAAGATCTTCTCTACAAATATTGTTACAAGATACTATCAATCCGAATGCACTGAAATCACATCGATGATCAGCGCAGGATCGAACACTCGTTATATCAGTCATAAGGAGGTCAACCAAATCTTATAATGGCACATGCTTATGAAAGATCCAAAAGAAAATTCTTGTGGCGAGGAAAAATAATCTATACCTACAATTCCAAGATAGAATTCCAAAATATGCTCAAAAACATTCAAGCTTGGATTATGACTAATACATCAATCGAGGATATCAGCATTCAATATATGTTGACACGCGAGATAGCATATGCTAGCGTCGAGGATATCTCATCATCTTATGAATTAGCATATGAATTCCTCTGAAGCTCATGATTCAGAGGTACGTCTTTAAGTCGCTATCTGAAAGCGAACGACATATGAGATTTTCTTGAAATTGACAATTTGAGGATCATCCATAAGTCATATTATTTGAAATAAGATAGTGTGCAATATTATCTCTGAGTTGATAGCCCATAGTTCATATTTAAGTCGCAATAACATCCTAACCGGATAGTATGATAGGTTACCCAAAAATTGATAGTCCGAAGGTTATCCATAAGTCACAACTAAATCCTTACCAGAGAATATGTGAGATTATCAAATTGATACGTCCAAAGGTTCTCTATAAACCGCGTCATATCCAAGATCGATTATGTGCAGGATTACCCAAGGACTAACAATTTGAGAGATATCTATAAGTCATATTGTGTCCAAGGTCGAAAGATGTGCAAGAACACCTGAAAGCTAGCGATTGGAAGGATATCTGTAAGTCGTCTCTTATCCAAAGTCGGATAATGTGCAGGATTACCTAAAGGCTAGTAATTCAAAGGCTATCTATAAGTCTCCTCGTTTCCAACATCAAATAATGTTCAAGATAATGCAAAGATTGACGATTCAAGAGGAATCTATAAGTCGTATTGATACAAAGATGCGCAAGACTTATCTGAGATCGTATGCGAAGAATTATTGGCAATAACCAGAGAGGTCATCATTCTACAAGAATTATGGGTGACTCAAAAGGGTTACCACATCAACACAAGATTACGCGATCGCAGGAACCCTTCTGCATAAAGTGTTGTCGGTGTCCAAAAGGGGCACCCCACTTTGAAGACATTTTCAACTGGCAAATAATTATGCAACAACTAAAAAGGTTGTTGTGTCTGTTGTTGCAAGTTATTTCTTTTCAAACAGAAACACGAAAGGACGACTGTAGTGGACCCAAAAAGAGTTCATATACGAAGACGCCCACAAGATAAGGAGACTATCAATGAGGCGCCCAAGAAATTTCAGAGTTTACGCAGAGAAGACTCGCTCATGTACCCAAGCCTCTTGCTTTCATCAAAACGCAAGTCAGCGAGACTACATATGAAGGTAGCTTATACAACGCGTTCACTACTCTTCCGCTTAAAACCATGACATGAAGGAACCGACATTGAGATGCAAATATCAATGCTTGATCAACTCCAACAACTTACAAAAGCATCACTCAAATTAAGAAATTCTTTGATGTTAATCGTTAGCACAAGAAAAAGCCATAAGATGTTGAAGACTCATACATAAGAGGCACCGGTTCAGCAAATGGCCAAATGAGCTTTCCAAAGAAAGCTCATGATTATCAACCTTACTATTCTCCGCATACCCACTTTTGTGGCCAAATTTTTCTTGATTCCCCTCACACGAAACTATATTTTGACTTGATTCCTATTCTAGGATATGTAGACAGCTTAAGTCAGGCTCGGTCATATCAACAACATAATATTTTACATTTTTTCAAATTTCATTTATCATCTCAAGCCACAACAACCACGTCACTTTGATGGAAGTTTGAAAGTGAAGATCAAGATGAAGAAAGTTCCCACCAGAAGACATACTAGTATAAGAACATTATGTGGAGTTAGGAAGTGTCACTACTCCAAATCTTGAATAGATTACCGATTGTCGAAAGATTGAAGGACGAGATAGCTGTTAGGCCAAGTTCTCGATCAACACAAAATCAACATCCCATCCCCAAACTAAGAAACAATCTTTGAGCGCAGGTACAACATCTCTACAACAAAGGTTCAAACATCTTGGAAGCCTAAATACTGCCTCACCATCACAAGCTGAGAATCCAGGTATCGTCAATTTATCCATAATTATTCCAAGACACTAAAGAATCTTCTCGAATCTTGCAGGTCATAATAATACTCAAGGAGGCACGTGTCAAGTATCTTACAACATTCCATCAAAAACTCAACATCACATCTCTATCACAAGCCAGGAAGCCAGGTTTTATCAATTCATTCGCTAATACTTTCTAATTCTAAAAAAAAATTCTTGATTTTTTTGCAGGTCGCATTAAAGGGATATCCCCATTAAGACTCGGTCATCACGTACTAACAGATGTTAACAAAACTCTAACATAACACAGGGTAGTCCACCCCGAACAACAAGACAGGGAAGTCCGCCCCGAATAATAGGACAGGACAGTCCGCCCCGAACAATAGGACAGGGCAGTCCACCCCGAATAATAGGACAGGGCAAGTCCGCCCCGAACAATAGGACAGGGCACGCCCGCCCCCAACAATAGGGCATATAATGCAACTTTCACTTCCTCAACAACCATTTTAGCCGACGGAGGCTATTTACATTTCAGCCGGTGGAGGCTATTCATATTTCAGCCGGCGGAGGCTATTTACATTTCAGCCGACGGAGGCTATTTACATTTCAGCAATTGCTCAGCCGACGGAGGCTATTTAAATTTTGACCGACGGAGGCTATTTATATTTCATCAACTGCTTAGCCGACGGAGGCTATTTACATTTCAATTACTGCTCAGCCGACGGAGGCTATTTACATTTCAGTTATCACCCCGCCAGGCGGATTGCCTTCAAAAACAGAGACAATACTAGAACATGTAGTACAACCTGGAACTAACCTCTTAGCAGCAAACTAGGGCAAGCTAGAGGAATGTCAGGGATCCCTAGTTACGTCAGGAATTTTGGCGAAGAAACTCAGCTCAACTCGACCCAAAACTCTCATTTTTATAATCCTTATTATCATTACTCAATGTCTTCTTAATCCGATACTGGGAAATCTTTGAAAATTTGTAATCTCTTTTTCGCTCAAAGTCCCCAGCAAATATTGCTATCCGACATCTACTCATTTCCAGCTACCCAAACAGTCAATTTTGGAACAAGTACCCGTATTCATTCCATTCGTGTTAAAATCTTTGTTGTCATCCTTGAAGGAACCCAGTGTCACCATAACTCTACACTGAGGCAAATTTTGATATTGCTATGATTCGAATTACAGTGATCTGATTCTCGTAACACTCTAGATATTTAGGAAGCTCTGTGTAGAGTTCGATCGTCACAACCGCAATCATTTTTTCTCCCCAACAAATACACAATCTTGCGTCTCCAGCATCTCACAGGGGCAATTTTGAAAGGGGCATCGAAAATAGATAAATACTTTTGTATCCAATTAGTCCTTCTCCCAATAATCATTTCGCATGATCTCTCAACCTTAACAACAGGGAGATTTTCTTAAATTTTTTGAACTACATTGACCTGATCCTCATACAACTCGAGGTATGTAGGTAACTTTAAATTTGAGTTCGATTGAATTTTCTTCAAATCATTTTTGTCGAGCAAAATTGGCTAGACGTCAACGTTTTCATTTGAAGACTTCTACATCATCCTCAAATGAAAAGGGGCAATTGTTGACACCCAACTTTTGCTCTCCGTGCCTAAAATTAACGTCTTCAGGCTTTTTGTTCATTAAAGGGCACGAAGCATAATTTTCACATCTTTTTACAATTGTTTGATAAATTATTGATAATTATCCTTTCTTTAGGATTTTGATCATATTTTTCGTCATATTTTTATTTTTTATAATTTATTAATAATTTTTCTAATTTTAGAATTTTTATCAATTCATTATCGTTCTTAACATTTTACAATCACTTCCACACGTGCACGACATGACGTTATATATATGTATATATATTTTACAATATTTTTAAATTAATTATATTTTAATAATTTTAATATTCTTTACATTTATTTCATTCAACATCTATATTTTATAGTCCGCAAACGCTGAGTCAGATCAATTATTTTTGTGCAGTATAATAATTTGATGTCTTATCACATCCGACAACAACTACACAATAATGTCTTGTCACGTCCGACAATGACCACTCAGTGTTGTCTTGTCACATTTGACAATGAACACTCAATGACACTACCCTTTGGACAATAACTTTATCCATTGGTCAAAAGGATGAACATCTTTTGGTCAATATCTTAAGAACTAAAGGATGTGCTATTATAAAAAAAGGGGACACGCCTTTATCCATTGGATAATAGGAGTGCCCAATTTTATTATAAATAGGCAAGGATGGAAGACAATTTTATTCATCTTTTCTCTCTACGCACACATTTTCATACACCCACACATATTTTTTCTCTCTCTCAAATACATACACAAAAAAAAACACAAGAAAAAATCTTTCCTTATTTTTCATTTTCTCTTCCAAAAATACACAAATGCATATGCACATTTTTTAATCACACACACATTATATTCTTCTTTCTCCCCTCTCTCAAGAATAAACAAATACACACAAATTTTTTCTCTTTTTTCTCTCTCTCAAACACACAAAAAACACACATATACACATAAAATAAAATAAATTTTTGCTCCCTATTTTGGTGAAATTCCACTATTTTTACTAGGGATTATATATATATATATATATATTTCTCAAGTGTTGTTGTTACTATATAAATTTTCTTACTGTTCATGACCGAAACTTTGTGTCCCAGTGACTTTCTTTCCTTTATCCATTTCCATCAATCTTCATTATATTTTTTAAGGGTTTTATTGATTGATATTTTATGTGAATTTATTTTCATATTTCTTTCTTTATGGATGCTTAATGATGGTTATTGTCACTTCTCAGTGAATGTTCACATTTTTCAATCATGTTTGAACTATTATTTCTATTTTATTACATTACTCTGTTATACAATTAGGAATTTTACTCTATTTTTGTTATTTTCAATTACTTCGTCATGGCTACATCATTTTTATTCATTAACTTTGACCTTTTTGTTATTTTATTATTTTAATCATTGATAATCGTTTGAATTGCTATGTATGATTTTGATATGCGTTCAGTGACTTTGTTAATTTTTCGTCATTTTTCATTGTTATTAAATACCATTAATTATTTGGCCGATGAAAATATCTATCCGTCGGATACTTGAGGCCACTCCATTACAAATGAAGGATTTTATTTTCAAAAGATTACTATTTTATATCAAAATAAATGCTTGGCCAATGACATTATCTCTCTGTCGGATACTTGAGGCCACCCCGTGACAAAAGACGGATTTTTATTTCTCAAAGTTTACTTATTTACATCAAAAATAAATTCTTCGCCAATGACATTATCTCTCCGTCGGATACTTTAGGCCACCCCATTACAAAGACGGACTTTATTTTTCTCAAGTTTATTTATTCATATGAAATATCAATACAATGGCCGATGAAAAATTATTATTAATTTGAGGCCTCCGTAAACAAAAGACGAACTTTACGTGTACAAATATGTAATAAAATAAATATTTTGGGCGATGATGAAACTTTATAACAATACAAGATTTTACAATTCAGATTTTGACAAGACGATTTAGGACGTTCAATTAATTGAGCAACCACTTCGTAGTAAAACAATTTAGGACGGCCAATTAATTGAGCAACCATTTCACAGTCATGACTTTATCTGAGCCCACTTTTTAACAAAAAAATATCTTTTTAAATATTTATATACACACATACTTGTTCAATTTATTTTGATTATTATTTATTCGTTACTAACATTTTTACTAGAGTTTATACAGGTTATTTGGATTACTCGTAGAGAGTTGCATTCAAAGAGGCCCTTTTAATTTTGTATTGTATTTTTATATTTGTACAAATGCTATTATAGTGAAAACTTTATTTTTGGGGTGTTGGGCGGAATTTTCTTTATACAACTTCACCTCGCGTTTATGCAAACTTAGGTCGTTAATGTTTACACTAATAAATTAAATTAATCAAATTAGTTTACATACTTTGACATCTTAAACATTGTGATCTTTTGTTAAAGTAAATCTTTACTTTTTCATAAACTTTAATCAAACAAAGAACATTATTTTTCTCTTTCTCTTCATGACATATCAAGATATACTTTCTTTCACACAACATAAAATACTTTACTTTTCACATGTATTTTTATACATATCTTTTACATTTTTTATAATAACATGTTTTATTTATATATTTAATATACATACATCTTTACATAATTTTAAACATTTATATTATTTTATATTTAATACATACACTTCTACATTATTTTTTATACCTCCTCCCTCTTTGGAAAATTTAGTCTAGCCGGGTACCACACTTTTGGATTCTGAAGGATGCCTAACCCCTTCCCTTCGGAATAACTTGAACCCTTACCTAAAATCTCAACTGGTTTTTCGAAGACTAAAAACATTAATCGCATGTTAATACTTCCATAGGTTTTCTTATTTTCCTTAAAAATTAGGTGGCGACTCAGTGCAAATTTTTATTCTTTTAGAGTCCATAACGTCGTGCTCGTTTTAACCTCAGGTAAAAATAGGGTATGACAATCATCATAAAAAGATTTATGATGAAAAGGACAAATTCATTATCTAGCAACTTGACATGAATATATTTTTTTGGTAATGTTTTTTCTATTTTTTTTTATAGTTGAATAGTATAATATTGATACTTTTAAAATTTGTTGTGGTATAAAAAAGACGTTTGATGATCTTCATTTGATCACATGCAAGGTATCAAAATTCTTTTTATATTTAAAATGTTTAAATGGCTTAATTTTATTTTTATTGATTGTTTATTTACTCCCACTTTATTTTTCTTTTAAATACGAGGCATCTAAGAGGAATGGGGTTGTGTATTAGAGGAGTTTAAAGTTCATCATTTTTTGTTATTGTTACTGCGTTTTGAGCGAGTGAGAGAAGAAAAGACTAAAAAAAAAAATTATTGTGGGCGAGAGCTTGATCTCTTCATTCTTCATCATTTTACAAATGAATTGACTAATGAACTAATTACGCCAAAAGGATGTAGGCAATTTTTTTCTAAGAGAAAAAAAATAATATTTAAATTTAATTGAAAATTAACAAGTATTTTATAATCACTAATATGCTAACAAATTATGTTATGGACTATGGTTATATTTATGTTTGATTTTTTTCTTTACTTTTTTGTAAGTCGTTTCCTCATCGTTTCATTATTTAATACAATTCAACTTAAACTATCGCTGATGTGGCATGCCTCAATGAGCGTCATTTTTATTTATCTATTTTCTCATTTTCTTGAATTTTTCTCCAATTTTATATTTAAAAAAAAAATCAGAAAATTAGTTACTCCTTACCGTTTCTCTTTCATCATTATTACTGTTATTTATTTCTTTTTCAATAATTATTATATTGTCTTCTTTTTCTTTCTACACTTATCAAATATATATCATCTATATTTATTACTTTCCTTATTTTACAACTTTATTTACTTTTTTATTCTTTCATTGTTAAATTAAGAAAAAAATTTAAAGGGAATTGTATCCTAACAAAGCGTATGTTAGATAACAAAATCATGCGGAAGAGCGGAAAATAATATACTAGCAACAAGCTATATAAATATTAAAAAAGTATATTTGGTAAAGTGTAATACAATAATAAAAACAAGAGAAGAAATATATTTTTAAGTTTCTTTTACAAAAATAATTAGTGTATTATTATTATTATTATTATTATTATTATTATTATTATTATTATTATTATTATTATCAGGACAATACATTTATCTAATACTTATTTAAATCATAATTGAAATTAGTACACATTTAAAGTAAATGAAAAATGAAAGGACCAAATCTCTTTCATTTTACAAAACTGTTTAATTTTTAGCATATAAAAAAGATGAGCTGAGTATCTGACTTCTTAACTTTGCCTCTTTTCTTTTTGAAATGTTATTTTCTAAAAAAATTGAAAGTGATACTATTTCATGGTCCTTCTAAAAATCTTTTGTATAGTAAAAACAATTATGACCATCAAAAAATGTGATGTAGTGAATGAAACTGTACCTCGCTTAGTTGATAAAATAATACACTCAAATCTAAAGGTGGATAAATTTTTGTTAAAGATGGAGCAAAAAGATTGTAAAACGATTATGACTAACAAAGGATGCAGAATAGTGGATGGAGTTGCACCTCGCTTAATTGGTTGAGTAATACACTCAAATTTGAAGGTGGATAAATTTTGTTGAAGATGGAGTAAAAAGATTGTGAAGATAAATAATAGAAAACAAGTTATTGTTGTGTGAAGCGATTTCAAGATGCAATTATTTTCTATTTGTAATAGTTTTTGTCATTCTGATGTGAACTGGTCGGAAATAATGTTTATACTTCATCGTAAATAATGAGAATATGAGGCTTTATATTACCTCAAAAAAACTCTATAAAGTGTTACATTTTGAAAAAAAAAATATCAATCTAACAGAAAAAATTATAGAAAGAGTGATGAAAGTGTCAAGGGAAAAAGAAGAATTATTTGAAGAAAGAATTATTCTATTTATGAAATTCATACTAAATGAAAAAAAAATTATAATTTGAAAGAAGATATTGTTCCATAAACATAGAAAAGAAGGAAGATCAATGAGGTTAAAAGATAATATAATAAAGAAAATGAACGAAAAAAAAATGAAAAATTAATAATATATAAAATGGCATATAAGGAGTCGAAAATGATGTTTGTCATTATTTCTTTTGACTATTTTACGCTGCTAATTCCTTACCTTCTTTTATGTTTTTATTTAAAATGTTTTTTCCTCCTTCATTTTTCCTTGTGTATTTTTTTATTAAAGTTAATATTTTCAACATTAAATTTAAAATGTTAAGAGACACTAAAAATCTTACTATTATGTAGTTGTTATTTATAAGAGATAATTTCATTTATTCATATTTTGGTGAAATCTCTCTCAATTAATTGTGGATAAAAAAGAAATAATAGCTAATGATATTTTCTCAATTTGAATCTCAACTTTTAAAATATATCTCTAAACACTCTTCAAATTAAAAATTACAACTCTTTTAGATACCAGGGGACTTATCAGGACTTTAAAGTATAAACACTTTTGATATGATAAAAATTTCAACCTCCTTTTACTTTTTAATGGTTTATAGTTTTGTGAAATTAAATTTTGTGAAGAAAAGGAGTTCATTTCAAATGTAAACATATATAATCAGTCTCTCTCATATTAATATGCTGAAAGAATAATCTTAAAATGTAAGTCAAAATGTATTGAGCTTAACTTGCGAGAAACAAAATATGACAAACAAATTAAATATGAGAGTAATAAGGCGTATTTAGCTACTTAATTATTCTATCATGCAAAGAAAGAATAAAACATAACTCAGAACACAAGGTATGAAAGAACTTGGCACGATAAGGAATAAAATAAGAGAAATTTTCTAAAAACATCCTACAACCTCTCGAAGAAAGATACAGACGTCTATGTATCGATCTGTGAGACTCTATTAGATTTCCTGTACTTACACCATTGAGACCAATGAAACCTGGTTGCTCTGATACTAATTTGTCACTACCCAAAAATGAGGGTCATGATGACACTTGTTGCGGGGTACCTTGACAAGTAGGTCTATCACCCAAACTGATACAAAAAAATAGACAAAAATACTCCAAGGTAAAGCTTCTAGAACAAAGATGAACCATACAAGTAATTATAATAATACGAAAAAGTATATTCAAATACCATACATTCACCAAATTGGGTGTCAATAGTGTAAGAACTACTAATACAAACCATGAGTCAATTACATCAGAAATATCTACACAAGGTCAATATCTGTCTCCAAATACAAATAAAGACATACAAAATATACACTAAGGGAACATCACCTGCAATCTAAAAATGTCCAACAACGGTAACCTACATTGTTTGTACTAAAAGTTCTACAATATCCACACATAATACAATAGCACACAAAATAGGGATACAATTATAAACAATATCACATACAAGGAGAACAAAAGAGGAGCATGTAAAATCAAGATCATCAACAATAAATAAAGAAAGATAGAATAATTAGACATTAACATGTCAAGATATAGAACAAACAAATAGATGACAAGTCAATATAGTAATAAAAGCACAACATAAACACAATAAAACAAGTGCAATGTATATAATGATGATGATGATGCTCGAGGTTGTTGCACAACCTTCATATACATCCATGGAGGCAAGCCTCCCAACGTGGAACCCATGGGGTTTCGTCAACCCATATACAATCCATATATCAATATCTCATCTCCGACAATCTCTCGGGGAGGGTTATAAAATTTAATGTTCCTAGTATTTCTAGAATTCTAGTATTTTTAGTATTTTTAGTGTTTTCAGTATTTTTAGAGAACATAAGACACAAATTAAGCGTGATAAACAACAACAAAAAATATGTACAAAACATACAATAAACAAGTGAAATTATGTGTATGATGCCCTAAGGATGATAATGCAATGTTCAAGACCTATCATAATGAGTATTTCCATAACCAAACACATGAGATATTTCCATAACCAATCATAATAATACATTTCCACAACCACGTGAGCCAATATCTACTCATTAGTTCCACCATCCATGAATTTCCACATATTTTATATGCCAACAAGTATGAATATATCACAATACACCTATGGTACCACATTAGTCATTTAAATAACACAATACAATTACTCATATGTATTCAAGGCTATAAATATTACATAGAACCCTACACAATTAGACATATCACATAATATCTTAATTTTAACAATTACATCACATATAGGCCCCCACACAGGCACAACACTTAGATAAACATTTTTCATGATTATTTCCCACCCTTAATATACATTCTGTACCATCATTTACTACCCAACCCAGTCTGAAAGAGTTAAGACATAACCTACCTCGAATGCCAAAATTGGTCCGCTATACTTCGAACCCTTGACCTTACTTTCCACGAATAATTCCAAACTTCACTAAAAACATAAAATATAAAATATACACATCAAAATAAAATCAACGACACCCATATTAACTACTCCAGGTTCGGGGTCAAAATGGACCCCCAGAATGGGTTTTTAAAAAAGGGCAAAATTATAATTTTACTGTAAAAATGTGTTTTCAATATTTTTAGGAAGATACATCTAAAAACCCAAATCAAATCAAGTTTAAAATGAGGTTCAAATAAAAAAAAATATTTGTAAGCTTTATTGGGTAAAATCATTAAAATCCGAATTAAGATCAAGAATCAAAGTTATTTTGAAGGTTAAATTGATGAAAAACTAGTAATTATAAGATTATAACATTCTTCAAGTAAAAAGGAGTGAAATTTAGATATAAAATCAAGTCTTAAGATTTTTGGGGTTTTGAGAAATTAACCAAAGAATTAGAGTAGAAAAGGATGATTTCTCGCCTTAAATTCGCAAGAGAATTAATAAATAGATGTTAATCTAGCCTTCCAAGCTCCCACAAGCTTCACTTTTAAGCTCTCACACTATTTTAGGGTTCAAATCTCGAGAGACAAGATGAAAAAGAGCAAAATGGGCTCAAAAACTGCTTTAATAGTGCAAATTTATCTGCACTAGTAATTGAAAAAAAGCTATTTTTAAGCCCAATTCGGACTTCGATGGGTTACCCAAAATTCATTCAGAGTTTGATATATACAAACTAACTATGGAATCGCACTAAATTCAACATTCTGGATGCATTAGAAAAGTCAATTTTTTTTTAAAATATCATTTTTACAGAGTTGACCCCCCAAAATCTGAAATTACAATTTTCTAAACGAGGGTTGAAATGAGATTTAAAAGCCATAAAATCACAAAAAAATTATTACCACTCTATAATCGACATTCCAGAGCTATTGGCATAGTCGTATTTTCCATCTGAGGTCGTTTCGACCAAATGTGGGTCCCATACCCATATTTCTAATTTTTCAACTTTTTAACAACAGATCGAAATGAGATTGGGTGCATCAGTACCTAAACCAATGGTACACCTAGCCTAAAATAAATATTATGGAGTTGATGGAGTAGTACTTTCAGTCATCCTTTACATGGATCAAAAGATATTCACATAAGTCCAAAATAAGGCTCTAGAAGCTACCAAAAACTATAATATCGCATAAATAGTATCAAAATATGTCGGAAATCATGCATATCACACCTATACCCAAAAAATACCATAATACAACTACGGGGAGGATAAAATAGCAAAATTATATAGAAATGCACATTTCACATATTTTTTCAAAAAATATGTCGTTACAGGTACCCAAGTTCATCTTAGTACATCTTTTTACCCACAAAAAGATGGTTAGGCAGATAGGACCATTCAGACCTTACAGGATATATTGAGGTCCTGTGTAATTGATTTCTAGGGTGGTGGGAATGGTCACTTATCTTTGATTGAGTTTTCTTACAATATCAACTATCATTCCAGTATTCAAAGAACCCCGTTTGAGTCTCTCTATGGTCGGAGGTGTAGATCTCCTATTGTTTGATTTAAGGCTGGTGAGACTACTTTGATGTGACCGAATTCAGTGCATGAGGAGATGGAGAAAGTTTAGTTTATTAGAGAAAGGCTAATGATGGCCCAAATTCATTAGAAATCTTATGCAGATGTGAGGAGAAGCGAGGTTGAGTTTGATGTAGGTGATTCTTTCTATTTAAAGATTTTTCCTATAAATGGGGTGAAGAGATTTGGTAAGAAGGGGAAGCTCAGTCCCCTCTATGTTGAACCTTACAAGATTTGAGTCGTTATGGTAAGGTAGCCAATAAGTTGGATTTTCCTTCGAAGTTAGCATTAGTGCATTTAGTGTTTCATGTCTCCTTGTAAAGAAATGCATTGGGGACCCAACATCAGCAGTCTTTTTAGAAAAGGTTGGCATGGAAAATAGTCTTTCTTATGAAGAGGTCCCAGTTGAGGCCCTTGATCTTCAGATTTGTAGATTGAGAAATAAAGAGGTTTCTTAAGTAAATATTCTGTGGAGAAACCAGTCAGTTGAGGGAGATACTTGGGAAGCAGAGGAAGATGTGATGACCAAGTACCCCCTTTTTGTCTCTTCGAACTCAGTCCCTGCATGATATAATAGTTTTCCTTAATTAATTAATTCTTCCAATTCTATCTCAGGACATCCAATAATTTTAATGAAAAATCATGTATTCATGAGTTTAGTTCAGTTTATGCATCGATCACAAATTCATACACCAGTCATGATTCGGCTCGTAAGTGTTAAGTGCAAAATTTTAGTTGTATCCTAGCTTCTCAACTTAGTCAATTTCATTCAAGGATGAATGATCCCAATGGGGAGATATTGTAATACCCTAAATTTTCAATCTCCAGATCCATCAAAAGATTGGTCATTGATTTAGCTTCCAAATACCACTAGTCTCGCTTTAATTCGATATCATGGCAAAAATTAATGGAAATTTCCCGAGGGTCTGTCAACTGCTAGTGAAAATGACTCGGGAAACAACCCATTTTCAGTCATAATGAGTCGTTGTATGGATTCATTGCCACAATAGTAAAGGATCCCAAGTTTTAGCCCAGTGATGATGAGTCTATCATATGACTCATTACCAGTCCTAACGAGTCATTAGGTGTACCCATCATCACAATAGAAAGAAATCTAGAAATTAAGTCTTTGACCATAAATTCTCCTAACAATCTGTGATTAGACCTAATGAGTCATGAGGAGGCTAGTAGTTGTCATAACATAAAGGACTCAGAACTTAGGGCCTCAGGTCATAACACAAACCACAACTCGTAACCAGTCTTAATGGGTCGTTACTCGAGTCGTGACAACTGCTTATAAAAAATTCTTAAATATTTAAAAAGTCTTGTTTAGTCTTTTCCCATTCTTTTAACCCCAAACCCACGTCATTTGGGTACTCCAAAATTGGTTATTAGAGGTTAACATTACCCTAACCCTTCATACACTCAGAATCATTCTACACTTAGGTAAAAAGAAGCAATTCTCTTATTTCCAAAAAAAAGTTAGGGTTTCTCCATCTCAAGTTCAATTCCAAGGATTCCTCCAAGGCTTCCACTCCAAGTATGAGGGATTTCATCAATGGGTCCCTTCCATCCATTAAGTCCAAAAAACTTTTAAATCTTCAAGTTTAACTTCCTTCAAAGAATTGAGTTCCAGGTCAAATATTAGTTTTCTTAATTCCTTCAGTTTATTTGTGTAAATAAACTATGAGTAAATATTTTGCCATAGGATTCGCATCTTTACATACTCACCATCATGAATTTCCTTATTATTGATAAATTATTGGGTTTGGGATATGTTCTGTAAAATTCTTTACTATTATCAGCTTTAAATAATTATCATGTTTAGTTGCATTAGACAAGCCGGTGGGTTATGAACACCCAATACCCAAGATTTCATATATGATATAGCTGACAAGTTTTGAGTATTTTAGATTTTACATATTTGGCTATTTTTTGGAGTTCACTATATTGATCATATATATATATATATATTAGTTCTTGGTGTCATTCAGTTGAGAGTGGTACTTAGCACTGAGTGAACGCAGGGATGAAAGCTTACCCGCCAATTGAGGACTGAGACCTTTAGTACAAGTTTCTAAGTTCTAGAACTACGACACCACCTTAGGTTATGAGGTGTCACCCGTCAGTTGAGGACTGATACCCTAGTCCTTTGGGACATCGGTTTAGTGGATCCACTCTAGTAAGTATTGGTACCCTTGGCAAGGCAATAGCACCCTTCTAATTGGGGTTACAGGCTGGACCCTGGTTTTGCTCAAATTGGGGTATGTCAGTTATTATTAGCAGCTATAGTCCTCAGTTTATTTTAATTTTATGTTCATTTCAGGTTTTCTTGACCAAGTATTTAGATGTTTAGTTATTCAGTATTCAGTTTTATCTAGCACATATTTATACTTGGTTTTGCATTTAGTTTACATGTTCATGCATTCATGTTCACTTTATATTAGCTAGTTTCCCATCTCACATACTCAGTACATTAAAAGTACTAATCACATACTTTCATGCGCTATATTGTATCATAATATAGGTCGGATGCTCAGTACTCAGACCGCACTTAGCACGTTCCCGTGCCACATTCAGTAGTGGCTTTTGGTAAGTCCTCATCATTCGAGGGCTAGTTATCAGTTCTTTGTTTTCTTATTAGTTTATATCAATTTTAGTCAATTGGAGCTAGTTAGGGGCTTGTCCCAACAACTCATTTTGAGTAAAGGCTTTCAGATAGATTTTTAGATTTTCAGCATGATTGGTTGTCAGATAATTCTTTGTTCTATTTCCAATTTTATTAGGTATTCAGCTTTACATTATTATGGTTTCCACTAGTTATTTTATTTAGTTTCCACCCCGTATTTTGTTACTTTATTCATTATCTAATACATGTCAGGCCATGGGTTAGCTTGGGGTCACTTATGACCTTAGGCATCATATTATGTCTAGGGGTTAGTCTTGAGTCGTGATCATACTATTCTCCTGCCTAATTCAAAAACTCTGTGATGTAGTAGAAGTAGTCACGTTATTCAGTATTGATCGTATTATTGAGGTAACCTAATTGTCCAACATGGGCTTGATCTGAGGTGACACCAACCCAGCTGCACAGAAGAAGCAACAACCTTCTACCTCATTTGGAGTGGCCTTTTTTGAGGGGCCTTTGGAGTCGGTCGGAAAGGTATACAGGCTGATATTTGGTGGCGATCTTGAGATGGGTAGCCAGCCAACAGAGGGTTCAATTGCTACAGACAGCGAGGGGTCACAAGCACTACAATTCTACTGTGTACTTCTATAGTGCCCCTTCGCCCACCTTTTTAGGTATGGTTACAGTGTCGTACGAGCTTCTGTAATGATTGGTAGATATAAAGATGGAGTTAGCTGAGCGCCAGACTCACACCGATACTCAGTTGGCCAAGTTGTTGGGTAAAATTTAGTCGTAGGTGTAGACTACTATTAAGACATCAGAAGCATGAGTTGAGTCTCGAATGATAGCTACTATGAAGAAGTTTACCAGAGAACTGCATTGAAGGATCAATAGTTTTGAGATTCGGATGGAGGAGAGACTCTGTGGGGCTGGGTTCCTGAGTTATCGAATTTGAAAGAGAAGGTGTCCACACTAAGATATGAGGTTCATACATTAGTCGAGAGTCACACTCCTGTCATTCTTCCAGTCATACATCCCATTTTGAGCCACTTCCTTCACCGCCGCCTTTGATTTTTGACTTGTTTGCTGATGATGATGAGCTTTTCGCTACTAGAGACAAGAGAGAATGCGATCTCACTGAGAAGAATGGTAATTCAGATGAGTTTGAATGGGATATAAAGAGGGAAACTAAGGAGTCTGTTACCCAGTTTCACATTAAATAGAATGAGCGCGAACAATGAGCGATGGGAGCCTCCTCTAGTCGGTCACCACTACGTCCTGGCACTGCGCCTGACATGACTGTTGACACCCCATCTGAAAGTGAGGCCACATCTGACTTTTAGAGCATCTCAGGTATGTCTCCAATTCCATGTTTGTACTTTTTTTCTTAGTATGTACTGGGGATAGTGCATCAACTTTTAGTTGGGGTGGGAGTGTGCTAATCACTCAAGATTTTTATTGCCATAACTCATTTTCCCAGAGTGTGCTATTATAGTAGAGCCAGAATATTTAGGACATTTTATTTTTCATTGTATGTGTTATGTTTGTTTTGTTTGATTTGTAGAAGAATAAGAAACCTTGGTGCAGTCAATTTTTTATTTTTATGATGAATAAAATGATACCCCTCCTATTTTTTTTATAAACTGTATGTTGTGAAGATATAAAATTATGACCATTGTTGGATCTTACTATGGCATTAATATTAGGGACTTAATGACCTTCGCTTAGAATTGCATGAACCAGATAGGTAGTAGTTGATTATGTAATCCTACACTATATGAATGTGAGGTGTTTACTTAGTTCACTTTGTGGGTGCAATTCAGAACTTTCTTGGTTAGTCTTATCTAGGTTGGAGGATAGTTGGATGGAATATGATCATAGGTCATTCTTGTATAAGTCCACTTTTATCCCAAATGATCGATCAAATAACAATAAGTATCCTTTGATCCTAAATTTGAGCCTAAAGTGACCTATTTTCTAGTATTAACCCATTCAACTTCTCGTTTTAATTACTGTGAACCTATTTTGGCTCTGGTCCCTCCTTGGACATTGTGTACCTCAACTCAAGCAAATTGCCTAAGTTAAGAATGGCTATCATATGGATGCATAGTTGGATATGGGTATGAAGATGACGTTGAGAAAAGAAAAGAAGGTAGAATTGGGTGTGGTAGAAAAGAAAAAAGGAATAAAAGAAAAAAAAAGAACTAAATAGAAAATATGAAGAAAACCACATCAAATTTGAAAATAAATAAAAGAGAAAAAAAGGAGAATAAAGAAGTGTCGTTGAATAGTGGAGCCAAAAATTTGAATGTAAAGTCAAAAAGAGTTGAGTCACTATTTACCATATATATCATACCTGCCTTTAAACCTATATTACAAGTTGAGAAAATTCCTACAGTGATCCCAGTCCAAAATTATTTGAAAACTAAATCGTAGAAAATAAGGGCAAGCCTATGGTATTTCATGTACACTGTTTGAACCTTTTTCTAAGTGAGAGTGCTTTGATGTAGTACCTGTATTGATATTCATTATGATACTATGAGAGTAGGGGATTTCTTTGTTGTGAGGATACCTGGGTTACCTTATTAGTTGCTTATTTGTTCGGGTAATGTCATTTCCACACATGCTTGATTGTTTGTCGCTAATCCAATGCCATTACTTGATCCCTTTAGTGTCATGATACTGTGCTATATGTATACACAATGATTTTGAAAGTTGTGCATAGGAGGGAGGTTGAAAGTTTGAACTGAACTAAATGAAGTGACTGTTGTAGGTGCCTTAGGTTTCTCTTAGTTAAGTATCATAGTTGTTTATTATATTTTATTTGCCTTAGAAAATGCAAACATTCTAAGTTGGGGATGTTTATATGTCATGGTTTAATGTCACTTTCGATGCCTAATATAAGAATATTATACATGAACTTAGGTATTCTTGTTAGGTATAATATATTTTGTGTTGATTGTGCAGAAAAATAGATTTTGGGGGGAAGGCTAAGAAAAAAAGAGAAAAATCTACCAAGTGTGATCCACAACTCGTAGATGGGACCTATGGGGTGAGAAGTGCACATGTGACTCAAGTTCTTAAGTTGATTGCCAAATCTAATTTCCAAGAAGGCAACCTACGATTCGTGGCTCCAACCCATGCTACATGAGTTGGAGAGTGAACCATGTTTTGAAGATTGAATACAAGACTAATTTCCATGATTGCAAGACACGACTTGTGGTTCTTATCCACGATCCAACCCACGAGTGGTAGGTGCTGCCGACCTAATTTTTTACACATTTTAAGATAAGATTCGTATTGTGTCTATAAATACCCCCTTGGTGTTTTATTATTAGGTTACACACTTTATACACTTTTTATAATTTTTTGAGGTTCCGAGATACTTTATTGATCTTAGAGTCATTGACATTGGTTTTTAGGGTTTCTAATCAATTTGAGACTTTGGTTTTTCATCTTATTCTTGTAAGTTCAACATTGTGCTTTCATCTATTAAATATTGTGTGTGCTTATGATCATGAGTAGCTAAACCACATAACTAGGATTGTGGGAACCATAATGAATTAGCAAAACAGGACTAAGTGTAAAGTCATTCTAGACCGGCGTTCTTGCATGTGTTGGTATTTCCTTTGGTTTGATTTCTTTCTTGACGGTGGACAATGTTAAGAACATGCCTGTATTCTCAGCTTGCTCGAGTGAGAGGTATAGATTTGAGAAAATAAATAACAACAGTAATTTGAAGCTACCAATCTTTATCTAATTAACTTGAGCCATAACTGAGATAGTTAATCCAAGATCACAAATAAGGATAGTAATGTGATGCTCTGAGTTCGAGAGAAGATAAGTGAAATTTATCTAAATCAAGGTCGATAGACGGTTGGGTAATACATATCTTGTTATATTTTGCATGTTATACATCAGGATAGTTGATTGAGCACAGATAGCCTGTGGAGTTATGAAATCATGAATAACACAATCCTAGTGCACGTCTCATATTGATCACAATCTAATTAATCAACAACTATTACTATTGCAACATACTATTAGAAAACCACCATTTTATTTATGCAATTCCTAATTACATCAATAGGCTCGTGACAGACTTTTGGTCTATTTCTCGTGGGATTGACCTCAACCTAATTGGATTCAATATTTAATTTAGCGACCACTTTATACTTTTAGAACAGTGTAATGTGGGTGGCATCACAGATATTTGGTACATTCGTTCCTTTCTATAATCTTTTAATTATTTTGCATATGTACTAGTTGTGATTTGTTTATATTTTGTTTCATTTTGTTATGAATTTTTCTAAAAAATTCTACTAATAAAAGTATTGCATAAAAGCTAAAGGTTTGATGAAATTTGATAGTAAAAAAAGTAAAGGTTCTTCTAGTTCTTATCACATGCCTCAAATTAGATTTAATATATATGATTTTACACATGTTAATAAAACTAATTTTATGCATGTCCAATTTGATGTCATAAAAATTAATATCGATACTCCTATTCTGAATAAAGTTTTACAGAGAATATATATTGATTTCCTATTGTGAATGAAGTTTTAGAGAGAATGTATATTGATTTTAAAGATGAATTAGATGAAGAAGTATAATTACATGTGAATGATAGTTTAGATGATACACCAGCTACTCCCGCTTCCGCTTTCACCCTGCTAGTGTCGAAGCTCCAACTCTATCCTTGGGTTGGAGTTAGTCGTCCCCCTATTCCTCTTGTTAGGGGTAAGAACACGACACATCATTCTTTAATATCAGAAAGGTGAAATTTCTTATTTGATTGGTGAAAAAACTGTTGCTATGTGTTGTCTTTGTAAACAAAATTTTAAATATGTATCTAGCAGGACTGGAGGTTCAATTGGGTGTTTAGAACCCATTTGCTTAAGAAACATTCGAAAGAATAGAATGCACATTTAGCTTGTAAAATTATCGGTTCTATCACTAGACCATTTGATGTCGGGTCAAATATGGTTCAAATTAAACTAAACCCTTCAAATTCTGGCGGTCCAGTTATACAACAACCCTATAATAGGAATCGTGATCGTAAAAAATTTGCTAAAATGATTGTTTTTTATGATTTTCTTTTTAATTTTGAAGAGTATCTAGATTTTATAACATATATTATAGATACATATAATCTCAGTTTTGAAGGTTTTTCAAGAAGTACAGTGAAAAAAGATATTTTGAATTTCAAACAAAATATCTACAGTTTCTTCATGGTTATTTTTTACTTGATGGATAATATGATTTCTATTACCACTGATATGGATCGTAATCCTAACTGTTTTGCTTACTTAAATTGTTACTACACATTGGGTTGATTAAAATAGGAATATGCAAAAAATAATTATCACTGATAAATTTTGTGAACAAAAGAAAATCAATTTTTATATTGCTTCAACTATAGTTCGCATTTTAGAATTTTATGATCTTACTGATAAAGTGATTAATATTACTTTAGATAATGCTTCTATTAATTTAAATGTCATGCCTTTGCTAGAAAGTAGAATTTGTCCAGTTATTTTCTATGCTTTTCATTTTATATGTGCTGCACATATATTAAATTTAGTTATGCAGGATGGTATTAAATTATTTGATAATAGTTGTGATTAGTTAAAAATGTTGTATTTTGAATTTTTTTTCATATGTATAATAGTGGTAGAATTGACAATATAAAGAACCTTGTAGAGGTTGTGATCTTGAGTAAAGAAAAATTTCAAAATAAGTTAAAATAGACAAAATTCTTTTTATGAAATGATTGCAATTGCTTATGATTATAGATAATTTATTACTATGACGTTTAATTTGCATAATATTTATTCTAGACATCAACACAATGAAGATGATTGGACTAAAATGAATGAACTTCAAAAAAAATTGAAATTATTTTATGATACTACAAATATTTTTTTCTAGAATGTATTATCCCACTATTACTGAAGTTTATTACATATATGGGGTATTTCATGCACTTTTGCTGAGTTTAAAAGAAATGAATCTTGTAAGATTGTTATTGTAGCTGTGATTGAAAAATTCAAAAAATATTTTTTTCCATCCCTCAAATTTATTTATCTGTTTTTATTTTAAATCCGAAATAGAAAGAATATGATACAAAACAATTGGTTAGAGACATTTATAACAGTTTAAATATTCAGCCAACTGAAAGTCCAAATTTAATAACTTGTCAAGATAGCATTAGCACTTGTGGCGAAGGAATTTTATGAAAAATATTACAACTTGAATAATATTGATCTTCCTTAACCATCGAGCTTTTAAACAAATGTCCATGATAAAGCAAAAACATTACTTGGTATTGATTCTTCTAATAAATCTGAAATTGTTAAACTAATATCTTGAACAAGATGTAGATAGCATTACGAATAATAAAGGCATTTCACAACTATTGAATTGGTGGACTCGTGACCAAAAATTTTCAAAACTTAGCAGGATGTTCAAAGACGTACTAGCTATTCAAGGATCATTAGTTGTTTCGGAGCAAGCATTCAACGTGACAAGATTTCAAATCAGAGACTATAGATATTCATTAGCAAAAAATAATTTAGAGGTACCAATGTTATTTAGAGATTGAATCAACGTCGAGCGAATAAATAAGAGACTTACAAAGTTAACTAAATTATAAGAAGATTACTTAGATGTAGTCATCAGATATAATAGTGACGGTGGTATCAATGTTGAAGAAAATCAACAAGCTTTATCAAGACCGGGGATTGATAATGTTCTAAATTTACAAGAGTTCGAACAAAACTGTATAGGATTGTACAACTATTAATATTACATTCAAGACTTAGTTGAAACAGACGCCTTCCTAGAAGGTGGTTGTGTAAATCAGGCGCTCTACTAATAGTTGTAAATTATAATACAATTTGAAATTTTGAATAAATTGAGTTGGTTTTTTATTTTTAATCATTGTTTTATACTTTTATTTAATACCTTTCTTTTAATCTGAGTTTTTATGTAACTAATTTAAAAACTTAAAAAAGAAAACATAAACTTAAAAATGATTGCGTAAATTAGGCGCTCTACTAATAGTTATAAATTATAATTAAATTAGGCGCTCTATTAATAGTTATAAATTATAATAAAATTTTAAAATTTTCAATAAATTGAGTTGGTTTTTTTTAATCATTGTTTTCTACTTTTCTACTTTTATTTAATACCTTTCTTTTAATCTATACTAACTTAGAAACTTAAAAAAGGAAACATAAACTTAAAAGCTTTTAACTTTTAACTATAAAGTTTTTAACTATTAAGTATAACATAAAAACTTTATAACTTAAAAAAAACATAATCTAACTTACAAAGTTTTAGTTTGAAGTTAAAAACTACTAACTTAAAAAAAGTTTTTGAATTTAAAAGTTTTAGTTTAAAGTTACAACTTCAAAACTTTATAACTTAAAAAAAATATAAGTTATTATTGTGTTTTTTTTTAAGTTATGTTCAAAACTTAAAAAAACATAAAGTTAAAATTAATTGGGTAATTTTTTTTATTTTTTTTCTACATAATTTAAATTTTAAAATAATTCAAAAATTAAGTTTTTTCCTTAAAAAAAGTTGATTGAACCGCCTGATTCCGGTCCGGTCCGGTGTCAGCAGATACCGATTCTTGCCGGTTTGAACTGAAATGTCGATTTCGTCCCGACTATTCTGATCTGATTCATACCGGTACTGATTCCATTCCGATAACAGCCATTCCAATTCGGTCCGGTACCAGTCTATTCCGGTCCGGCCGTTCCTTTCTGGACCAGTCCGCAGTCTTAGGGTCAGCACACATACTAATGAAGAAGAAAAAGTGCAATGATCTCATACTGTGTATTTATTTTACTAATAAATCATTTTTTTTTTCATTTAGGGGGTGTTTGGTACGTGAAAACCAATTTTCCTAATGGAAAATGTTTTCTTATAAAATATTTATAAAAAAAAAAGTTTAAGTGATTTTTTTTTCTTTTTATATCATGGTACTAAATAGAAAATATTATCCAAAAATTATTTATCTGTATATATCTAGACAAGTACTATAGGAATTGAAGATGAGGGGTGAGGTGTATAGGTGGTGATAATGAGAGTGGAGTGTGTTGGAGGATGAAAAGGAGATAAATAACCTGAAATGTCACTTGTGAAACTACAGTCAACTAATATCAATCATGAATCACATAAGCATGGTAAGCCCTAGTTTGAGCACCTACTAGACCAACAAAAGACCTTAGCCAGTAGGTTGTCTAAACTAAGGGTGTCAAGTGGGCCGGGTCGGATCAATCCATAACCGGCCCGTGAGAGTTATTCGGATTGTGGGTCGATTTGGATTCGGACCTAGTTAAACGGTCCGGTCCGATCCCGGGCCTAACAATAAAAAAATTTAAAACAACCCTAACCCGGACCACTTAACCCAATCCGGTCCAACCCACCTAAACCCAATCAAAATCAGTTAAAAATCCGGTCAAAACCGGTGAAAAAGAAACAAAAAGGTTTTTTCTCCATTATACACTATATTTACCCACCTATATACATTTTAAATACGTTAAATAATAGATATACACTATATATATAGAATATATTACATCAGTATTTAAAAAATATATACACATAATACATATGCATAATTACACATGTAATATATATGCACCATAGAAGATATATAAACATATATACGTACCATTCAATATATACATACTACTTTAAGTAAAATATACTACAATATATATACTACAATATATACACACACTATATATATATATAGTTATATACTAATTTATAAAACATATACACATGTATACGTTAAATATATACATCTATAAAAGATATATACACATGTATACGTACCATTCAGTATATACATACTACTTCAAATAAAATATACTATAATATATATACTAAAATATATACACACACACTATATCTAGTTATATACTAATTTGTAAAACATATACACATGTATACGTTAAATATATACATACCATAGAAGATATATACACATGTATACGTACCATTCAATATATACATACTACTTTAAATAAGATATACTACAATATATATACTACAATATATACACACATTATATATACATAGTTATATACTAATTTGTAAAATATTTACACATGTATACGTTAAATATATACGTCTATAGAAGATATATACACATGTATATGTACCATTCAATATATACATACTACTTTAAATAAGATATACTGAAGGGGAGTCTTGGAGTAACTGGTAAAGTTGTTGCCATGTAACCAGGAGGTCACGGGTTCAAGCCTTGGAAACAGCCTCTGGCAGAAATGCAAGGTAAGATTGCGTACGATACACCCTTGTGATGGTCAATCTCAATTGTACCAGATGTAGTTGTATTCCTAGGTGCTGCAGTTGTAGTTGCATCTTCTGCAGTAGAGTTTCAAGTAAACGCCATTAACACAGCAGTGCAAGATGAGAACGATCAACAACAGTTGAACTTCTCACTGATTAGGTGAAATCAGAGATCTCTAGCATCGATTATCACTTTCAATCAGCCATGATGGCTTTGATACCATGTTAGATTTTTGTATTACTTGAGCTAAGAATAAGAGAGAAGGAAGAAAAGGAAGGATCTAGAAGAAGAATCTGATTTTTTACTAACTGAAATTTGTTACATTGAGTCTCTATAGGCTTGCATTTATAGTGTTGTTTGTTAGCTTCATGTGATAGCTGTATAGTGACAGTTGTATAGTGACAACTGTCACTTCTAACTAACTAACCTCCTAACATATACAACACACCCACTAACTTATTGTAACAACCATCAACTTGATCACTACATTTTCTTAGCTCAACAAAATGGTTTATGAGACCCAAATGGATCCGCATCATCAAAAGATGGGAAACCATGACCATAATCTTGATAGTGACTTGCGAGCTGGAAGGGCTCCAAAATTATAATCAGAGTCTGTTGTGCTGCAGAATGAATCAAACCTATCAAAGGAGTCACGCTGCTAGAATGAACCACTATCATATTCAGTGTTTTTGGTGTTGCGCATGGAATCAAATCTTGAAAACTCACAACTACCAAAGCAGCCACTATCGTGCATATTGAAGGAATCATATCTGGAAAAGTTGTTCGAGTGCTCTTCAGACGTAGGTGTGCTTGGAACCGAGTCCGCAAAGGAAAATGGACTCTTTTTCTGGAACATGTTATCAGCAACTGGGGAGCCACCTGCCTTATAGGCTGGTGTGCTGGGAACAGAATCAAAGAAGGGACTTTGCCTAGAGAATAAGTTGTCTCCCTGTGGGAATCCAGAGTTGTAACTTAGTGTGCTTGGAACAAAATCAAAGAATGGGCTTTGCTTTGGAAACTGGTTCCCTGAATAACTGAACCCATTATTGTAACTAGGTGTGCTAGGAACAAAATTGAAAAATGGGGCTTGCTTCGGGAGCGAGTTGCTGGAACTTGTGGAGCCTGTTTTGATAGGCCTTAAGTCCCAGTCGTCATCATCAAAAAGATAAATTTCCTTGTGCTTCTCATCACGAGAATCCTGCAAAATGATGGAAAACAAGCAATATGATACACCCCTTCGACTGAGTCAATGAGAAAAAAAATTATTCCAATCATCACAGAAGTAAAAAAATTGCCTAGACCAAGATGCACCAGAAGATGCAGTGACCTAAAAAAAAAGTCAGACCAAGTGGTGCTTCAGGGAAGGTGATAGGACAAAGAGAACCATTGATGGGCCCCTAAAGATTCTTTTCCTAAAGCATAGTAATTGAAAAAGTGAATAACTGAACATGTAAATGCATCCATTTGCTTTTCTTTATAACTAAAATGAAATAAATGTATCCATTTACCTAGCAGCAGCTCTGATGTCCTACGCAGCATCTACATCATGGTCTGTATCAAATGTACCCCAACCAGATTCATCAAAACTTTTGTCCCCAGAGAACACAGATTCAGCTCCCCATTGTTCACTACTCTAGTCATAGAGAAGTTTAGATTTCTAGGAAAGTTGACAGTTCAGAGAAGCTGAATTCCATCAAAGAATAAGGTTGAATAGTAGAAAAGGTCTTTCATTATTTGGAGAGCATACCACCACTGCAGATTAAATCACCAAAAAGGGACAGAAATAACCACATTACCTTTGGGCAGCACAGGGAGAACCATCAAAAGTAGGCTCCTTCCTATTCATTGATTATTCAAATTCTTTTGACGGACTCTCAACTACATTACTCCTGGTTGGACTTTTGGTGGAACTTCTTGCTGTATGGGCAGTCTCCCCATCACTTATTGCTCTATCTCTTACAGGGCTTGGCAACCTATCTAACTTTGCATCAGTAGATGATTTTCCAGTAGCATGGTCATTCAAAGAAGATGCTTTCTCCCGAACCAGTGAAGATTTTGGTTTAGGAAGGGCAATGACATTTTGTACTTCAAGGGTGACCTCTTTCACAAACGTGAATTCTGCGGAGGACAATTATTCAACAATGTGATGAGTTTAAATTTTCGAAAACTTGAAAAAGATATTAATAAAATAGCACAAAGTTTAGGGAGGAAAAAAAAGTTGATCCAGTGATCTCTGAAGGCACTATGAAAGTCCTTCGATCTAAAAATGACAGAAACTGATCAGGTCTCTGGAGGCACTTTGAATCCCTCCCCCCCCCCCCCCCCCCCCCTCTTTTAAATTCAAATATGGCATCTTACGGCATACCTTTATTGTCAAATTTATCCCACTCTCCATCCCAGTCTGCTGCCTCCTCTTGAATGCCAGGTTGCCAACATTTAAAATTTTACTAACATGTCAGAAAATATTAAAAAAGAAAAAGTAAAGCAATTGAAAATCAGACAACTTAGGTTTAAAAATATAAGAGATCAAAATGGCATGCTATCCCATTTTCCCCACCAATGTGCTGACCATTAGATGATCTCACACAGCTCTTAAAAATTAGAGTTAGTCCAAACTCATGATCAAGATACACAAGATTTAAATATAAAGTAATAGGTCTCACAATAGAAATTGAAATATATAAATAATCCGTTTTAGTTTTTAGTATACGTGCCACAGATGGCATCCTCATATGATCAATAGGTGCTATTTTATTTTTACAATCAACAACAACAACAACGACAAATCCAGTGTATTCCCACATAGTGGGGTCTGGGGAAGGTAAGATGTACGCAGTCCATACCACTACCTCTGATGAAATAGAAAATCTATTTTCGAAAGACCCCCGGCTCAAGACAAGGAATAATAAACAAATTCATAGTAAAGCATGAAACAAGATGACATAACATAAATACGACACCCACAAGTAATAGTAAACTGAGAAAAGTAAACAAAATCGTAATAAAGCATGAAACAAGGTCTCATAAAAAGAATAATGCCCCTACCAAGTAAAACCCTACACTAGCAACCCCAACTGACACTAGCCTTCTATCCTAATTCGCGTCCTCCAGATCTTCCTATCTAGGTTCATATTCTTAGTAAGCTGTAACTGCTCCATGTCCCACCTAATTACCTTTCCTCAGTACTTCTTCAGCCTACCCCTACCCCTTCCTAAAGCCATTCAACGCTAGCCTCTCAAACCTACGAATCGGGGCATCTGTGCCCCTCCACATCACATGTTTGAACCATCTCAATCGGACTTCCCGCATCTTGTCCTCCACTGAAGTCACTCCAACCTTCTCCCGGATAGAAAATTAAGGAATGGAAATAATCCCTAATGTAGCCGGCAAGAAGTTAATAATGAAAAACAATACATAAATGGTACTTTAAAGAACAAATAAACAACCCAGTGGAATCAAAATCTGTCGCAAAAAACAATTACTCAAATGGAGTCAGAACCAAAAGTAACAGGAAATAAATTTTCTAAAATGTTTTTAAACTGGATTTTATTATATAAAGAGAAAAGACACATAAAGTAACTAAACGAAAGCACATTTAATTGTAAAACAACAGTACCAAATGGAAGCTCAAGCAGAGTAGTTGGTTTGGCCCGTAACCCATAAGTTTTGCAGCGTTCATTCAAAATTTTTACTAGCCCCTCGAGGTCTGCCTGAATCTGATTAGCACGATCCTACAAAAACCAGGGATTGAATTTTGATTGGTTCTACATATCTCCAGCAAATTATTAGTAGTAAAATATAGCTACCTGGATAGCATCAGTTTTACCATTTTGATCCATTTTGACAATTGTCCTATACAGATCCATTTTTTTCTCCTGCAAAAGTTTTAGCAAAATATCACAACAAAAACTCGCTAGATTTTCACAAATTACTAGACACTAGTAGAACATAAGAGTTAGCATCAGTGCATTGGTCTAGAAAGAGCCACAGTGCATTGGGCTAGAAAGAGCTAAAGAAGTACTTGAATATCCCGAAACGTGGACTCCTCAATTGTCAGTTTAGAAGCAACATCTCCAGTCTGCTTGTATATATCTTCATATTTTTTAGAATTTTATTACATTACATATCATTGGACGTGTTCAAATTTGTTAAGCACAAACAACTTTTACCTCTTTTTTGCCAGCAGAAGTTCTTGCGCTGATCTCATTTAGTCTATTATCGCATCGGCTTTTGTATAGAATCTGATGAAAAGGCCAATAAAAAATGAAAGTTTTAGTCATGTGCTTAATCTTCAGATATCCATTGTTGAACACGTGTTGGCAAGGAAACCCACCAATCAGTTACTGAACAGAAATTCACACCTGCTTCAGAAGAACTCCTCTAGACAAAAGCTATAAATAAATGTCTGACATGATACCCCAGACTCTAGAGCATACAAAGATACATATAACCCCTAATTACTCAGAATTCAGTAAATGATAGGACAAAATCTGTTAAGTCACGTCTCCTGAATGAAATGGAACAACTTCAATCTGTTGATAATATAAATAATAAAAGGTCCAAATGGTAAGTGAATTTCAGACTCAAAAGTCAAGATTAGTTAAGGAGACATGTAGAATTATGGGTGTTTGAGTCCCACATCGGTGTAGGATGTGGTAATTTGTTTTCTTATATGGTCTTGGTCAATCCTCATTTCATAAGCTAGAATTGGGGTTGAGTTAAACCCGAGTCCATTTCTTGTCATGGTATCATAGTCATGTGCATCATAATTCTTGGTTCACCCCATGTTATTATATTGTCCATGCTCCAAATGTTCATACTTGCATCTGAGGGGAGTGTTAAGAGTCCCACAATGGCATGGGAGTGTAGTGCTTTGTTTCCTTATAAGGTTTTGGTAATCCTCACTTCGTGAGCTAGCTTTTGGGATTGAGTTATGCCCTATCTGTTTCTTATCAAACTGCAACCTGCTCTCTTAATCTTAGCTGGATCTTATAATCCAAGATCTCACTGCATGTTATGGGTCATAATTCTATATTAGGCCAGATCTAGTCTAGTCATGTTTGATCCAGTTTCTCATGCATTTTACACTTTTCTTTGCAAAAGTCTTATCTCAATCTAGCACTAGACAACAGAAAGGGCCTGTTTATCTTTGAAAAAAAAGACAGATGTTGTTAGAATAGTGCACCACCACAACGCAGTAGTGAAAAGTACAAAGAGCAAAAAAAAAAGAACAGATGTTACCTGTCCACCCATTGTTCTTCTGTCTGCTAGTCTGATGCTATGCTTCTGAGATATTTGCCAAATGACTTCTTATTTGCGTACTTCTCCCCCTCTTCTAAGATTTTGCATCATCTAAATTTTTAGTTTAAGTCATGATATGTGTTCTTTCATATTGTGTTTGAACTTCATTACCCTTTCCTTGGTTTCACGATGAATAAGTTACGGTCATTCATTTGCATAAAAAAGGTATAGTATTACTTCCCATAGCTTTTCAAATTTATTCCCCAATCTTAAATTTTATTTCAAGTACCACACGAATTTTCTAGGGCATACACCACTCTCTACTTCCTTAGACAATTACAACAACATATAAAAAGACTGCACAATGGCGGTTACAACTTTTACACTTAGTAGCATGTCCTTGGACATGACCTGCATGTTTTCCACATAACATAAACTGACTTATCCAAATAATTCAAAGCATAAATCTGAATATCCTACATGTACAACATTTAAATTTAGAAATGCAACTACCCTATGAAACAAGCACGTGGGCAGCCTTGCCATTAGCCGAATTTTTTATGTTCCAACATTTAGAATATTTTCCAGCTTTCTTCCAACACTTAGAATATTTCAGCTTCGGTCTTGTCATGCCTTCAAGCCACTACCTTGTCTTGTCTGCGCCATGCCACTGCCTATGTTGTGCCACTGTCTGCGTCATGCCACTGGTTTTGTCATGCCAATGTTTGTGTCATACCAGTGTTTATGCCATGCCACTATCTGCACGCATTCCCACTTGGGTGCCATGCATCTATCATCGCACATTATGCCCAAGGTTGTCTTGCCATCATTCCAACACCTTGGTCATCATCAGTTACACACTAACTCATAATCAATACGCCTACACATTGCTTGTATAGACCATGTCAAGGCCATTGTGCACCTTGACCTGCCTTGCTGATTACCATGCCAGACTGAGGGTCTAATAATTCACCCCCACTAGATGAACTCGACGTCCTCGTCGAAGTTATTTTAAGCTAAGTTGCATGGACTTTTAACTTCCAATGTTGTACTCGTGTCGGATTCTCCAAAAATACATTACTTTTAGAGATTCCAACACGCACCCGTTGATATTTTTGAAGAATCCGAGCAACATAGGTTTTAAGATAGTCCTAAATTTGCTTGTTGAATGCCATAAATTTTGAACCTTTTCCCAAACTGCATCTTCTTCACTTTGCCTTTCCAATGTATAAGAAATTTTTTCTTTGTATTTCTTTTGTTGTTTTCCATAACCCAATGATCAAGTATCTTCGCTATCTTAGTATATACTGTTTCATATTCAATGAGGAGCCCTCTTTGATTTGCTCCTACCTGGATCTTTAACATCTTCATAATACGGTTTCAAAAAATTCGCATGGAATGTGGGATGAATCTTCAATCTTTCCGGAAATTTCAATTTATAAGCAACTACAACAACTTCACACGGACCATTATATCTAGGAATCAGTCCCCTATACCTCTTCTTGCTTACATTCTGTTTCCAGATTTGAGGACTAAGTTTACGAAGCACCTTGTCCCCAACATTGTACTTCAACACACTCATTTAAGGGAGTACAAACTTTATGTGAAGATGGAGAAATATGAATCTACCCATAATGAGGTGAAATTCCTTGGACATTTTGTAAGTAAAAACCAAGTAAGAATGGATTCAAAGAAGATGCAAGCAATTATGGAATGGCAGACTATGTTGCTCGAACTCTTCAAAAATGTCGACGGGTGCATGTCAGATCCTCCAAAAATAGTGTATTTTTTAAGAATCCGACATGGGTGCGGCACCATTTTTGGAGAGTCCAAGCAACTTAGGTGACGGACACCTAGCGGAGCCAAAGACTTAAGGTCATTCTTGGGATTGGCTAACTATTATCACAAGTTTATAGCATGTTACTCAAATAAAAAATCTGTATTGACAGATTTGTTGGAAAAAGATGTCAAATGGGAATGGTCCGAAAGATGTGATGCATCATTTCAAACATTGAAGGAAGCCATTGCTTCGGAGTGTATCTTGAAGTTGACTGATTTTGAGTTACCTTTTGAAGTGCATACGAAGTGCATATTGATGCATCTGACGAAGTTGTTGGGGTGTGTTGGTACAAGAAGGTCATCCGGTGGCCTTTCAAAGTCGGGAACTAAATGATGAGGATCAGCGGTATTCGACCCATGAAAAAGAAATGTTGGTAGTAGTGCATTGCTTGCAGATTTGGAGGGTGTACTTATTGGGTACTCGCTTTGTGGTGTGGACTGATAATGTTTGTAGCACTTTATTTATGACACGAAAGAAGCTAAGTCCAAAGCAAGCACCGTGGAAGGAATTCTTAGTTGAATATGATTTCAGTTGGGTACATGATAGCCTAAAGGACTATCAACACACGAAAATGGACACCAAAATGCAAAAATCAGCAAGCACACAAAGAGAAAACAACACACTAGAAGGGAGATGAAGAAGAAGATTGTATAAATGTAAGGATAGATAGAAAGACCCTTACTTCTAATAGATGATTAACAAAAGATGGTGTATTAAACCATCAATCACACCTCACCATTAAGAGTAAAAACCTTCCTCTTAGGTAGACCAAAGGAATCACTCTTCCTCAAGTTTATCTTTCTTGCCAAAATACCCAACACAAATGAAAACCTATTCAAATGCATTCAAGGTCACAATTTCGAGTTTACAAGCTAAGAACTAAGGAACTAAGCTACAATATAAGAGTAATATCAAATGTCATACAAATCTGATAAGAAAAGAAGCTAATGTTGCTATTTATACTATTACATAGTAAATGTCAAAAACACCCATAATGAGGGATGGAATTGGGGCACCTCTTGAGTGTTACTTTGGAGTGCAAAATGTCTTCAATGCCCTTCACTTGAGGCACCTATTGAGTGTATAATTCCTCCTCCTTTCTTCTCTTGAACAAGGTTTCAAAATGCTCTAAAAAGTCTTCAATTATTTGCCAATTCCAAAGCTTGAACCTTGGACAATATCTTGTGCTATTGGCTCTCCTCATGCTTGTATCATTCTCTCCATCTTGAAAGGAATTTGTCCTCAAAATCAGATCTTGCAAAACTAAAGAGAGAGCAAAACAAGCACACAATCCTCTTGGTAGGAGGGTTAGTATTAGTACCACACTAATATCATCAACCCATGGTGGCTCTCACTTGACATACACCCATACTTGATATTTGGCATAAAAAGATTAGCATAAAGGATACCAAAGACATGAATATCATCAACATCAATAATAAATGATCTTGAGCCAAAACTACAACCTTCACATCTCAAAAGTATTCTTTTGTCAAATGGGAATAGAAAACAAGTGGTTAAGCTGAAATGACCCACTTCTTTCACTAGGATAATGAGTTCACAAGCATTCAAGTCATTACTCACAATTTGTACATAAACAAAGACACTATGAACAAGACTAGCATCATGGATCTTATGACACAAGTTCAAAGGACCATGATCAACATCAAGACCATCCTTACAAGCGTCAACACTAACTTGAAAATTCTCATTCACACTATTCTCATGTTCACGTAGTGAACTATCCTTAGGAGAACAAGATTCATTAAATACATCAAGAGAACTAACAAGGAAACAAACATGCTCATTTAAATCAAGAGAACCCGAACCCACTTCACAAGGAATCACATGATAACAATTTAAGGTCAAAGATGAGCTCTCTTGGTTCTTTTTATTACTCCCCTTCTTTAGTAAACACTTGACATTGTTAGAACTTCCTTCTATGCACAACTTGGGTCTATCAAGTGGGATGTAAATCCCTAAGAAATATTTTTCATCATAGGGAAAGATTCCAACATCCACAATGGCACAATCAACCTATGCTTGTCATCTTGACCAAGCACCAAGTTGGTTGTGTTGCAATCCCATAACCCAACAAGTCACCGGGGTCAAATGGAAGAAGTAACCAAGACCTTAAGTCTTGGCCACTTATTTTCCCCTAAGGTTCCATCCACAAAGTCAAGCATACCCTCTCTATCACTATTGGAAATTTCATGAGAACAAAGAGGGTTGAGAACGGTGTCACACAAATCAACTTCAACTTTGGCGTCCTTAAGCATGTACTCACTAGTTTCAAGCTCATCACCATTGGTATGCTCAACATAGGACACACACAAAGAAGAAGTAGAGGGAATACCAAAATAAATACCACCTTCTCTCTCAAGAGAGTAGCCCATACACATTCAAACCACAATGGGCAGCAAAGGGATCACAATCAAAATCATGTGCACAAGTACAATAACAATTCGGGTCTCCTAAACATTCTAGCAAATCAAGGTCAACTCCACCCGATTGATCATTTTGCACACCTTCACTAGTTGTTGGAAACTCACATACCAGGGTAGACTCACCTTGGTTTTCACAAGGGTCAACTAGTGTGTGACTACTCTTTTCAATTGGTAATGGATCCTTATTCAAGTTATAAGTGCTAGCACTAGATGGACACAAATCATTCTTACGAAAAGAATTGATTTTGTCATCTAAAGAATCAACTAGTGCTTGCATACTTAGAACAAGAGTTTGGTCCTTATGCAACCTAACAACACCAAGAGTATAACAAAAGGAAGATTCATACACTTCTATACCAAGCAAATCCGAAACTACACCAATTTGGCCACTACTAGACACATCACAACAATTCAAGCGTCTAGGGGTGTAGAAGATAGCTTTGTTACCTTTTAGATCATGGGAAATGTGTTCTTCACTTGGTTTTTCATCATTTCATCCCTCATACTCCACATCACAATGGAATATGTCAAGATTTTCTTTTGGATTCATCTTTTCCTCGCTTGTCCCAAGATTGGAACCTCCGACCAAGGATTCCATTAAATCATCAATCATGTGTGTGTGTGTGTAACTCCTTTTGGATTCTTTTTTGATAATGTATGATATTGAACCTGAACATAAAAAGAATCAATTCTAGTAAAAGTTATAGCATTTGGGTTAATGAATAAGAAGGGATCTTTGTGGACAAGACCCATAATCAAGTGCTCTTTTTCCCTTCTCACTTTACTACCCATGGCATCCCTTTCCCTTTCCCTTTCCCTTTTTTCTTTATATTTTCCTTTTACCTCTCCACCTATTTTCTCTCCATCTTGATGCTTGGCCTCTTTCTCCTTGGACCTTAACTCTCCCTCGTCTTCTATTTGGATGGATGGGTCTCGGTTTAGTATAGTTTGGAGAGGAGAAACCAGATTTTCATGAGGAAGGATGTGAATTAGTGGCCTTGGATTTGGTGGAGTGTAGGATCTTTGGTTTTGAGGGGTTTGAGCTAGTGGAGGGTTTGGTGGACATATTCTATCAACCCCCGCTTTCATTCTAATCACACCACCCTTTAAATAATTCAAGTCACCTTTCATTGAACCCAAATCACCTTTCATTTCTCCTACATAACCTTTCATATCCCCTATATGTCCCTTAACAATATCCATATCACTCTCCCATTTTCAGGCAATGGCATCAAACCTAGCCATCAAGGCCCCATAACATCATTTCCCAAAGATTGGGATGTGGTACCTTTGGTTTCCATCATTTTTGTACCTAACAAGAAGCACAAAAAAATAGCAAAGGAAAAACCTACAAAATGAACAAACACGTTAGTTCAAATAAGCCTCACTTTCACTCACACTCAACCTCACCTCACGCTTGGTCTCACAAGTGTTGGATAATTAGCAATACTTGGTAAGTTCCTTGATTGGTGAGAAGCTTTGGTCCAGAATAGATCTTTGTTTGAATGACTCAAATAAAGTGATGTACGAACTTGAACAAACAAAAACTATTATGAATTTAAAAATGAGAAAAGCACACAAAAACCGATGACACAAATTAAACGAACTTTAGACTAATTACCAATCTAGTAGGAACTTACTAGCTTGCTAATTAGTGTTTGAATTAGCTTAAATGAAACTAGAAACAAAAAATAGAAACTAAGAAAATCTAATTTAGAGCTTAATTTGGTTGTTCATAAAAATGATGATGTGGCAGCTTGTGGTTGGATGTCACTTATCAAAAATTTCAAATTCCAAATCTCTTGTTTCAGCCAAACACTTCTTTAGGGAAGAAGAATTTCAGTTTTAAGGGGAAAATGAAGGTTTGGAGGCCTTTTGGAGCTTCAAATGAATTCAAAATGGATTAGTCCCCCCCTTGTACTTGGATTTGTACTTGATTATTCCTTTCTTCTTTTGGATGAATTAGAATATGTCAAGGAATATTCTTGTACAAACACCTAGTAAACTCTCTTTCTTCCCCCTTTTTGGATCAAACAGGCTACCTGAATATTCTTCTAGGCAAATGAACCCTAACTTCAAATTTTCTTTTAGATCTAGGTTCCTTTTGTCAAGGCCAACACAACCAACACAAAACCAGCCACAAAACTCCACAAACAAGATGATCAAAAACTAGATCCCACCTCAAAAGCTTCAAACAAAGCACAACAATGGTGGATCTAACTCAAATTCAACCAAACCTTGCTCTAAACTTAGATCTAGACCCTTTAGGTGTTAGAGAAAAAAAATCTAACACTAGAAATTATCAAAACAAACTAAAAATTAGTATATCTAAGTTGAGAGATTCGGATCTGCAACACTACAAGACTAGAGACCATTTTTTTTGTATTTTCTATGGATTTGACTCTTTTTATGTAAGTTGTGAAGGACGCTAAACCTTATTGATAGTTCGTAAGAGTCCACCACTATAATTGAGACCTGATTCATTACCAGATCCCTCTATGGGGATATGAAGGAACAATCAAGAACACAGTGAAAGCAACAGTAAAGTAAATGACAAGGGATGTTTACATGGAAACCTTGCTTAAAGGAGTAAAACCACGATTTACTCCAGTATTATTTTACCAACAACCATCACTAAACTCCAAGCAACCTTCAATGATTATAACCTAGGAATTAACCCCCTAATTCCTATAACCTTGCAATAACTCTATTGCAACACATCCTCACAATACCTCTTCTGAGCTCTCCATTAGCTACCTCTAGCTACAAAATAACTCAAATCTGAACAAACAAAGCTAAACAAATTACTCACTGAAATCTCTAGTATGTGATGTGAGTTTATAATTGTAAGACCTAAACAAAACCTCAAACGACCTGGAAATAAGAGAACATATATCAATATGAGCAAACAAATTTTAAAATTGTTGAGTTGCAATATCGATTGAGGCATTTTCTTGAGAAAATTTCTTTTAGATTTGTGAAAAAGCTTGAGCTTCTCTCCTTTTGGATGATGTATATATATGTGGTGAGCATTTGGAGAGTAGCCTCTTCATTTCCATTGGTGGATGATGGCTAGGACTACTAAAAATTTGTTCTACTAATATGCTGATATTGTCCAGAAAAGTAATAGATAACTATCACATAAGACAAATGCGTGCAACTGCAAAACTACACACTGGGACACCAGTTCATTTTACTAATCTTTCCACTATGTTAGGCAAACAGTTGACCATGAATAACAATCTGACATGCATGGAATAGGTTCTACTGATGAAGATTGTCAATCATCCAAATATAAACATAATAGACCGGGGTGTGCCAGGGAGGTAAGGGATCATCTTAGTTTGGTTTGTTTAAATTATCATGGCCATTTGGGAGGATAAACGGGAGAAACGGCGTGAACGAGGCATTTTCGGACAAAATAGGTGTGCTATAGCCCACAGTTTCGAGGGTAGCCAAAAATTAATCGGGGCATGAAAGGGAGGTTGGGGATCATCCCAGTGTGATCCGTTTAAATTTTTGTGTCTATTTGGGTGGACAAACGGGCAATACGGCGCGTACGGGGCATTTTCGAGCCACATCAGTGTGCTATCGCCCACAGTTTTGGGGGTAGGGTCCGAGAGTGCTGTGGGCCAAAAATCGATCAGGGCGTGTGATACGCCCAAATTACAACTCTCGTTAGAAAGTGCAAGCGGTCGCTGTCAAATATAGAACCCAACTGGGTTGGGTGTCGAATCCCACAGGGAATACTATGATCACTAAGTATTGTGATTATTATTAGACTGTTCATCGAAGGTTCCAAAGTAAATGGGGGTTTCAGTTTAAGTGCACAATAATATTATCAGTGTAACAATGAGATGATATGTGTAATAGTATTTTATTGTAGAGAAAGACAAGTTAGGGTTATATCCACCTTGTAGCTTTTATTTCTCTATTAACTATGAGTATTAAGGATTTATACATGCATGCACTTATAGAGAGATGTATTCGAATTCTAAATCCAAGTGTTTCTCAACCATCAAGGATTAATTCACTTTAGTTCTATCGAATCCAAAGTGTACAACCAATCATACGAACTCTCCAAGTCATCAATCCTATTAAGGCATTAACGTGTAAAATAGAGGTTGGAAACCCTATTTTCTTGTCACTACTCTTTTTTCCAAACATTAAATTTTCTATCAAACAAGTTATTTCTATAATGGCACATTCCCTATGTTTGCAACCACGAGAATTCAATCATAACGAAGAGAGAAATGATATAAGTGGATCAACACATCATAAATTCAAAAACCCATAGCAATAGAGAGTATACTACAAGGTTTCCACAACCCTAACAAATAAGCTTAGCTACTCATGAACCAAAAGGAAATAACCATAAGAATGTTCATCATATCCAAAACTAGAGGATGATCTTAGTGTCAACAAAATAGAGAAAGCAAGAGGAGAAAATGTTTTATCCCTCTCACCCTCAGCTAAGCCGCCTTTTCTTGTTTTCGAAAATAATACAGAATAAAGAATAATCCATAAAAAAATCAGTCATAAGTCTTTTAATAACATCCTTCTCTAATAAATTACTATTGAGTCCTCAACTATTTAAAAATATTGAGTTTGCCCGGGAAAAAGTTCCCATATATCACATTCAGTCCAAAAGCTGCTTTCCTTTTATGTGAAGTTTCCTCTGCTATCCACAGGTCCCCAAAGTTCCGTAATCTTCCTCATTAGTACCTGAAAAGCATGCTAATCACATAGGTCATCTCACTTAACTAAAAATAGACTAAAAGTGCAAGAATTATGTATTTTATCCTCAAAACTTAGCTAAAACATGGGTAAGTTATGGTGCTTAGACGTATAAATACACCCAACATCACCACCCCACACTTTAAGCTTTGTTTGTCCTCGAACAAAATAATACATCCATGCAAATACCTAACTAAACTTCACAAGACCAACACAAAATTTTCAACAAGACATACACAACAATTATTAACAAAGAGTAGATTGTTGGATCATTACTAGAAACAACTCACCCTCCAACATAGACTCATTAAGTTGGTTAATTCATATACATAATTTAAGCCAAGAAATCATATAAAACTACCCAACAATCATCAACCATGTGCGCTCACACAAGAAAGTTACCCACAATCACTCATAATTTTGCATTCTTCAAAAAATATGGGTATAAGAACTTGCTTGCTCTCACTCTCACAAAGAATTCTTAGATTACAACTGATGACCATATGCTTGCCCTTAGTGTAATGCTCCACTAATATCAGAATGCTAAGGTTAGGATCAAATAGGTCTTTTACGGGTTGTAATGTAGGCTAAAGGGATGGGTAGGACTATTTTGGCCAGAAATAGTGACTATGTTCCCTAAGCACTTTAATACACTACATTATGCCATTTAGACCAACTTTTAACAACTAATCTACCTTCCTTTCATCTACCAACCTCTTTTATCTTCACCCCATTTTATTACTCAATCAAATACACTATGATGGGAGTATACAGCTCTTTTATTTTGCATTAATTTTTTGTTACGCATCCTTATGATAGCCACCCTCAGCTTAGACTATTTGCCTTAGTCGAGGTGCACAATGTCCAAGAAAGGATCAGGGCGCCACTCCCAATCACAATATTTTCATGTACCAATAACTAAACTTTGGGGCATCACTTTCACCATTTTCCTCTTATTTTGACACACTCTTAACTCAACTTGATTCTACAATTTAAAGCGCTTAGGAGCTTTTGGATCAAATTATGGTCTTTACAAAAAAATTGATTAGGCTACATATGAGGTTGCCAAAGAAAATAGCTAAAGGCGCAATGGGTGTTCAACTAGGACAATGTACAAAGGTAGGTAAAAAGAAGATAAAAATAAGGGTTGCCAAAGAAATGCCTAAATCATCTCCTAAACTCACAATCTTTATTTCGCTTCACACACACACTAGGCAAGTTATAGCATCAGTCGCAATAAAGAATATACAATAACCTTACACACACATGGTACATGGTCAACTTAATTAGGAGAATTATAGATTCTTGACCCAACAGATAAATGAATTAAACCACAACCAATTATCACCGCACGAGTCACAACTTAGAGCCTAAATATTTTAATACTAGTGATTCAGCACAAACTCATGTTATAATGCCATGCCGTCTATAAGAATAATTTCATGCAACAATTTGACTAATTCTCTCTTAAGACGGTCGTCATCCATCCATCATTGAGAAAAGTGACTAATTACGACTAACTAACTACGACTAAACCAAAACAACTGTAGAATAAATACGGGCAAGCAATAGGCAATACAGCAGACAAGGCAATCAAGGCGTACTAGTACCCTCACCCCACACTACGAAGGAACACATTGCCCTCAGTGTAAATAAATAAGCAAAAACCTGGTTAGTCAGACTCTTCCTCTACATCCGGGGTCATACCCCCTACGTCAGAATCATCATCGGAGTCTTCATCACCAGAGTTGTCCTCCATATCAGAGTCTAACAGTCGGTGATTATCGTCTGTCGGCACATCATCATCTAGAGGTTCTTCAAAATTTACCCCCACTCCACACATGGCCCGAGAATGATCATTAAGCGGGTAGTCATATTCAAGAAGCCGAAGCTCTACAGCAGTAGGCACACGACCCCCATTCATCATAGTAAACCTAGTCATGCCATACAGACGGAGAAAAAAAACTCTCATCTCGAGAATGTCTTTCAGCAGTGGTAAGGTTGATGCCTTGACTAGTTTCTGGATCTTGGATTTTCGTGAGATCCACCTTCTTTGGGTTTTGTGGCAACTTATTATCTACTGGCTCCTCCTCAATGTGCTCTTTCCTTAAAATTACAGTCAACAAGTTGCCAAAAATGAAGTGGGACTTGTTGTGCACCCTTGCTTTGTGTATCGACGTCTGTATAACTGCACCAATATTAATGGGAACATTTGTCATTAGAGCATATACCAAGCAGACTCGATCACGCATGACCTTAGTGTATTGTATCCCAGAAATCAAGCAGGAATTGACTATTCTTAACCATATACGAGCTTCTCTGTTCAAACAAGCATATGGTTAAGTATTGTGATGACCATTATCCTTATGACGAGTCCACCGAGTCATGGACCTTGATCCACACAACGTATGTCTGATGGCTCTGTAGGGAGGTTTGTTGTAGAGCTCTTTGAGTGGTGATTGATCCACACATGGAGTACCCAGGAAAGAGTTGAAGAAATCAGCATTTAATTGCAAGACCTGCCCTAGAATCTTTACTTCATTTCCCGTAGTCCTTGGGGACCAGTTGGCATAAAAATCTCGAGTCAAATCAAGATTACACTCACCCATGTCTCGGAAGATGAAGTCAAGCTTTAGTGTCTTAATCTTTTCCAGAATACGAGGGCAGTTCTTTGCTAAACTTTCCTTCTGCATCAAATCCACATGTACATATTTCTTCACTTTATTGTTTCTGTACCATTCTTTCCCTTCCTCCTCCAAAACCCATTTGATCCCAAAAGTGCATCGATGCACTTGAAGAGAAGAGGAATCAGCCTGGTCCTTTCTTGCCCTTTTTATGATGTGGATGCTTTCTCCTTTCCCTGTTGTCTTTTTGGAGCCATGTTACTTGATGATAAATGTTTGATGAACCATGAAGGTGAGCCTGCAAGATTAGATGAAAAAAGAGAAGGGCTTGGAGAGGGAAATGGTGTTTGGGCGGCGCTTAGGTCAAAGAAAAATGGAGTGGTATTTAAGAGTAGAGAATATGTTTAAAAGATGAGACATGGGTCAGTTTGATCCATTCAAAAATAGATTATTAGGCAAAACTTACACTGATAGGCGGCGCCCATGAAATCGTCTAAGAATAAGTAGGCGGCGCCTAACCTATCGCCTAAGTGAGGCAGTGAGCATAGGTGATGGAGTAGGCGGCTCCTATATGTACTTATGTGCTGCCTTGAAGTTGCAATGCACCCATACCAGTTGCTACATGCCTTCTTTCCCAATTTTCAAGTGAATTCGAATGCTACACTCAGAAATGTGTACGTCATCAATAGACTTACCACCCTTGATGTAGTTGATTTTCTCACCAAATTTAAAACCAATTGTCTCTTTAATGCCTGCAGTACCTACACTTATTCAGAACAAACAAACAAGATGATTAGAGCGATGGGTTGCCTCTCACCAAGCGCCTTAGTTTCGGTCGTGGCTCGACTCTTCATTTTGAATTTACATTTACCAAAAACAAAATCCTAGTAAAACCATGGGTTGCCTCCCATGTAGCGCTTGATTTATTGTCGCGGCACGACACAGTTATCTCGATTACTCAGACTTCATCGAGATATATGGTGGCTATAAATTTTATCGAGTCGGTTGGGCTGATATATAGCTTCACTCTTTGGCCATTCACCTTAAAGACACTACCATCATCGTTTTCTAACTCTACTACTCCAGATGAGTAGAATTGGTTGATTCTGAATGGACCAGACCATTTAGACTTCAACTTACCTAGAAACAGCTTCAGTTTGGAGTTGAAAAGGAGTACCAAATTGCCTTTCTGAAAGTTTCATTGGATAATCCTCCGATCATGGTACTTTTTCAGCCTTTCCTTGTAAAGATCTGCTCTTTCATATGCATTGAGACGGAATTCATCCATCTCATTTAGTTGTCCCAATCTCATATTTATTGCATCAGCCCAGTTCAGGTTAAGCTGCTTCAGTGCCCACATTGCTTTATGTTCTAGCTCAATTGGCAAGTGACAAGCCTTGCCATAAACTAGTTGGTATGGTGACATGCCAATTGGTGTCTTGAACATGGTCTTATATGCCCATAAGGCATCATCTAACTTCCTGGACCAATCTTTCCTGCTGGAATTCACAGTCTTAGCAAGGATCAGCTTGATTTCTCGGTTTGAGACCTCCACCTTCACACTAGTTTGTGGGTGGTACGGTGTAGTTACCTTATGTTGCTTAACCCCATACTTTGTCAATACGGCTCTGAATAGCTTGTTGCAAAAATGTGATCCTCTATCGCTTATGATGGTATGAGGTACCCCAAAACGAGAGAAGATGTTTCTCTTTAAGAACGCCACAACACTCTTACCTTCATTATCAGCTAGAGCGACTGCTTCAACCCATTTGGATACGTAATCCACAGCAACTAAGATATATTTCATCCCAAATGAGCTCACAAACGGGCCCATAAAGTCAATACCCCAGACATCGAATAACTCTACTTCAAGCATTTTGAACATAGGAATCTCATGGTGTTTTGAGATAGAACCTTGCCGCTGGCACTGATCACATATTCTTACGAAATCGTAGGCATCCTTGAAGAATGATAGCCAATAGTAACCACTTTGCAGTACTTTCTTGGTCGTCCGATCACCTGCATGGTGATCTCCAACTTGGGAAGCATGGCTTACTTCAAGTATGCTAGACACCTCTACTTCTGGGATGCACCGTCTAATAATACCATCAGCACATCATCGAAAAAGATACGGCTCATCCCAGAAGTAATGCTTCACATCACGCATGAACTTTTTCCTTTGATGAAAGGAGAGATTCTAAGAAATCACTTCGCTTACCACGTAGTTAGCGAAATCTGCATACCACAGTAAGTTTTACACCACAGTTGCTAGAATCTCTTCGTCGGGGAATGCATCATCAATCTCAAGGTCGTTCTACACTGTGTGCTCACTCTCAAGTCTGGATAGATGATCAGCTACTTGGTTTTCACAACCTTCTCTATCCTTTACCTCGAAATCAAATTCTTGAAGCAGTAGCACCCACCTGATTAGCCTTGGCTTGGCATCCTTCTTTGCCATTAGATATCTCAGAGCCGCATGATCTGTATGAACCACTACCTTGGTTCCCAACAAGTAAGCACGGAACTTATCGAAAGCATAAACAACCGCGAGAAGCTCTTGTTCAGTGATGGTATAGTTCTTCTGTGCTCTATTCAAGGCTTTGCTCGCGTAGTAGATTGGATGAAAGAGCTTTTCTCTTTTCTGACCAAGTACAGCACCCAAAGCTACGCCACTTGCATCACACATAATTTCAAATGGTAGAGACCAATCGGGTGCTACAATAATAGGGGCTTCAACTAGCTTCCCTTTGAGGCATTCAAACGCTTTCAAGCAATCTTCACCAAAGTAAAACTTTGCCTCCTTCTCTAAAAGTTTGCATAATGGGTTTGCAATCTTGGAAAAATCTTTAATAAACCTCCGATAAAAACCAGCATGACCGAGAAAACTACGAACCCCCTTCACAGAAATTGGAGGTGGTAGTCTCTCGATAACTTCAATCTTGGCTCTATCAACTTCAATTTCTTTTTCAGAAATTTTATGCCCAAGAACAATGCCTTACTTAACCATAAAATGGCACTTCTCCCAATTTAGCACAATATTGAATTCCACACATCACTGTAAAGCCATACTCAAATTTGCCAAGCATGACTCAAATGACTCACCTACAACCGAAAAGTCATCCATAAACACCTCCAAGGTATCTTCGACCATATCTGAGAAAATGGACATCATGCACCGTTGAAAAGTGGCAGGTGCATTACATAGCCCAAATGACATCCGTTTGAATGCAAAAGTACCGTATGGGCATGTAAAAGTGGTCTTCTCCTGATCTTCAGGAGCAATGCAAATCTGGTTATATCCGAAATAACCATCCAAGAAACAGTACCATCTCTTTCCTACCAATCGATCAAGCATTTGATCCATGAATGGCATTGGGAAATGGTCCTTTAACGTCCACGAGTTTAGCTTCTGGTAATCCATTGTCACGCCTCAAATCCTATTGGGGTAGACCGGCACCCGTAACCGAGGAAGCCCGGGAGAACCAGCTCATAACCTTATACTTCCCATGCATACCTCTATGACAACCCGAAACTCGTACAGCATCATGTCGCATATAAAAGGAAATAATCACCTATATAAGCTCGAGCACATATATATATGTATATACAATACTTGGTCGTTGGATCCATCACGTCTATTAACAAAACACCACCTTGACTGTACATTAGGTCTACAAAGCCTCTAGATAATACACAGAGTTTAACTAAGGTCGGGAAACACCCCGCCATATAACTAACTTCTATACAATACCAAAAGTGACTGGATATAACACGAAAAGCCCCGAAGCAAAATGGAGCTCACCAAAAGCATTTGGATATCCTGGCTCCTACTTGTGCGGTGTATGAGCTGAGGTACTTGTGCCTGCAGCATAAAATGCAGGTCCCCCGTGGGGGACGTCAGTACGAAGTATGTACTGAGTATGTAAAGTTGTAGATAATCATTATGATATAGGAGCTCAATAGAAATCAGAAATAAGTTAATAAATCGTAATAGGAGTGGAGCACAATTACTAGAACTTGTGACAACCTGTACATTGCATTTATTCAATCACTTTACCTTCGTTCTTATCATCTTTGTAACCATTATTGTACTGTACTGTGACCATTAGGCTGCCTCCAGTACATATCAACTGGGATCGACCCATGATAGGCTTATGCCCCTGGGATACCACCCATAAACACATAAATAGGGATCGATCCATGATAGGCTTATGCCCCTGGGATACCACCCGATAAGAGAGAACTTCCATCACTTAGTTCAATTAATCTTTGAGATTGTTATTTTGGTTGCCACCGCATTTTAGATACTTTGAAACAATGATAAATCAATAAGAGACATATAAATAGACCATCAATGCAATAACAATGAAGTAAGAACTCATTGGCACATCAATGAAGTGTTTTGGAGTCATCAATGCCATAACAATGAAGTAGGAACTTATTGGTATATCAATGAAACGTTTTTGAGTCACTAATAGCACATGGATCTTGTTTGAGTAACCGGATACCTTCTGACATTCATTAGTGCAATAAACATGTAAGATTTGGAAAACAAGTAAGTATTGGAATGTCTTGACATCTTGTAGGGTGGAAACAAATTCATTGGTAATGTAGGACATCATACAAAACCTTTATGGATCACATGTTATTGAATAACTTTGGAAACTTTCTTAATAGAACAATTGTTCACTTTCATGTCAAAGATATGGTATAGAGTATGATTTGCATACCTAACTGTCAACCTTCAATACTAGTCCCAAATGGACTTCCCGTCTTTTCGGATTACTTATCTACAATGAACATATATAGCAATCTAGTATTACCAACCAAACGTCATAATTCAATTATTAGAATTCACCAAATTAGTGGTTAAGTATTAAGCCTTAATTACACCATAAAGGGTGTCACTTTAACCCTCTTATACTCCAATTACATTCACATGTCATGCATATTCATACAACATCCTCCAATATCAAGTTTGGATTCATTTATCCTTCCAACCAATCCATTAAACCAAATTGAGCCATAGACATAAATAATCATCAATTCAATAGTATATCACCATATCCGCCTTCCATAACTAAATTACCATATCCACCTTCCACAATTCGATACAACCAAACCATGCAAAATAGTCCATAACCCTATTTCCATCACCTTTCAATAACAACCAATACATATAATCCTCTATCACACATATACATATGGAAAAGAACAAAGGCAAACAATATTCATACCTTAGAATTCACCTCTTGATTATGCAATCCTGTTTGCACATATAATAGGTGTCGTTCGAAGCTCTCAAGATGACAAACGCAGTTATCGAATTACTTTGGAATTTCTACGGTTGAATCAAAAGAAATTTAAAGGTCGGTCAAATTTGGCTAGGGTTTGTTATTTCTCAATGATTGATGATGAAAATGAGTTTTTGAACTCATATACATGTATATATACACATATTCCCGTCCATAATATAATAGAAAATGACCAAAATGCCTTTAAAATTTAAATAATGTCAAATCTGTCCTTTGGTGGACTATTTTGGCAAGCAAAGGTAGATCAACCATAACTCTTTTCTCCAATATCGGATTTGGGTGAAATTGGTATCGTTGGAAAGATAATTCAAAGGGCTTAATAATCGCAGATCTCCTATTAAATTATATTAAGGGAGTTATGATCGTTTGAAGTTGACCCAAAAATTTGGCTGGCCTCAGTAGTTTATGTGCAGGAAATTTTCCTGCACATTTACTATTCCCAAATATCCCGGCCACCATTTTATAGTTTCGAACGTGCTCGATTATATCCGAAACCTATCTGTTTTTGGAAATCTTTATATCGTTGGAAAGATTATTCAATAACCTTCACATGAAACCATCGACAAGCAAATTCTGGTAAAAATAAAATAAAAAATTAATTCCATATAAATAAGACCAATACACGTACTTAAATACGCCAATACACGTACTTGAATACAGGGTGTTACATCCTTCCCCCCTTTAGGACATTTGTCCTCGAATGTTAGCGTAGTTATTCAACCGAAACAAGTTCAAGTCCATCATTAATATTCACATCATCACATAAATACTATGCATATATAAAAAAAAACTTACTTGTTAATGTTCCAACTCTGTTTGTTGAACTTCCTCTTCATCTTTGAACAAATGAGGGTACTTAGATTTCATTGCTTCCTCAGCTTCCCATGTAATCTCTTCCCTTTGACGATTTCTCCAATGTACTTTCACAGATGCTATCTCTTTATTTCTCATCTTCTTAACTTGGCGATCTAGAATAGAAATAGGCACTTCCTCATAGGTAAGATCTTCCGCAACTTGCACATCCTCAGTAGAATTGATATGTGATGGATCTTTGATGCACTTTCGAAGTATTGACACATGAAATACCGGATGTACTGATGAGAGCTCCCTTGGGGTAGCTCTAATTCATATGCAACTTGTCCAAACCTTCGAGTGATCTTATACGGGCCTATATAACATAGACTCAACTTCCCTTTCTTGCCAAATCTCATTACCCCTTTCATTGGTGATACCTTCAAAAATACCCAATCACCTATAGAAAACTCTAGCCCTCTCCTTCTACTATCCGCATATGACTTGTGTCGACTTTGGGCTGTTTTCATTCATTGCTAAATTACTTTAACCTTCTCTACGGCTTGATAAACAAGATCCGGTCAGAACAAAAGAGTTTCACCCACTTCGAACCATCCTATTGGTGAACTACACTTCCTTCCATATAAAGCTTCATATGGTGCCATTTTGATACTTGAATGATAGCTATTATTGTAGGAAAACTCAATAAGAGGTAAATGATCATCCCAATTGCCCTTAAAATCTATTACACAAGCTCGTAGCATATCTTCAAGTATTTGGATGGTACGTTCTGCTTGTCCATCTGTTTGAGGGTGAAAAGCGGTACTCAACTTTACTTATGTTCCCAAACACCTCTGAAAAGACTTCTAAAAGTTTGCGGTAAATTGGGTTCCCCGATCTGATATAATAGAGATTAGCACTCCATATAATCGGACTATCTCTTTAATGTATAGCTTCGCATACTCTTCAACTATGTAGGTGGTCCTAACTGGTAGGAAATGTGCGGATTTGGTAAGCCTATCAACAATCACCCATATAGAATCAAACTTTCGGGATGTACGAGGCAAACCAATAATGAAATCCATGTTGATCATGTCCCACTTCCAGCTTGGAAGATCAATGCATTGCATATAACCTACGGGTTTTTGGTGCTCAACTTTAACTCTTTGACAATTTGGACATTCAGCTACAAATTTTGCAATGATCTTCTTCATGTCATTCCACCAATACATATCTTTCAAATCTTGATACATTTTGGTTGATCCTGGATGAATGGAATACCTTGAACAATGTGCCTCTGTCATAATCTTCTTTCTTAGCCCGTCTACATCCAGCACACACAATTGGTTTTGGCACTGAAGTACTCCTCGCGAAAGCTCAAATGCCTTGGTCGCACCACTCTGAACATTCTCATTAAGCTGTAATAAAATAGGATCTGCATATTGCTTCTCTTTCACTTCAACTACTAATAAAGATTCCACAGCATTATGTACGATAAGCTCTTTATCCGGAGTTTCAAGAAGGCGAACTCCCAAACTAGCTAACTGGTGAAGATCTTTAATAATCCCTTGCCTTTCTATAGGTGCCATCATAGCCTTATGTTTTAACGCATCAGCTACCACATTTGCTATCCCTGGATGGTACAAGATATCAACATCGTAGTCCTTTAATAGTTCAAGCCATCTTCGCTGCCTTAAATTTAGATCCTTCTGATTAAAAATATATTGCAATCTCTTATGGTCAGTATATATATTGACATGAACCCCATATAAGTAGTGGCGCCATATCTTTAAAGCAAAAATAACTGTTGCCAGCTCAAGATCGTGTGTAGGATAATTTTTCTCATGTGGCCGCAATTGTCTAGAAGCATATGCTATTACCTTACCATGCTGCATCAATACACATCCTAAACCATTTCTGGAAGCATCACAATACACTGTATACCCTTCGGTGCCTTCTGGAAGTACCAACACGGGTGTAGAAATCAACTTGTTCTTTAAATCTTGAAAACTCTTCTCACAGGCATCATTCGATTGGAATTTGGATGCTTTATGGGTTAGCTTGGTTAAGGGTGCTGAAATGGAAGAAAAGCCTTCAACAAACCTTCTATAATAACCGGCCAACCCGAGAAAACTATGAATCTCCGTAGGCATTGTGGGCCTTGTCCAGTTCATCACAGCTTCTATCTTTTGAGCATCAACCTTTATCCCTTCACTAGATACAATATGACCCAAAAATACCACCGACTTTAACCAAAACTCACATTTAGAGAACTTTGCATAAAGCTTACAATCACGAAGAGTCTGCAATGCCTGTCATAAGTGATTGGCATGGCCCTCTTCTGATCTAGAATAAACTAGAACATCATCTATAAAAACTATCACAAATATATCCAGGAATGGCTTAAACACCCTATTCATCAAATCCATAAAAGTTGCGGGTGCATTTGTTATCCCAAATGACATAACTAGAAACTCATAATGACCATACCGTGTTCGGAAAGCTGTATTGGGTATATCCTTCTCTTTGACCCTCACTTGGTGGTAACCTGACCTCAAATCAATCTTAGAAAAACACTTGTCGCCCTGTAACTGATCAAATAAATCATTAATTCTTGGGAGAGGAAATTTATTCTTAATAGTCACCTTATTCAATTACCGATAATCAATACACATCCTCAGCGAGCCATCTTTTTTACGCACAAATAACACTGGTGCTCCCCAGGGGGACATATTATGCCTTATAAATCGCTTCTCTAGCAAATCTTTCAATTGCTCTTTCAATTCTCGTAATTCTGCTAGGGCCATTCTATACGGAGGAATGGAGATTGGTTGGGTGCTTGGTAATACATCAATACCAAACTCTACTTCTCGTTCAGGAGGCAAACCTGAAAGATCTTCAGGAAATACATCAGAAAATTCATTTACCATCGGAACAGCGTGAAAAGTTGGTGGCTTCACTTTTGTATCCCTTACTCTAACTAAATGATATATGTATCCCTTGGAAATCATTCTTATTGCCTTAAAATAAGAAATAAATCTACCTCTTGGCGCGCCAATTTCACCTTTCCATTCAAGGACTGATTCATTTGGAAAATGGAAATATACCTTTTTCGTGCAGCAATCAATTGTGGCATAACAAGACGCCAACCAGTCCATACCCATTATAACATCAAAATCTACCATTTATAACTCCACAATATCAGCCATCATATCACGACCACAAACAGTTACTATGCAGTTTCGGTAAACCCTTCTAGCTATAATAGATTCCCCAACCGGTGTGGACACTTCAAATGGTTGAACTAACAGTTCGGGTATTCTTTCAAACTTTCCAGCAACCAATGGAGTAATAAAAGATAATGTAGAACCCGGATCAATTAAGGCATATACATCGAATGAAAATATAGACAACGTACCCGTAACCACATCTGGGGAAGCCTCAAAATTCTGTCGATCCGCTAGAGCATACATACGATTTTGAGCCCCGCTAGAACGCGTGGCTCCTCTATCACCTCTAACACGACCCATTAGTTGTGCACCCCTTCCTGAATAAGGCATCGATAATGATGATGCAACAAATGACCCCGTAGGTAATGCCATACCCCCTATGCCCCTTCATGGGTATTCTCTCATCATATGCCCCGACATACCGAACCAAAATCAAACATTGGTCCCCACCGACATGCGCCCAAATGATACCTTCCACATTTATTGCATGGCTCTCGAGAAGGTCTCGATTGGCTCATATTCCCTTGCCCTTGGTACCCCACAGTCCGCGAACTCTGACTCTCACTTTTGTGCCCAAATTGATTTCCTCTGGACCCTTGGAACTGTGGTGGGGTACTAGCTACAGAATAAAAAGATAATGGCCTAGGTGGTCTAGCATAAAACTGTGGTCTGAACCCTCCTTGGGATGCCATGAACTGCCCTGTAGATCTGGCCCTCTTGGAACATCCTCTTTCTAATTCCTATGTTCTTCTCCTCTGCCTCTGATCTTCCATTTTCTGTGCAAAAGCTTGGATCCTCGCTATGTCCATATCTTTGTACAAAGCGGCAATAGTACAATCTCTAACCATATATGGATCCAGCCTATCCACATATTGATGAACTCTGTCATCCATAGTAGCTACAACATTAGGAGCATATCTCGACAAGGAATTAAATCGGAGACTGTACTCCCTCACGCTCATATTCCCCTGACGAAGATTTAAAAAACAATCTGCATGGGACTGACGAATCTCAAATGGAAGATAATGATCAAGAAATGCCTCTTTGAACTCTTTCCAAGTAGTTGGGGGTGCATCAATACCCCTAGATCGTTTCCAATCCTCGTACCAATATATAGCCTCCCCTTTGAATCTATACTCCGCTAACTCCACTGTCCCTCTACCCGTTACATGCATAACATCTAAGGCCCTTTGAATTTGATCAATAAAGTCCCTGTGGGTCCTCTTTAAGATCTGATCCAATAAAAACTGGAGGATCCATCTTAAAAAAATCCTGTGTTCGAAGGCTAGCCGCCCTATCTGTACCACTAGGACCCGTGGTAGGAATGGCTTGCCCTTGAGCTTGCCCAGCAACTATACGAGTCAAAAGTTGCACTACATTTCTAAGATCTTGATCAGCAGCATTAATAGGTGGCTCTGGGGATATAGTTCTCCACCCCCTTATTACTTCCGAAGTGGAAGAAGTTTCTGATGCATGCTCAGCTGAAGCCTCACTTTTATTAGCTAGTATAGTGGGTGACTTACTAGTCCCCTCTCCGGTATCCACATCTACTTGCTTACCGGTATTCTTGCATCTGGTAACCAGCATCATTACTATAATAAGAGAAACAAACGGATTCAGTGGTAAGCTATGACTTCATATACAATATAGGCTCTATCGCACGATCTAAGACATGAAGAAAAGAGACAATTCCTAAATGTCCATAGCCTCCTGTTTATAGATGCGGTGCACGACACATCGATAAACAAGACTCTACGTAGACACAGCTTTGTAGACTCACTAGGACGAACTTCTCTGATACCACTTTTGTCACGCCTCAAATCCTATTGGGGCGGACCAGCACTCATAACCGAGGATGCCCGAGAGAACCAGCTCAAAACCTTATACTTCCCATGCATACCTCTATGACAACCCAAAACTCGGACAGCATCATGTCGCATATAAAAGGAAATAATCACCTGTATAAGCTCGAGCACACATATATATGTATATACAATACTTGGCCGTTGGAGCCATCACGTCTATTAACAAAATACCACCTTGACTGTACATTAGGTCTACAAAGCCTCTAGATAATACACAAAGTTTAACTAAGGTCGGGACACACCCTGCCATATAACTAACTTCTATACAATACCAAAAGTGATTGGATATTACACGGAAAGCCCCGAAGCAAACTGGAGCTCACCAAAAGCAGCTGGATATCCTGGCTCCTACTTGTGCGGTGTATGAGCTGAAGTACATGTGCCAGCATCATGAAATGTAGGTCCCCCATGGGAGACGTCAGTACAAAATATGTACTGAGTATGTAAAGTTGTATATAATCACATATGATATAGGAGCTCAATAGAAATCAGAAACAAGTGAATAAATCGTAATATGAGTGGACCACACTTACTAGAACATGTGACAACCTGTACATTGAATTTATTCAATCACTTTACCTTCGTTCTTATCATCTTTGTAATCATTATTGTACTGTACTATGACCATTAGGATGCATCCAGTACATATCAACTGGGATCGACCCATGATAGGCTTATGCCCCTGGGATACCACCCATAAACACATAAATAGGGATCGATCCATGATAGGCTTATGCCCCTGGGATACCACCCGATAAGAGAGAACTTCCATCACTTAGTTCAATTAATCTTTGAGATTGTTATTTCGGTCGCCACCGCATTTTTGATACTTTGAAACAATGATACATTAATAAGAGACATATAAATAGACCATCAATGCAATAACAATGAAGTAAGAACTCATTGGCACATCAATGAAACGTTTTGGAGTCATCAATGCCATAACAATGAAGTAGGAACTTATTGGTATATCAATGAAACGTTTTGGAGTCATTAATAGCACATGGATCTTGTTTGAGTAACCGGATACCTTCTGACATTCATTAGTGTAATAAACATGTAAGATTTGGAAAACAAGTAAGTATTGGAATATCTTGACATCTTATAGGGTAGAAACAAGTTCATTGGTAACGTAGGACATCATACAAAACCTTTATGGATCACATGTTATTGAATAACTTTGGAAACTTTCTTAATAGAACAATTGTCACTTGCATGCCAAAGATATGGTATAGAGTATGCTTTGCATACCTGACTGTCAACCTTCAATACTAGTCCCAAATGGACTTCCCGTATTTTCGGATTACTTATCTACAATGAACATATATAGCAATCTAGTATTAGCAACCAAACGTCACAATACAATTATTTGAATTCACCAAACTAGTGGTTAATTAGTAAGCCTTAATTACACCATAAAGGGTGTCACTTTAACCCTGTTATACTCCAATTACATTCACATACCATGCATATTCATACAACATCCTCCAATATCAAGTTGAGATTCATTTGTCCTTCCAACCAATCCATTAAATCAAATTGAGCCATAGACATAAACAATCATCAATTCAATAGTAGATTACCATATCCACCTTCCATAACTCAATTACCATATCCACCTTTCACAATTCGATACAACCAAACCATGCAAAATAGTCCATAACCCTATTTCCATCACCTTTCAATAACAACCAATACATATAATCCTCTATCACACATATACAATATAGGCTCTATCGCACGATCTAAGACATGAAGAAAGGAGACAATTACTAAATATCCATAGCCTCCTGTTTATAGATGCGGTGCACGACACATCGATAAACAAGACTCTACGTAGACACGGCTTTGTAGACTCACTAGGACGAACATCTCCGATACCACTTTTGTCACGCCTCAAATTCTATTGGGGCGAACCGACACCCGTAACCGAGGAGGCCCGGGAGAACTAGCTCATAACCTTATACGTCCCATGCATACCTCTATGACAACCCGAAACTCAGACAGCATCATGTCGCATATAAAAGGAAATAATCACCTGTATAAGATCGAGCACACATATATATGTATATACAATACTTGGCCGTTGGAGCCATCACGTCTATTAACAAAACACCACCTTGACTGTACATTAGGTCTACAAAGCCTCTAGATAATACACAGAGTTTAACTAAGTTCGGGACACACCCCGCCATATAACTAACTTCTCTACAATACCAAAAGTGACTGGATATGACACGAAAAGCCCCGAAGCAAACTGGAGCTCACAAAAAGCAGCTGGATATCCTGGCTCCTACTTGTGCGGTGTATGAGCTGAAGTACCTGTGCCTGCATCATGAAATGTAGGTCCCCCATGGGGGACGTCAGTACAAAATATGTACTGAGTATGTAAAGTTGTAGATAATCACATATGATATTGGAGCTCAATAGAAATCAGAAACAAGTGAATAAATCATAATAGGAGTGGACCACACTTACTAGAACTTGTGACAACCTGTACATTGCATTTATTCAATCACTTTACCTTCGTTCTTATCATCTTTGTAATCATTATTATACTGTACTATGACCATTAGGCTACCTCCAGTACATATCAACTGGGATCGACCCATGATAGGCTTATGCCCCTGGGATACCACCCATAAACACATAAATAGGGATCGATCCATGATAAGCTTATGCCCCTGGGATACCACCCGATAAGAGAGAACTTCCATCACTTAGTTCAATTAATCTTTGAGATTGTTATTTCGGTCGCCACCGCATTTTTGATACTTTAAAACAATGATACATTAATAAGAGACATATAAATAGACCATCAATGTAATAACAATGAAGTAAGAACTCATTGGAACATCAATGAAGCATTTTGGAGTCATCAATGCCATAACAATGAAGTAGGAACTTATTGGTATATCAATGAAATGTTTTGGAGTCATTAATAGCACATGGATCTTGTTTGAGTAACCGGATACCTTCTGACATTCATTAGTGTAATAAACATGTAAGATTTGGAAAACAAGTAAGTATTGGAATATCTTGACATCTTGTAGGGTAGAAACAAGTTCATTGGTAACGTAGGACACCATACAAAACCTTTATGGATCACATGTTATTGAATAACTTTGGAAACTTTCTTAATAGAACACTTTTTCACTTTCATGCCAAAGATATGGTATAGAGTATGCTTTGCATACCTGACTGTCAACCTTCAATACTAGTCCCAAATGGACTTCCCATCTTTTCGGATTACTTATCTACAATGAACATATATAGCAATCTAGTATTAGCAACCAAACGTCACAATTCAATTATTTGAATTCACCAAACTAGTGGTTAATTAGTAAGCCTTAATTACACCATAAAGGGTGTCACTTTAACCCTCTTATACTCCAATTACATTCACATGCCATGCATATTCATACAACATCCTCCAATATCATGTTGGGATTCATTTATCCTTCCAACCAATCCAATAAATCAAATTGAGCCATAGACATAAATAATCATCAATTCAATAGTAGATCACCATATCCACCTTCCATAACTCAATTACCATATCCACCTTCCACAATTCGATACAACCAAACCATGCAAAATAGTCCATAACCCTATTTCCATCACCTTTCAATAACAACCAATACATATAATCCTCTATCACACATATACATATGGAAAAGAATAAAGGCAAACAATATTCATACCTTAGAATTCACCTATTGTTTATGCAATCCTGTTTGCACAAATAATAGGTCACGTTCGAAGCTCTCGAGATGACAAACGCAGTTATCGGATTACTTTGGAATTTCTACGGTTGAATCAAAAGCAATTTAAAGGTCAAATTTGGCTAGGGTTTGTTCTTTCACAATGATTTATGATGAAAATAAGTTTTTGAACTCATATACATGTATATATACACATATTTCCGTCCATAATATAATAGGAAATGACCAAAATGCCTTTAAAATTTAAATAATGTCAAATCTGTCCTTTGGTGGACTGTTTTGGTAAGCTAAGGTAGATCGACCATAACTCTTTTCTCCGATATCGGATTTAGGTGAAATTGGTATCGTTGGAAGGAAAATTCAAAGGGCTTTAATTTCATATAAAGTAGGCCACCCAGTTCGTCCTGTACAAGGAGTTATGGTCGTTTGAAGTTGATCCCAAAAATCTATTTTGATAGGCTGAAGTAAAACGAGTATAACTCCTTACTCAGACGTTGGATTTGGATGAAACCAATTTCATTGGAAAGAACACTCAAAGATATTTCTTTTCATAGGAAGAATCTCTACTAGTTCATTATATTAAGGGAGTTATGATATTTTGAAGTTGACCCAAAATTCGGCTGGCCTCAGTAGTTTGTGTGCAGGAAATTTTCCTGCACATTTACTATTCCCTAATATCCCGACCACCGTTTTATAGTTTCGAACGTACTCGATTATATCCAAAACCTATCCATTTTTGGAAATATTTATATCGTTGGAAAGATTATTCAATAACCTTCGCATGGAACCATTGACGGGCAAATTCCGGTATAAATAAAATAAAAAATTAATTCCATATAAATAAGACCAATACACGTACATGAATACGCCAATACACGTACTTGAATATGGGGTGTTACATCCATACATACCCTCTACCCTGTGACAAGCTTGAGTGGAATTAGCTCGTTCTTCTCGTTCGCTACTACTGTCATGACCCCTTTTTTGGGCACACATTGTACAGGACTCACCCATTTACTGTCTGAGATTGGGTACACCACCCCTGAATCTAGCCACATCATGATTTCTTTCTTCACCACCTCTTGCATAGGTTGATTCAGACGACGCTGATGCTCAATAGTGGGTACACAATATTTCTCTAGTTGAATCTTATGCATACATATGCCAGGAAGGATACCAATGATATCTGCAATAGTCCAACCAATAGCTCTCTTGTATCTCTTATGAACAGAGATGAGAGCCTCTACCTGTTGTTCACCTAAATCAGCAGCAATAATAACCGGCAGTATATTTCCACTACCCAAGAACACATATCTCAGATGACTGGGTAGCTCTTTCAATTCTAACACCGGTGGCTCTTCAATGGATGGCTTCGTCGGTGGTGAAGGTCGATTCTTAAGGTCAAGGTCCATCTTCTTGGGGGCATAAAAATACGACCCCATTCCTGTCAAAGCACAAACAGTTTCTTCGTACTCCTCAACATCCTCACGATCAAAGTTCATAAGCACAGCAGCCAATGGCTCAACAGTAAGCTGCTTCTCCAAAGATAGTTCCTGCTCATCCTCATAATAAACATCAACTATAGAGAACACATTCATATCCTTGGGCTGCATCATTGATTTGCATACATCAAAACGCACCACTTCATCATTCATCTGAAATAAAAGCTTATTTGCTCGCAAATCAATAAGCACACTTTCGGTTGTGAGGAAAGGTCGACCCAAGATTATGGGCACCTCAAAATCCATCTTGCAATCCAAAATAACAAAATCTACAGGAAAAATGAAGGTAGCAACCTTCACTAATACATCATACAGAATACCAACATGTTATTTTACCGACCTATCTGCCATTACAAGCCGCATGCTGGTTGGTGTAGGATCCCTCAGACCCAACTGTTTATAAATGGCTAGCAGCATCAAATTAATGCTAGCCCCCAAATCACACAAAGCCTTAGCAAAATCTAAAGATCCAACCGTGCAAGGAATAGTGAAAGCACCTGGATCTGCCTTCTTCTGTACCAAAGACCTCGTGGCAATTGCACTGCAATGATGGAAATTATCTGTCGGTTCATAGCTTGCTGCCCTTTTCTTTGTCAAAAGGTCCTTCATGAATTTGGCGTACCCTGGCATCTGCTCCAGTGCCTCCACCAAAGGCACATTTATAGTCAACTACTTCAGCATAGTCATAAATTTACTGAACCTGGTGTCATCAGCCTTCTTCTTCAGTCTCTGAGGAAAAAGGGGTGGTGGATTTTGAAGAGTTTTCTCCACCACTTCCTTTTCATTGTGCTTCACATTATCAATCTTTTTAGACTGCTGACAGCTAGGTGTAGTATCATGAATGACCTCATCCTGATTTTTAAGTTCTACAGAATCATCACAATACACTTCAACAACATTCTCCTCCATACTATCAACCACAGACTTACCCTTGGATGGATTTTCCAACACCTTACCACTCCTGGTAGTAATAGCCAAACATGATCCATCTTTCCTTAGATTTTGCACAGTGTCACTTGGTAAAGCGCCAGTTTTCCTTTGATTGAATGTCGCCGATAGTTGACTCATTTGTTGTTCTAACTATTTTATTGAAGTGTAATATGAGTCAACCAATTAATTCATTAAGGACAAATTATTTTTTACCTCAGCTACTCCCATGTTGGTTGCCTCCACTCCTTTCAACAGCTTGGCCATCATGTCCTCCATGGACATCTTCCCAGAGCTAGGTGCAGCAGCTTCACGATTTCCAGGAGGGACATACAAACCGCTCCTGTCATTCTTATTCTTCCAATTCCCTTGTCTCGGTCCTTGTATCTGGATTTTGCATAATAGTTTCGACCTTGGTTTCCTTGTCCACTGCCTCGAAAACCCCCCTGATTATTCAAGTAATTTGCTTCCTACTCAGAATCGGAGTCAGCTCTTCCCTGTGATACAACAGCTTTGACCTTTTTTGTCTTGCCTGATAATAAATGCTTAGTAAGAAGGTCCATCTGTGTTTTCATGTGAGCCATATCCTGATCACGTTCCTCTTCCCTTCACCTCTATTTTGCCGTCATACCAATAGATACAGTAGAGCTTGCTACCTCAAAATCCCTGGTATGCCAAGCTCTACTCTGCTTTGTCATACGATCCTGAATGTCAAATGCCTCAAGAAAAGTAAGGTCCATGAATGACCCACCCGCAGCATTATCTACCACTGGCTTAGTCACCGAGTTCAAAGCCCTATATAATATCTCCATCAACTGTACATTGGTCATATGATGATTTGGGCAGCGCATAAGCTTCTTCTTGAACCTCTCCTAAGTCTCGTGGAGAGCTTCAGTTGGAAGCTGTCTGAAATTGCTTATCTCATCTCTCAATTGTGCCCTCTTGGACGGCGAAAAGAATCTTTCTAGGAAAGCATCTTTCAATTGCCTCCAATTGGTAATAGAGTCGGGATTTATCTCGTTTAACCATAGAGTTGCCACTCTGATAGAGACAATGGAAATAAGCGCAGCCGGATCGCATTCTGTCCAACCCCTGGATTGTCAAATGATTTGCATGTTGAGATAAAATTAATCAGATGCATATTCGGATCATCGCCTGCAAGTCCACCAAATAGCCCTTTGAGTTGCAATAGCTGGATCATAGTGCTAGTGATATTGAACTTGGCTCCGGGTGCCAAGGGTGGAGGAAGAATAGCCCCTGTGGCACCATCCCTATCCAAGTCGTCATCATCATCATCAAAAGCAACTTGCACAGCTCGGCGTTCGGGTCTTATCCTAGCTTTACAATCTCTGTTGACATTTTTGTTCACTGGTGCAGCCACATCATCTGCACGCCTTGGATTTAATAACTCATCATCACCCAGGTCCTCATCATCAAGATTTGGTACCCGACCTGGGTTATCAGCATTTTGTTGATTTACTTGCGCAGCTGCCAATGCAGTTAATCTAGCCTGCTCATGTTGAGCAGCTAAACTTTCAGGGTCTCATTGTACATCCATTCTGCCAATGAGATGTGGTTCTTGATTTATAGGTAATAATGGTTGACCCGATCTCCGTGTACTTGGCATCCACAATAGTCAACCTATTCAAAACAAAAACAATAAACAAAAAGTAAAGTTTGAGAATCTTTGACCAAAGGGTCTATTAACTATCAAAAACTTAGTTGACAACCGTATTCCCCGGAAACGGTGCCAAAATTTGATACGCCCAAATTACAACTCTCGTTAGAAAGTGCAAGCGGTCGCTGTCAAATATAGAACCCAACTGAGTTGGGTGTCGAATCTCACAGGGAATACTATGATCACTAAGTATTACGATTATTACTAGACTGTTGATCGAAGGTTCCAAAGTAAAGGGGGGTTTCAGTTTAAGTGCACAATAATATTATCAGTGTAACAATGAGATGATACGTGTAATAGTATTTTATTGCAGAGAAATACAAGTTAGGGTTATGTCCACATTGTAGCTTTTACTTCTCTATTAACTATGAGTATTAAGGATTTATACATGCATGCACTTATAGAGAGATGTATTCGAATTCTAAATCCAAGTGTTTCTCAACCATCAAGGATTAATTCACTTTAGTTCTCTCGAATCCAAAGTGTACAACCAATCATACGAACTCTCCAAATCATCAATCCTATTAAGGCATTAACGTGTAAAATAGAGGTTGGAAACCCTATTTTCTTGTCACTACTCTCTTTTCAAACATTAAATTTTCTATCGAACAAGTTATTGCTATAATGGCACATTCCCTATGTTTGCAACCACGAGAATTCAATCATAACGAAGAGAGCAATGATATAAGTGGATCAACACATCATAAATTCAAAAACCCATAGCAATAGAGAGTATACTACAAGGTTTCCATAACCCTAACAAATAAGCTTAGCTACTCATGAACCAAAAGGAAATAACCATAAGAATGTTCATCATACCCAAAACTAGAGGATGATCTTAGTGTCCAAAAAATAGAGAAAGCAAGAGGAGAAAACGTTTTCTCCCTCTCACCCTCAACTAAGCCGCCTTTTCTTGTTTTCGAAAATGATACAGAATAAAGAATAATCCATAAAAATTCAGTCATAAGGCTTTTAATAACATCCTTCTCTAATAAATTGCTACTGAGTCCTCAACTATTTAAAAATATTGAGTTTGCCCGGGAAAAAGTTCCCATATATCACATTCAGTCCAAAAGTTGCTTTCCTTTTATGTGAAGTTTCCTCTGCTATCCACAGGTCCCCAAAGTGCCGTAATCTTCCTCATTAGTACCTGAAAAGCATGCTAATCACATAGGTCAGCTCACTTAACTAAAAATAGACTAAAAGTGCAAGAATTATGTATTTTATCCTCAAAACTTAGCTAAAACATGGGTAAGTTATGGTGCTTAGACGTATAAATACGCCCAACATCACCACCCCACACTTAAAGCTTTGTTTTTGCTCCAACAAAATAATACATCCATGCAAATACCTAACTAAACTTCACAAGACCAACACAAAATTTTCAACAAGACATACACAGCAATTATTAACAAAGAGTAGATTTCTGGATCATTACTAGAAACAAATCACCCTCCAACATAGACTCATTAAGTTGGTTAATTCATATACACAATTTAAGCCAAGAAATCATATAAAACTATCCAACAATCATCAACCATGTTCGCTCACACAAGAAAGTTACCCAGAATCACTCATAATTTTGCATTCTTCAAAAAATATGGGTATAAGAACTTGCTTTCTCTCACTCTCACAAAGAATTCTTAGATTACAACTGATGACCATATGCTTGCCCTTAGTGTAATGCTCCACTAATATAATAATGCTATGGTTAGGATCAAATAGGTCTTTTACGGGTTGTAATGTAGGCTAAAGGGATGGGTAGGACTATTTTGGCCAGAAATAGTGACTATGTTCCCTAAGCGCTTTAATACACTATCTTATGCCATTTAGACCAACTTTTAACAACCAATCTACCTTCCTTTCATCTACCAACCTCTTTTATCTTCACCCCATTTTATTACTCAATCAAAAACACTATGATGGGAGTATACAGCTCTTTTATTTTGCATCAATTTCTTGTTACGCATCCCTATGATAGCCACCCTCAGCTAAGACTATTTGCCTTAGTCGAGGTGCACAATGTACAAGAAAGGATCAGGGTGCCACTCCCAATCACAATATTTTCATGTACCAATAACTAAACTTTGGGGCATCACTTTCACCATTTTCCTCTTATTTTGCCACACTCTTAACTCAACTTGATTCTACAATTTAAAGCGCTTAAGAGCTTTTGGATCAAATTATGGTCTTTAAAAAAAATTGATTAGGCTACATATGAGGTTGCCAAAGAAAATAGCTAAAGGCTTAATGGGTGTTCAACAAGGACAATGTACAAAGGTAGCTAAAAAGAAGATAAAAATAAGGGCTGCCAAAGAAATGCCTAAATCATCTCCTAAACTCACAATCTTTATTTCGCTTGACACACACACTAGGCAAGTTCTAGCATCAGTCGCAACAAAGAATATACAATAACCTTACACACATGGTACATGGTCAACTTAATTAGGAGCATTATAGATTCTTGACCCAATAGATAAATGAATTAAACCACGATTTTGGGGGTGGGCTCGGGGTCTTGGAGTACTTTAAGCCGAAAATCAATCGGGATGTGCAAGGGAGATTGGGGATCGTCCCAGTGTGGTCCATTTAAATTTTCGTGGCCATTTGGGTGGACAAATGGGCGAAACGGTATGAACAGGGCATTTTCGGACTAAATTGGTGTGCTATAGCCCACGGTTTTGGAGGAGGGCTCGGGGTCCGGGCGTGCTATGGGCCAAAAATTGACCGAAACATGCTTGGGAGGTTGGGGATCATCCTAGTGTTTTTCATTTAAATTTTCATGGCCATTTGGGTGGGCAAACAGGCGAAACAGCGCGAACGGGGCATTTTTCGGCCAAATCGATGTGCTATAGCCGACGGTTTCGGGGGTGAGTGATGCGGAACAAATGGACATCTTATCTTTTGATGACATCTTTGGAGGCCGACACATAGAGACTTAAGACTTGGTCACCTCGAGGATACGAGAACATGCATGGAGGACCTGTTTTGAGCATGACTTAAAGCAATCCCGTGTGTGGAAGGCTGCTTGGTTGCTTACATTGATGCTAACCTGAGAACCACAAGCCTTGAAGTATGAACCATACTCTGTTTTTTAGAGCATTGAAGAGGCGCCATTCATTCAAGTTTAACGCAGCTTGGTTTCCCCTTCATTAAGGATATTTTAGACATTACACATGGTGTATTTACATACCATGGCAGCCTCTCTCATTAAGGGCAAAGTGGTCATTTTGTCTCCATTTGTAATATATTATAAATAGGCCTCTTTAGTCTTATTTTCATTAGTTTATGAAAGATGAAAGATTGAAACATTATAAATCCTCTCTCTTGAGAGCAGAACACTTAGTCATAGTTAGGGCTTGGAAAAGCTAGTATTGATCTTTGCTTGGAAACGGTGGATCTTGAGGTGAGTTGATTCCCTTGGCGGTCACCGTAAGAGTGTGGTTTTGATTATTACATTCATTAGAGATTTTTGAGTTGAATACACTCTTTAGTTCTTAATCTTGTAATAATCTTGGTCTCACTATCTATCATTTACTTTTGTTCTTGTCACCTTGTGTAGTGGACTGTTTTAGGTCCTTTATTGAATCTGAAACTTGCGTTATTGTTATTCATCTTGTTCTTCACGTTTGTAGCTGTTTTTGGTGTTATATACACCATTGTATCTTGTATTCTTCTTTTTTATAGTGAATCTGAGAGTGGTCTCCATCTTGGTCCTCGGATCCTTAAGATTGTGGACTAATTTGGAGTGTGTTTTGTGCCTTCCGTGGTCGTTCTTGTACCATTGAGCGCGGGGTTCGGGCGTACTGTGGGACAAAAATCAACCAGGGCGTGCTAGGGAGGTTGGGGATCGTCCTAGTGAGGTCCATTTAAATTTTTGTGGCCATTTAGGTGGATAAACGGGCGAAACGGTGCGAACAGGGCATTTTCGGGCCAAATCGGTGTGCTAAAGCCCACGGTTTTGGGGGTGGACCCAGGATCCGAGGATGTTGTGGGCCAAAAATTGAATGTGGCATGCCAGGGAGGTTGGGGATCGTCCCAGTGTGGTCCGCTTAAATTTTCGTGGACATTTGGATAGACAAACGGGAGAAACGGCGCTAATAGGCATTTTCGGGCCAAATCGGTGTGCTTTAACCCATAATTTTGGGGGTGGGCTTGGGGACCAGGCGTGTTGTGGGACGAAAGCGATCGGGGCATACCAAGGAGGTTGGGGATCGTTCCAGTATGGTCCGTTTAACTTTTTATGGCCATTTAGGTGGACAAACAGGTAAATCGGTGCGAATGGGGCATTTCGGGCCAAATCAGTTAGCTATAACCCACGGTTTTTGGGGTGGTCCCAGGATCCAGGCGTGCTGTGGGCCAAAAATCGATCGAGGCGTGCCAGGGAGGTTGGGGAACATCTTAGTGTGGTCCGTTTAAATTTTCGTGGGCATTTGGGTAGGCAAATGGGCGAAACGACGAGAATGGGGCATTTTTGGGCGCAGTCGGTGTGCTATAACCCACAGTTTTTGGGGTGGGTCTAGGGTACGGGCGTGATTTTTGCTAAAAATCGACCAGGCTTCCCTAGGCAGGCTGAGGAACGGCCTAGAGTGGTCCATTTTATTTTTCTAGGCGGATTGGATAGTCCAACGAGCGAAACGGCGCGAACGGGCCATTTTCGAGCCAAATTTTGGGTTAGGCTCGGGGTCCAGGCATGATTTTTGCTGAAAATCGACTAAGGTGCTCGAGGCAGGCTGGGGAGCGGACTAGTGTGGTCCATTGTTGTTTTCTGGTCAATTTGGTTGGTCAAACGGGGTAAACGGCATGAACGGGCCATTTTTACGCCAAATCGGTGTGTTATAGCCCACGGTTTTAGGGGGTGGGCTCAGGGTCCGGGCGTGATTTTGGCTGAAAATTGACCGGGCTTCCCCAGGAAAGCTGGGGAGCTGCCTTGTATAGGTCATTTTGGTTTTCTGGGTGGTTTGGTATGTCAAACGGGCGAAATGGTGCGGACAGGCCATTTTTGGGCCAAATCGATGTGCTATAGCCCACGATTTTTTGGGTGGGCACGGGTTTGGACGTGATTTTGGCTGAAAATCGACCGGGCTACCCCAGGCAGGCTGGAGAGCGGCCTAGTATGGGTTATTTTGGTTTTCGGGGCGGTTTGGTTGGTCAAACAAGCGAAACGACGAGAACAGGTCATTTTCGGGCCAAATCGGTGTGCTATAACCCACGATTTTTAGGGAGAGCCCGGGGTATGGGCGTGATTTTGGTCAAAAATTGATTGGGCTACCCCAGGCAGGTTGGGGAGGGGCCTAGTGAGGGCCATTTTGGTTTTCTGGGCGGTTTGGTTGGTCAAAGGGTGAAACAACGCGAACGGTCCATTTTCGAGCCATATCGGTATGCTATAGCCCACGGTTTTTGGGGTGGGTCCGGGGTCTGAGTTTGATTATCAAAAGTTGATCAGGTTACCCCAGACAAGCTGGAGAGCAACCTTGTGTGGGCCATTTTTGTTTTCTGGATGATTTGGTTGGTCAAACAGGCGAAACGGCATAAACGGGCCTTTTTCGGGCTAAATCAATGTGCTATAGCCCACGGTTCTAGGGGTGGGACCGAGGTCCGGGCATAATTTTTGCTGAAAATTGACCAAGCTGCTCCAGACAGGCTAGGGAGTGGCTTAGTGTGGGCCATTTTACTTTTCTGGGTGGTTTGGTTTGTCAAACGAGCAAAATTACACGAACGGACCATTTTTGAGCTAAATTGTTGTGCTATAGCAATCGGTTTTTGGGGTGGCCCCGGGGTTCGGGCTTAATTTCTGCCGAAAATTGATCGGGCTGCCCCAAGCAGGTTGGAGAGCGACCTAGTGTGGGCCATTTTAGTTTTCTGGGCGGTTTGGTTGGTCAAACGTGCGAAACTACATAAATAGGCCATTTTTTAGCCAAATCGATGTGCTATAACCTACAGTTTTTGGGGTGGGCCTGGGGTCCGAAAGTTATTTTGGCAGAAAATTGATCGAGCTACCCCACAGGCAGGCTGAAGAGTGACCTAGTATGAGTTATTTAGGTTTTTTGGGCGGTTTGGTTGGTCAAATGGGCAAAACGGCACGAACGGGCAATTTTTGAGATAAATCAATGTGCTAGCCCATGGTTTTTGGGGTAGGCCTGGGATTCGGGATGAATTTTTGCAGAAAATTGATCTTGCTGCCCCAGGCAGGCTAGGAAGCGATCTAGCATGGGCCATTTTGGTTTTCTGGGCGGTTTGGTTAGTCAAATAGTCGAAACGACGCGAACAGCCCATTTTCGGGCTAAATCGGTGTGCTATAGCCCGTATTTTTTGGGGTGGGCCTGGGGTCCAGGCGTGATTTTAGTCAAAAATCAACCGAGTTTCCCCAGGCAGGCTAGGGAGCGGCCTAGTGTGGGCCATTTTATTTTAATGTACGGTTTGGTTGGTCAAATGGGTGAAACGGCGCGAACGGGTCATTTTTGGACCTAATTGGTGTGCTATAGCCCATAGTTTTTAGGGTGGGACCGGGATCCGGATGTGATTTTGGCCGAAAATCTCTCGAGCTGCCCCAAGCAGACTGGAAAACAGCTTAGTGTGGGACATTTTGGTTTTCTGGGCGGTTTGGGTGGTCAAACGAGGGAAACCGAGCGACCGGGATATTTTCGGATCAAATTGGTGTGCTATAGCCCATGATTTTTGGGGTGGGCCCGGGGTTCGAACGTGATTTTTGTCAAAAATTGCCCAGGCTTCCCTAGGCAGGCTGAGGAACGGCCTAGTGTGGACCATTTTGGTTTTCTGGGTGGTTTGGTTTGTCAAACGGGCAAAATAACGCAAACGGGCCATTTTTGAGTCAAATCGGTATACTATAGCCCACAGTTTTTGGGGAGAGCCTGGATTTCGGGCGTGATTGTGGTTGAAAATCGACTGGGCTGCCCCAGGCAGGCGGGGAAGCGGCCTAGTGTAGGCCATTTTTGTTTTCTGGGTGGTTTGGTTGGTCAAACGGGCGAAACAGCGCGAACGGGCCTTTTTTGGGCCATATCGGTATGTTATAGCCCATGATTTTGGGGTGGGCCCGGGGTCCGATCATGATTATAGCCGAACATCGACTGGACTGCCCCAGGCAGGCTAGGGAGTGGCCGAGTGTGGGACATTTTGGTTTTCTGGGCGGTTTGGTTGGTCAAACAGGCGAAACGGCGCGAACGGGTCATTTTTGGGCGAAATCGGTGTGTTATAACCCATGATTTTTATGGTGGGACCGGGGCTCGGGCATGATTTTAGTTAAAAATTGATCGGACTGCCCCAGGCAGGCTGGGGAGCGGCCTAGTGTGGGCCATTTTTATTCTCTGGGCAATTTGGTAGGTCAAACGGGCAACACGGCGCATATGGGCCTTTTTTGGGCCAAATCGTTGTTCTATAGCCCACGGTTTTTGGGGTGAGCTCAAGGTCCGAGCGTGATTTTTGCAGAAAATCGACAGGGTTTCCCCATGCAGGCTGGGGAGCAGCCTAGTGTGGTCCATTTTAGTTTTCTATGCAGTTTGGGTGGTCAAACGGGTGAAACAGCGCGAACGGACCATTTTCGGACCAAATTTGTGTGCTATAACCTACGATTTTTGGGGTAGGCCCGGGGTCCGGGCATAATTTTGGCTGAAAATCGATCGGGCTTCCCCAGGCAGGCTGGGGAGCACCTAGTGTAGGCCATTTTATTTTTCTAGGCGGTTTGGATGGTCAAACGGGTGAAACGGCACGAACGGGCCATTTTCAGGCCAAATTGTTGTGCTATAGCCCACGGTTCTTGGGGTGGGCTCGAGGTTCGGGCGAGATTTTTGCCGAAAATCAACTAAGTTGTCCTAGGCAGGCTGGGGAGCGGCCTAGTGTGGTCCATTTTAGTTTTCTAGGCGATTTGGTTGGTCAAATGGAGTACACGACGTAAACGGGCTTTTTTTGGGCCAAATCGATTGGCTATAACCCACAATTTTAGGGGGTGGGCTCAAGGTCCGAGCGTAATTTTGGTCAAAAATTGATCAGGCTGCCCCAGGCAGGCTGGGGAGCGGTCTTGTATTGGTTATTTTGGTTTTCTGGACGGTTTGGTTTGTCAAACGGACGAAATGGTGCGGACGGGCCATTTTGGGGCCAAATCGGTGTGTTATAGTCCACATTTTTGGGTTGGGCCCGAGGTTCGGACGTAATTTTGACCGAAAATTGACCAGGCTTCTCCAGGCAGGCTAGGGAGTGGCCTAATATGGGCTATTTTAGTTTTCTGTGTGGTTTGGTTTGTCAAACGGGAAAAACGACACGAACGGGCCATTTTCGAGCTAAATTAGTGTGCTATAACAAATGATTTTTGGGGTGGGCCCGGGGTTCAAGCGTGATTTCTATCAAAAATTGATCGAGCTGCCACAAGCAGGCTGGTGAGCGACCTAGTCTGGGCCATTTTAGTTTTCTGGGTGGTTTGGTTGGTCAAACGGGCGAAACAACGTGAACAGGCCATTTTTTAGCCAAATCGATGTGTTATTGCCTACAGGTTTTGGGGTGGGCTCGGGATCCAGGCATGATTTTTGCCGAAAATCGACTGAATTGCCCCAGGCAGGCTGAGGAGCGGCCTTGTGTAGGCCATTTTGGTTTTCTGAGCAGTTTGGTTGGTCAAACGGGCGAAACGACGCGAACGGGCCATTTTTAGGCAAAATCGATATGTTATAGCCCATGGTTTTTGGGGTGGGCCTGGGTTTCGAAAGTTATTTTGGCCGAAAATTGATCGGGCTACTCCACAGGCAGGCTAGGGAGCGGCCTAGTGTGGCCATTTTGGTTTTCTAGACAGTTTGGTTGGTCAAATGGGCAAAACGGCACGAATGGGCAATTTTTGAGATAAATCAGTGTTCTATAGCCCATGGTTTTTGGGGTAGGCCCGGGATTCGGGCGTGATTTTGGCTGAAAATTGATCTTGCTGCCCCAGGCAGGCTAGGGAGCGACCTAGTGTGGGCCATTTTGGTTTTCTGGGCGGTTTGGTTGGTCAAATAGTCGAAAAGGCACGAACGGACCATTTTCAGGCTAAATCGATGTGCTATAGCCCGCATTTTTTGGGGTGGGCCTGGGGTCCGGGCGTGATTTTGGTCAAAAATCAATTGAGTTGCCCCAGGCAGGCTGGGGAGCGGCTTTGTGTGGGCCATTTTATTTTTCTGTACGGTTTGGTTGGTCAAATGGGAGAAACGGTGCGAACAGGTCATTTTCGTGCCTAACTGGTATGCTATAGCCCATAGGTTTTGGGGTGGGACCAGGGTCCGATTGTGATTTACGCCAAAAATCTCCCGGGCTGCCCCAAGCAGGCTGGGAAACAGCTTAGTATGGGTTATTTTGGTTTTCTGGGCGAGTTGGTTAGTCAAACGGGGGAAACCGAGCGACCAGGCTATTTTCGGGTCAAATTGATGTGTTATAGCCCACGATTTTTGGGGTGGGCTCGGGTTCCGAATGTGATTTTTGCCAAAAATAGACCAGGTTGCCCTAGGCAGGCTGAGGAAAGGCCTAGTGTGGACCATTTTGGTTTTCTAGGTGGTTTGGTTTGTCAAACGGGCAAAACGGTGCGAACGGGCCATTTTTGAGTCAAATCGGTGTACTATAGCCCACAGTTTTTGGGGTGAGCCTGGGTTCCGGGCGTGGTTTTTATTGAAAATCGACTAGGCTGCCCCAAGCAGGCTGGGGAGCGGACTAGTATGGGTCATTTTTGTTTTCTGGACGGTTTGGTTGGTCAAACGGGCAAAACAGTGCGAATGGGCCTTTTTCGGGCCATATCGATATGCTATAGCCTATCATTTTTAGGGTGGGCCCGGGGTTCGAGTATGATTCTAGCCGAAAATCGACTGGACTGCCCCAGGCAGGCTGGGGAGTGGCCTAGTGTAGGACATTTTGGTTTTCTGGGCGGCTTGGTCGGTCAAACAGGCGAAACGGCGCGAACGGGCCATTTTTGGGCGAAATCGATGTGCTATAGCCCACGATTTTTATGGTGGGATCGAGGTTCGGGCGTGATTTTAGTCAAAAATTGATTGGGCTGCCCCAGGCAGACTGGGGAGCGGCCTAGTGTGGGCCATTTTTGTTTTCTGGGCAATTTGGTTGGTCAAACGAGCGACACGGCGCGTATGGACCATTTTTGGGCCAAATCATTGTGCTATAGCCCATGGTTTTGGGGGTGAGCTCGAGGATCGGGCATGATTTTTGCCAAAAATCGATAGGGCTTCCCTAGGCAGGTTAGGAGCGGCCTAGTGTGGTCCATTTTGGTTTTCTAGGTGGTTTGGTTAGTCAATCGGACGAAACGGCACGAATAGGCCATTTTCGAGCTAAATTGGTGTGCTATAGCCCACGCTTTTGGGGTGGGCTCGAGGTTCGAGCGTGATTTTGGCAAAAAAATCGACCAGACTGCCCCAGGCAGGCTGGGGAGTGACCTAATGTGGGCAAATTTAGTTTTCTGGGCAGTTTGGTTGGTCAAACGGGCGAAACGACGTGAACGGGCCATTTGCGGGCCAAATCGGTGTGCTATAGCCCATGATTTTTGGGGCGGGCCCGAGGTTCGGGCGTGATTTTGGCTAAAAATCGATCGGGTTATCCCAGGCAGGCTAAGGAGCGGCCTAGTGTGGGCCATTTTGGTTTTCTGGGCGGTTTGATTGGTCAATCAGGCGAAAAGGCACGAACGGGCCAAATCGATGTTCTATAGCCCATGATTTTTATGGTGGGACCAAAGCTAGGGCGTGATTAAGTGTCAAAAATCGATCGGGCTTCCCCAGGCAGGCTGGGGAGCGGCCTAGTGTGGGCCATTTTGGTTTTCTGGCGGTTTGGTTTGTCAAACGAGCAAAACGGCGCTAACAGGCCATTTTGGGGCCAAATCGGTGTGCTATAGCCCACGATTTTTTGGGTGGGCCCGGGGTCTGGGTGTGATTTTAGCTGAAAATCGACCAGGTTGCGCCAAGCAGGCTAGGTGCGGCCAAGAGTGGGCCATTTAGTTTCCTGGGTGGTTTGGTTGGTCAAACGGGCAAAACGTTAGGAACGGGCCATTTTTATTTTCTGGGCGATTTGATTGGTCAAACGAGCGAAACGGCGTGAACGAGCTATTTTTGGGCCAAATCAATGTGCTATAGCCCACTGTTTTTGGGGTGGGCCCGCGGTCCGGGCGTGATTTTGGTTGAAAATCGATCGGGTTGCCCAGGCAGGCTGGAAAGCGGCGTAGTGTGTGTTAATTTTATTTTCTAGGCGGTTTGGTTGGTCAAACAGGCAAAACGGCGCGAACGGGCCATTTTGGGGCCAAATCGGTGTGCTATAGCCTACAGTTTTTGGGGTGGGCTCGGGGTTCGGGCGTGATTTTAGCCGAAAATCGACCTGGTTGTCCCATGCATGTTGGGGAGCGGCCTAGTGTGGGCTATTTTGGTTTTCTGGATGGTTTGGTTGGTCAAACGGGCGAAATGACGAAAACGGGCCGTTTTCGGGCCAAATCGGTGTGCTATAACCCACGGGTTTTGGGGTTGGCCTGGGTCCGGACGTGATTTTGGCCGAAAATCAACCGAGCTGCCCATGGCAGGCTGGGGAGCGGCCTAGTGTGGGCCATTTTTGTTTTCTGGGAGGTTTGGTTGGTCAAACGGGCGAAACGACACGAACGGACAATTTTCGAGCCAAATTGGTGTGCTATAGCCCATGAATTTTGGGGTGGGCCCGAGGTTCGGACGTAATTTAGGCTAAAAATCGACCAGACTGCCCCAGGCAGGCTGGGGAACGGCCTAGTGTGAGTCATTTAGATTTTCTGGGCGGTTTGGTTGGTCAAACAAGCGAAACGGCGCGAACGAGGCCATTTTGGTTGTCAAACGAGGCGTGCTAAAGAGAGGCCTAGTGTGTTATGGTCAAATGACACGAACAAACCTTTTTTGGGCAAATCAGTGTTATAGCCCATGGCGTTAGGGTGTGCCCAAGGCCCAAACGTGTGTGGAGCAAGTGGGTCGTAGCCCGACGAGGTCAACGAGTCCATTTGGGTGATCAAACGAGCTAAACTACACAAACGAGCTTTCCAAACCAAATCAATTGAGGTGAGCCCACGATTCTCAAGGGGTGGGCCCTAGGCCAAATCTAGACAAAGATCAAACAACAGCCATCCAACAAGCTGTGAAGTGGATCTAGGTGGTCCAACGAGGCCGCTTAAGCCATTTTGCAAGTAAAATGAGCAAAACGACAAGGAAAAACCTTTTTTTGCGAGGTTTCCTTTTACTTAGTCCTTGTATTAAAAATTAATTATATAAGGCCAATTAGAACATCAAAAGCATCCATTCAAAGATTCTCCTATGGATCCACATTCCTAGGGAATAATGGATCGCAATTCCTCCATTGATGACTAACCATAATAGAATTTTCCTACAATTGTATTTCACAATTTTTGGGGTCAAGTGCAATTTGCCGCTATTCTCCTTAATAAAAGTCATGAACTTCCATTCCACGTAAACATCCCTGACTTGTTCGTATCGTAATACTATTTATATAAAATGATTTCATTTTTAACGTAAAAAGATAGTCACAAACCACAGCATAAACACTCCTAAATATGGGCGTACATGAAGTGGTTTGGTCAATTCAATTTTGTTGGTCTTTTCCGTTTTCTGTCAATTTTTTGAATCACATAAATACTACTACAAATAAAATTAAAAAAATTAAAAGCTTCTAAGTGGGCCTCCTCTTACTCTCAACAGCTTCCGTAAGTTTCCTTCCAAGTGCAAATGCCAACGGAGGTGGAACAGCATTTCCTATTTGCCTGTGCTTCTGCAAAATGTTACCAGCAAATTGGTAGCTGTCTGGGAAACCCTGCAATAGAAGATATTATTATCATCCCATCAAAGGCCTCCATCGTTATTGAATACAACACACTTTCTGCACCTATTCACCAACTTTGAGTTGTTTCCTCTTTATGTTTGAAAATGATTACTTTTATTTCCTTAGCAAGCTAGCTATAAGTTCCAAATTGTCATGCACTGATGTAAGACTTCACTCAATTTCACCTCAAACTATGCATCAACATCTTCAGATATTCTAAAATGTGTTAATTTTGTAAGACTTACTTGAGAACGTGCACATTCACGGACTGTAACAATCCTGTCTTGCTCTGGATGAAAGCACATCCCCACCTTACCCATTGGCTGGGGGTCGGTAATGGAAGTAGGAAAGTTGCCATCCCAATCCAACCTTCCAAAGAGCCCCTTCCACTGGTTGTGCCTCTTGGCAGTGTTAGGCAGGCACCATGGAATCAAATCAACTAGTTGACCATTAGATAGTTTAACCTGCAACACAAAACACAAACATCTTATAAACCTACTAAACACTTGAAATCATAACGTAGATATTATTTCATCAAAAGCACTGCATGACTTCCACGACACCTTTTCATCCTGAAGGTCACGCCAATCAGCTCCTGGATGCTTCGGGATTCTTTGGCACCTGATTAGGTTAAGCTCGTTCATCTCTTTTGAAATGTGATCTGATAATATTATTGAACTGCCCCGAATTTTCTTTTGGAACCAGGATACTGGGTCACCTTGATACTGCATTAAGGAGTAGCATAAATAACAAAGTAAGAACTAGAGCTTGCCGTGATTGGGTAATCTATAGACATAAAAAGCAGCATTGCCATTTCTTTCCAGTTCTCTAGTTGATTCCTGGAAAAGTGGAATTCAAGTTTAGTACCTCTATACAATTCTTGGATGCCCCATTGCCAACAGAAGGAAGATCTCCTATTGTGTCTCTGACAGTAAGTGAACGGAATGGAGCTCCACTTGCAGTACTCCTCACAGCTGCATAGTGTGAAGTTTCAGATAATGTGATTTTTAATTCTGGGACAGCAAAAACATGCATTGGTTCTGGCCACTCTGGAAGAACCTCCTCTGGGGAGGCAGCCCAAATAAATGCTCTCTTCCTAGACTGAGGAACTCCAAACGCTCCAGCTTCAAGGATACCAAACCTAACCTGATCACAAGGAAATTGATTCAGTTTAGATAATTAGCAATATATATGCATATGCATGTGTGTATATGTATGTAGAGAGAGAGAGAGAGAGAAATATGGACCTGATAACCCATCTCAAGAAGGGAAGCAACAGTTAAGCGAAATGTTTGTTTTTGGTTGAACGACACAAAATTTCTAACGTTCTCCAAGAGAAAGAACTTAGGCCGATAATAATCAGCAAAGGACAAAAATGCCAGAATCATCTCACACTGAACTTTACTCCAGGTGCTCTGATTAAATCTATTCATTCCAGAAAACCCCTGCAAAAGAACACACCATTTAAGCTACAAGGTTTTCTAAACATCAGGCTAGATGTGAAAGAGCTTAACAAACCTGACAAGGAGGGCCTCCATTTATGAAATCAACTTGTCCAGGCAGTGGCAAAGTATTCAGTTCGTTTTCATCCATTGCTGCAGCTAATTCAGAAGCCTCTGGAGTTGAGATACAGTCATCAGAATCTCCGCACTTCTGCATGACAGCTCTGAATTGAAACCATTATCGGGTCATTACTGTTATGTACTTAGATATGTTCATAAAGGAAAGAGAAAAGATTTTATACCCAAAAACGTACCTTAGAATCACATTGCAATTATGTATGAACACCTTTGTCTTTGGATGATTAAGTCTAAAGGCATCTCCAGCAGGTTCTTCATATTCAATTGCCCAATTTGTATCTGTGATACCTGAAAGAATGAAACTTTTAGACAAAAGTTCAACCTGCATCCATTAGAACTACAAATAAGCAGAGAGAATGAATGATGTTACCCGAATGCTGCAGCCCCTCAGACAAGCCACCACAACCAGCAAAGATATCTAGTGTGGCCAAACGGTTCTGTGGAGAAGCTTCATTAAGTTCCTCAACTTCGTCCTCTCCTTCTTTGCCCTTCCCCTTCCTCTTCCTAGATGTTGCATCATCTAGCTTAATTTTTGAGAATCTCAGCTTTATCTGAGCTGGTAACTGCTCAAAAGTATAATTAACTTAAATTTCACAAGAAAAATAAAATTTAAAAACAAAGGTAGAATGCATTATACTAAAAGGACTTTGACCAATTGCTGCCAAAATAAGATTGCATAAGTTATGATATGGGTACCTTTTTAAGGGATCCATTCAATGGATCATACAAATATTCACAAAAGAAAATATGATCGAAAATGGCAGGGGCATCTTCTGACGAAATATCATACTTCTTCCTCACTTCGCATTTTCCTTTGATTATTTCTACAGGAACTGCATGTATTTCCTCGCTGTAATAGATCTGGAAGAGCAGCAATCAGAAAGTCACAAGTGCAGGAAGGTTTGCATGGGAAGGAAGAGAAGTAAAGTCCCTTAATAATTACCTAGCTGATTAAAACAAACTTCCTAACATGACATAGTAAAAGAATTATATATTTACAAGTCTAACCAGCTATTAGTGTGGAAACAAGTTATAGTATTATGTAGCATATACCTCCCGGATATCAGAAGAGTATGCCTTATCTGAAGAAATATCCTCCGGTCTGAAGAATCTCCTGACTTTGACGTTTGTAGAATCTACTTTAGCTTGTTTAGATCCCTTAGGACCAACAATTTCTAGTAATTGACATACTACGTAGGCCATCAACCCCACATTTCTTCCAGCTTTGAAAGTTCCATTTCCCTCCCTTTCTGCAGCAAAGTGATCGGGGCTTACATAAACAAAGTCATCAACTGAATACTCAGTCCCCAGATATACAAAACTGGAGTTGGACATATCCAACTTAAAGGATTCCTTTTCCTGATCAGTTCGCTGCAACTCACAGGAGTAGCATACACCATTACCAAGACCCATCTTATCAAAGGGGAGTGTGAAGAAAGCACCTCTTTCAGGGCGATAAAAGCTTTTGCAATAAAATTCAGTTGGCAATCCCTTCCTCTTCCTGTCCTCTGCTTTTGATCTATCAAGTTTATCAGCATCAGCATTTGCTTTTCTATGCTGGTGTCCCCAGGGCATCATTCTGATATTGACATCTATACTTTCTCGGACATCTCCTAGTTGCAGATCCATGCATTCATTGATCAAAAATACCTCTCTCTCATTAGCTGCATTCCCAAGTACGGTGTCATTTCCTCGTTGCATCATTCTTCCATGAATCATTTTGCTACCATCCAATTTCTCAAACATGTATTCAACAAAGTAAATAGAAGGAAGTTCATCTGGTTCAACATGTTCCACAAGAACGGAATCCCCAGCAGCAATCTCATTTCCATGAACGCTAGCCCTTTTAAACAAAAGTTCACCATGAGCTGTTTTACCAATGGATTCCCCATCCCAGTTTATGTCTTTGCTGTCAGAACATGACTTAATATGCCTTCTTGTAGAGGAAGGTGTATAAGTTTTCTGTGGAACATCCAAGTTCTCCTCCAGAGCATCATCCTCTTCATTTTCCTCTTGCTCATTTGCTTCTTCATCATCCTTAACATCACAATCAACCACCTCGTTTGACACCTCAGGTGAGTAATTGGAATAGTATTCCCCCCAGATTCTGTTGATTAGCCTTGTTGTAGTAGCCTGCATAGCTTTCCTTTTTACAGATGGTGCCATAGATGCTCTAGGATTTAAGTTCTGTTCATGTCTCTGCATCAGCTTCTTCCTCTTAATCACCCATTTTGTATGGTGCCTCTCTTCCATTTTCTTTGAGAGACCAATTGCAAATGCACAATTCTTAATGCTTACATCAGGAAATTCAGAAAACTGCTGCAAAATAATTTGCCCATGTACAACCACATACCTTTCCACCACATCTATATTAGATGATATATAAGCAGGATGGCCTTTATTGAAATCAGAAACCTTTTTAATAACATCTCCAAAAGAAAGTCTAGCCACACGACTCTGTTCCTTTAACAAAGTAATGATGCTCACTGCCAGCCTTGCGGTCTTTATGACTGGTTCATACCAAGGAGCATACTGTTTCGAAGGCTTCCCAAGCCTATACCTGAAGAGAAATAGTAAAGCATCAAGAATAAATCCACCAAGCAAAAACACAGAAAGAAAAATAGACAAGTTCAGGATATAAAAATAGCAGTCCCGGCTATTGGCATGACAAATGGAAGTACATGCAAAATAATTCAATCACTTTAAGTAATTAATTGTAATACCAGGCCATATCAGTCCGAATGGATATAAAGATCATCGAGGACCCAAACTCAATCATCCATTCTTTTATTGCACTCAAATAAATTGGCATTCCATCAATCTCAGCTGATCCAGAACCACCTGAAGTGGAATGATTAGCATCAGTGTCAAAATTGTATCCAGACCCATCATCAGCAGTCATCACTCCAGACCCAAAAATGGTTACATCAATATCAGCACATGGTTTCATTGGCAGGAGCTCCAAAGAAATTAGCCTTGAGTCCGAGTTGTACAATGCCCAATTATGAAGCATACTGCGAGGCAACTCATCGACATGGTATGTATCAACCCCACTGTCGAAGACAATATACTCATCAGTCTCTTCATAAGATGTTCTGTAATATGCAGGTAAAGGATAATCACTTGCAATCTCATCCTCATTAATCTTGATGTAAAATTTGCTCAATGAGAAAGATGTATTGCGGCTTTTCTTCTGCTTCAAGGAGCGCCAGTACTCTTCTTCATGCAACAATTTTGCCAATTTCAGATCGTCCTCCTCTTGCGCTGGACCATTAGTCAAACCAGATTGATCTATCTTGTCTTCCACAATGCCTGCTTTTGGGCCTATGCGGAGAGCCTTACCAGATGATATAGGCTCTGGTTGTGCAAGCATTTCCTGCTTGCTGCTTTCATCTCTAAGGGAAGCCAGGACAGGTAGCTCAGCAAAAAGTTGATCAGTCTTTTTTGATGTATCATCCAGACCAATAAGTTGCTTATAGATGAACTCACCCTGAGTGACAACAAAGTCCCTGATGGATACACCACCTGAAAAGCATTTTAAACCATTCATCGCTCTGACAACCCCTGCAAGCAACTCGTCAAGGCTTAAATCAGGATTTCCTCCAGATGATTTTGAAAGCTTCTTATAAACCTCAACGCAAGCTGTTGCCTTGGCAAAGAAGTGGTCATAAAACTTCTTATAACTACCCGAGGGTTTTATACAATCATAATCAGCTGTCTCAGTTGAGATCCAAATAACAGGAGTTCCATCTTCATAGCCAGAGATAGCCCATTCTTCAATACGCCCGAAACCTTCACATCTAATTCCTTTTGCTTTTTCTTTGTCAAGACTGTCCTCAAGTGGTAAAATGAGACCACTGATAAACAAATCATCAACCTCAGACATTCCAAAAGGTTGTGGCATTCCTTCAGAGTTGTGAAATACAAAATCTGTTAGTCTTCTACAGGGTCGTTGAGACTCTTGTAGACCCGCAGTTAATCTAATGGCCACGTCCTCTTCCTCTACACAATGGTCCTTCTTTGTTTCAATCACCAAAGAATTTTTTGATAAATGCACAGATTTCTCTTTAAAAGCTGAACAGGCAGCAGCTCGCTTAGGCCTTTTACGTGCAGCAGTGGGCTCCTCACTAGTTTCAGAAACAGGTTGTTTCTTTTCTTTCTTATCAGTCACAGATGCCTTCCTTTTTGACATAGAATCTTGTTTGCTTTTGTCCTTTTTGTATCCTGATTAATCAGCGAAAAAAACAGAGAAGGATAAGCCATAGCAAGAAGACCAAATATATTTCTGTTATCATTCTCGGTACAAACACAAAGCACTTTTAAGGAAATTTTGTACAGGGTGGACCAGAAGCTAAGAAAGAGGCTTTCTGAATTTCCTGTGAGTGAGATAAAGAGCCTTTATTGAAAAGCATGATGTGGAAGTGAACACCAAAAGAAGCAGCAAAATTAAGAAAACACAGCACTCAAAGTTATGTCAATACACTTAATATGAAACAACATTTCATGCACTAGAATAAGCACTACAAGCATAAATGCTAAGGGGAATGATGTGCACATGGGAAAAAAACATTACAAGCTAGTGAAATAGGCACATTAAATATTTGCCATTTCAAGAGAGTAGACCGTTTTGGCATAAGATTGCTTTGCTGGCTCTAAAAGCTGTAAATAGCACAAGTCACTGCACCGTGAAAATTTGTTAAGTTTTTTTAATCCACCCCAAGCATTATTTCTAAGAGGCCAATACAGAGATATTGTGCATACAAGAAACACAACAGACAATCCTACCCTTAAAGCAAATTCTTAAGTATGGACATCAGAAAGAAGCAAAGAGGATATTTACTCCAAATCTCTTAAGGCATCAACTAAGAGACTGGATTGTGGGTGTTTATGTTTTAGCACTAATCCAATGTATAATCACAAACATAAATTTATCATACTTCTTTAATTTTATTTGTTGAAGGGGAGCATTCGAGTAACTGATAAAGTTGTTGCCTTGTGACGAGGAGGTCATGAGTTCAAGCCTTGGAAACAACCCCTTGAAGAAATGTGTTTCATGCAATAGATCCTTGTGGTCGGACCCTTCCTCGAACCTGCGCATAGCGAGAGCTTAGTGCACCGAGCTGCCCTTTGTTTTTCTTTAATTTTATTTGTTGGTATTTAACTACATTAAGCATGACATGGAGCAGTTACAGTTACAGCCTACAGAGGACATAACGCTTGATAGGAAGGTGTGGAGAACGCGGATTAGGGTAAAGGGTTAGTGGGTAGGAGTGTGCCCTTACTAGTAGGGAGGAGTGTTTTGTTTGTCAATGTACCTGTAGTCATAGTGCTATGCATGTGCATTGTAGTTTCTTATTCATGGTGTTTTGGGATCATTTGTGATTTCGGATAGATAGTTCATAGTATTACTTTGTGAGTGTCTTGTTTCTTTTATTATATAGTGGTGTGTTACCCTATTTTGATGTTTGTTTTTATGTTTTCTGCTTAGTATACTGTTATTTGTTATGCGTCGGGAGTCTATCGGAAATAGCCTCTCGACTTTATCTGAGGTAGTGGTGAGGTGGTGGTATGGACTGTGTATACTTTATCTCCCCAGACCTCACTTTGAGAGAATACACCGAGTATGTTGGTGGTGGTGGTGGTATTTAACTATATTGGTGGTAGTGGAAGAGCGTTTTGAAGTTGTGGTTAAAAAGATTAGTTTGGTAAACATCTCATCGAGCGTTTAAACTTTGAATGGTTCAATGAACTTGAAACCTTGAAAGTTGCCAATGGTGTCAAGCATTTTGGTATTTTTCTAAAATAGGAAGAACGCCATGTCAATTGAAATAAATGAATTTAATGCAATGACGGGGATTTTTATTTGAAACAAGCTCAAAAGAAAACCTTCTGCTAGAGCTTTAATTCATCTCCATCAAAAGAAACTACTTCCAAAGACAGATTAGAAAATAATCAATCTAGATGAAAGGGCAACTCCAATTTTGGTAGTTTACTTAAGTAATTCCTGCAATGATTCAGCAACTAGCAAGCACAAATAACATGATTTAGGCATGATAGTGCCAACATTGCGTCCATTTTAAATAGTTCATGCAAGCACAAGTAAAATGTTTTAAGGCATGATTGTGCTACTTTGCATGTTGGAGATTTTGTAAAATACAGTTAAAAATGTATTTCTGGGGTTAGTTCACGTCATTGCATACCAAATGCCACCTCCATCTTTTGATTTGTCCCAATAATATGAAATATTTCCTAAATACTAAACTCTACCGACTTCAAAATCTTCATTATTTTATAAAAGGGTAGCCTAGTGCACTAAAACTCCCGCTATATGCAGGGTCAGGGAACGGCCAAACCATAAAAGTTTATTGTACGCAGCCTTACCTTACATTTCTACCCGAGGTTGTTTCCACGGATTGAACATGTAAACTCCTGGTCACATGGCAACAACTTTTAATGTAAAGTTCAATTCCATGTTCACATCTCCAATTATTATTACTCCCTCCGTCTCATTTTATGTGTCGTCGTTTTCTTTTTTGTCCGTCCAAAAAGAATGTCACCTTTCCTTATTTGGTAACTATTTAAAGATACAATTCCACTTTTACCCTTATTGGTCCCACTTATAATGTCCCACTTAATTAAAGATAGTGGATATACTTATAATGTTCCACTAGCCCTTGAAGAATGTGGATATACAATTTAAACCATCCTAGAGATACAGAGATATGGAACTCATTATAAAGATTAAAGGAGCATTATAGAATTATAGAAGTCAAACATATATAATAAGAACATAATCGTATCCTCGAGGAGCACTGCATAACTACAAAAAAATCCACAAATAGTTCTACCAAATTAAAGACGTGGCAAATGATTTCTGCTAGAATATAAAACCAATATATGATATGTATACAAACAATGCCAAAATAGATTACCATGAGATCGTAATAGTTGAGGAGAAAACTCTTCTTGCAACTAAAGAAGATCTTGGGGGTTTGCCAAACAGGAATACAATAGATTATGGACAGTTTACTAGGATAATTCTGTGAACAATAGTGCAAACAAATTGAGATGAGATCGATTTAGGAAGAATTCTCAGTATGTGTTGCTGCTGAGACTGGAAAAGTTGTTTATGCCATGGTTACTTCACTGGATTATTGAGTTGAGAAGTATGTTCCTCTTTGAATGGATTTGGTATAAGTGAGAATAGTTTTTAGAAAGAAAATAAATACTACCCATAACTAGGAAACATTAACACTTAGGTTAAAATGGTAGAGGCCAGTGGGCAAGCAGCAAAAGCAGTGGTAGTTTAACTAACTGAAATTCATTTAAATGCAACTATATGTCCTTGGTGATAGTTTCTATGGTTCAAGGTGGATATAATAGTTGACCTGACCAATATTAGACCAGTCTCCATTTCAAGATCCCAAAAGAGAACCAAACTTGGTCTTAACAACATTCCTCCAGCTGTTCATGAATCAAACTAAGTCCTACCAATACTCTCTGTGCAGAGAGAATAATTATGGATTTACTTAACCATACAAGCCTCCTAGTAAGTCTTCCTACCACCCACCTCCAACTTATTCAACTAAACAAGCATTCATAATAAAGGGCCTTTGATGCTCAAATTGGAGGACCGATCCCCACAATGTATTGTCCAGCCTGGAAATGGGTGAGGCAGAATTTCTGGAAAGTAGGAAGAGAATCCAAGAGGCCCTTATCTTTTTGTCATTGTGCATACACCAACAGAGTCCACACACGTAGGACTTGGTAAGCGGCACATGATCCGGCATCTCATAAACAACAAATTTGTTAACGGGGCAGAATTAAGAAATCAATCCCCACAAGATATTGATCCTTTTGCACATTGGTGAAGCAGGATTTGTCCTTAAAAGGGGCTTTGTGAGGTAAAGAGGGGAGGGAGCTTATAAATTGTACAAGGCCCTCATCATTGGTCGATGTGGGACAAGGTCCCATACACCAATAATGCCAATACATCAGAACTGAGAACTGATGTTATACAGTCAAGTAAACATCAAACATTTGACAGGAGATCTGAGAAGCATATATTTCCAGAGAGGACAAAATGTACACCGTGACCTCTTCAAAGTGTGTACTCTAACATCATTCAAAGGTCATAAAGAACAATGTTGAATTAAACTTCCCCTTTATTTCCAAAAAAGGTGCAAGGAAAAGGTTTCCAAATAAACTCCCACAGCAAGATCAAGCTCATAAAATGCAATTACTCAATATTAGCAAAAAAAGTAACTTTTAAAAAAAAATTGAGAGAACACGTGCCTCAACTCTATGGCGGCAAAATGAGAAATCACGAACACAAACATTACTAATCATCTTACTAGTGATAGGCAGACCTACGTGGTAGGCGCCAAAGTGCTCCCATCAACCCGCGCAACTTGTAATAGTTAGACAGAAAATATTGAAAAACAGCTATAATGAACTATTGAGCGCACCCATAAACAAAAATGTCACAAAAACATTAGCCACGCAGCATGTGAGAAGCAGCGACAGTTCAATTCTTTTTCGTGAAACAATTCTTTCTAAAAAGTTTTGACTGATTTCATACTTCAAACTACAAGGTCAACACTATTTTTCATCTTTCTTGTCAACCTTGACATTTTGCTGACTTCCTGACCATTTCTTTTATATTTATTTTTCACTTTTTCTATTTCCTATATCTGATTCAATAGGACAAAAAACTTAAGCATCCAGAATATTTACTTTGTAACTCAATGATGCTATCATATATTATTTTCGAAGTATGAACGTTCTTGTGATCTTTTTTCATATTTTTTTTTCAAAAGGCCACACAGCATTTGATTATATTGATTGGACAGAAAAAAACAATTTTTTATAAAGTTAATTGCATATACAAGCATAACTTCAACTCCCAATACCTCTTTTCAACTTTCTTTCAAGTGTACTACTTTATTTTCAAATATCACATTTTTATGTCCAAACGCCTCCTCAATGACTGGAAGTCTTTTCCTATTTTGCAATAATAATATTAAATGTAGTTTTCTCAATTATGACTAGTAACAAGGAGTCTTTTTTTGTAACAATTATATAACTTGTCGTTTTCTTATTAACATTTAAAGTGAGCACCCGCGACCTTAAAATCTTGGATCCACCACTGCTACCAATGAAGAAGCAAATACTAATAAAATGCTTAGTGGATTCTCTAGCCTGAGTATAAAATGTTCCAGATCTCGTCCATTTAGTATAAGTACTTCAATATGGGAATCTTAGGAGCTCGGTTGGTTGGCTACCAATTTTCACCTTGTTTGTGAGGGTTTGATTCCCCAACTCGTAATCCCCTCCCCATTTCCCCTTTTTTCTTTTTTTTTTCCTTTTTAAAAAGAAAAAGTACTTCAAACTCTTATGGTTGTGTTGCAAAGAAACTCCCTGCCACCAACAAGAGGATAACACGATTACATGCATAGAGAAATAAATCTATGTCCTAAACCAGTAACACAAACATCCCCATTTTTGTCCACATTTTAGCTTTAAACCAATCAGTTCATGCAGCCAAAGTAGCATCACTATTGTTACCCCTGAAAACCACAACTACATTCATAATTCCACATACCCTCAGCAAATGTATCGCCCACCCAATTTCACAAAAGGAAATAGATATGTTAAAAAAAAAAAAATCATCTATTGGAAAAGCAAAAAACAAAAAGAAATTACCAGCATCAGTATCCAGCGCCGCCAGAGAACCCATTTCGATGAAGATCGATTTTACGGGTCTGTCCGTCAATGTCTTTTCTTACTCTCACTCTTAACTACCCTAGTTCACATATTATGATAAAGTATTATAATTTATTCAGTGTATTTGGTGTGGGGGGGGGGGGGGAAGTGAATAGGCGGGAGTCTATTGGCGCCACTTGGAATTTTTGTGTGAAATTCAAAGGAATTTCTATTCCAAATTCCAAAATAGGAAGGAAGAAAAAAACTCTTTTTGGTCGTCCTTACAGTGTGCGGGACATAATTGGAATATAAACGCATCCTGGAGCAATTGGCTTGGTCAATCTTGCTACAATTTAATTCACTTCCTGAAATTCATTATTTTAATCATGGGAAATAGGGTGTCGTTTGGTTTGAAAATGGTTATCCCAGAATAACTAATATCGGAATTAGTTATCTCGGGATTACCCGGGATAACTTATCTCACCATGTATATTATCGCGAGACTAAGGGGAAAATGGTGGGATAAGTTATCCCGGGTTGGAATAATCTCTCCAACCAAACAAAGAAAAATGTGTTCTTTTATTTTATCCCGGGATAACCATTTTCAAATCAAACGACCCCTAGAAGTATTGGTGAAGATTTAGGGGTGTTTAGTCGGGAAATTAGTTATCTTGGGATCGGCTATCTGAATTAGTTATTTTATTTATAAAAAACAACAAAAATAATATTATAACCTCGAAATGAATTATTTTATTTATTTTATCCAAACTAAATATGGAGATCAACTCGTCATAAAACTACTCTAGAAATTAGTTACTATTATATATAAGTGGCTTAAAGCAAGCAACTTAGCGTCGTGTTGTGCCGCTTGCTTGCTCGTGCATGGGCTTTTATCAACTAAAATAAACGGAGTAACATATATAATTTAAAGATGACGTAGAACGTATTAAAGTCACAATAATCAATAACTTAAAATATTTTTAAAAATTAACAATTTTCTTTGAAGATGACTTTTTGAGGGAAAAAATATTGAATGGAGGATCGGTTGAACAACATCTATCACAAAAGTTACTAATGTCAACTCAAAGTACTAAACGATTCAACATTACAACTTGTTGTCTTGTAGGGTTATATTTCTCTTGGATGTACTCTCCGGTTGTATGGGACCCTTTGATGAGTTCTTTACTTTATGCACCAGTTGGCGTATGTGATTCAACTTTTTACTTGTGATTGCTTGTTTTGATGCTTTATGATGCATTATTACTCCGAATTATCTGTTCATGAACAAACCAAATTAATGAAAGAAAAACCCTAATTGAAGTGTTTTTCAGACTACCTTACAGTGCCAAGGTCGTCCAGAAAGGAAGGCTTGGTTGATCGCGTGGACCGAAGCCTCCACATCACTCACTTGACGGGAGGTTGATTGTACACTGGAATGCTCGCATAGGCAACCACACAAACAAACTCCCAGGCGCACCATCGTGCAAGGCTGAGGTTGAATTTTAAAAAATGCATAATCTTTTCAGGAATTTTCATACTGCTTCATGGTTATAAGTTAGAACGTACCCAGAATATTAGACTATTGATTGTTTGAGTGATAAAGACACAAAAGAGTGAAGAAGGGAACACTACTCTAATCCAAAATGACATATATATATATACACACACACACTAGATGGGCAAGGCTTGTGCTTAGCACAGACCCAATATTGTATTTTAATAGTAATGCAACATCAATTTTCACTTTAACAGTAAAAAAGACCTTGTTACAACAACAAATCATTTGTTTGACACCAAGGATGAAAGCAAGCAATGCGTGCTATGGATTTGTCCATCCTTGAAAATATCAGCTTCACAACCACCAATGGTAGAGTCAATAATGAGGACAGCTCAGATAACTTGGGAGGTACCGGTAATCATATTCTTGATAAAATCTTTCTGTCCAGAGGCATTAATCATGTGCAATAGTACTTTATGGTCTTAAACTTTCACTAGGCAATAACAATGGTAATACCGCGTTCACGGTAAGCTTTCGGCTTGTCAAGCACCCAAGCATACTTAAAGGACCTCTTATTTATCTTAGTTACTTCTTTCTCGAATCTTTCAATGATACGTTTGTCAATGCCACCAAGCTTGTAGATCAAGTGACCAATGGTGGTAGACTTTCCACAATCGACATAGCCAATGACAACAATGCTTATGTGAATCTTCCCTTTACTCGTGATGCTTGAGAAACTAAGTAAAGCACACAAAACAGAGGTTATCAAATGTGATATTTACTCAATTAAACACTAGCTACTACCCAATAGATAAAAAGAAATACTATCCAATGCAAACTTAATAAATTGAAATTTATGTTGGCCAAATTTTATACATTCAATGAAAAATGGTAAAAATCAGTCATTATCAATTAATAGATCCATTATTCAATCACTCTGAACCTACGTGCTAATTTTCACGTATTACTGATGAAACACAAATCTATTACCTGATTCACATTAACATCATACAATCCAAAACAAAAGTATAACAAATGACTTTATAAGCAGTTATTTTTCACATATAATAAATTTAACACTAGATTTTAGCATCTATATCATGCAATCTAAATGAAAAATATCACAAATCGACACATATATCACTAATAGAAGATAAATCTATTACTAATACAACACAACATATATTGTATTAATATTAAGCATCTTAATAGCAGAACTACTTTCGTACTACTAAATAAGGAAACTTTCAATTCCCTTTGTAAACACAAATTTATGTATGCTATTATAGTGAAATGAGACTATCTTATCTTGACTGGTATATAGAATAGTAATTCCACCATTTTTTTCTAGTTCTATAACGTTTGGCAGGCTTATTCAAACTTAAAGGTCTAGTTTTATCGGTTGCAACATGCGACTTATCTTCTTCCATGACCGAGACTTGTGCTGAAAGAACCAACAGGGCGCTTCACTATCGAATTAAATGTGGATGATTTCTGAAATTCAGTGAAGCTACCATTGTCCAACTGTGGTTTCTTTCTCGTTTGACCTCATACTCGAAAGACTTATGATCCATATATCACATGTATCAGTTTTCTTGTCCTTTCATCGAACTTTTGAGTTGTTTAAGTTGTATATATATAGCTACAACAGAACTTTAATGAATTGAAGAAGAGTTTTGCAGGTTCAAATGTGAAAATACCATCAAATATAACAACAACAACAAATGGAATCAACAAATGCAGCAAGATTACTGAAATGAAAGAAACAATAAAGAGAGTGAACACTTTTGAACAACGTGAGATAGAATTATTGATTTGCCTTGAGTTTCATGCAATCGTTCTGCATTCAACATATTGACAATTTTGATAGTGAATACAGCAACAGAAAAGATGTCCGCGTGTACTTCATACAAGTAATGCCGCCGGATTTTCAAAGCAAAAACCACTGCCAATAGCTTTAAATTGTCACGCCCCAAAATCCCATCGGGACGGACTGGCACCCGAAGTCGAGAAGGCCCGGGAGAACCCGTTCAAATACCTGTACTTTCACTTACATGTCACCAAAAATCTAGGCAGCACTTTGTTGCATATAGAAGAATCTAATTACCTGTATCAGCACAACACACACAAATATATATATATATATAACACTTGGCCGTCGGGGCCACCACATATACAAATATAACATGACTATATAAACTTCCATGACTTTACCCTTCCTTATGTCTACAAAGCCTCTAGGATATACATGACATAACTAGGGTCGGGACAAACCCCCGCCCACACATGACTCCTGTACAATAACAAAACATAAAGAGCCGACTCGGAAAGCTCCGAAGCAAACTGGAGCTCACCAACAATAGTTGTATGACCTGGCTCCTACTTGTGCGGTGTATGAGCTGAGGTACATGTGCCTGCAGCATGAAATGCAGGTCCCCCGTGGGGGACGTCAGTACGAAATATGTACTGAGTATGTAAAGTTGTAGATAATCACATATGATATAGGAGCTCAATAGAAATCAGAAACAAGTGAATAAAGCGTAATAGGAGTGGACCACATTTACTAGAACTTGTGACAACCTGTACATTGCATTTATTCAATCACTTTACCTTCGTTCTTATCGTCTTTGTAATCATTACTGTACTGTACTGTGACCATTAGGCTGCCTCCAGTACATATCAACTGGGCTCGACCCATGCTAGGCTTATGCCCCTGGGATACCACCCATAAACACATAAATAGGGATCGACCCATGCTAGGCTTATGCCCCTGGGATACCACCCATAAACACATAAATAGGGATCGACTCATGCTAGGCTTATGCCCCTGGGATACCATCCATAAACACATAAATAGGGATCGACCCATGCTAGGCTTATGCCCCTGGGATACCACCCATAAACACATAAATAGGGATCGACCCATGCTAGGTTTATGCCCCTGGGATACCACCCGATAAGAGAGAACTTCCATCACTTAGTTCAATTAATCTTTGAGATTGTTATTTCGGTCGCCACCACATTTTTGATACTTTGAAACAATGATACATCAATAGGAGACATATAAATAGACCATCAATGCAATAACAATGAAGTAAGAACTCATTGGCACATCAATGAAGTGTTTTGGAGTCATCAATGCCATAACAATAAAGTAGGAACTTATTGGTATATCAACAATGTGTTTCAGAATCATCAATATCACAACAATAAAATAGGAGCCTTTTGGTATATCAATGAAACATTTTGACACTTTATAGGATGGAAACAACTTCGTTGGTAACGTAGAACAATACATGTTTTTGGACAACCTCGGAATCTTACTTGATGGAACATTGGTGTTTTCATGCCGAAGAACATTGTTAGAGTATGCTTTACATACCTCGTCGTAGATTCGGATACCAATTCAACACAACTTCCCGCCTTTACAAATCACTTATCTACAATGAAATGTTTGGCATCTAGTATTAGCAACCCAACACCACAATTCTCTTCCATAATTCCATACAATCATTTCAATACCACATCATCAATACCAAATCCCTTCACAATTCAACATAATCCAACCATGCACAAGAATAATCCAACATCATTTCCCAATCATCTTTCAACAACAATCAAATAACATACTTCTTATGCTCACATGCACATATATATATATATATATATATATATATATATATATATACATATCCATATAAATAACACCAACATAATTTACATCCTTACCATAAAATGGCCCTTTTGGTTTCGAAGTCCTGTTGGCACAAATAAGGGGTGCTTCTCGAAGCCCTCGAGACGGTGAACACAACTACGGAATCAATTTGGACTTTCTACGGTTGAATCACAAGATAATTGGAGTTGAAATTAGGCTAGGGTTCCTTATTCTTCAATAATTGGATGATGAATGATGGATACTAGGCTAATTATATGTATATAATGACCAATTTTCGTCCATGAGGTGATGGAAAATGACCATATTGCCCTTAAAAATTTAAGTAAATCCGAATCTGTCCATGATGGACTGTTTTGATAGGCTAAAGTAAATCGACCATAAATCTTTGATCCAATATCGGATTTGGGTGAAATTGGTATCGTTGGATAGATAATTCAAAGAGCTTTCATTTCATATAAAGTAGGCCACCCAGTTCGTCCTGTACAAGGAGTTATGATCGTTTGAAGTTTACCCTAAAAAACTGTTTTGATAGGCTGAAGTAAAACGAGTATAACTCCTTACTCAGATGTTGGATTTGGATGAAACTAATTGCATTGGAAAGAAGACTCAAAGATCTTTCTTTTGATATGTTGTAGCTCTCCCAGTTCATTATATTAAGGGAGTTATAATCATTCAAAGTCGACCCAAAAAACTGGCAGGCCTCAGTAGTTTGTGTGCAGGAAATTTTCCTGCACATTTACTATTCACCATATCCCGGCCACCGTTTTATAGTTTCGAACGTGCTCGATTATATCCGAAACTTATCCGTTTTTGGAAATCTTTATATCGTTGGAAAGCTTATTCAATAACCTTCGTATGGAACCATCGACGGGCAAATTCCGGTATAAATAAAATAAAAAATTAATTCCATATAAATAAGACCAATCACGTACTTGAATACGCCAATACATGTACTTAAATACGGGGTGTTACATAAATCATGAGTAAGATAATTTCTCTCATGCACCTTCAATTGCCTGGAAGCATAGCTTGAGGTAAGAAAACAAGGCTTGTATCGTCTTTGTTTATATGTCCTGCTATAGAAATTCAATGCTTGTAATTTCAACTAAAGTAGTCAGCTATTATTTATATTCTTAATGGCATAACAATCAGATCATTAATATATCTTATATTTCATTTGACAATCTATGAAGCATGATGTGCAATGACTCTATGCTCTGATAGTTCAAGTCTCAATGATACCACAATACAATGCATTTGGTATAACTTTATAATGCAGTGATGGTCCTTTTCTTGTTGGGTTGAAGACACTGTAAAAGAAAGAAGTCGGTACATATAAAGTGGGAAAAGCTTTGGTTCTTAGTTTATACCAAGAAACTTTGGTTCTTAGTATATACCAAGTAGTTGATAGTGAACATGTCGATGTAAGGCCTCTACGTATCTAACCACCAATTAAAAAGGGCCAGAAAAAATAATAAATTTTAAAACTCTTTTGTACAATCTATGAAGCATGATGTGCAATGGCTCTATGCTCTGATAGTCCAAGGCTCAATGATACCATAATACAATGCATTTGGTATTACTTTATAATGCAGTGATGGTCCTTTTCTTCTTGGGTTATATATTAGGGAAATATATATATATATATTAAAAGTCTAAGAAGGAAGTAAAAATCTTCCACCTTACAACTTTGGGCCACCCCATCCTTTTTATTTTTCTGGGTTTCGTTTCAAGCATGGACCTTAACTTATCGAACTGACTTAATAAATTAAAAATCATTTGCTATTACTTGTCCACAATCATTAATGAAAGAGGGCGTAACTTTGATTGCTCAAATTGCAGTCTCATAAGTCAATTAAAAGTGTTTTTTTTTCATTTAGCAACAGTCTAATAAGAACAATGCTTTCTTCGTGTCTTACCAATAATCAATAGTGAAGATCAGTAACTATTCTTTTCTCATATGATGAAAGGCATAATAAGTAAATAGACTTTCTTTTCTTACTTTAGGTATGTTGAAAAAACTATCAAAAAAAATAGTTTTTATTTCTCAATTTATGACGATGAGAGTATAAATAGTTATAATGAAAGACAAGCTTAAGTAGAAATGAAAGTAGGAGATTTTTGATCCTACACACTCTGAGATTTTTAACCCTACACAATCTGTTTTAATTTATTTTTTATAAATTTTCTAATCATTTAATATAAGTTTTTTTTTTAATTGTAATTTCAGTCATAAATTGGTATTGTCCTAAAAATACCTCTTTATTTTTACTCAACTATATCCATAGTATTAGAATTGCAACCACCCGATCGTTTTTATGGATCTTGATATATTTGGCTAATTACGATGAAATATAGCTATAATAAGTAGAATCCCTCCTTACGCTATGTTAAATGAGCGGAATCAGTCACGTAATAGCCACCAACCTTTTTCTTACAATAATTCATGCCTTGATCATGCCATAAGAATATCGTATGCAAATGAATTTATTTTTGACATAGAATAAATAGGCGAAAGACCAATGCAACAATGCACATCAACTCTTTAATTTTGATTTTTTACTTAGGTTATTTAAGATAATAGTATAATTTTAGATCATAAAATTCAAAATTCACTATTATATCTTTTATTTGCGTAGCAAGGTGCAGCCACGTAATACGGAAGGCGGAAACAATATGGGCCAGATAATATTCTCAATTGGGAAATTAGGCAGTTTTGTCGAAGTCATTCATTCGTTGTTGCTTGTTTTAAGAAATTTGGCAGAGCTACCTTTTCCATAAAATTAATTAGTTTAATTGGGAGTCTGTGAGGATGAGTTGTTCTTCTGTGTCGAATCATCATATTATGCTGACTTCCTGCGCCGAGTCGGTTCGGCCTACAGGGGGGAAAAGCTCCGGCGGACGTAGAGTTAACTTAAGACTAACTGTTCCACCTCGAGCGGCTCTGGTGGAGGCGAGGCCTCAACAAGTAGCAGCAGCAGCAATCAGAGATGTAGCTGGCGGGAACAGTAGTAGTAATGTTACAGGTCGAACCCTTCAAGTTGGTCCATCTAGCAGAGATCGAACCGACGATATGCAATCTGAAGCCAGAGCTATGACACGTGCTGCAGATGCTTCTGTTTATAGCCCTGAGCTTTTAGCCAACAAGTATGGCTCTCGCCCGATTAAGGTAAATCACTTAAAATTGACTTCAGCTTCGGACTAGATGCAACTCCAATTTGTTTGATTGCTTCCTAGGTACTCAGCAGAGCTCTTCAAATATTCAAAGGACTTGGTTCATTCGCACTAAAACTATGGCTTGACCGGTTGAACGGGGATCTTGATCGGAAAATGAGATTGCGTGCCATTGAGCTTAGGGAAACTTTCACCAGATTGGGGCCTACGTTTGTTAAAATTGGTCAGGGTTTATCCACCAGGCCTGATTTATGCCCACCCGAGTATCTTGAGGAGCTCTCCGAGCTGCAGGTACTTTCTCCCTCCCTAATCCCTTCCTCTATACTGAATGCTTGTCCTAATATTTTCCTTGTGAAAATTTCCGCTGATTTCCATTATAAATAAAATATCGGCTTAGCTAGTAGAGTACACTGTGGTGCTAATAAATGGGTGGGCTAGGTTGGTTTTGCGTGGGTTGAGCTAAAATGGGTTAAATAAAACCCCAATGACCCATATTTAATACAAGCTGAAAACTGGCAGATTGATGCAAGTGTCCAGAGGCGGATTTAGGATTCGGAGTCTCCGGGTGCCAAGTAGGCTCATTGATTAAATTAATCGGAGACTCTCCAAATCGTAAATTCGAGCCAACTTATGGACAAGAGGTTCATTGAATCTCCTTCAACGGAAAACAATGCTATTTATACATGATTTAAAAAAAATTATGTTTATATAGTAAATGTTGAACTCGAGAAAACAAGAAATTTTTCAGAGTTACACTGTAGTGATTGATTAAACTTACTACAAAAGGCAGGTTGTCAGCAAATTTCGAACCTGAGCCTTTTGGGTGAAATTAACAGCCTTGTGCCACCTGAACAACAGTCCACTTTGGTTGTTTGGGTGGCAAGTTTGTTATTTATGTACTACATTATATATATACTTTATATATAGAGTTTCCGTCGAAGTTTGCGGGTGGCGTGCCACACCGAGAACCCTTAATAGATCCGCCTCTGCAAGTGTCAAACCACATTTTCTTACAATATTTTGCAAAAACCATTCCGTGCATTAGAATCCATGTTTTTCTTTATGTCTAACTATGGAACAATGTTGTTAAACACTACTAATAAATCTAAGAGGCAAGCATTTACTTAACATAAATTTTTGTAAATTAGCCGATGATCTTTTGGAAACAACCTCTCTACCTCATGGAGGTTGCAAGCTCATTTTTCAAGAATTCTTTCTCTCTTGCATATCGGTGTTATCAAAATCAAAAGGCGCAAAAAAGCTCCAAGGTCCGTTGGGGCTTTAAGCGCAAATAAAGCATAGGCCTTAATGGAAAAGGTGCAAAGGGAAAGAAGATACAAATATATATTTTAAAGTTCAAAATTAATCATTATAAGCATGAATGACAAATATATGGACAAATAAATTGAGAAAACATTACAATAAAGTGAAATATCAATTGTTTAGTGTCGCTTTTTCATAAATGGCTCATTGGAAATGAAAAGTATGTCTTTGAACCTTGATGACGACACTGAACCACACTAAGCGAGGCAAAGCACTCAACACGTTTTAAGCCCCACTTCAAGGCTTAGCGCACCTTTGATAACACGGTTGCATACATCTTCAAGATATCTGACTTAGCTGTATTAGATATGGTCTTCACGGTTGGATTTAGAAACAAATGGATGCCCCTGTTTATTTGATGCTCAGTAAAACTAAAAGGATAATTATGCCTAAATACAACTATGAACAGTTACTCGGAGTATTTCTTGATCAATTGGTTCAGATTGACACTTATTTGTACAACAACATCATACCCAGTTTAATCCCATAGTGGGGTTGCTGTGGGTAGAATGTACGTAGACCTTATCCCTACCGCGTGTAACAACCCTTGCTTGGTGGGTCGTTAATTAATCAGTTTAATAGCTGTGAGCCTGTAATGAAACGCCCAACCCGCACAATTATTTACGGGTTGGGTCGAATATGGGCTCAACCCAACTAACCATACTAAAAATGGGTGAAATATAGGTTGAAAACTTATACCATATTCTGAATGTTAAGAAACCATTTTAGACCCAATTTGCTAATAGATCTGTGAGCCTGTCATGAAGATCTGGAGATGTTGTTCGCTCGATTCTCCGGCATGATATTTTGCTATTTCTAGAATTTTTACCTTGGTAAGGGGAGAGAGATGCAAAGAGAATGATGTGATTATTCTAAGAGTGCTCAAACCTGATCTATTATCAAATTGGGTCTAAAATGGTTTCTTAACATTCAGAATATGGTATAAGTTTTCAACCTATATTTCACCCATTTTTAGTATGGTTAGTTGGTTTGAGCCCATATTCGAACCAACCCGTAAATAATTGTGCGGGTTGGGCCTTTCATTAGTAAAAGTTGGAAGTTACTCTAACCATGGTTTGTTTATCAAGGACATAAAATCAAGGAAATGAGGGAGGAGATAGCCATAACATTCACTAAAATGAACAATGAAACGGGAAGAGTCGGAGATACTTTCAAGTGTCAGATGCCCTTCATGCTTCATTGAAGCAATACATAAGTTATACTTCCTCATCATTTGGTTGCTCTGTTATATGAAAGGTTGCAATGCACCCATGTAAGTCCTTTCTGTATAGATGATGAAGTGTCTTTTGGAGAGAATCATATTTTGTAGGTTTCTCTCTTTTTTTGGGGGGTTTACCACTTGTATACGGCCACAAGTTGGCCTTGTTATTATTATTAATTGGATCTTATATAGTTATATTTGATTTTTTTTTTAAAGGTTGTAGTACACTAGGCAGTGCTTTGATTACCGAAGTGTTAGCTACTAACTATTTATCATTTACCTTACTTTGTATTTGTATCTCGGGTTCATTGACTTTCTACTGAAAACCTTGAGATATAATTTGTTATCAGCTTATAAATTATAATGTTTCTGATTGAGTTACAACCTTTGATTGCCCAAACAAACTTAACTTTTTTAACTACTGAGCAGGATGCTTTGCCAACATTTCCAGATGCACAAGCATTTTCATGCATTGAGAAAGAGTTGGGTTGTCCGCTTGATACCATCTACTCAGCTATATCTGCATCACCTATTGCTGCAGCAAGTCTTGGTCAAGTTTATAAAGCTCAACTCAAGTACTCGGGCCAGGTCGTTGCTGTGAAGGTGCAACGGCCAGGTATTGAAGAAGCAATAGGATTAGACTTCTACCTAATAAGGGGAGTAGGCATCCTGATTAATAGATATGTTGACATAATTTCAAGTGACGTTGTTGCTCTTATTGATGAATTTGCTCGCAGAGTGTATCAAGAGCTCAACTATGTACAGGTTAGTTTCTGAAACATTTTCTTGGATAATTCCTTTAAGTGGATGCATGTTAGATGATTTAACTTTGTACGAATGGAGTCAAGGTGATGTAGAAGAAGAAGAGCTGCAGAGTTGATAAACTTCTACAACATTCCTCTGGGTTTGAATGTTAATTTTGACAGGTTAATGCAGGAAGGGCAGAATGCAAGGAGATTTAAAAAGTTGTACGCTGACAAACAAGATGTTCTCGTCCCTGATATTTTTTGGGACTACACAAGTGGGAAGGTATTAACAATGGAGTGGGTTGAAGGTGTCAAGTTGAATGAGCAAGAAGCTATTGAGAGGCAAGGGCTAAAGGTTTTGGATCTGGTAAATACGGGCATCCAATGCAGTCTCAGACAGCTTCTTGAGTATGGCTATTTTCACGCTGATCCTCATCCTGGGAACCTTTTGGCAACACCTGAGGGGAAGCTTGCTTTTCTTGATTTTGGGATGATGAGTGAAACTCCTGAAGAAGCAAGATTTGCTATTATTGGGCATGTTGTTCACATGGTCAATCGGGATTATGAAGCTATGGCTCGTGACTACTATGCTTTAGACTTTTTGTCTCCCGATGTGGATGTTTCTCCAATTGTACCAGCACTGCGAGACTTCTTTGATGATGCTCTTAATTCAACTGTAAGCGAGCTAAACTTCAAAACACTTGTAGATGGTCTGGGTGCTGTGTTATATCAATATCCCTTTAATGGTGAGTTGCTAGTCTTGCAATCAAATGTATGCTGATCAATAGTTAAAATGCTTAACGGAAAGTTTCTTTAGGTTTTCTTGCCTTCCCAAAAACTTTAACAAGATATTGTTGCAAGAATTGTAGTATCATGCCTGAGATTGCTGCTTTGGTTGTTTGAAATTTTTGCAGTTCCGGCTTATTACGCGTTGATCTTGAGATCTCTCACTGTTTTAGAAGGTCTAGCATTATATGCTGATCCTAAGTTTAAAGTACTGGCTGCTTCATATCCATATTTTGCTAAAAGGCTTCTTACGGATCCTAATCCATATCTGAGAGATGCTCTTATTGAGTTACTTTTCAAGGATGGTAAATTCAGGCAGGCATCACTTGTCCCTCTTTTTGCTTCTTAACTAATTGTATTTCATTTTTCTGATGCGCTGCTGACAATGTGAAGCTCTTACTCTTGGTTACTACAGGTGGAATAGACTTGAAAACTTGCTTGTCCAGGGAAAGAAAGACAGAGATTTTTCTGCAAAAGATGCATTGCAACCTGTCCTGAAGTTGTTGTTGGGTCCAGATGGTAAAGAATTAAGGGATTTGGTTATTAAAGAGGCAATTCGTGTCAGTGAAGCTATTATTCTGGGTTCAGTTATTGAATCATTTAATTCTGTTCCTGGTCCCATGAGGACTTTTGTTTTCAATGGAAATGCAAATGGCCCCTTTACAATGAGCGCTGCTGAGCAACAGAGCTTAATGGAACTTAGAGCACAGGTGATTAAGATATGGGGACTATTACGATCCTCAGAGAATTTTGATCCAAGTCTTTTGCAACCAATTTTGCAGGTTAGAAGCACTATCTTTCAATGCAATGTTATTTTGATAGTTGGATTCAAGTTCTAATAATGTTTAGCCAGGAGGAGATTTGGCCCATACTCTGCGTTTGCTAGCTTTGTTGATAAATCATGATGCTTGCTAGTGTTCTACGCCATAGTGATTGGATTGCTGTGTTATTCATCATTTGATGATTTCGCCATTTTCAACTTTTTAAGTTGGTGTCCGATTCAAAACAATGAGAACTGTTTTCTTTAAAGCTCCTAAATTTCACGAAATTCTGTGTTTCAACTCCACTGAAGCAGGGTTGTGTGTTTCTGAAGATAATAGCATGTGCTTGTTGTTAATTATTTAACCATTACTTGAGCAGGTACTTCAAGAACCAGAAGCACGTAGTATTGGAGGGCGTGTAGTTGGTGGAATATCTCAACGTCTTGCAGCGCGCTTACTGCAACAAGTTCTTCGTGCTCCTGAAACAACTGCTTCTGCTGCATAATTGTTGTCTTGGAACGTTTGTACAATGTAACTGACCCATATACATATTTAACAGGCCAAAGGAAGGTCATGGAATATAAATCACATCAGATGCAGCAATCAATAATTCAGAGACAAGCCTAAAAGACACAAATTGAAGCAAGCAAAAAAATTTCAAACAAGTCATTGAATTTTGAAACACGTCTAAACAGACATATCATCAATATATCAACATGGCAATATATTACCAGCTGACCCAATCAAACTTTAACCCATAACCCAAACCAAATCTATGAGACTCTTCAATATTCTATCTACTATGATTAATAGTAGTGAAAATCACACTACATAAAAGAAATCTTATATTATGAAACATAAAGATACTTTTTATATATCAAATTATATCACTCTGAACAACAGATAATAGCGTATCTACAATTTTTGGCTGATTTTAAGGAAGAGAGAATCTGATTTGGGTCATAATTTATCTATCAGCTAAGTACAGTATATTTTTTTTCAGTTTTCTTTTCTCTCTCTATTCGCTAGGCTTTTAGTTTTCTCCCCAAATTGGTCTTCTTATCACGATTTCATCTATTTCTCCAAACAATTTCATCAACATAATGTATTCTTAGTCTATGATTTTTTTCCTTTAATATGTAGCATCAGTTTTTTGAACATAAATTATTGTGTTTGTATTACCGTTGAATCAAATAAAGAATTAGTTTTTATGCATATAAGATAACTGTAATCCATAATTAATTTTATTTAGATAAAATAATATGAAGATAATTTTACAAATTCGCCTGCTAAAAAACTTCTTAGAAACTTTATGGAGAAGTGTGTTATGAGAAAAAAAATTAATTAATGCTTTGTTAATTTGATTTAGTAAGTTGATTTATATTGAGCTTTTTTTCATTTTAGCTAACTTTATAATTTAACAAATATTTATCCTACTTGAATTCGGAAAAGATTAGGAAATATACAAATTTTATTAGGAAAAGATGTACTCCTTTGTCCCATTTTATTTTATGTGTTGTCATTTTTTTTTATTCGTTTTAAAAAATTATCATCTTTCTTTATTTGATAACTATTTAAAGATACAATTATACTTTCACCTTTATTTGTCTCACTTAATTAAAAATAATAAGAATATATTATTTCAATAAAGGATAATTTGATATTTTATTTATCTCACTTAAATTAGTATTATTATTATCTGAAGGAAAAGTAATAGTGAGATTAGTATGATCCATTCTATGAGATTTGTAAGAGTATTTGATAGAAAGAAAGAGACTCCGGCGGCCTTGAATGACTAAGGAGGACTGTATGGAGAAAGAGGAAATGGATTCGCTGTTTGAAGGAATGGTTCTCTTCAATGCTGATGCTGGTGCTGGCGATGGTGACGGTAACGGTGATGTTGATCGCGGTGCTGGTGATGCATCAGCTCCTTCCCCATCCCCATCTATACCTCTTGATGAGAATCTTTTCTCGGATCTAACTCTCATCACTCCTCAAGATGAACCTCCATCTCATCTGCCCTTGCGCCAGAATTCCACTAGGAGAAGAAAAAAAACTGCTTTAAGGATAGGATATGGCAGAGATAGAGATTATGCTGCTGCTGCTGCTGACGACGACGACGATGACGACGATCCGCCACAATCTCACCCCCATACCCACCTCAACCAACAAAAACTTGAACCTGAAGAGGACTCGAGAGACGGAAAAAACAACAACTCTCGAGATAATTTGTCTTCCCATACTCCTCCTATTTCGTCTAACGAAATCCCAGTAGAGTTGAAATTCGATCGAATCAGGGCCACCATTGCAGACAAGCTTAAGTTGGCCCAGGAGGCTGTAATCTCCGTCTCTGCACTGCGCAAACAATCTATCCGTAGCAGAAGAAAAGCTCTCGAAGAATTCAATGGGGCATCTATCCGCCATACCGAGTTGGAGAAGAAGCTGGATGAAGCTTGTGAAGCTGAGGATTTTGAGACCGCTGAAAGGCTCAGTGAAAATCTTGCTTCCGCAGACAAGGAAAACCAACACTTGCTCACCCAACTCAGAGATGTCGAGACATACAGTGATGCTATTGCCATTAAGATGCAGGAGGCTCTTGACTCCCTTATTCAAGTCGAGGAGGAATCTGTTTATTTGCTACGAAGATTTTCAGAGGTGAGATGTTGAAGTTTATGCACATTATAGATTGCTAAAGACGATGAACCTTTTTTGTTTAAATTTAAAATGCTTGTGGAACTTTTTTTAGCCAACGTTTTATTCCTACACAGCAGTGTCAGAGGATCTTTGGCAAACACAAGATCTAATGCAAGTCTAATAGCAACTATTAGCCTCAATCTGAACTAATCAGTACCCTCTATATGTATTTTTTTCCTTTCATTTTGTTCTTTTTAGTAGCTGAATAAATAAGAGTTTGAAGAGATTAATTTTAGTTTTTTCTTCTTCTATTCTCACATTTGTGACCGGTATGTCTATATATGCATTATGACTTTTTTCCTTGATAAGGAAAACTGAATGTCCTAACCAACTGAACCAACAATATTTAACGTTGTTACTTTTATATATTTAATGGGAATTCCTTTGTATATATTTAGAGTTTCGTACCCATCAAAAAAAATTATTTAGAGTTTCGCAATAGTTCAGGACCTCATCTGAAGTTCCTATGTTTGACCTTTTCCCTCAAAACCGGTTGCACGCATTTTCTCTACAACATTGAGCAAAAATGATGTTTGCTTGTTGATATTAGAAGTGGCCAACCGAGATGAGATGGAAGTCCCATTTAAAGGATCACGAGGCAGAATATCTTGCACGCCAAAGTAAGTTATCTTAGTGTTCATTACTTCAAAAGTGGATCCAAGTGGAAGAAGTTAAGGAGAACTTGTATATGATGATTTCACTTAGGAAATGCTACTTACCGGCAACAAGAATCTGATACAATAAAGACCAATTTTCTTTCTTCATATGGACACGGACTTGCTCGCATTCTGGTGGAACATATTTATGTGTTTCCGTCATTTCTCAAGTCGCGCATATAAATGCATTGTGTAATGTAGTTATTCCTCTCTTAGTTTCCAAATACTGTTCTTCTCGAAGAGGGGAAAAACCTTTCAACCACTGTATTTCAAATGGTGTAAGTCTTACTGAATAATGGAAACACATTGCCGTTGGAAGCATTTCTTGTGTGTAGAGTATTTTCGGTTGATTTAGATTAGGTAGGTTGAAAATTTTAACTTGATTTTTTTTCAGGAAGCTGCAAGTTATGCAGATTCAGTCCTGATGAATGCAGAAGCAATATTGTCAAAAGACAGTGTTGAGTGGAGTTCATCAGTTGAAGCCATAGAAGTCAGCAAATTTGAATTAGAAATTCAATCCCAACTATTTCAAGATGCGAAACATGTTTTGAATGAATCAATTGATCACTCAGTGGAGGATGACCGGAGGGAAGTAAATGTTCTTTGCAAGAGAAAAGAAGTATTGGCTGAGGAACTGAGGAAACTGCTTGCCTTAGTGAAAGAGAAGGAAGCAGAAATAGCAGAAAATGATGCTCTCATTCAAAAAGTTGAGTATAGTATAGATGGGGTTGTCTCTTGCTTTAAAGAGGTTCAAGCAAGTATATACAATAATTATGATAAATTGCAGTCACACCTTTCTGAGCTGACGGCCGAGAACGAAGTTTTACTGAAAAAAAAGAAAGATATTGATAGTTACCATGCTCAACAAGAATCCAGAGGAGAAAAGATTAAGAGTATTTCCAGGATTTCTGCAGATGAAGCAAACATGTATGAAGAAGTTGTTGGTCTTAGAAAGAGTCTGGCTATGTTCATCTTGAAATCCAAGGCCTATAGAGTGAACCTTGCCAAAAGTGAAGAAAGGATTTCAGAGGAGGTGCAAATTCTCAAGCAGGAAATTTTTGCTGCAAGATCTTCTCTTCAGGTCGGTTCTGATTTTAGTATCTGTATTCAGATTCTCCTATTAGAGCAATGTTTACGTCAAATAAGATGCATGCATTATTTTTTGCATTCTCACCTTAAAGTGAAAAATATGTTGCTCATCATGTACTAGGCTTAAAGAGTACGCACAACAATAATTACTCAATATGCTACTTTTTTTTTGGGTGAAGTAGTTTCATTGATGGCATCATGAAGATGCAAGTAGTTCAGAGAGAACACAAAAGAAGACCTGAGTTAGCTCCATTACACGGGGAGCTACTATTCTAAGACCAGGGAGCCAACAGAGTTCATAAAATTGATAGGGGAATTTACAGGCAACAGATTGTGCCAACTAAAAGATGCATGTAGCACCTAGCCTTATAGAGTGATTAGCGTTGATACACCATCAAAACATCTTCTGTTCTTTTCTGTCCACGAACACCAAAAGATGCTAGCAGGGATCATTCTCCGGATTGTCCTGATGTCTCTATCTATTTTCCATGTGCTCCAGTTTTCAAAGGCCTCCTTAATACTCTCAGACTGGACCTAGCTGAGTCCAAAAATAGAGAAGAACATGTTCCACAAATCTGTAGCCACTCCATAATGTAGAAATAAATGGTTCTTGGTTTCAATGCTGTTGCTTTTTTTTGTTTTTTTTCTAATGAAGTAGTTGTCATTAAGTATAGAGGCATTACGGAGATGCATGATTACAAAGTTAGGCACAGAGTCAACTCCAAACCAAAAACCCAAAAACCCCAAAACAAAAATTTATGCTAGAATTAGGGAGCTAACAAAGTCCAAAAAATTGCCAACATTGTTTATTTGGGAAAGAAAGTGCCAACTGAACAAAGTAGCTAGGGATCTCTCCTTAAGAGTGTGGTTTGGAGTTAAGGCACCATTAAAGCATCTTCAATTTCTTTCTGCCCTGACGCACTAAAAAAATTACCGTTGGGATCATCTCCAGATCATGTTGATGGTTTTATCAACTCTCCTAAAAATTCAACGTACAAAAGATTCTGTGATGTTTAGTGACATAACCCAATGTAAACCAAAATAGAGTACAAGACGTTCCAAAGGTCAGTTGCGAGGGCAATGCAAAAATAGATGGCTGACATTACTTTGGTGGCACAAATAACATCTATTTAATTGTGTTATGCCTCTTTTCTTGAGGTTGTCCTGAGTAAGGCAGACAATATTATGTGCTATCTAGGAGAAGCACTTGGTGGGAATACACTGGGTTTGTTGTTGTTGTTGTTGTTGTTGTTGTTGTTGTATCTAGGAGAAGCACGAAACTTGAAAGGGGTATCCTAATCACTTGCTCGAGTTTTGAATTATAAGGTTGGGGCTCTTCCAACTACATATCTTGGAGAACCGTTGGGTGTTTCACACATGGTTCCCACTGTGTGGAATCCGGTTATTCAGAGGGTCGAGAAAAAATTAGCAGGGTTTCATTCTTCTTATGTTTGGCTAAAACTGCAGCACATATGCTCTGTCTTAGTTTGGCTTATCCTAAAGCTTTTTCATCTCTAGATTGTTTTTGCGTTGGTCAAACTTTTTATTAGATGTAGAAAAATGTGGGTAAGACTTATGCAACAACAACATACAGCATGAAATTCCATAAGTACAGTCTGGAGATGGTGATGTGTACATAGACCGTACCCCTACCTTTGTGGGGTAGAGAGGTTGTTCTCGATAGACTCTCTGCTCAGGTAAAACATATCAAAGCAGGTTTGAAAAGGAAATACGGTAGTGAGAAGTCATGTTGAAAATATTAGAGAAAAGAACAGCAGCAACAACAAATAACATGATAATTGAAGCAATAGAAATAACTGGTAATGCTAAAGATGAAGAATAATATAATAGGAGAGTAATAATACTAATACTAATAGGGAAAACTAGACATCGCTCGACTATCTACTAACCTTCTATCCTGATATTTGACATCCATAACCTTCTATCTAGGGTTATATCCTCGGTAAGCTACACGTGTGTCATGTCTTGTCTAACTTGTAGCATGTCTTGTCTAATCATCTCTCCCAAATACTTGATCGGCCTACCTTTAATTCCCCTTAGACCTACCATATCTAAACTCTTACACCTTCTAACTGCGACATTTGTGCATTTCCTCTTCATATGTCTGAACCGTCTGAGCCTCACTTTCCTCATCTTATCCACCACGGAGGTCACTCCCACCTTGTCTTGAATATCTTCATTCCTAATCCTATCTCTCGTAGTATGCCCACACATTTATCTTAACATCCTCATTTTTGTTACTTCCATTTGCAGGACGTGTGAGTTCATGAATGGCAACATAACTAGTTTAACAACCATTTTATAGAACTTACCTTTAAGTCTTGGTGAGACGTTGTTATCACACAACACACAGAATGCGACCCTCCATTTCATCCACCTGTTCCATTTTGATGTGTATATCATAGTCAATTTCCCCGTTCTTGCATTATTGACCCAAGTTACTGGACACCTCCTCTCTGGGTGATGACTTGTGTATCAATCATCACTTCTACATCTCTCTTGTGAGTTACATTACTGAAGTTGCACTCGAAGTACTATCTTGCTCAAACTTAGGCCTTTAGACTCCACGATTTGTCTCCAAACCTCCCGTTTGTCATAACTACGTGGTGTGTCTTGTCAATCTATTACTATGTCATGTGCAAAGAACATACATCATGGCACCTTCCCTTCCCCTTGAATATGTCGTGTCAGTTTATCCATCACCAAGACAAATAAAAATGACCTAAGAGTTTATGCAACCCTATCACGATTATGAAATGTTCGGAGTCTCCTCTAACCGCCCTCTCCTAGGTCTTGGCTCCGTCGTTTTGCCCTGATGTATGCTACATGTACACCTCTAGCCTCCTCTCCGTAGACACTCCTAGGGATTTTGTCATATGAATGACTTCTGTAGTTGATTGCCCCTACATGAATCCAAATTGATTCTAGTTAATAGACAAAACCCTCCTCTTTCGTCTCCACCTCCCTCTCCCAATAGTCATAGTGTTGCTCGGCAGCTTAATGCCCTTATAATTATTGCAATTCTGAATATCATCCTTATTCTTCTACACTGGATCATTGTACACCACCACCTTCATTCTTTGGGCATTTTTGACATCCTCAAAATAGCATTAAACAACTCAGGTAGCCACTCCATATTTGTTGTGCCTGCACTCTTCCAACATTCCACTGGAATCTCGTGGGTAAGACTTATGATTTGCAAATAATAAATTCTCAGCATTATTATTAAGAAGAATTGTATGTTTGTGCATAGGAATTCCACAAGTATTGCATCTGAAATATTTGAGCTTCTTGGGACTTAATAGGTGATCATGGAGTCACCAAATATATTCATGTGCTCATTTAGATGCTACTGTGTGTAGCAACTCTGCACAGGACTTGTATTATTTTAGATTCAAGTAATTGAAGGTGGTAAGCATGATTATTGCCTTTCAGTTTAAGAAAGGTCATTGTTTTCATTAATTTCATGGGCAGTGGTTGGATAGTTTTTAGCATTTCTTCATTTTCTGTTGCAGTAATATTACTCTGCATCTCCACTTGCAGGAGTTATCTTCAACTAAGTCTAGCATCCAGCAGGAAGTTGAATCCCGTAAGCACCGTCTTCTTTTCATTGACAGAAGAATTCCGGGATTGGAGGCAGAGAAGAAGGTTGCAGCTGCTACAAGAAATTTTAAAGAAGCAGCACGATTAGCTGCAGAGGCTAAAGCCTTGTGCATTGAAAAGGAAGAAATACAGAGGAAAATGGACAGTACAGATTCAGAGCTTAGGAAGCTTGAGGAAGAAATATGCCAGACGATTGATAGGATGCAAGAAACTGAAGTGCAGGTTTCATCAAAGGAAAAAGAGTTGGCTATGGCTAGATTCCAGAGGCTAATTTTAATTGCAAGAGCGGCTAGAGCTGAGAGATCAGCTGCTTTGGAGTTGGGTGACCATGAAGAAGCTGAAGCTTTAATGGCAGAGGCTGATGCTGCTGAGGTTGAAGCAAGAAAACTTCAACCAATTTACAATTTCAATGAAGAAGAGATTGAGAATTTACCGGAACTTTTCATATCATCTGAGCTTGTATCCACGCTTGGTCACAAGCAATTGGCGGAGTTGGCTGCTTCTGCAAACATAGTGGCATCATGAAATTTATGCAAACTTAATTAGTGAGAGAGACTTTTGGCTTGGGTTTTACTGACAGCTTTTCCAGACATAAATAAAGCATTTGCGAGGAACTTCTCGGTGATAGTGACTTTTCTCAAGAGCACAAGGGACAGAAATGGCCTCCTTGGAGAGGGCACAACGCTAGTGATTATAGGGCGTTCGACTCCTTTGCAATATGGACACTGCATGGCTTGCAAACAGATATGATGAGATGTGAATTGTTGAATCTGTGCAGACTGTGGAAAGTTGGAATTGGTTTGAGCAAACGTTTTTTCGCTTCTTGTGATGGTAAGTAGCGTTGTATGATTCGTTGAGACAAGCAAGTATTGTATGATTCCTTGAGACGAGCAACCATTAGGACATTTCACTTTGTTTAATAGAATGAAACGTGGAAATTTTAAGACGGAAAAAACAATTCGATAGCACGCTTTTGTATCAATTCTGTAAAATAACTTTTTAAAATTGTGTCCTCCTGGAAAAAGATTCACAAAGAATCCGCAAGTAAAAGCAATTTACCCGATTAAACTCCCGGACCATATATTAGGGGGGAAATCACCTTTTCTATCCCAAATTATGATTTGAAAGGGAAAATTGAACCCCATCCAAATTACTTCTACGTTCACTTTTAATTGTCACATTTTAACTTAACACATTCATTAAGAAAAGTAATTATTGACATGACTATTTACCATACTACCTCTATTAATTGATGTTTAGTATTATGTCTTAAAAGTGGTTTGGAGAATAAATAATTAATGCTATGTCTATTAATTGATGTTTAATATTATGTCTTAAAAGTGGTTTGGAGAATAAATAATTAATGCTACGGGTAAAAGAGAAAAAAAAATTTGTCTTCTCTTGATATATTAAAAGTGTCAAGAAAAAAAGAAAATTTATTTTAGAAGTTAGTGACAATAAAAGTGAACAGAGGGAGTATATTGACTTTTTTTTTTTTTTCTATTGGAACACATGATTCTCCTTTTCTGTAAAAAGGCCCGTATCAATAATTCTTATTTATACGTATGTACAATTTCTCAATTTCTTGTTCATTTGTAACAATTTTTTTTTGTGCGTTGGAAAAAAAAATGCTTTTTAGGGGGAGAGATACTATTTCACCAATCGAGTCATAGATATCTAAGATATTCACACCTAACGATTTTTCATAAAGTGGTGATAAAACATATAACTTGTACAAATCTTTTCATTTTTCAAGTCGATCCGATCCATTTGTTCATAGAGATATTTACTCTATTACAGACATTTCTGGAACACCTCTAATAGAGAGACCAATTGTGTATTTTGACAAAAACTTATTGTCAACCGCTTTCAGATATGAATCTATCTGATTCAGGAGGGAAGAACTTACATCAGTATCTCAATTTTAATTCAAATATAGGTTTGATTCACATTCTGTGTTTTGAGAAAGATTTATCCTTCGAAAAGAGAAAGAAATAGTCTTTGTCTAAAGAAGTGCGTTGTGAAAGGCTAGAAGTATAGATTCTTTCAATGAGACAGTGCTTTTTCAACTCTCTCAAAATGAAATCTATTCTAAATATACATGTCATGGTTCCTTACTCCAACACGACAGTCCGTTGTCGACTTTAAGTCAAATGAGAAACGATGTCACTTTTTCTTTGACTGTAATCATACCAACAGACGCTCCTGGTCGAAGGTTCTATTCGTCGGAAGGCGAGATAGAGCTTTCATTGTCCACTGGTGAAGAAAATAGTAATCTTTATTTTACATAATTACAAATAGCAAAGATTCATCTGTTACCATCTTCCTCAATTACCTGAGTTAATCGACCTGTCACCAATAAAACTCCCTTCCTAATGAATCTTGCGCATAGTGAAAGCACTAATGGATGTCCTTTTATAAGTGGCAAAAGTCTTGTAGACACAAATATTACAACATGTCTAATACTATTAAATTTCTTAGGAGTGTTCATTTTTCAATTCAATTTCTTGCTAAATCAAACAATATTGGCGAGGTGCAGCATTTTCTTTATTGATTTAAATAATAAGTCTCTTGATGTGAAGTTAAAAAGATACATATTTAATTACATTTATTTATTTTACATTTAGTATTTTTATTTTTTAGTCGATGGTTTTATATATTATATGTTTTGATGTGTAGGACCAAAATGATTATATTAGAATTTTAAAATCTGATAGAAGTCATAAGATTCAATTCAGATCCAAGTTTAAGAATAAAATACCAAGCGGGGATTCAATTTTTATTTTTTTATTTTATTTTAAAAAAACAAGAACGTGGACGAATAATGCAGAGAAAAAGGTGGAGAACATAAATTTTACAAATAGGAGTAGTGTATATTAAGAATTTAAAATTCTAATAAGTACTAAGTACATATTATTAATGAACGTCAAAGATAAGAGGAGTACGGAAGTTCGCATGTGTAAAATATAAGAGAGAAACAATTTGTGAATTAACGTCGGGTTAGGTTTGTTACTGGGATACAAAAGAGATTGTAGTAGAAAGAAAGAATGCGGTGCCGGTGGTGGGTCGTACCAAGAATATTGTTGTTATTGTCATGCTGCAGCGGCAGTATGTGCTCGGAGGAGCAGCAGCAGCTAGTGTCTCGAATTGCTTTTGGATCGTGCGCCAACCAAAGCGCTCCCCAGCCTATATGGGATGCAATTATCCGTTTTGATCCTCAAGTGTTCATCTGGATGGGGGACAACATCTACGGAGATATAAGACGCCCTTTCAAGCTTTTCGGAAAGGAGAGGACGATTGGGCCCTGGAAGAATGTCCCTAGGTTTTACCCTTGTTCTGAGCTGGAAATGAAGTCCCGATATCTAAAAGCTAAGAACGTTCCTGGTTATTCTAATCTCACACGCAGCAAAACTAAGGTTATTGGCACCTGGGATGACCATGATTATGGATTGAATGATGCAGGAAAAGAATTTCAAAACAAGATCAATAACCAAAGGCTTTTACTCGATTTTCTCGATGAACCCCTAGCTAGTCCTCGGTATCTTCCTTCTTCATGCTTGATTCCTGCTTCCTTGTCAGTCTCTTCTTCTTTGAAATTGTTCTTTTCAAGTCACTTTTCACCATTCTTCTTTCATTAGGCGCAAACAAGCTGGTGTTTATGCATCCTACATAGTTGGTCCTGTGGGTAAACATGTTAAGGTATCCTTTGGTTCCTTTTTAATGTGTTAAATGTGAAGTTTGAAATTGCAATCGCTACCATCAACTAACTACTCCATTTCTCTTTTGGAAATTATCTTGTATATGAGTTTGGACTAGTGAGCACCTTCAGTACTGTTTGATCTAATGGATGGTTTTCTCTAGATCATTCTCCTGGATACAAGATATCACAGAGATCCTTTGTCTAGTGATGGAAGTATCTTAGGAGATGCACAATGGATGTGGTTGGAGAGGGAGTTGAAAGGTCCTCCTACAACTATTACTATTATTGTATCATCTATTCAGGTATCAGATATGTTTTCACCTTTGTAGAAGTCATTCATTTATTCTAGGAAACATATGGCTTGCACCTGCGGCTATATTTGTAGTTATCAAGTTCAAACATTTAAGTATTTTTATTTAGAAACATAGTCTAGTCGAACTGGCCATACAAAAGGTAGAGAATTTACAAAACGATATGATTCTCTACAAATTCCACCCAATAATCTATACAACAGGGGACTTTCTGTCACCAAAAAATAAGGGACAGTAGACTACTCTTCCACTGAGAGAACTTGACTTTACCCCTTCAAAATCTCTCATATTTCTCTCTCGCCACATAGTCCACATTAAAGCTAGTGAAACCGCATTCCAAGCCCTTAGTCTTCTTCTCCTTCTCCCACTTTTCCAGCTGAACGTCAAATCTTTCACAGTTTTTGGCAGTACCCATGCAGTACCAAACCACCTAAACATATTCCCCCATAGCCTCATGGTATGCCCGCAACGTAGAAGGAGATGACCGCATCCTCGCTCGCCTCTTTATACATATAGCACCAACTAACACAAACAACCTTCCTCTTTCTAAGATTTTCCGCTACCAAAATCGCTCTTCTAATGGCTAGCCAAGTGAATATGCACACCTTTCTCGGCAATTTTTTGAGAATGTAAACTAATATGTGAACCCACCGCCTTTATCAAAAATCAAGAGGAGGAAAAGAAGAAATAAGCATGGCTTCTAAATGCTTATACATGAATATTTTAGGTGTCTTCCTATGATGAGCTGCATTCTTATTTACACAGGTTATATCCAACCATTCAGCTACAACGGGCCCTCTATTTTATCCGGAGTCATGGGGACGATTTCCGAGGGAAAGGAGTCGTCTTTTCAAGTTGTTATCTCATAGTAAGGTAATATACCATTCTTTCCCATTATAGAGATTCGGTTAGTCCCAGATGTGGTCCCACATTGGTAGATCATTTTATTTTAAGCAAATCCTTATAGTCTGATTTTGGCGATTGGATCTTCAATATTGCTACTGACAGATGATCGTTATGTTAATGATGACTACACCGAAAGCTGAATAATATAATGTGAATCATCAGAAATCAAAGAAGAAGAAAACAAACCATCATGATCCTCACTTCTTCTTCCTCAACCTACCCTGAACTGCATCCTACCTTTCCTACATGCAGTCATTCACCGTAACCCTCTTTCTCTTTTTATTATCTCTACTGCCTCCTTTTCAAATTACCCCTCAAAGCAAACCCAACAGTTTGATCTAGACGGAAGCCAAAGATGGTCACTTCTCTGTTTGGCCATAAAATCCTGTTGACATGCCAGAACAAATTTTTTCATTGCACTAGCAGATGTTACTTTTGCGTTACACCACTTTTTTGTGGTGTTATAGTCATGGAAAAGACAAATTAGTCCCTCGTTCTTTTAAATGTGTGTTCCTTGTTTATTCTTGAGTTCAAAAGGGATATTGTGGCTATTCAACAACACTCTCAAGTTATTCCTTCAAGTGGAAAAAGAAAACTCCACTAAACAAATCCAAATGAAACAAATTAGAGGTAATGCATTCTCATGCAATTTGACAAAATATATACTATTATCAATTCTAGTTTTCTTTAACACATTCACCTTCTAACATAGCATACATACTGCCTTAATAATGATTAATTACTGCTTTAAAGGCAAATCAAGTGGGCATCTGTAATAAATGTTCCTGTTGGCCACTGAATAGAAGCACGATGAGCTACCTTATTTTTTTCCCCGCTCACTAGTCATACCACAAGAAAAACATGAGGCCTCAACATCTGCAGTAAGTGTGTACTCTGTGATAGCCAAATCGAGGACACAAATCATCTTTTTCTCCATTGCAAATTCACTATGCAGCTATGGAATCTCTTCAACATTTTCGGCCTTAATTGGACTATGCCCAGGTTTGCTCTGGATCTACTGCATTGCTGGCAGAAAAAAGGTACGAGGAAAGAACTCGACCCCTGCAGCTTTATGGTGGTCTACTTGGAAGGAAAGAAACACTAGGATTTTTGAGAGCAATGGCCATAGCTGGAAATTTGATGTTCCCGATAATACCTGATTTCCTTTTGCATACATCTTTGTCTTTTCCTTGGGCTACATGTTTATTCAGAAGTCAGATTTGCTTTATCTAGTTCTCATCCCCACTTGTCAGTTAGGTTGGCAATGTCTAATACCTCTTGCTGTACAAATAATATATTTAGTTGTTTTCCTTGTACAGAGGAAAGGGGTTTTCTTCCTAAGTGGAGATGTTCACTTTGGAGAAATTGCAAGATATAATTGTGCTGCTGATTATCCCTTGTATGACATTACATCAAGTGGCCTTACCCAAGCAGTGGAGAAAGCAGTATCTCCCCCGCTGCATTTCGTTGTAAGATTTTTGGCATGGTTAACTCCAGCTATAATGAGAGTAAAGGACAAAAGCTGCAGATATTGTTCGTGCACTTATGGTTAACTTTTCTTACCCATCTCTTGTGCCCATTTAAATATATGTTATGGAAGCTTTGTGTCTAGATCATTAATCTTCAGTATGTGGATATAATCTAGGTCAACCAAACTTTGGGACCATTGAGATCAATTGGGATTCAGACCCAGTAGGTTTGAAGTTTGCCGTCAGAGATGAAAAGGGGCTGCCAGCTATTGCATTGAAACTCCCATTATCAGAACTCCAAGGGCAAAAGATGGACTCCCAAATGACCATTGGCTTAGGAAAATTCCGAAAGTATTGCTCTCTCGAAGTTGATTTACCATGGTTTGTCAGATACCGCTTGGCGATATTTTTCTTTTCCACTTTAGCTGGTAATTACCCTTTAAGTCATCATTTTCATTGTTATCAATATTATGATAAAAGTGATAAACCATATACTATATTATACCTTCCATGTTTGTGGTAACCAAGGTGTTGTGATTATGTGTTATATGCCTTAAGAAAGATCAAAGGTTAATTAATGAGTGGATACTTGAGGCGGCTACTGATCAGAATTATCATGTTTGAATACCCCTACATGAACATATCCTGTTTATGCTGCTAATGTGATTTTGAATCTGTCAAACTACCGACAATAGGGCCTAAAACAGTATACAGAGAGTCCTAATGTAGAACTTATCCTGTTCTCATTCTTTTGAGTGGACTGAAAAGAGTGATAAAATAAGATAACTTAGGTATTGAATTAAGCACATGTTTCCAGTAAATGGAGTAAATAGTGTGTGCCGTACGATTGGCCAAAGTAACATTGACAAATTATACTCAAGGTTGAGGTAACTCAAACTCATAAATACCTATAAATCCAGGTTTTTTTTTTCCTGCTGAAGGTTTTGTTTACATTTTAGGTAGTACTAGGTTAAAGGTATTGGTTCAACTTGTGAGGCCCTTGGGTAATATTGATATACCTTTACATGTTGAATTTCCATGTTCTGATTGTAGTTGTTCCAATTTTTGCAGTGTTGCTTCTTGCAACCGTAGGACTCCTCCTCTGTGCTGTCAGGTCATGCTGCAAGAGATGCTATTGCAAATACAAACATGATTGAAAATTTTGAGTACTTTGTAAGCCTTGAGATAAAATGATGGATATTGGGTGATACATGACCCAACCCCTCCCCCCCCCCCCCCCAAAAAAAAACCCACCATATATCTTGCAGCAAGCACATTTGTTTTTTATTGAGAAAAGATGACATCGATCGCTTGTGTTGCAAAAGGTGAAAAGTTAGCAGCACTTTGGTTTCTATTGTGATTGCTTGAAAATGAGAAGGCTAAAAGGTGGAAAGAGAAAAAAAACAGGTATCTGAACTTACTCCTTTCAAGCTGTTCATTTTACATCTTTTATTTATTTGAAGAAACGAAAAGAATGTTTTATACTTTCTGATTGTGGTGGGGCCCTGCCCGAATCCTGCGCATAGCGGGGAGCTTTAGTGCACCGGGCTGCCCTTTTTAAGACTAAAACCATAACTTCTTGGATCGAAATAGTCTTCAAATAAGTAAAGATAGTTTGTAAAACAATTTCTCATGGCTCAAACGCCTAAATTTGCAACCAATTCTTTGTTATGCATTTTGTGAATTAGAAGTCCAATTCAAAGGCATGTTCTGTTGCACGTCCAAACGTTAGGGATTCAAAATGCTTCACATTCTTCTTCTATAGTTTTTGGTTGAAAAATCACATTTCTCTTTCTATGTTTTTGTATATCAACATTTTGTATTAACAAGAGATATACATGCAACATACTTGTCTAGTTTTCCACTCAGACTAGTGTCAAAAGGCCGAGATTATAACACCTGCACTTGTATATGAGTTTGTGTTCTTGATATTTATAATGGTTTCTTGTTTACGAGACTCCTCTAACTGATTGCTGTGTCACAGGTGAGTCTGGAGGCTGAAAATATGATTTGCCTCAATTACGAGATGGCTTTGTGGTCAGTTGTATGAATCTTCAATGCTCCAATACTTTGTATTTTAGAATCTTTTAATAACACTAGGGCCTTCTCACTTGCACAAATTTTCAATTGCAGTTGTTTTCTATCTTTACTTTTCCTTCATTTCAGGATATTGTATATCTCGACACAAATTCCGTAAATCCAACTAAACCTTGTGAGTGATGCATAACCCAAATTATTGCATGGCATTTACCAGTAGCTAAGTAGTTTTATATGAGACAAGTGTGACGCCCCGCGTCACTACCCATTAAATTCATCCCGTTTTGGGCATGATTCCGAGCATTTCGGAGCCCGACGGGGCTTCCACAACGTCCATTGACAAGGCCAACGTGGGGGCATCTTTGGGAGGTCAAATTATAAGTTCGGGTCAACATTTATGGGGCTTTGGAGCCTTGACCAGCAGCTGAATAGAGACTGCACAGCAAATCAGGATTGCTAGACAATGGCCTTTCACTAGTGCTTAGATTGCATGGCCAAATGTAGTAATTTTTGACTAGCATTTATTGTGCCCTTGACTAAGGGACTTTATATATATCTTGTAAGGCCCTCTTGAGCAGATCATCTTATACTTGTTTTTACTCAAGAAATATAATCAGAAAATTGGCTCTCGGGCCTCCCAAATCGAGTGTCTTTCTTTGCCATTTTCCTTACGTGTTTGTGTGAATGTTCAAAGGTTCTTGGGGACTGATTTAGAGTTGGTTTAGGACTGAGTTTAGCATCAATATTGTGAGTGTTAAGCTGTCCGCACGTGGCTAAAAATAGGCCCGTGACAAGTGGTATCAAAGCAGCACTTTGAACATGGCATACGAAGGCGACGAGGAGGTTCACGGCGGAGACAATGTGGGCAAAACCAAGACCAAAAACGTGACAAGAGTAGGAACAAGGATGAGGCCCAACTTTCACTTAGTGAGGTTGTCACAAACGTGGAAGATGGTGAAGGTTCAGCATCCGGCTCTCTCGATGAGAGAATCGTTAGCACGGAGGCTGGCTTAGCGGTTTTGGGCCATCGCTTCAAGACCCTTGAGTCCAACGTTGGTACCCTTGAGGCTGCTGCTCTTGAAGGGCTGGATGAAGTCAAGGCCGACTTGTCCGAGCAAAATTAAGAGCACAAGGAGGGGCTGACCAGCTTGGAGCTCAAGCTTACAGAAGCGTTATCAGCACTACACGAGGAGTTTGGGTCAAAACTGTCCGAGGTGATGCTGGGGAAGTCCGCTTTGCAGGAGGAAGTTGCTGGTTTGAAGCAACAACTGGAAGCAACCCGTGTTGGTGGAAATCATGGTTCCATGGCTTACCATGATGCTCGTATTGAGGCTCCTAAACCCAACGTGTTTAAGGGTGAAAGGAACGCTCAAGACGTAGAGAATTTCATATGGCAATTGGAGTCATATTTTGAGCACGTCAAGATTGTTGACGGGGCAGCAAGGATCCGGATTGCAACCATGTACTTTAGCGACGTCGCAATGTTGTGGTGGCGTAGGAAGAAAGTAGACATGGAGAGGGGTCTTTGCACCATAGCTGATTGGGATCAGTTTAAGGAAGAGTTGAAGGAACAATTTTACCCTCAAAACATTGTAGACGAAGCCCGACGGAAGTTGAGGGAACTTAAACAAACTTCTTCCATTCATAACTATGTGAGGGAGTTTACGAAGTTCTCACTTCTTGTGACGAGTTTCAGCAGTGAGGACTTACTCTTCTTCTTCCTTGATGGCCTCCAAAATTGGGCCAAACAAGAGTTGAGGAGGCGTAATGTCAAGACCGTGGATGAGGCCATTAAAGTGGCGGAATCCTTGAATGATTTTCATGCCGATTATGCCAAGGCAAAGGATAGTCGGAACAAGCCTGTTGCTGCCAAGGGAGATCGTGGAGACAAGGGCAAAGAGAAGTTCATTCCCAACAAAAATCGTGAGTTCAAAGGCGAACGCAACCAACCATCGACGTTCTGCAAGAACTACGAGGAGAAGAAGAAGGGTGTAGCTAACCGCGATAGCGGCTGCTACCTTTGCGGGGATACGTCTCACTTTGCGAGATCTTGTCTTTCATTGAGTAAGCTGGGAGCTATGATTGCAGCAACATGGAAGGATCAAGCTAGTGCGCAAGCCGGGGGTTCCGGGGAGCAAGAAGCACCAGCTGCCAATCCGGAGAAAGGAAAGGGACATGCCGTGGGTTTGTTCAACCACATGGCTGTGTTTAACCACATGACGCTTGCTGCTCTTGCTGCAAAGAAGCATAGCGTGAGAGCTCAAGAGTCATTATTTGTTGATGGAGAGGTGAATGGCCGAGCAGTCCGCATTATGGTGGACACCGGAGCAACACATAACTTTGTTACGGAGGAAAAGGCTAAAGAACTTGGCCTTGCATTCGTGACCAGTGATTCCATGTTGAAGACCGTTAATTGTCTCCCTACCAATGTCAATGGCCTCGCTCCTCGGGTGAGTCTCACCTTGGGAGGTTGGAAGGGAGAAACGGATTTTTCGGTTGTTCCGATGGATGTTTTTGATATTGTTTTGGGGCTCGATTTTTGGTATGAGATTAACGCGTTTATTTCGCCACGTCTCGACCAGCTAGCTATTTGTGATGTGGGTGGTTCTTGTATTGTTCCACTTATTCGTGTCGCTCAAAGTGGCACACGTTTGTCGGCGATGCAGCTTGTTAAAGGTTTCAAGAAAGGAGAACCAACCTTTCTTGCGACATTGATGGAGATTGTGGACTGCCAAGAAGCTGATTTAGTGCCCTCATGTGTCCAACGTGTTCTTGAAGAGAACAAGGACGTAATGCCGGAGGAGCTGCCCAAACGGTTACCTCCACGAAGGGAAGTTGATCACGAAATTGAGCTGGTACCCGGGGCAAAACCACCAGCTATGACCCCGTATCGGATGTCGCCTCCGGAGCTTGAGGAACTTAGAAAACAACTCAAGGAGCTGCTGGAATCAGGCCATATCCGACCATCGAAGGCACTCTTTGGAGCTCCGGTTTTATTTCAAAAGAAGAAGGAAGGGACATTGCGGTTGTGTATTGATTACCGTGCTCTCAACAAAGTCACGGTGAAAAATAAATATCCCATTCCTTTGATAGCTGATTTGTTTGATCGCTTGGGGTAAGCCAAAGTGTTCACGAAGATGGATTTGAGGAAGGGCTATTATCAAGTTTGCATAGCCGAAGGAGATGAAGCCAAGACGACTTGTGTGACTCGTTATGGGTCGTATGAGTGGCTGGTCATGCCTTTTGGACTGACCAACGCACCATCCACGTTTTGCACACTAATGAACAAGATATTCCAGCCATACTTGGATCAGTTCGTGGTCATATACTTGGACGACATTGTTGTTTATAGTAGCTCAATGGAGGAGCACGTTAGACACCTTCAAATAGTGTTTAATGTGTTATGGGGAAACGAGCTATGCGTCAAAAGGGAGAAGTGCACTTTTGCACAGCCAAAGGTGCAATTCTTGGGCCATACGATCAGCTAAGGGCAGATTCAAATGGATAGCGACAAAGTTGAGGCGATCCGGGATTAGGAGGTTCCAACGAAGGTACCCGAATTGAGGTCCTTCCTTGGCCTTGCTAATTATTACCGGAGATTTATTCTTGGATACTCGGATATTGCTGCTCCTCTCACGGATTTATTGAAGAAGAATCGTGCTTGGGAGTTGAATAGTTCGTGTCAAGGGGCATTCAACAACCTCAAGGCAGCCATCATCAAGGAACCGGTTTTGTCTTTACCGGATTTCACGAAACTGTTTGAGGTGCAAACAGATGCATCCGATTTTGCTATTGGTAGTGTCCTAATGCAAGAGGGCCATCCGATAGCGTTTGAAAGCAGAAAATTGAATGATGCGGAGCGGCGCTATACAGTCCACGAAAGGGAGATGACGACCATCGTCCATTGCCTAAGGACATGGCGTCATTATTTGTTGGGCGCTTATTTCATCGTCAAGACGGATAACGTAGCGACTAGCTACTTCCAATCACAAAAGAAACTCTCGCCAAAGCAGGCTCGATGGCAAGATTTTTTGGCTGAGTTTGATTACTCATTGGAGTATAAACCGGGAAAGGCCAATGTTGTGGCCGATGCATTAAGTCGCAAGACTGTTTTGGCGACACTTTTGAGCACGACCAGCTGTGGTGTGCTGGATACCATCAAAGAAGGGATGGAACATGATCCCGTTGCCAAGCAACTTCTTGACTTGGCGCGCAAAGGCAAGACCCAAAAGTTTTGGGAAGAGGACGGACTGTTATACACCATCGGAAGACGAGTGTATGTGCCTAGATGGAAAAATCTTAGGCGCTTGTTGATCAAGGAGGGCCATGACACGACGTGGGCTGGTCATCCGGGACAGAAGCGCACCATGGCTTTGTTAGAAGCAACTTATTATTGGCCTCGCATGAGGGACGATATAGAGGTATACGTTCGCACTTGCCTTGTTTGCCAACAAGACAAGGGGGAACACAAGGCGCCCGGTGGATTACTTGAGCCGCTGCCCACCGCGGAGAAACCATGGGACAGTGTCACCATGGATTTTATCACATGTTTGCCTAACTCGGAGGGTTGCGGAACAATCATGGTTGTCGTTGATCACTTCTCCAAATATGCAACTTTCTCAGCTGCCACGTCGAATTGCAAAGCCAAAGAGGCAGCCCGATTGTTTCTCAAAGATGTAGTTAAAGTTTGGGGCGTGCCTAGGCATATCATTAGTGATCGAGACCCGCGATTCACTGGAGCATTTTGGAAGGAGCTATTCAGTTTGTTGGGGTCAGAGCTGCACTTTTCAACCAGCTTCCATCCCCAAATCGACGGACAAACGGAGCGAGTAAATGGGTTACTCGAGTGCTACTTGAGGCACTTTGTTAGTGCCAATCAAAGGGACTGGTCGAAGTTGCTCGACACGGCTCAATTCTCGTACAACTTGCAGCGGAGTGAGGCAACAGGTCGTAGTCCTTTTGAACTTGCAACGGGGCAGCAACCAAACACTCCACAATCCTTACTGGTTAGCGCCGGAATGAGGAATCCGGGTGCTTATCATATGGCAAAGGCTTGGGAGGAACAAGTCGATATGGCGAGGTCATATCTTGATAAAGCAGCCCGCAAAATGAAGAAATTTGCTAATCGCAATCGTCGTCCAGTCCATTACCGGATTGGAGACAGTGATGGTCAAGCTCAATCCGAGGCAATTCAAGTCGTTGCGGCGTGTCAATCAAAGTTTGATCCGACGGTATGAGGGTCCATTTGAGATTGTTGCCAAGGTTGGCAAAATTTCGTATAAGCTGGACATGCCATCGCATTTAAAGATTTATCCCGTCTTCCATGCAAGCAAGTTAAAACCGTATTTCGAAGACAAGGAAGACGTGGAGCGGGGTAAGTCTAGTCGAGCCCAAATCTTCATGACGTCCGCTGCCACGGATAAGTAAATTGAGGAAATAATTGATCATCAATTGGTTCGAGGAAAAGGTTGGGGCAATTCAAGTGCCCAATTCTTAGTCCATTGGAAGGGGCAATCGCCCGAGGAGGCATCGTGGGAAAAATATGAGGACTTGTGGCAGTTCAAGGAGCAAGTCCACAAATATTTGCAGCTATGTGGCGCCACGGTCGTCGCCAAATCAGGTGGGGGAGAGTGACGCCCCGCGTCACTACCCATTAAATTCATCCCGTTTTGGGCATGATTCCAAGCATTTCGGAGCCCGACGGGGCTTCCACAACGTCCATTGACAAGGCCAACGTGGGGGCATCTTTGGGAGGTCAAATTATAAGTTCGGGTCAACATTTATGGGGCTTTGGAGCCTTGACCAGCAGCTGAATAGAGACTGCACAGCAAATCAGGATTGCTAGACAATGGCCTTTCACTAGTGCTTAGATTGCATGGCCAAATGTAGTAATTTTTGACTAGCATTTATTGTGCCCTTGACTAAGGGACTTTATATATATCTTGTAAGGCCCTCTTGAGCAGATCATCTTATACTTGTTTTTACTCAAGAAATATAATCAGAAAATTGGCTCTCGGGCCTCCCAAATCGAGTGTCTTTCTTTGCCATTTTCCTTACGTGTTTGTGTGAATGTTCAAAGGTTCTTGGGGACTGATTTAGAGTTGGTTTAGGACTGAGTTTAGCATCAATATTGTGGGTGTTAAGCTGTCCGCACGTGGATAAAAATAGGCCCGTGACAACAAGCCACTCAATAGACAAGTTGGCTTTACACAATCAACTCCAGTAAGAACATCGGAAGTGCAACTGAGATCACACTAAACTCTATTCAAACAAGCGACTTGGGCAGCTAGACGTGTGCTAAGGAAGTGCTTGCGCTGAGGAATTCAGTAAGAGCTCATGTGTTTGATATGTAAATTAACAAACTGCAATAAAATTATAACGCTTTCCCTCACTATGAACAATCAAGAAGAAATTGTTAACCAGTCTTTCCCAACCCCGATAACACTTGCCAAACCTGCCAGAAACGTCAAACATGAGACTGATACAGCTGCCAGTCTACATTATGAGATACCTATGGCCAAATTATGCATATATGACAATACACGTTAGGTGGAAGGAATCGACTGCTGCAAAGAAGGAAGGAGAATTAAACTGGCCAAATAAAGAAAAGAAGACGGAATCCTAAATTACACTATGCCTAGCCAAACAAAGGCAGAGATAAATGAAAAATTAAATGCCTAGCCAGTAGTAGCATAAAGGACCGAATTGAGTTAGTTGTCGAACAACTTCAGCAAAGCTCTCCAATATCTCAAACAAGACGGATTCATGTGGATTGCTTGAAGTATCCATCTTAGAGGACTTGTAGCCGGTTCCAGATTAGATATAGCTGCAGAACCTTCTTTCAGCCGTCTAGCAAGCAAATGCATCTGGAAAAATAGTTCAGCAGGCCTAATCTCTGCAAGAAACATGATGAAGCCAAAGCATGAGCAGCAATTATTGGATCAAGTTACAATTCTTATTTTGCCATTCTGACATTGATCCACAAATTTGGATCGTATTTGTTGTCTCCGAGCAGCAGCAGCAACAAACCAGCAAGAGTAAGAATACAATAATAGCTTTCTGTCTTTTTGCTAGTAAGAGCAACGGTACAAATAGGCAGCCCCAGTCAGTCCCAGTCTTGTCAAAGACGACGAGCACTGAAGAATACCAAGATCTACTAGGAGCTCAAGATATTGAAATACGTGCAATTATATGGGTGGAACAATTGAAAAAACTGATGAGAAAACCATTTCAATCAAGTTAAGACCATCTTAAATTTGCTATTTTATCTTTTTTAATTCAAATGCCATGATTCATTTTTCTTATACTAATATATTGACCCATAATACTTTGCTAACTAATAATATCGTTTGCCTTTAGTGTGCCCATGAATGGAAGGAAGGGAACATATTTAGAAATCTTTCATAGATATTGGGATGGCGGAGATGAAAACATAAGTAACCATCAAACTGTAGAACCTCAAAGTAACCATCAAACTAGAGACTGAAGTGGTGAGTAATATATTACTTCTCATCTTCTTTAAAGCAGAACCCAGAAACCTCATTTTAACCTTTCCCTTCAAAAGGGTACTTGGTGACAGGATTACCGGAAAACACGCCATCGTGCTTTCACGAAACCACTGCATAAGCGACGCGAAGTGTGCAACTTGCTTTGCGCCTCACTTTAGAGCTCAAGTTCCCTGTTGTCAACTGATCATTTTGCCACGAGTTGTGGACAATGAAGTATCCAAAATTTGGGTATTTGTGAGGATAGGTTACTCTTCTCTTTTCCTTTTCAGTTCTTTGTGTGGATACTCTGCCATAAAGGCAGAGTGTTGCTCAACTCTCCAAATATTCTGTACCAATATCTCTCTTTTCCTCCTTTGCATATCACATTTCAATTAGCTATGTCTAGAAACACAGGGAACTAGAATGGAATTCAAATGGAGATGCATATATTTGAAAACCTTGGCCGAACACTGTGCATGAAATTGGAAATTTCAGGTACCTATTATTGGTGGGAGGTGGTAGGTATCCCATGAAATTAGTCGAGGTGCGCGCAAGCTGGCCCGGACACCACGGTTATAAAAAAAAAAAGAAATTTCAACCCCAATAGCATTTGTCCAAACCTTAGTTAAAAAAACTTAGAATATTAAAGGTGACTGGGTAAGCAAGCTCGCACACTGGCAAGAATGGACTAAGAGGGACAGCTACATGGCAAACTTTCCTAATGAAATACCATAGTGTATAGGTAGTCTGATCGTGAAAGACCCATTACTAGATATTGCATTCAGTATTGACTCAAGCGAAGTTGCAAACCATGGTCCAAACTTAACTGCTCTAAATAAAACATAAATGAATTACCAAAAGTCAAAAAATCAAACCTGGTCGCCAAGATGACCATTCCTCAATGAGGTTCTTTTCCCACTTCGATTCAGAGCCGAGGCTAGCTTCTGCTTGTGCCAATAGTAGTGAGACAAAGGGTAGCGGTAGCGAAGAACTGTCTTTTGCTTTCTTCAGACTTCTAATAGCAAGTGATAAAAATTCTGAATCAGACTGCAGCCTGGCAATCTCCATGCAAATAGCACCTGAATAATCAAATTCTCATTACCAACTGAACCAAAAATAGCATCAGCCTTTGATAAACATGGAAGGAAAGAGAGGAAGCCAGATAGAAGGAAAGAAGGAAAGAAAACGCAACCCCCTGGGTAGTTATGCGAATTCTACAGAGAGAAATAGAAGATTTTGATGGGAAAATACGCTTCTGCCCAAAAAATGAGTTAATAGGAAAGTTTAAGTGTATTATAGTCAGTTTCAGAATTGTTCAGCAAATGTTACCATGGCTAAGAAAAAGGCAACTCTCGCCACTAGCTAACGAGCAAGCTTGCGCAAGGGACTCTTCTGCACCAATAAATTCCCCGTTCCAAACTGCAGTTAGACCTTGGACCAAATTATATATAGCAATCCACATGTTCCATGAAGTTTTTATTTCTTTGCTACACTCTTGAAAGTCCAAGGCTAATGAACTGGAATCTGAGTGCAGCTTGTATCGACTTTCAAGAAACTTAAGACAAATCCAACCAATATGATAATCAGTTTTGACCTCCAAGCACCTTACATACTCTTCATGAAGCCCAACATAATTATTTTCCACGGCATAGGCACGACACAGTAGCAAGTGTGCAAAGAAAAGGTAGTTATCTGAAAGCTGCATCTGTAGAGCACTTTTTGCATGCATAATACACTCGAAATTATTCCCACATTGCAAACTAACCTCTGCAGCACAAAGCAGAAGCTGGAACTTTTGGTATTGGGAAGAAATGTCTTCCTTTGCATAAAACTCACTTTGAAGAGCCACATTAATTAACCTCTCAAGAACAACACACAGGTTATGCAGAAATTTCTCCTCCCGCGCCTGCTGAAAATAGTTCAGTACAAGCAGGTAATACGAATGATGGTCCCAAGGCTCCTGATGGACACACCTATACATATAACATATAACATTTAAATTAGACGTGCAGAACAGCTTTGGCATATATTTCATGGACAAAAATTCACGTGTATTCCTCCCATCGATTAGGAGCATCGGATTCATTTATCAATAAGCAAGCTGCAAAAAGTGTATAATTGAAATAAAATTTCATAAATAAAGTCCTAAGGCATGTGGATAACGAACAGTACTTCTGCAGCATCTTGATTGTTTTGCACCCTAACTTCGAATTTTCTCTACAGATGGACATGGGTAATGTCTTGTTGCCGCTCCTCACAGTACAGCAAGCAACTGCTCCAGCACCAAATATCTCAACACTGGATTTAAAACCTTCCTTTTTCTGATGTTCAGAAGGATCCACTATGAAGCATCGAGCTGAAATGTGAACATCTTTCCATTCTTTGCTGGATACTAATAGATAGCCAAGAAGGGTCCTATTCACCAGAATATTATAGAAGATCAATCAATTTTGATCATCATACGAAGAACACAAATTTACAAATCGAAATAAGTTTCATATAGGGAATAACAATCACAATGCATTTGCTAAACTCAATCAAGTTTCAAGATCAACACGGCAAGTAATTCAAATGAAATAGCCCATAATTAAATGTACACTTATTGAAACAACAACATACCCAATGTAATCCATCCCACAGGTGGGGTCTAGGCATGGTAGAGTGTGCATGACCTTACCCCTACAACTTGGAAGGTAGAGAGGTTGCTTCCAATAGACCCTCAGCTCAGCTTAAAAAACACAAGAATGAAAATCAAGACAGAACATATCAGTTCTGCAAAATGAGAGAAGACTGACCAATGATTTTCAGTAAGAGATTATGAGCAGGAATAACAAGACATCCATGCGAAGATTTTCAAAGTCTAAGTAAACTTAGCAAACTCGATTCCCCCCACCCCCGAGTTAAAATAAAACATGGACATTGATGAGGATGTCACTAATCGTATTGGAGCAGGTTGGATGAAGTGGAGGCTCGCCTCGGGAGTGTTGTGTGATAAGAAGGTGCCCCTTAAGCTTAAAGGCAAATTCTATAGAGTGACAGTCCGTCCGGCTATGTTGTAGAGTGTTGTGTGATAAGAAGGTGCCCCTTAAGCTTAAAGGCAAATTCTATAGAGTGGCAGTCCGTCCGGCCATGTTGTATGGAGCGGAGTGTTGGCCGGTCAAGCACTCCCACATCCAAAAATTGAGGGTGGCGGAAATGAGGATGTTGCGTTGGATGTGTGGGCTTACTAGAGGGGGCAGGGTTAGGAATGAGATTATTCAAGAGAAGATGGGAGTGGCTTCGGCGGAGGACAAGATGCGGGAAGGAAGACTGAGATGGTCTGGGCATGTGATAAGGAGGGACGCGGGTGTCCCAGTTCATAGGTGTGAGAGGCTAGCGTTGGATGGCTTCAAGAGGAGTAGAGATAGGCCGAAGAAATACTGGAGGGAGGTGATCAGACATGACATGGAGCAGCTGCAGCTTACTGAGGACATGACCCTAGATAGGAAGGTGTGGAGGCCGCGGATAAGGGTAGAAGGCTAGTACTATTAGGACTGTGTGCATAGGTGCCTATGGTTTGTGAGTGTTTGTTACTTCTACGCGGAAGTCCCATTCATAATTTCTCAGTTCCTATTTTCTTATTGCGTGTTGCCTTATATCTCGTATTGCGTACTTCTCTGATTTATGTTTTATTATTCCTTACGCCTTATCTCTGTTATTTTTGTGTCATTTCTATTTCTGTTATGTCATCCACCCCCATGTCTAATATTCTGTATCTTGAGCCGGGGGTCTATCGGAAACAACCTCTATACTTCTTCGGAGGTAGCGGTATGGACAGCGTACATCTTACCCTCACCCAGACCCCACTTTGTGCGAATACACTGGGTCTGTTGTTGTTGTTGTAATGTAGAAGATTGAATTCTTTGCAGGAGTTCAAATAGGAACTGACATTCGAACTGACAGACTGGGACCAAGAATCATGACTTCCGTAATTTATCTTTTTATAATAATAGTGTTCATACAGTGCGCATCTCGACTAATCAACTGTACATCTACTATCTCACATGGTTCTCCACCAAGGCTTTAGACAACGGGACAATTTTACCTGGCGTTTTTTGCCTCTTGCTGAGATTTGAACCTAGGTCTTCCATAGTCCATTTCAACCTCATCGACCACTAAGCCACAGCAGTAAGTGCAGAGTCATAACTTCCATAAGCTACAGTAATAAGGATTTTCCACAACATATCAAACAATAAATAGGTAGAAGCAATTTTGTTGCTTGTAGCTGTGGAAAGTTACTGTTTTTGTAACTGATAATGGACCCGCTCCTCTACCCATCTCCACCTAATTACCAGATTTTTATTAGACCAAAGCCCTACGGGCTATGAAATACTTTGCTACTCTGCCAAATAAAGGAAAATCTTATTCTAAAAGGTTGTGTCAATAACTTATGAGGTGTAAATCTTGCTCCTCCTGCAGAGCACCATAACGTGTATGCAGATAGAAAAGTAGTCTTTAGACTATTCCCATACCAATATTAATACTAGAAGTTTTTCCCCAGGCCATTCCCAAACTTACCTTGAACATTTCAAAAGCATAAGTCTTTCTTCTCTTCTTTTGAGAAAAACATGTCTGTCATTAAATTGGAATGCTCAAGGTAGGTTTGGGCAACCAGTTCATGGATATTATTACATGTCATGTCCAAAATTATGAAATCTAACATAAAAATGCCCTGATTGAAAATCTTTGGACTTTTGCAAAGTGTGATATCCCAAAGGAATGTGATTTTTTGCAGTTCTATTCATTTGCGTTCAACATATCTTCAGATTACAAATTTCCAGTCACTTATAAACACTACCATGTCCCAACCATAGTTTTTATTGGCTGACCAACCATGTCAAACAGTACCATGGTTCAAAGACTCAGTTGAGTCAGAGAGGGACAACTGATGCTGTATAATATAGTGAGAGAAGTGTAAAGCTAGATCAGCCAGCAATAGAGAAATCACAGGCGTGCAATGAGATGAATGTCCGATTCTGACTCATCCCATTTTGCAACTGAAATGTTAAAACTTTTGCTTTTATGTCAAATGGACAAAGAATGGAATAACGTCGACTCCTCACACGAAGCTACAATATGTCTCCTCATGAGAAAACAACATAGGAGATGAAGTACACAGATAGAAAGAAACAGGAAAGGGACACACAGAGGGCAGAAGAATGACAGAGAAAGGTAGCAATTGCCAGTGGCAGCCTATTTGGAAAGGCTCGTTTTAACCTATACCTAGTTTTTCTAAAATATTTAACTGGTAGCCAGTGTAAGCAAATTTAGACAAAACTGTTGCTCCTCTGTTTCTTGTCTTATTTCTTTCTCCCCCATTAATGTGTAATAATGTCACAGTTTCATGACATTGAGAAATTATATTCTTCTCTCTGGTTTCGTCCTAATCATATAACTCCATACTCTAATGATTTGCTCTAGTTTTGGATAAGCAAAGACTAACCTAAAATTCGCAATTACCGCTTTCGAGAAGCTCTCACGATGCTGGAACCACACTACTTATCTTTCACACTTGCATTTTGTAGTTAGCACCCACAACTTATCAACTACATGGATTCCAAACACAATTTCAAATTAACAAGTCTTAAAAATGCTTGAAGGTCAATCATATATGGTTGAACTTCATGAAAAAATCGATGAACTTCAATCGTATATGGCCGACTTCATCCAAAAATGGCGGCAGTTCAATCATAAATGGCGTAAGTTCAGGCATCCAGTTTTCCCTTGCCAATAATCTTGCAATTTCAGCCAAAATTTCAGACACCAATTCAGGCAAAATGTCAGAAATTTATTGCCAAACTTCAAACACAAATTTTTGTAACTTCAGTCGCAAATGCTTGGAGTTGGTCCCTAAGCAGCTAAACTTGCGATATTTTATACATTATGGCTATGGGTTAAACGGGGAACCTAAATTCGGCTATCCATGCACTTCAACAACAACAACAACAAACCCAGTATATTCCCACAAAAGTGGGGTCTGGGGAGGGTAAAATGTACGCAGTCCATACCGCTACCTCCAAAGAAGTAGAAAGACTATTTCTGATAGACCCTCGGCTCAAGATAGAGAATAGTAAACACAGTGTTTTGAAAAGCAAGAGGCGAAAAAAAGCAACGAGGGCTCGCTTCACAGAAGCGAGAAGCGTGAAGTGAAGCGCATGCTTTTTTCCATTAAAGCGCTATTTAGTTCAAAATTCAAAAATATTAAACATGCATAAATAAATAACCAAGAGCTCAATAAATAACATAATCATTCAATACTCAAATTAAAAAAAGAATAGATAGTCATAACAAGCATTCAAGCAAACTACTAAAATACTAAAAATCAGTCTTGCGTCTTAATCAACCAACACAAATAGAGAAGAAGAAAAAAAAACAAAGAAAAAAGTAAAGTTGAAAGTCAGATTACATACAGGAAAAAAAAAGTAAAACAGAACTGAAAAACAGAGAAGAAGAAGATGAAAAAGAGTAATAGAGGAGAAGAAAAAAAACTAGAAAACCCTAATAGGAGAAGAAGAAGAAGAGAAATAGAGAAGAAGAAGAGGAGGAGAAATAGAGAAGAAGTCGTATACCTCCAGCAGTTGTTCCAGAAAAGTCGCGGCAGTAGCAATGCAGTCGTATAGTCACTTAAGGGTTTTAACTAAAATAAATTAAATAAAGCAATAAAACCGTAAAAAAAAGTTAAATATCCACTTAAGCGAGCTTTTCTGCGCTTTTTTTGCTTCAGCGCTTCTTGCTTCTGGACATAAAGCGAGAGCTTTTTTCTCACCTCAACGCTTCAAGTGTAAAAAGCGACCCACTGTCGCTTCGCTTTGCTTCACGCCACTGAGTAAACAGGAGCGTAATGAAACATGAAGCATGATGGATGGCATAACATAAAAGGAATAAGACATAATAAAATAGAAATCAGAGCAATACGAAAATAAGGCTATCCGTACACTTCTGCCAGAGAAAAAAACTGATCTGGAGTTGTATAAACAAAGTTTTTTTGATAAGGTAAGTAATTTTATTAACAATTGGGGGATCCCCCCCGCCCCATATACAAGCCATATACAAGAGATACTAATACATAGAACCTACATCAAAACATCATTCTCAAAAAAAGAAACCCAATCTTCTATAGAAGTCGGGGTCTCATGGGAACACCAAAAGCAAACTAGAAACACGAGACTATTTTGCCGCTTTGCAAAATCTTGTTCAACCCCTTCAAAAGCTCTCCTACTTCTCCCACTCCAAATAACCCACAACAGTGCTAACAGTGCAGCCTTCCAAGCCCTAGGACTCCTTCCCCTCCTGTATCCCCAACTATGCAATGCCTCCTTCACTGTTCTTGGCATCACCTATTGCAACCCAAACCAATTAAGAATCACTCTCCAAAGCCGGTTAGCCACATGACAATGCAACAAGAGGTGATTCACATCTTCACCCAAGCTCTTGCACATGAAACACCAGCTAGCATGGATGATCTTTTTTCTCAAGTTTTCTGCTGTCAAAATCACACCCCTTGCTGCCAACCACACGAAGAAACACACCTTCCTTAGAACCCTGGGGACCCAAATAGCACAATGGGGGAACATGCATTCATCTCTCCTTAGCAACGTCTCATAAAGTGATTTCACAGTGAATAAACATGTTTTAATGCCACCTTTAGTACTTAAGGATCTTAAAGTTGACTTTGTTCTTTGATATACAAAGCAATCAAATTATTATAGGACCAGAGGGGACTCTAAAAGATTAATTAGATATTGGAAACTTGTTGGCAAACTCAACTATCTTACAACCAACGGCTAACATCTTATTTGATATTAATGTGATTCGCCAGTTTTTCAGATCACATTGTGGGAGAATATGGAATGCACTAATTCAGATTCCAAGATATGTGAAAGGCTTTCCAGGACAAGGTTCATTGCATTAAGATAAGGGATATGCACATTATTGGGTATTCTGAGGCAGACTAGGCAAGATCTCCCTCTGATAGACAATCCACTTCAGGTTACCATATTTTACTTGGATGCAACCTAATAACCTAGAAAAGTAAAAAAGCAAGATGTGGTGGCTAGGCCAAGCGCAGAGGCGGAATATTGGGATGTGGTATTAGCTAATTATGAGTTTATATGGGTAAGACAACTTCATCAAGACGTAAAGACTATGAAATTGATTCGTGATAATCAAGTCACACCATATTGCTTCAAATCCAGTGTTCCATGAAACAACTGAAACATATTGTCACTTTATTCGACAAAAGATTGAATTTGGATGTATCTTGTTATGAGTTTTGTCAACTAGCAGATGTTCTCACAAAATCACTCCGACGATCCATAATTGACCATGTTCATTGCAAGTACGAGCATACGATGTTTATGCTCTAGCTTGAGGGGTGTTAAATATGGTAAAATTATATATGATTTAAATATAGAATGATTCCCATATCCCATAATACAGAGATTTTGTAGGAATAGAATTGTTGTCTTTCGTTTTCTTTCCTTATGTGTAATACTTCCAAAGGTTATTTAAACCCTGAGTGCTTAGGGAATAATCAAGCAACCTATTCCCAAATTTTCTTCTTCTTTGCTTATCTCACAATGAGCAACACTTGAGACAGTGAAAAGAAGAAAATAATGTAAAGAATGGCTTATACGATACTTTGGAGGAAAATGAACAAAAGAGCATTCGAAGTGTTGGAAAATGATCTTGCACATATTATGTAACGCCCCAAATTTTTTCTTGTGTACGCTTCAAAAATAAATAAAGAACAGATCAAGCTTGCAACCTTCAAGCCCTAAATGGTCTTTTCTATTTTAGAAACCATTCCTCCCACATTTAAAAAAAACTCCTTAAACATAAAAAAAAAAAAACACTTTAAAATAAAAAAACCTATCCCATTCTCTCAAGCTTGCAACCTTCAAGTTGTAAGAGAAATCAAGTTAGGGCTCCAAAATCCAAAGGATTCTTCTCCATCGTTCATCTTTAAGGTACGCAAAAACAATACCTTTCGTGGGAAACCTGTTCATCCCCACAAGTTAGTCATAATCCCCTTTTAAGTCATGATTTCAAGTTAGGGTTTTGAAGACTTAAGTATTCGAAGTGTCGTTCTTGAGTTCTGTCATAATTTTCTTCTATATTAAGTGTCGTGAATTATTTCCCAAATTAAAGTGGTTCTTAAACGTACAGTTTATTTCTTATTTTCATATCTGAAGGTTAGTTTCACTTAAATTTACTAACTTAGGAGTTTGTATCGAAAAATTTGCATTCATGTTCCAAATGATTTAACTATAGTTTTGTTATTAAATACATTCAAAGGTAGACAATTTATGAAAATTCCTATATAATAACATATCATTACAAAAAAAAGTGAAGAGAAATTATCGTATCTTGAAAAGAGAAAGGCAAGTTATTATGATTTAGAGCCAAGGCTCGCAGAGAAAGATAATTTTCTTGATACAGTTATGTAGAGATTAATTATAATTTTTAGAAAGTAGTTTAAGACCTACAATATGAGGAGCTATTATGTTTTGGGAGGATTATTAGCACCAAGTTGGGTATGAGTCCGAGGTCACATGCCCCAAAACTACGTTGCCACATGTAGGTTTGCCTTCGGGCTAACAGATGGATCCATAATTTATGTTTTGGTTTATACCCCGCCAAGGTGTAGGACGGCTTTTTTCAATGTGGGCAAGACATTGGATTCCATGTTGCTCACATGGTTTATGTCGGTTAAGAGAAACTCCCCAAATTTAGAAAGACTCGATATTTGTTCAAGCTACTTATTATTTATAATGATTGAATAAAGGAGTTTTCTTCGACATTTCAACTTAATTGTTTTCGGGCTTATTTCATGAGGTTCGCTATTTAAGTTTCTATATGCCCTTTTTTTTAATTTATTCACCACACTACTTTAGTCCCGGCAAATTAGCAAGGGAAGAATCAATAAGTCTTTTGTTTCACATCTCCATAGTTATGTCATATGTTATGTTTTAAATTTAAAGGTTATGTCAGTTTCAGTTTTCTTTTCGCTTTTGTGTACCAATATATTCAAAGTATTGACACTCTTTTTTCGCTATATCGTTTTATGATGTAGATTCCGACAGACAGATTCAGGACCATGGTCAAACATTTCATTAGACCATCCTGTATCAACTTGTGGTGAGTCCACTCTACATCCAGAGGACTTGATGATGATTTTTTTGAATTTTTCAGCTTATTAGATAGTTTCAATAAAGGTAGCTCCGAGCCACGTCCCAGCAACTCTTTCAATTCATGAGCTATAGAGGCTTCATTAAACATTAAACAATTGGATGTTTTGTTGTCTTTCAAAGTTCATATGCAGTATTTCAAGTTAAATTTATTTTCTTATATCTAGAGATTTAACAGATAACTGTATTTCCAGCCTCCACATAATTTCAAAGTTGAGTTTATGAACAGTTTGACAGGCCAATGGTTCGCTTGGGATCACTCGTGGTTTCAGGTGCCATGTCACAGCCAGGGTGTAGGCTCGAGGCGAGACATATTAGGACACCTCTTTTGACTTTTATTAGTGGGTGTTTGGATGGGCTTATATTTAGGTCAAAATAGCTTTTAAGCTATTTTTTACTTTTTTAAGTGTTTGGCAAGTTTCAAAATTAATTAAAAAAAGCCAAAATTTGCTTTTTATAAGCCAAAAACTAAAAGTTCCAATTCTCAACTTACTTTTTTTTTGGTTTATAAGCCACTGTATTTTGACCAATTAAAGACATTTTTGTCCCTCAAAATCCTCCCTTATTCCAAAATTACCCTTGTGTAGCCCCAAAAACAATGGTCTCTTCTCTACAACAAAAATACATACTGAGATCTGATAGGTATGATTTTTGCATCCTTATTTTTTATTTAAAAGAAAAAGTTATAAAAATACCTTTTTTTGCATATAAATTATTATTATAATAATAATAATAATGGATAAATTCTTCAATATTCATTCGTGTCAAGAGCCTGACGGGTGGTGTGAGTTAAGTATGTTATCAATATATGGAGTTATGTAGATCACGATAATAAATAATAACAATCAATATATTTATAGAGTAACAATTTCTATTACGACGATAGTAAAGGTGAAGAAAGTGCAGTGTATCAACACACTCTCAAATTTCAACGTCCGTCAACTATAAAACAACAAGAAGTTCTCCATAACTCCGTCAAATTCCATACCTTTATTACTATATATCTTTTTTCTAAATTATGTTATATGTTAAGCTAAACGTCTATCGAAATCAATCTCTTTACCTACTCATTAGACTAATACAGACCTTATACACGCTTATTCAAATTATAATATCCAATTGGAAACTTATGCGTTAAGATTTAAGCATAAATAAAATTAATAAATATCAAATCCAATTCCAATTAACTCTAGCTTATATTAGTACTTCTTTTGTATGAAACTTCTAATTTATGAAATATGAATTTTTATATATTATTCTCCTTCTTTAATATATTCTTTTAAATTTGGACAATTATTATTGTACAACATATGAATTTCTCTAATAAAAAAATAACTCACCAACCAAAATATATGGAGAATAATCATTGAAGATATACAACTTCATAGACGATTAGTGAATGATCCATCTATATTTTACGACACAACATTCGTATTCGCCAATGTTTTAATAGTGATAGTCATTACTCAATCAACGAGTAATATATTTCTAATTAAGGAGTCCTTCTATCAAACAAATAATATCATTTGGGACCAACTATTTATCTATTAATGTAATTATAATGATTAGTAACATATATATATATATATATATATTAATTTTAATTTGAATCATTTTAGAAGTAAAAATTAATAATAATTAACTCTATATATTATTAACAGCTTTGAGGGTATTTCAAACATTTTGACCAAAAAAAAGTGCTTAAAAGCACTTGTTTACCAAACACATCAATAACTTTTTTTCAGTTTCAGCACTTTTATCCAAACACGTAACTGCTTATTTTTAAAATAAGTTCAGCACTTTCAAAAGCACTTTTAAAGAACTTTTTAAAATCCACCTTTTTTCCGTCTATCCAAACGGGCCCTTAGTTTTCTGTGCACATATAAGATCCCTAAACAGACCCTAATTGTTTAGATGATTGCGTCTTTGAACCATATTTTTGTGTAAGTTATCTATTTCTTGATGTACTACTTGTCATGGGGTCCTCTTATCCACTAATTTAAACAAAATATTACCTTAATTATTCCACTGCCTTCTCTTTCCAAGTTCATTTGAGCCCTCTCTAGTAAAACATACATTTGTACTGCCAGAAACTTGTTGACACGAACGCCGCTCGATGATGGGTCTCATGTAACTAGAACCATACATGGAGGAATACTATAGTCATTCTGCATCCATGTCTCAGCAAGGAGATTAATTGAGCTCCTTGAAATTGGCAGGCGAAACCACTTCAACTCAGGCCAGTTTCGTCAAACAAAAACTTGATTCCAACTTGATCATAAGCCACAACAAACTAATTCCTTCTGGACTAACTCAAACCACGGCAATACGATTCATTTATTTAACAAACAAAAAAGGAAACAAATGCTTTCCGAAATAAAAACAGAATCTCATGTATTCTTCCAACTTCAATCTGTAACAGCCACCAAAATTGCATCCAAATTAGCCAACTCTTCAATCTCAAGCAAATCATAATACGTGAGATTGGTTAAAATTGAGGCTTAGTTGTTGCTGTTCCAATCTCAAATAAACCATGATTAAAATGAATGAAACCCATGAATATAAGTGTTCTGAACAATTACAATTCACTAGTTCATGCCAAAGTGGACAACATGGAAATGTACCTTATCAAATGACTGTTTGGAGAAATATGAAGAGCTCTTCTTAGATAATTGACCCCCTTCTTAACTTCGAGGCAGTCCTGAGATCCATGTTTGACCTAAAAGCCCCCATAAGGAAGTATGGATTTACACTTAGGGGCCCAAGATCAAGTAAAGAAGGCAACTGAAAGAGAAAACTTACTAGTAAGCCCAGCGTGGCCAGGAAATCCAGTGCAGCAATCTCTTTGCTAGAAGACAGAGACTCATGAACACTTGAAACAACTGAGTCAAGCTGATGACTTTCATCTAATGCATGCATAGCAGATGCTACAAGCCTAACTTTTGAACTCTGGAAGGCTCTTTTTGGTAGTTGCAAAATGTTTCTAATAGCTAATTCCTGCCCTGAAATATGATATACTAATCTACAGATGAAACTGAGGGAGGCAGCAGCCAATGGATGCTCTGTTGGTAAAGCAGATGAGGCCAGTCTCTTTGCCATCGAAAGAGCAAGGTCATATTTGCCCAGTTTCCAATAAGAAAGTGCATAAAGCTGCAAACCTTCTACATCCAGAAGACCTAGCAAAAATGGAAATTACAGGTTCAAAATAACCAAGCATCGCCATAGCGCATTTTAGATTATGAGAGCAAAAGCATGCAAGTAGGTCAAGAAATCAAATAAATTCTTAAGCAAGATGCTACTCTCACGAATTCAGCAACTAGCTAAAGTGAACAGTAAGACATGCCCAATGGCTAACACTATTGTCCAACTAGAAGTTCAAACTCGCATAAATTCTCAATTCATAATATATTTTTTTGACTTGTTCACAGACAAGCAGCAGGGCCTAATTGCTCACCATGATATTTTTCATAGCAGTAGTTTCTAACTAGGAACAACAAAAATGTGATTATGATAAAAAATAATACCTTTGCTTTCCAAATATTTACATTCTTCAATAGCATCATCAGCATTTCCTGCCTGTATGGATACAAAGCATCTCAGAACTTGCATAAGATAAGGTTGATCAAAGCACCCATTGACAAAGGCAACAAAAGTAAGTAGCATTGCAAATTGGATCTGAAGCAAAAGAACTTGAACCTGAGAAGATGTGGTAAAAGTGTACTACCTTACAAAGTGACCTGGTCAAATTAATAGATATATCTGCAAGATATGATTTTGGAAGTTTTCCTGCAAAAACTCTGGCAGCAACGCGTGCCAGCCTATATGACACAACAGCACTATCATAATCACTCCGTGCTTCACAAACTAACCCTTTCAGATTGTGAGATTCCGGATACTGAGGTGCACGCTGCAAAGCCTGCTGGATGGCTCCAAATGCCTGGTATAACAATTATAATAACTTACGCTCGATGTTATCTGAAGGATTCCCTTGCCAGTGTCTCAGAGACTAAACATAGACAAGAAACATTCACATACATAATGGATTGTAAACCAAGTGCCCAAGTACCTCTGGTGATTGCAGATAACCAGAATGCAGAGCAAGCTTAACTAAACCTGTTTGGAATTCTGCAAGCTATTCATAGACAGGCACTGTCAGAACCTCTAAATAGGACAAAAAACAACTGACAAGAAACCATGCATTAATTTTCTGCTAAAACAATAATTGTATTTGTTGGGAGAATCACATGTATATAAGAGTGTATCTGAAACCTGTTATACAAACTTTAGATGCGGAAGCAACATGACAAACTCCCAGACAATCTGAAAGTCGAAACATTTTCTGAAAACAACACTTAAAGAGAGCAAAAGAGTTACTGGAAAGATCTGAACCGCCCGCAGACAGCACTCATAAGCCTCATCTGGTTTCATATTCCTGTTTAAGAAGCGTAAGCTTAATACTTCACAAGAAATATGGGCAAATGCATCATTCCTTATGCTTTTCTATATAACATAAATGAATTTACCGTGCAGCAGCATCAGCCGACATGCCTGCCCATGGCAATGAAAGTGAAGGATCAATACTTCTTGCACGATCAAATGCTAGCTGAGCCAATTGACTTTCCCCCTCCAGCCTATAAAGCTATAGAACCCAACTTTTAGTCGGATCTAATGGTCTCACATGCATCAATCAATTTACATAACAAACCCAACCTTAATATACAGTATGATCATGACTCGCAATGCTTAAAAGTTCAGCACATTGGATAAGGAGAGCCCACCCCCCAGCCCCCGCCCAAAAATAAAGAGTGGAGCAGGTGACAAGAGGGACGTGATTCTATCAGTCATCTATACAAATAGGAACTTGTGGATGCTTAAAAAGTTTAAAGGTACTCTCAACTGTACAAACTCATTTTCTACTCCTTCAGATGCTCTCTTGTTGGCTGTCCCTCCAAAGTTCCTACATAAGGGCCAATGGACCAACATCTCATGCTCTGCATCCCCTTCACCTTCTTCCAAAAGACAGCTATGCAACACATAAGGAACTATACTCAAATCCCGTTGCACCCAAGTCTGAGCCAAACTCCTCTTCCTCTACACAGACAACAAACAACAATATACCCGGTGTAATTCCACAAGTGGGTCTAAGGAGGGTACGACGTACACAGACCTTATCCTTACCTTTGTCGGGTAGAGATGCCTTCGACAGACCTTTGGCTCAATAGAAGTGTAAGCAAAGCAGGATTGAAAAGGAAATAGCGGCAACAAAATAGCAAGATATTCAAAGGAAATAAAGCAGCAGTTAGTAGTGAAAATTGAAGAATAAGATAATACCTGATTACTATAGTCTACTTAGAAACTTTTGCAATACTTGGCCTTTTGGAGAAAGAGTAGCGGAGATGGGGATGTTGAAATGAATGTATGGGAATACTTGAAGAGATATGATCAGGAACGAGGATATTCGGGACAAGGTGCGAGTGACCTCTGTGGTGTACAAGATGAGTAAAGCAAGACTGAGGTGGTTCGAGCACTGAAGAGGAGCTGCTCTGATGCACCAGTGAAAAGGTGTGAGAGGTTGATAGAAACTAGGGTGCGGAAGAGGTAGAGAAGGAAATATTACTGGTTAAAGAAAGTGCAAGGATCTTAAACACTATATTAACCAATAACCAAGTCCGTATGGAGTGGACAAATCTCCAAATATAAAGACAATGATAATATTTTTCTTCTATCCTTAGAACTCTACCAGATTCTCCTATTTAAACTAAGACATAAGCAGTTACTGCTGTAGATAACTATTACAAATAATTACTGACAACTACTAATAGATAACTACTGATAACTACTAATAGATAACTGCTTCTATCCTATCTGAAACTAAGTAACTAAGTTACATTATCTTCACATGCTAAAGCAGCAGTTTTATCATAGGTTGACTATGATGGGTATGAGGAGAGGTAGACTTAGGTCAAAAAAGTATCGAGGAGAGGTAATTAGACAGGATATGGCACACTTGCAGCTTACTGACATGAGACATGACCCTAGACATTAAGGTATGAAAGTGGGAGATCGGGGTAGAAGGTTAGTAGGTTGTCAAGCATTATCGGGTTTTTCTCCCCAATAGTACTATAATTACCTTCCTTTTATTTATTTTGTGATTCTATATTACCACTTCTTGTTTATTATGCTTCGGTTATCGTATTTTTTCTTGTTGTTACTGTTTCTTCTCTATTACCTGTAATATGGTATTTTTCACTACTGCATTTCCTTTCCGTAGCTGCTTAGAACTATTTTACTTGAGCTGAGGGGCTTTAAGAAACAACCTCTCTGTCTTCACAAGGTAGGGGTAAGGTCTACGTACACACCACCCACCCAGACCCCACTTGTAGGATTACAATGACATGTTGTCGTTGTTTTTCTTGGCCTTCTGGAGAAAGTTAAGGCAGCAATGTTGTGATCACTTCTATAGTTCCTGCAATTGGATAGGTCGGCTAAATTTCCTAATTACAACAATTAGGGCTAATATGAAGAACTTTTATGGTACATTGATGGTTTAACAGTACAAGCACAACTTAAGAAATCAGAAGCAAATCATCCAATCCTGGATTGACAAAAGAAAATGTGCTTAATTGCACACTCAATCTAATGTTTCTAACGATTCACGCAGAAAATGAATGAGTTTTCCATGTATTTGACTCGTGCGATTAATATCTTATCATGAACCAATTTAAATAGGAAGCCAACAAACTCAACAAGTTGTTCTTCAGGACCTGATGAAGAAGTGTTGTCCAGAATTTATGGATTCTAGCATACATATTCAATAAATGGAGCAGTAATTACGTGATCCATGATACAAAGTGCTCTACTAAAGATTTAGTTTCTGAAGTTATCCATTTCTGACAGTTTCGAGAATAAATAATATCAGATAAATCTTGGAAACTAAGGCAGCAAGTTACCTTTCCAAGATGTGCCCATGCAACTGCAAGAGATACATCCAACTGCAGTGCCCGTATGAAAGCATGTTGTTTCAATGCAGAATGATCAGATAAACACCCTAAAGCTACCCAAAACTCGCTATTGCAACCTTCAAGTAATAAGCCTCCAAGGCACATCTTTTCAGACACAAACCTGATAAATGAGCTAGTGTAATAAATGATTATGCTGGTACAAATGCAAGAATACATTAAACAATAGAATAAAACACATACCAAGAGTTCATGTCAGCTTTACTGTTCTCCCTTAATGAGAAAAGTAGCTCAGATGCAATGGCAACATCAGTATACACATTAGCTTGCCAAGGGGACAAATGCAAAGCCCGTTGGTAGGAGCAACAAGCAGATCTGACTGCTACACAGCACATTCTCTTCCATGACAGGATCGAACTAGTGAATGAATTTTCGTCAGCTCCTAGGCCCATTCCTTCATCCATCCATGGAAAACATTTTGCGTATGTGAGCTAACCAAGGAAAGAAACAGCACCATAGTCAGCCAGTCAACACTAAAACGTCAATCTCATAAAGTAATGGTATGGGGGAAGGCTTGACAAGCTCCATACAGAACTGTAGGAAGGCACGAGATGTTGGAAAATGGAATTGCTCAAAAATAACTGGCATAATGCAAAGAAAAAACATAATTCAATAGATGCAGCTACCTGAATATCTCCAAGCAGCTTCCAAGCACAAGATATATTGCCAACAATGGAAGTACTTGCTAGCGCCACTTTCGAGGCTTCCTGAAATTAAGCAAAACACTTGAGAAAAATCTCAACCCAAAGAAGAAGAGGTGAACGAGTAGAATAATCATGTCCTGCTCCATAATACTACAGAAGCAAGTGAAACTTCAAAATTACTGGATTGCTAACCTCTAAGAGTGAAGCTCCCAATTTGAAGGCACCAGAATCAATGGATTCCTTTGCCAAACTAAGGAGTGCAGAGGCAAGCCCATGATGTGCAGACAAATTCATCGGTGAGATTTGTAAAGCTTGCCGAAACTGCTCTATTCCCTTCATTCAGGATCGAAGAGTAAAGAAAAAATTGTTAAAAGAATCTGAATATCTTTAATAGTTATGATCGTGCTTTAGTATCAGGAGATATTTTATGCAACTCAGTGTAAATCATTTACTTAGCAAATGATACTAGTGCAAATAAGGCTCATGTAAGTATTCACCCATATGAGCGCATAGCCTTACTCTAACAGAAGTTCTTTTCTTCTTTTTAAACTAATGGGAGAAGCTTTTTTTTAATAAGTAAAGGAACTTAGTGTCTATCCTTACACAACTTTCTTTGGCAGAATAATACCCAGAGACACGAAGAGAAGCATGGACCAGAAGCAAGGAGAAATTTTACCTTTCGAAACGAACCAAGCATCAAATAGACATTTCCACTTTCCACCAGTGCAAATACTCTTGATTCCTCCAATTCAATAGCTCTTCCATAGGACTATCATAATGAGAAGAAAAGATTGAACAATGTGTATCAGACATTTTCTTTTTGATAAGGTTTTTTATTAAAGTACCAACATGGTACAGAAAGGAGCAGCAATACAAAGTATGGAGCAGGCAGCCAATTACATTCTCTTTCCTAACAGATCTAAGAAATCCATATACTGATTCAAACTCATTAGTAAGATACTTCTACACCAGAAGTACAAATTTTATAAGCATCTACTTTTAGTTCTAGAATCCAAATTCTTTGCCCTTCAAAAGAAGCCTTGTTGCTCTCCAGCCAAATTGTCCAAAAGATGCACAATGGAACAGTCCTCCATATCTGCTTTATCTCTTTAGGAAACACCTGCTGCTGCCAACATTTTCCATTAACCCCTTTACACTGTGAGGCATCACCCAAGTACTACCTCTGATACATAAAAATAAGCCCCAACATTGTCTGGCAAATCTGCAGGAAGAAATAGGCGCTCAACTGACTCCTGATCTTCTTGACATAGATGGCATCTGTTGCATAGGACAGAACCTTTGTTCTGCAAATTCTTCTGGGGAAAACAAGCCCCCAAGTAGCTACCACTCAAAGCAAGCTACCTTAACAGGATCTGAATGTAAAACTTGTCTGGTAAACTGGTTGTAACTCTTCCGAAAGCTTACTAATGCTCTTCCATACTCCCCCTTTAATATTTCTCCACGCTTACACTTTACCATGGGTAGCATTTATCAACTCCTTCCATACTTCATTCCTCCAATGTTATACCTCCAAAGCCATTTGAAAAGTAGACTTTTATTATGTAATTTCAGATTTCTACGACCCATTCCACCCCCTTATTATCCTGGTGTAGCAGGCATCATAGGGATGTACTATCATTGCGACAAGATGCACTTAACTATTCAAACACCTTACTCCAAAAACAACAAACCCAGTGCAATCCCACAAGTAGGGTCTGGAAAGGACAGCATGTATGCAGACCTTGCCTATACTTGTGGGGTAAAGAGGTTGTTTCTGATAGACCCTCGGCTCAAAAGAAATGTAGTGAAAACAAGATTTAAAGGAAAATAACGGCAAAAAAATAGCAAGATGCACGGAGCAAATGAAGCAACATTCAAACATCTTACTCTGTTCAACTATTGTTAAGACATATATATCTACGTATCTATAACCAAAACTTTGAAACATTAAAACTACAAAGGAAGTGCAGAAGTAACAGAATTAGAGATGTCCCTTAACCTTCAAGGCATGCCATCCGCCATTAAGTGGCTCAGTCTCCCTTCATATGTTTCAACAACAACAACAACAACATACCTAGTGTATTCCCACAAAATGGGGTCTGGGGAGGGTAAAGTGTACGCAGTCCATACCACTACCTCAAATGAAGTAGAGAGGTGGTTTCCGGTAGACCCCCGGCTCTGGATAAACACCAGTATAACAAATAGAAAACATAAAAACACACAGCAGAATGATACAAGAAACAAGACACCCACAGATTAATACTATAAACTATCTATCTGGAAGCACCAGCAACACCAAAACACCACAAACAAGAAACAACAAAACACAAGCATAACACTATGACTACAGACACAACTACACACAAAGCAATCCTCTCTATTAGTAAGGACACACTCCTATCCACTAACCCCCTACACTAATCTGTGTCCTCCACACTTTCCTATCAAGGGTCATGTCCTCCGTAAACTGCAACTGCTTCATATCATGCCTAATCACCTCCCTCCAATATTTTTTCGGCCTTCCTCTACCTGCATGAAACCATCCATAGCCAACCTCTCACACCTCCGTACTGGGGCATCCGTGCATCTCCTCGTCACATGCCCGAACCATCTCAACCTCACTTCCCACATCTTGTCTTCCACCGAAGTCACTCTCATCTTCTCTCGAATAATCTCATTTCTAACCCTATCTCTCCCAATAAGTCCACACATCCATCGCAACATCCTTATCTCCGCCACCTTCAACTTTTGGTTGTGGGAATTCTTAACCGGCCAACACTTCGTTCCATACAACACAGTCGGTTGGACCGCCACTCTATAGAACTTACCTTTAAGCTTAGGAGGCACTTACTTATCACACAAGACTCCCAAAGCGAGCCTCCATTAAAGTCACCCTGCACCAATACGGTGCGTGACATCCTTGTCAATCTCCCTACATATGTTTCAACGGGATTTTTTTCATAGATTACCTAATCTCCCCCTATCATGGATTTTGACTTGTTTAACTGTCCCTTACGAACTACAATATAGGTAATTACCTTAACAGCAGCGGTAAACATGCCCATTTGCTGGTAGGAAAGACCCAGGGCCTGGAAAAGTACAAGATGGAAGAAGAGAGTGAGGACAAAGTAAACTAGAGAGAGTTAGAGCAATTAATAAGAAGAAAGGAGAAACAAAATAGGAAAGTAATCAACCTCCCACAAATCAGCACATGTGGGATAACCCCTAATGGCCTGCTGAAGGCACTGCGCTGCTTCGGACCACTTATTTTGGTTGACCTGCAAGGCAAGGTTACCAATGTGTTTCAGGGGAACCACCCTAGAAAGAAGGCAATGTAGAAGATTAGGGAGGGAGAGGGGCGGGAGCAACAACCAGAAGGTAACCCAATCTGGAAAAAGCCCAAAAGGCCCTGGGGGAATTGTCGGAAGCTTCACGGCATACAGCTATCTGCAAGGTCTCTTTTCCAGTAGAGTCGAGTAAATCACAAATAGCTTCGCCAGCAATAGAATCATGGGGATTAAGGGAGAGGGCTCGCTGATAACACTTGATAGCCCTTTGAGAGTCGAGAGATACTCGAGCATAGTAATGTCCCAAATAAGTGAAAGCAGCAGCATTTTGTGGGTTGAGCTTGGCTGCTGTGAGAAAATGTTGTGCGGCTTTTTCTCGCAATTCTCCTCCTCCTCCCGCTGATGCTGCCTTGTCCCATAACAACACCCCGAGATCAAAGTGGAGACAAGGATCCCCCGGCTCGGAGATAATTGCTTCTTCTAACCCTCTTATAGCAGCAGCAGTATCGTCTTCTTCACCCTGACAGTTACAAAAAGATGAACAAAAGAAATACTAGTACAGTACTCGTAAACGTAAACGATACTATAGAGAGAAAGGGGATTAAAAGGAAGAACCAACCATTGAAAAAAAAGAAGAAAAAAAAAACTCGTTAGCAGCCGATGTATCTATGCCTCTCTCTCACTCTCTTTCTTATACAATCAATCCAGCTCCAGACGATTAAATCTCTTCTTCTCCCCTCTCTTTCCTTCCTTTTCCCCTGGCTCTTTTTTCAATTCAAAAGCCCTGCCTGTAAGATTTAATATGTTCGAAAAATGATCCCCAATAGGTTGGAATATAGCTTTAAAGTACCTAATTTCTTAAGCAGTTTTGGTCCTCCAAATTTATGAAACGTGAATTTGCAAGTGTTAATTTTGCAATTTCTGTTATTTTTGCCTTTGCAATTTGGACTACTTTTGAATTGCATTTTTTCCTAATATCTCCAATTAAATTTTCTTCTTATTTAAGACACACAGTTATCCTCAAATTGTTATTGAAAGATCTATCTAAAACTCTTTTTTTTTTTATTTGCGCACATACATCCAAAAAGATAAACATGTTGTAATTGCAATGTGTGTTATGATATGAATGATTGAAACAGAGCTGACAAAATTTGGACAGGCTCAGCTCAAATGCCATTTGATATATATAGCATAAGAAACCAGCGCCATGAAGCGATGGTTAGATCTCTCATACAACTTAGAATTTCACGCACATGGTCTGGTCTATCGATGTCCGTTGTTATTATTATTATTATTATTATTATGTACATCAACACGCTAGGAACCTGCTCTTTGAAAATTCACTCAGAGCTACGTACAGAAGAAAAAAGTGAGACACTAAAATGTATTGCTGCAGGTTGTGCTTCACCGTGAAAAAATAATGCAAACAGACAAACTTTAATTTACTCTCGTATATATAGTACGATACAATACATCTCCAGCTTTAAGCAACCACCTCTTCCTTTAAACTTACTGAACATCCCAACAGAATAATAACATAATGATGCTTACACGACTTATCAATAAAGGAGAGAAATAAGTACTACGCTAATATTGTCAGTTAAATGGATAATCTTCCTTTGATTACTTGTTTCTGGATCAAATATCTAAATGTCCAACTTTGGGGTAGCCAATAAATCAACTTATCGGCTCTGTCCTTCATGCATGATCTTACTAGTTTCATTTGAGTTTCCGGTAGACATCCCATGACAGTTTCAAGTAGTCCATCCGTGCTCAGGGACATATCTTTTGCAAAATAGCATATGATCTTTGGCAGATAAATCCTTTTGTCCTTGTTAATGCAAACTGTAGATCGTATAAACTCCTCTTTCGCTACTTTAAGATCCTGAAATACGTTCTTCGCTGTGTAAACCTGGATCTGCATGTGCCCAGCAGATTGCAGAGTCAGATTGAATTTCACTCTCACAAAGCACGCAGTGCATTCAATACGCATACTCTATAAATGCAAAGTCCATGAATTTTTTGAACTAGCTTGTGGGAACATTACCGCAGGATCAGAAGATGCACCCAAAGACAGTGCAAAGTGAACAAGTGGCTCAGGGTACTCAATGGCATAGGTATGTCTAGAATTTCCTGTCGCAAGCTTTTTCCCTGGAGAAAAGAGCGTCTGTAGCCACTGCATTCAGGTTATATTAGAGAAGGAGTCCAGTCCATAAAACATATAACTAATAGAATCTTGAAACAATGATAGCAGGGCATGCTACAAAGGATCCTCCTCTTTGTTTAGACAACTATTTTTCCCCATCACACTCTTACGTATGTAAAATGTTAGTTCATATGGAGGAGCCCAACTCATATCAACAGGATCTGAATGTAAAACTTGCAAAATGGAGATGTCAAACTGATGGGAAGTGGGAACATACTCAAGAAAAGAAGTTGGATAAGACCATCGTTTTTTCAAGAATAATTATGCTTTAACAAGCTATACTTGTTTGTTTTTAACAGAATTTTTCTTTTCTTCTAATGAAGATCAGATTATGCAGATCAAATGCACTGATGAAACTTAAAATAGCAACACCATGACAACATGTTCGTCCATAATACCAATTCAAGTTCCGAGAATTGAGAACAACAGTAGTAAAACCAGCTCAATTATCAAAATAGTAGGAAAATTAATGACAGATAAGAGATGTTATAGCTCAATTATCACAAAATAGTTGGAAAATTACAGACGGATAAGAGATGCTAGATAACATTTCGACTTTTTTGTGCCTCGCCCTGTCAGTCCACACCATCCTCAAATTGATGAGATAAGAATATTTAGCATATAATCCCAAACATTTCTCTAATTAATATAGCATTAGAGAACAATTCACTAATTAAGAGAATATAATGCTGATGCTCCACAATCAGGTTAGCTATCAAATAAGAAGCAGCTAGAAGTGCTCCTAGTGTATAGTTTAATTAATCATGGGATGACACACACATGTCAATTTAGTAACAGAAAGTTTATTTCGAAAAGGTAAGATGATCTTAGAGTAGGATGTTACTTAGCATTCAACATACCGGTGCAGAATAGTGTGGTCGTATCCCTAATATGGAGCTCTGTATGACATAAGCATTTACGCAATGGCCACCCACATTATAAGCTGACTGCGGTAATTTTACAACAAACTCAGATTTCATGATACTATATACCAAGTAAATATGTTTAAAAAAAGACAGGGGATATTCCTTTTACCTTCAAGATTGAAGAACTTCTGACAGAATTTTGAGTTCCATAGGCTAAATAAGCCTGAAAATAAGTCAGATAGTACCTCATAATAGGTCTTAATAGGATGGATAAAATGGTTAAACGGAAAGAGAAACACTGTAATCCCCAGATTAGGAAACCAAATTAAATGCTAGTTTTGAGCAATGAGTGCAAGAATAGTTTATACTACTTAGCCAACTGAAAGAAATCACATATGAAGTGCCATGCATTCCAGAATGGCACTTCATATGTGATTATTTAGGAAGCATATTTAGTCCTAGTATGATACTGGCGACGAGAAGTATAACTGAGAGTGTCGTTCTCCCAACAAAGAGTATGAAAAGAATAAATGAAAAGGTTGAAATTCTAAAGCAGTAGCTCCACCTTGGATGATTTTGTAGTCTCGTAAGAGGCATGTTCTCCACAATATGGGATAATCCATATCAATTTGTTTCAGGGAAAAATGTTACTACGCTAATGTTCAAAAGAAACTTTGAGAAAATCTTACATGCATCACCAGGGCATTGTGAATATTGATCCAAAATGTTAGCTTTTCTTCACGCTTCATGTTTCTTGGGTCAATCTTTTCAAGGCTCTTAACCAGTGACCTGCAGAGCATCAACTTAGTAAGAATAAACTTATACTATATTGAGTATATCCATATTTTTTTGTCATTTGCCCATTTAGAAGTTGCATCTACTTTTAGCCGTGATTGGTAGAGAAAGGGAAGGAGAAAAGTAACAAATATTTGTGACAACAATTTCCGATGCAGTAGAACTTACAATTTACATTAATATTTTTCCACATGGCACATTTTACAGCTTTTTAATTAATAAACAGCAAAGGATGATAAATTCAAGCTGGTCAAATAAATTGGGTAAGCTTCTCGAACAGTTCTTAACATGCTTTCTTAATCAAGACCACCAAGGGTTGTGGTGAAGTGGTAAGCACTCCTCCATCCTTAACCAGAGGTCTCGGATTTGAGCCATGGGTATGGAGCCGCTTTTGGTTGGGAGGGCTTTACCCCCATAATGAGACTTCCCAGTGCGAATCCGGATTACTCGGGCTCCAATGTGGCCACCGGACACCAGGTGGAAAATCAAAAAAATAAAAGTAATGAAGATTTATGTACTCTTAAACTCTAGAAATATCATAAAAATATCAAATTTGAACTATTTGTGTCAGTTGTGAATAACCTGAACTTATGCAGCATTGTTGTGGCATAATTGAAACTATCTTCATCCAGGCATATCTTCAAAATTTCTATCATTGTAGAATTCGGCCTGTTGTCATCATCTTTATAGACTTCAAATTCATCTTGCTCAGTGCTCTCATTGTGATGTGAACTCCAGCTGCCTGAAAGATTTCTTGGAGAAAATGTGCTTGATGATGATAACGACGAAGTAGAAGAAACTGATGATCCCTTTTGAGCAAGAATTTCAGGGTTGGCAAATTTGCAGAATATACAAGATATGCATCTAACTATTTCTTCAGACAGCCTATCAGGATAACTAAGAACGTCATCCATGCGAGAGGCAGTGAGATGATCCGCAAGGCTACGGTGGCCAGAATCAGTTAACTTTTCCTGCAGTTGTTCGTAATTGATACTTTGTTACTCAATAATGCCTTGGGGAAAGACAACATATTACATAATATCTATTTAGCTATATACAGAAGTCCGGGAATTGGATGTATTAACCCTTATAGACAATGACTTCTTAGCAGTCTGAATGTGATCACTTGAACCAGCCAAAGCACATGAAGTGGAGATTCTATCATATTGGTCCGCAGCACATTTTGACATATCTTGTTCTACATCGGAATATGATTGATCAGTTGTACATTGGGTAGGGGAGCTTATCTTGCCTTGTGAATGGATTTTCTGATTTTCCAACAAAGCTGGGATATTTTGCTGAAAAGCTGTCCGGTAAAGTGAGAGTAGATATCGTTCCAAACGCATTATTTCAATTTCGAGACTAGCAATTTCTTTCATCAATTCCATGGAAGACTGCAAGTTAACACAGTTTCGCTGAAAAAGGAATTGCATATTAGAAAAAAAGAACCACGGGAACTGTAATACCATTAATCAGGACATTCAAATATGAGCAACAATAGACTCATATTCCAATGTTCCAACATCAGACAACCTGTCCAGAACACGGGGTTCAGAGTTAAGATGGGGCATAGAAAAGTTGCATTTTATGGTGTAGTTCATTCATGGAACAGACTACTAAAAACTTATCATTATCACACAGATGATCACACATTATGATACTTATAAAAATTCTCTCTTTACTTGAAATACCAAAGAGTTTTGTAAAGCATGATTGAGCTTGAAGTTTACTCAAGTCTGACCTGACAGACACCTGAAGCAATTAGTCAATCCTGAATCTAAGAATCTGAAAGCCAATTAATACAGAAGAGTAGTTAAATACAGCAAAAATTGATTGTATTTATTTTGGGAGCTGAAGATAGCATCGTCTTCCCTTAGCTATATATGTCAAATCCTTCTTTCCATCGAGAATGGAGATAATGGTCACGGAAGAAACGGAAGGAGACAATAACAAAACATAGTTTATAATTGGTGGAACACATAGACAAAAATGGATACATACAAAAAAAAAAAGAACACTATTTTAACTCGTAAGATTTCAGATGCAATCGTTGAGACTCGTGAGGATCCTACAAGAATTGGATTGTTTAATTCCAATGCAGAGCAAATATATGTATATATAAAAATTGATGGATACTTTAGCTGATAACTCCAGTACAATTACAATATGTTGGCATGAAAGCAATGTAGGTAGGTACCTGGAATTTATTTGAAGCATGACAGTTGCTGCCGCAAAAAGAAGAGTGATCGTCCACTAGTGCTCTTACATGTCCTTCCTGTAAGAAGCAGTAGTTGAGTAAATAAATTAGAGTAAATGAAGATCAAAATGTGTAGTCATTTCACTAGGTATTTGATTCTCGGGTGACTTACAGGCCTGGGAGACATATTGAGCACATGATCTTGGCAGGGCAGCAGAGCACTACTGCTACTGTGATAGTATTAGAGAGTAAATTAGATTAACAAGTTAGCTAGAGAGACAGACGGAATGGAGAATAAAGATGAATACGTAACCGGTAAGATGGAGAAGGAGCTGCAGGAGAAGGGCAATCCAAATCCAAATCCAAATCCAGACGCAGCATCAGAGCTATGTTGCACCGACACACAATTTATATTAGTGGTTGCTGGTGATGCTGCTGCCTGCTACAATTAGGATCAATATCTCTACTCTATGTATAGAGAGAGAGAGAGAGAGAGAGGTGGCAAACTGGCAAGGCCCAGAGATTGAGAAAGAAGATGGGAGTTGTAGGGATAGATAGAGAGAGTGGGTAAACCAAATGCATTAAATGCTTCATCAATCTCACTCACCATTTTCTTACTCTAAATTCTTGTTGGATTTTGAGCTACAAAATAAATAACATAATAATGTTACGCATCTGCTGAGAGGGGCGGGTCCCCCAATATTTGATGCACAATACATGGGGCCTACATTTGATATTAATTCCTTCTGACCCTAAATTATAGCAAAGCTACAGCCATTTTGCTTCCTTTTTTCGTTTTTAATTGACTTTTTATAAAATCGTATCCTCATTTTCTTAAAGAAAATAATCACCCTTCCAACATACACAAAGTTGTTATATTTTTTTTAGAAAAATAAGATAGATAAAAAAATAAGATGAAATCATAGAGAGACAAAATAATTCAAACACCACCACTTTACTCACGTACACAATGTGCCTGTTTGGATTGGTTTTTGACTTATAAGTCATAAGTTAAGATTTTTAATTTATGACTTTTGACTTATTTTTAGTATTTTAGCTTAAAATTAAATATTTATAAGTACTTTTTAAATATACCAAACACTTTAAAAATAAATAAAATAAATCAATTCAAACGAGCTTTATGTATCTATCTATCTTTTCTTTTTTTCTTTTTAAAAAGATTAGCACACCCATTGGCAAATTAAAAAGATGAGCTCACCCGCAATAATAATAGTAGTAGCAATTAAAATGACACGTCGTGGGAATTGGGGCAATATGCATAGCCTTTTGTTGAGAAAATAGGAATACAAAAGAAAATAGAAGGGAGGCAGCTAGAATTGATAAATTAGTAGGAGTAGAGCATTAATGAAGTAGCTAGCTAGATTCATATATTTATATATATAGAGAGAGAGAGAGAGAGAGTTAATAATTCATAAAAATGAGTACATTAGGCAGCGGGGTTAGTGGGGTGAATCAATTAGCATTCATGATTAAGACAGCAGAAATGGGTCCTCCCTCCATGTTTGTTTCCCCACTCCCTCCAAATTCATATAATTATATTAACCCAACAACTTTATACTACTCTTTTTTATCAACTCTTCCTTTGGTTTTTCTTTTTTCTTCTCATTTGCTGCAAAATTAGACTTGAACAGTTCTTAACTTCCATGCCAGAAAAATTAAATTTGAAAGCTTAGACCCGCAATTTTCAGCTCCAATCCTAAAATGATTAAACATTAGTACTTAATAGTTTTTAATTATTCTTTAAAATCAGGGTAGTGGGGAAGGGGATAGTCCTCCAAGCGTCTATTTCTGGACTTGCCCTTCCTATAGCTTAAGAAGGGTCATTTGGTAGCTATTAGAGTTATTCGTTACGAGGAAATTAATGTATTATTTATGTGTGTATATATATATAGGAATTAGTTATTCATGTAATTATGCATGTATTACTTATTTATCTTGCATAAGATAACACATATGTATTAGTTGTGTGAGTTTCTAAATAGGAAATCAAACATTATATTCATTCTGTAAGTGAATATTTACCTCCTAACTATCTGTCAAATACGATATTACTTATGTGTAGGTCTGTGCAAAGTTTGGTACAAATCGTTAACCCAAACCGTTAATTTGCTTATCGGGTTAACGGGTTGGTTATTTTAAATAGCGGGTCGGGTTTCGGGTTGGTAATTTTTGCTATTGGTTTATCGGTTCGGGGTACGGTTTATATGGTTTTTTTATCGGGTGGCCCGATAACCCGATAAATGGATAGGTGTGTGATTTTTTATTTGCAAATGCGGCCCATACACCCATACCCACTAGCCCAAGTCTAATTATTCAGCTCACAATAGGGTTAGGGTATTATTCTTTCACAATTAAAAATTTAGAATTTCACGCTTCTCACTCTCAGTCTCTCACTCTCTCTCAGTCACTACTCGCTACTCACATCTCCGATTTCACTCTCTCTCAGTCACTACTCGCTACTCACATCTCCGATGTCACTCTCTCTCAGTCACGAAAAATTGTTGTTGCTGACAAGATTGAACTTGTGCCGAAGATCGAACTTCGAATTCAGCCGAAAATTCAACTTAGAGTCTGTTCGATACTCACATCTCCGATCGAAAATTAAAGGTCAAAAAATTTCAGGTAACCCTTTTTCTCCATCTCATTTGCATGTTCACTAAATGGCCGTTTGGTATGTGAACCACTGCGACGATGTTGAATGGCCGCCGGACGGTCAATTTCCATTTGATTTTTTATATCAAAGAAGTATAAGTCTTTTTGGGGTGCTGGACATATACAATTCACCGATATATGTTGTTGGCAATTTGTTCTTCAGAGTTGACTGTCGTCAATCGAACAAGGTAAGGTAAGAAAAGAACCTTGCATTTGGTTTCTAGTTTATGAAATTTGCACACTGAATATCTGATTTTTGGCTTCGAGAATTTGCTGTTTTGCACTGTTTTCTGTTTTCTGGAATTGCTTCATTTTGGTTCTGTTTTCTGGAATTGGCTTCATTTTGAAGTTGTTTGTTCTTCAGGTTGTTGAACAGGCCGAATTAGAACACAAGTATGTTTGGAATGTCATAGAAACAAGAAAAATCACTAAGCAGTAGGGTCGTACGCATCGTACGCAGTAAACATTAGATATGTTTAATATTAACGGTTTACCCGATAACCGAACCGATAACAATGAAAAATCGATAAACCGATAAATCGATATCTTAATGGTTCTTTAACGGTTTAGCATATATACAAACCGATAATGAATACGTAAAACCGATAATTTTCAAAACCGAACCGAACCGACCGATATGCAGCCCTACTTATGTGTGATTTAATATCTCCATAACTCATCTATAAACCAGCTACCAAACGAAACAACCCATATGAAAACAAGTGCACAGTATGGACTCCCCGGGTCGAGTAATCCATTTGGTAAGCCCAGACATTATAGGTGGACGAGATAATTCCAAGCATGCACCAGCCCGCTACATATTAAAAGGACAAAGGGCCCAGTAATTTATTTGGTCAAACTCAAAATTCTTGTTAGATTAGAAGAAGAATCGACCAAAAGCTATCTGTCTACATCTGTCCTAGCGCCTCAAACATTGAAAAACAAATGGTTTTGTATAATTATGTCTCAATCACAGAAAATAAGTTTAGATAATTAATTAAAAATAATCACTTGAAAATCTTTCTACATTTTTAGTACTAGCTAGTTTAAAATTAAATTGTGAATTACACTATTTAAGATCGATGCAAAGATATGTTCTCTCACATTATGCATAATATAGTGTTGGCAGTAGTAGAAGATATATTAGTAAGATGTCCCTTCGAGAAATGCTGATCAAGTCAGTCAAACAACAAATAAAATAAACAAGGCATGCATTGTGCCTTGAAGCACAAGAAGCATTAATCCAAAAGGTCAACATACATAATGTATGGCCACCCGCGTGACAAAACATATTGTATAGTCAATAAGATCGACGTCCTATTAACTTTGATTTATAACGAGGTAGATACATAATCGACCTCGCTTTTCAGGTTCATTACATAGTACGTCATATGATATTGTGCAGGTTATAATGTAGAATATGCACGGAATGGGACATTTCATTCTTTTATCATAATCTGAAATGACAAGAGTAAATTAATCAAGGACCACTTTAATCTATCTATCTATACATGTATGGATTTGTGAATGGTTAAGTACTTTGACTAGACCACAAGAAGGTACTGTGACAAAATAAAACTTCAAGTCATCTTGCAGATGCAATTAATCGACATCATATGAACAAAAACAATATAATATACTAGCTAGCTTGAAAGAAGGCATGCAGATCAATGTTGTTAGATATATATTGCAGTTAGCTAGCTAATTACTAGGCAATTCGTAGAGTTAACTATGGCCACCTCTTAACTAGGCAATATGTGTATAATCATATTGGATAAGCACGTAGTTTTTGCAATATTCAATATTCAAATTGATAGAGGACGAATTAAAGCCGTATTATTATGCGTTGAAAAATGGATTCAAGGACCACGCCAATTGCCATTGTCAAAGGTAAAGTGAACTTGAATTTGAACAAATAAAATAAGTTGCCAAATTCAAAAACCGTTATCCTAAATTTCAATGGAATTAATTAAATCACCAACCCCACCATTTGAATTTATTTTTTATCTGCTTTTCCTCCCCACCACGATTCCTCATTTTCATTTAATTAGTAAGTATTATATAAGCGACGACTTCTACACACGTTAATTTCTTTCTACTCCAACCCCCCTTAAAATCATCATCCACCCGCATTGACTTATGATAGATGTATACTTTGTGATGTGACTCAGTTTTTTTTTTTTTTTTTAATATAGAATAACGACTTAATTTTTCCTAAATATGGAAAGTATAAGGAAGGAGATCGGATGCCCCAACCTTCTTGTAATTGACATAACAACTTTAATATATGTTAATAGGGGGGAACAAAGTAAGTAGAGACAAGTCTATTACACCATTCAAACATATATTGTTTCCATATGAAGTTTTTTTTTTTTTTTTTTTTTTCATTTACATATTAAATCTTAGTGGCATGCATGTTCTTTTTTGAGACGACTGACTTCAACTCTGATCACCAGAGAGTCAGGAATCGAACAAAAAGGTTTGTTAACTAATACATTAGTTGCTCTTGTCAACAAGTAAATAAAGTCTACATACAGCGGAATTTGATCTTATGCTGTGCAACTCCCACATATATTTGTTTGTTTTGTATATATTTACATGTAGAGCGAGAGAATAGTGACAGACACTATATGGATCAGAGCACCTATAGCATGTTACTCATCGATCTGGCCAAAAAGAAAAAAGAAAAAAATAATATACTTAATTAATATAATGAACTAATTAAACAAGAGAACAGATCCTTCTTGAATGGTCATAAGCTTGCGGAAGGAGCGGACAGCCATCTTTGCCCGTCGTGAAGATAATCGCTGCAATTTTCTGACAGACGCAGATCTCATGGAAACCCCAAGGCCTACTGTGGTCGTCGAGGTCTTGCTATTGCTTTGGCGGCTTTGACTATAATCTCGTGATTCCGCATCTTCTACTTGGAGAAGCATGGGTGAAATTCGAGAATTGCTCTTTTTACTGTTCTTCCTAAACTTGCTGGGGCGTTTGACGTTTTTGTTGAGTTCCTCGAGAGCAGCACTAGCCTTGAGGGCAAGAGCAGCCATGTCGGAGGCACTGAGGCGATACTGAAGCTTGGAAGAAGGTAGGACGAAGTAGATCTGACCGGGGAGAAGCTGGTATTGGGAATCGAGAGAAGGTATGAAATCGTCAAAGTAAAGACGATCGGAATTGCAGATGAAGGAGGTGGAAGGCATGTCAATATTCTCTGATTGAAGAACTTGAGAGACGTTGATGGGAACGCTGTACTGACGGAGCTCTCCACTGATTGAGATCACGTAGGCCAGCTGCTGCTGCTTCTGATCGATGATGGCGGAACTCGAGGAAGACAAACAAGAACCCATTGGGAGGATGCAGACGGGGTTTTGAAAATGAATAATGATGATGATGTGAATGCGAATGAGGCGGTTACCGTTCCCTTTTATAAACGGATTCAATTAGACGACGTAGGTACGCGATTTCCTATATTTTTTCTTAAAAAGCGGGAGTGGGCTCCACAACGTAACGACTCGACTCTTTCTCTCTTTGTTTTTTTCTTCTTATTATGTGAAAATGAGAGGGGAGGGGCTAGATGACGGAAGTAACGGCGTCATTGCCTACAGTGGCCTATGGATAAAATTTGAACACGTGCCTCCTCATTCATAGATTTATATGTTTGTGTCAGCTCCTACACAGAAACACCTTTAGCCTGCCAGCTTGAACCCCAAGCAACCAAATATACAAGAGTGGAAACAATTTATATAGGAATTACAAGACTCTTAATTTGTCTTCTTTTGCAATTTGCTGTAAAGTGCACCTGCCAATATTATATACTAAGAAGAAGAAGAAGAAGAAGAATGTGGTAAAAAGGAATTTTGACTTCATTACCACTTTCGCGCAAGTAACTGCTCTGTGATTGAATTGTAATCATTACATTTTACTATTTTAGATCCAATAAATAACTACGTAATAAATTTGAATGCGATGTGGAAAATTATATATAGCTGGTACTCCAATTGTATGTAATTCTGCATTGACAATGACAAAAATAGAATTATAAACACAAAATAGTGATCAGGTTAAATACCATATTTATTTATGGTGTTTCATTTCCATTCCAGAAATAGGTTTGGAACCAGCACTTAATTACAGAAGAAAATTGATGTGGAGTAGGGTCATTTTGCTAAACAACTGTTCGAAAGGAAAGAAATTATATTATATTGAATTTTATACAGGTTTGGTGTTTTTTTTCACATTTGGCATACCCGATCCTGATTGAAGCAGTAATTAGGTTAAATTTTTTAATGGTTCAATTACGTATGTGGCTAAACAATTATGTTTTGGGGTCCTACGCATAATTTATGTCATTCCTGTGTCTTTTTTTTTTCTCCTCTACGTCATTCGTTAATTATGAATTAGTAAAAAAGGAAATGTAAAAAGGTAGAGGGAGCATAATATTCATCAAGTTGACCTATGTAATCACTGATGACGCTCAATACTAGTAACAAATCTATTTATCGGAGTTTTAACAGTTTCATACAATTTTGTTTATTTCTTTATTACATTCATTTAATTATTTTAATAAACATAATTAACTGCTATTACTCGAACATAACAAGTTAAATCGAGACGTATTTCCTTGATCTCATTGCAAATTCAACTATACAATTTTCCCAATAAATAATTCCGTTGATCGCATTTATGTTTCTGTAGATTTGAAACGATTTTTTTTTCTTCTATATATGACTCTGGTTAATATGTTAATTTTTTTGTTATTTCATTAGAGTGTTTTGGAAATGAAATGGAACACTCGATGAGCATATTTATATGGAAAAATTATAAGAAAATATTATTCGGCAATTTAGTTTATAAAATATGAATAAAAAATATAGATAATATATATTAAATATATATAATATACATACTTGTACAAAACACATACATTTGAGGTGTGGATACCTATATATATATATGCTTCGATCATGTTGATAAATTAATTTTCGCTATTAATATATGCTTTAATTTGCAAGTGGGACAAATATAAATCATTGGTGGTAGATTGGCCGGTTTGGACGGTCAGAATTGGTCTTGCAAATTAGGGGAGATCTACCCACGATACACTGCTGCTTCTTGTTCCCTAACCCACATCTTTGTCACATTAACCTCCTGCTCTTTCACATGTTAGGTTTCCACAACCCCTTACAAATAAACACCACCTCAGATACATATCAATAGCTAGGAAGACAGTTGAATGTATAAACTAATTCATTAAAAAAAACAAAATGGCATTTCGAATCTCCATCCTGCAATATATATAATAATGTACTATTGGTCTTGTCGGAATCGTTTTATTCCAGTCAACTAACATATTATTCTACACGTATATTGTAATATTTTGGGTACTAAACAATATATATATATATATATATATATGACCTTCCCTTAGACGCCACTACTACTAAATTGCATTACCATATATATGTATCAGTACTATTTTAATTAATGAAAGCCGCACGATGGCATGGTCTACTGACTACTGGACAGTCAATATGTATTTCTTTTTATTGGAATTTCTATTGTGTGAGTATATTTTATTGGTACCCACTTGATTTGGTGGTTTCATAGAGAGAGAGCGTATGTACTTATCGGTTATCTATCATAAAAAAATACTAGTATGTCTCATTTTAGTTGATCAGTTACTAAAAATAAATATCTCATGATATTCGTTATCTACTGACATTTGAGCGTATCTTTTTGTGTCCCTTCTTAAACCTCAAGTTACAAAATTTACTGATATTCATACCTTTTTGTGCTCTGTTAGCAGTGGCGGACCCAAGGTTTGAGGGTCGTGGGTACTCGGGAGGTTCAAACACGCATATTAATGTCCAAACCTTTAAGGTTTCGCCTGAAAATCAAAGCATCCAACTATCTTCTTGCTTTCATGGGTGCTTTTTTTAATCTTATATCAATTTTTATACATTTCTATATAATTATACCTCGTTTGCGTCGAATTTAATGGGTGTCAGAGCACCACATTTCTAAATCTAGGTCTGCCCCTGTCTGTTAGAGGGAAGTTTCGTTTTAGAATAATACTAAGTAATCTCGACAATAATGTTATTTTCAGATGTTCACTAATCCTTGTTTAAATTTAAAGTAGATATTTAGGTGGTTTGTTTTAATCGTATTTAATTTATTGATCAGAAACATGTTTGACATTTAACAGTATTCCTATGAGGTGCTGCCTTAATTGGGTCATCCTCCGTGAGTTATGAGCAACACTTGATCCAAATAGTGGAAGTGGCCCAACATAGAAACCCATCATAATTGGGCTCGGTCTAAAAGGGGTTGGACAAAGGCAGATACTAATGGCAGACATATAGTTATGCATGTTCTTTTTTTTTTTTTGTTTCCATTCGGTGTTCGGTGCCCGCATTGGAGTTCAGACTAATCCAGATCGCGCGTTGCAGTGCTCATTAAGGTGGCAGCGCTCCCAACAGAGTTTTCTCCATACCCAGGATCGAACCCTCGATCCCTGATTAAGGGTGGAGCAACCCCATCCGCCGCACCACAGCCCATGTTGATAGTTATGCATGTTCATAACACTGCGCATGCATGCAGCCTGTGACCAAAGCTAGAAATATGAAATAATGAGCTGATTTTGGGGTCATCCCAATTAATTAATTTTATCCAAAACGCATGGTCATAATCAGCCTTTCAATTCTAATAAAGAAGAAATGAGATGCCAGATTCCTCACGCTCCTTATTTCCACTTTTATTAACCTCTATAGATTTTTATATGTGAAGATTCCAATCATGTAAACCTTTTCGTCCTAATACAACTCGCAGAAAATATATCACTCTTAGTTTACGTTGATATTTTCTGATATATATAAATAAAAGAATTTCAAAGATTATACAACCACAACAACAAACTCAATATATTCCCATATAATAGGATCTGGGGAGGATAAAACATACGCAATTTATATCACTACCTCCAAAGATGTAAAGAGATTATTTTCGATAGGCCCCCGGCTCAAGACAATTTCAAAAATTATAATCTAAAATAAATCTTAGACATGTCTTAATGATGAAAAAAAAAAAAACTAAATTATTTTTATCATTAATAAAAGTATGTTGCGTTGAAAAAAGGTAAAACTTTCTCCGTTTCAAAAAGAATAACTTACTATGAAATTTTAAGATTTTTATTTTTATTTTTTATGATCTTAAATCAAACTTATATCAATTTTTTTTTTTTTAATTCCTAAATATATCATATGACAAGTTAAAAATAAAATATTATCAAAAAAAGCAAAAAAAAAAAAAAGGAATCACACTATTGGACGGTAATTATTTTTGAAGGGGGAAAGAGGGATGCGGGAAGAGGACAAAGCCCCAAATCTCTATCCCAAATACTCATCCATCCATCCGTCAATTCGATCGGTCCGGTCCACCTCGGTGCCTTAATACTAGTGTTACGTGTCCCCCAAGCTTCTCTCAATTTGACATGGATGCACAACACTTGGGACCCACCTCTCTTCTTCTACTACTTTCTTCCTTTTCTCATTCACTCTCTCTTTCACCTCTGACGCATTTGCCTACATAATGCGTACTACTACTACTACTACTGTTGTATGTATCAAATTAAACTTAATTAATTACTGACGGTCGCTTGTACGTCAATGGCTGGAAACTTGTTGCATCTTAAACCTACTACTTGTCAGTATTTCTGATGATACAGTTGCCTTACAGTTATTATATACTAATATGGAGATGCTTGCGAATTACGAGTAGAATAATTAATTAACCCTCCCATGCATCTCTTTTCTAAGTTTGGAAGCGGTCAAACGATTGAGTTGCACGTGCGGCTTTGCTCTTTTGCATTCATGCCCAAAGCCCTTTAATTTGCCACCATGTCTTTACACGGACTTACGTGTCTCTTCCAACAATCGACATTCAACAAGCTGCCTACTGACAATCATCTTTGTGCTATTCCAGTTTGTTTGTAAGGCTTTTTTGCCATGTTAGTTAATACTGTATATAACATCCACCAAATTCTAGCTAGTTGTACTAGCTTCGCAATTACAATAAAAAGGACGTAATTAAATATAGAAATGTATTTCCAACCCACAATATATACATCATTATTAACTTTCGAACTACGTATATGATCCCCACATATTCTTTGTTCCTGATTCCTTTAATCACAGCTGAAAGTAAAAGATTAACATATACAAAAGGATTCATTAAAACATAGATCCCTGTACAAGCATAACATAAATAGCTAGTCCTACTTTGTTCTACCTAATGCACATGCTTGTATGTATGTATATAGTTAGGAACTGTGTGTGTGTGTGTGTTGGACAGAGCCCTGCTTTAGTTTGATGGCGCCCCTTAATTATTAGATTAGAAAGGGGCACGATGGGGAATGCCTTTCCTCCTGCTGGAGTTCCTGTGATTGTAGATAGGTGGTGTATCCGGAGACATACTGTACATCATGTGCAAATTAACTTCTTCTTCTTCACCATCAGAATTAGTAGTGCCCTCTTCAATATTCAGATGACGAAACCCAAACATTACTCTGTCGCCCCTGCGTTGCTTCTTCTTTGGGGTCGTCGATGATTCATCCGAATATTCAAACCCTTGATTAGTCTTCGCCTTCACTGCAAATGTCAGCTCTTCATCGCCTCGCGTAATACCATTCAGCTGCGCGCAGCCAAAATCACATCAATTAATAATTGAAACATTCTAACTAAGCACTCACAAATAATTTCACTGATAACTGGAAAAGTGAACTTATTAATTACCAACATGCTCGACCAAAACTGAACATAGAAATCTCGACATATATACTTGGAAAACAGAGTTGGAGATGAAACAGGGGAAAAACAGAGACCATATATAGTTGCAATTTCCAGATTAATGTCAAATTCAATCAGCTACAACCATATTCTTGTTAACATCTATCCATATATGGCAATGCAGCAGAGGTTGAGGATGGGAGAGGAAGTTCTACCTTGCAGCCGAGGGAGCAGAATCTGAAAGAGTCGAGTAGGCTGCGGGCACAGATTTCACAAGTATTGGTAACACCCTTGCCCGGTCTGGGCTGGGGACGCTCATTAAGAAACACAATCTTGGCGCTATTGATAATGTATGTTTGAATGCAAGATATGTCTATGTATCTCTGAATTTCATTAACCCTCACCACATTATGGTACGACGATCTTCTTATCTACAACAACAAGAAGAAGCAGAAAACGTTACACGCAGTTAAAACAATTAAGTTTAGAGCAAGTACTAATATATATAGACAACACTGACTTGTACAAGGCGGTGGTCTTTGTGTTTGATCAAACAGTAAGAGCAAAGAGCAGTTCCCATGCAGTCCAAACAATACATGTTGCATTCGCTCTTATTGGAATCAGCATGAAGTGCGCAGGTATGGAAGTAGCTGGCCTTGAGCAGCGGCTTCAACCAAGCCGGTCCAATTTCATCCTTCCTCACTTGACTAACCTATTCATTATTCCACACAACAAATTACACAACATAACTAGTGAATCCTGAAAAAAAAAATGAATTTGAGACAGAAAAACTAAGAATAAATACACATATGTGGTTGAAAATGAAGATTACCATTTGAATAGGAGTATTATATTGTGGAAGCTCCAATTAGAATATATTATAATGTGTTTAGGGGTGAGGGGGAGTAAGTAATTAGTGAGTTTGAAGAAAAGGTAGAATTTAGAAGAAAAAAGGTGAGGAGGGGAGAGGAGAGGAGTAGCTAGAAGATGGATAAGAAAGAGAAGAAGAAGAAGAAGAAGAAGAAAACTTAAAAGGGTCTGGAGTTGAATAAAGAAATGAAAGGAAGAGGGTGAGGTGGAAAAGGAAGAGGAGAAAGACTGCAAGGAAAGTGATTGAAAGACATTTCTAAGGCGGTCAGCTCACTAATCACTAATTGCTTCTTTATTATATTAAATATTAATAGTCACCACAATTATTTTACAAATTAAAAAATGAAAGGGATAATGATCCTGTCATGACCAAAATAGGATACTCCTATGAGAAATTTGTGTTGCTGCTTAAAAACAGAGAAGAAACGTAACGTGAGCAACAATTTTAACTACGCTAATTGTCAAAATAAAATAAAATATTCTTTTGTTGATTGCTATGACCCAACAAACCTCTTCTCTGGTTTAAAAAGATTACAACATGTATATCCCCCTCTTTTAAGTCTTTTAACTTGTGCTCACTGTTTAAGCATGTTTTTCATCAAATAGATACTCCCAGCCCTCAGCTGTTTTCATATATTCATCAATTAACCTTGTATTTTCTAAGAATAAAATGAATGCTATTTCAATCCAACATCAATTAATATGTAGTTTAATCTTCTTAGAATAAAATTAATATGCATTATCAACGAAGCTTAAAATATTAAAAAGGCAGGCAGGTCGCTTCTCTTCACTTGTAGAGGGCATTTGGTTCAGAGTGAGTAATTTAGCATTCATTTGTTTTTCCTTCCAACCACAAAAATTGTCTTGTTTTTTTTTTCTTTTTCTTTCTTTTTTTTTAAAAAAAGAAAGGATTAATAAAATCATTTGCTTCAATAGTTGGACAGCAGAAGACGTCCAACAGTACTGTATCCAATCCAAGCCCTTTTGGGCCAAGTAAATACTAAATAGAATGGGCTTTGTTCTCTTTCACTAAACCAGGATCTTAAATTAACAATTTTTGATGGCTGAGAGTCAACATATGTTATGACTGGATTGTATTTATTAAGTACTATATTACTAATGTCACCATAATGAAAAATTTGATGACCGATTCAATTAATTCTGTCATCCCAAACTATTGTTCAGAGGAAGAGAAGTTTTGGATTCTTATATATTTCTTGCCATGTGTTTCATTAATTATAATTTAAGTACCTTTTACCACATTATAGGATGTCAAATACTATATTATTTTGCGAGTTTAGAACGTTACCGTAAAAAAAAAAAGAAAAAAAAGACCTCTCTTCTTCTAACCTTATGTCATGTGAACCCAACCCATCTCATGCACAAAGCTCATTTAACTAGTTTGCCTGTCGATAATTCCGCCCAGCTTGATAAAATTTTAAATACCCGAACTGATTTATTCGAAGAGATATAATATAATAACAATAATAATAATAATAATAGCAGCGTTGTCTCTGAACTATAGTCTAGTCTAGACCTCGTCATCTCGACCAAATGTTATGACTTGTATCATGCAAGTACAGTGGTGGACCCAGGATTTAAGAAAAGTGGGTGTTTACTGTAGAAAAAAATAAAAAATCACCTCAGCCATGTTTGAACCCGAGCACACCTATCAGTGGAGATCAACCTAAATGCCGGTGCACCTAACCAACTTCTTGTTTAGTGGGTGCTTTTATATAATTTATACCTATTTTTGTATATATATATTTTTTTTATGTAATTATACCTATTTCGCGTCGAATTTAGTGGGTGGTGGAGCACCCAAAATTTAGTAGATGCTATGTTGGTTGCATCAATTTAAGTGGAATGATTAGAGAGCTAATTACTCAAAAGACAAAGAGGAAAGAAATGTGCGTCTTCATCATTTGTCAGGCCCATGTAATTATTACTAGTATATTTTTTAGGGGATTAAGAAACTACAAATCGCATATCCAGAATCAATCATACCATCCACCCAAATTAACAATAATGATCTTTAATAGTGGTTCCCAAAAGCGGAGGACATTTTATTGTATTGCACAGGAAGGAAAAACATAACAAAGCATGCATGATGCAACCACCATTAGCTACAGTTGGTACATTATTTAGGTAGCAATATATTTATATCCACATCAATGCTGTACTAGACAGAAATAGGAGTAATATATACTGCCTTAGTTGCTAACAGACGAAAAGACCAGCTGGTGAGAGAGTGGCATTTAACTTTTATTCTTAAAAATGCATAGTTTAAATCCACAAACAGCTATTTTAGTGAATGAAAAACAATCACTAGAAAAAACAAAATGAAAATGAAAAGGGAAGAACAAAATAGCCATATGAGACAATGTAACGAGTACCATTTACAGACAAATCCCGGTGGGGACTTGGCGGTCCCTCATCTCTCGGGTCATTTTCCGTATTTATGCTTATCTTCACAGTTTGAGCTTCTCCATAGCTGTTTCAAGTCATTTATGACTTGCTGGGACTGAGGGTTCGGTTACCGGGCAGTTTGTTTGGTTTTTAGAGTCAATTCCCTCTTTAGAAGTCTTCGTTGGTTCCAAATGGCAACCGATTAAAAACTTCAGCGAAACGATCTCGGATGAAAATTTTGACTGCGCCATCATACCCGAAATATCAATTTTAGTTTGGGTAGACATTTGGCTCGAGTCCCAATGCACCCGAGCTCATTTCGACCTATTTGTCGAAAAGTCATAAAATCGAAACTATATATGCAAGCCCCACTTTTTACCTAAACGACCTTGTATGGAAGTTTTGATGATTCCAATGGATTTGAATTATGGTTTACACTCAAATTTCACTATTGGATCATATATTTTGGATCCCAGATGAGTTCCGAGGGTCAAAAACAAGTTTTTGACTTTGCTGTCACAGGGTACCGCGTCTGTTCGCCGAAGGGGTCTATAAATAGACCCAAGGTCGTGATTTTGGGGATTTTCTTTCACATTTGAGAATCTAAAACCCTAAATGGGTATGATAACTCGAAATCGAGTCTGGTGGATGTCTAGGGAGCTTGATAAACATTTTTTATCATGACTATCATCCGAATTAAGGTAAGATTTCATCACTTAATTGGTGAATTTCCATGTTCTTGACCCAAAACCTCAATTTAGCTTAGGGCTTGATTTAGCCCCAAATTCCGTTTGTTTGCACCCATCAATTGAGGGTTATGCTTCCTTGGTGATAGATGAGCATTGGGTTGACCTCGAAAACGCGTTTTCCGTATGTGGACCCACTTGGGGTTTTTGGTGTCATTTTTAGACCCGAAGCACAATAGTGCAATATGGGTATCGTTAGACTCGTATTGATGAGTAGATTATATTTTTGATAGTGTGATGACATTTTGGGGATTGTGAAGTGAAGACGAGCATGTGGTGCTTGAAGTGTGATTTTGCGGTTTAGCCTTGAGGGAGGCCTCTGTCTACTCTTCTTCATGGATGATGTATGATATACATTGCGTTTGAATGTGAATGTTAAGATTGATATTGGATAGAATGACTTAGTATTGATTATACATATAAGTTTGGGGATTAGATGGGGGGTTTTGACCCGTAGGTTGAATTACTTAATACCCTTGTAGAATCCTATTGCCTTCTCCCTAGTTTGGGTAAATTTGTAGCATGGATATGATATAATGCTATGCACGGAATATGTTTTTAGCATTTGAAGCATGATTTGCATATTTAGCCTTATTGGGCTAGTGTGATGGTTTTGAAACCGTAAGTTTGGTAGAGTTGACTTGAGTACCCTTGTTTCTAGTCGAAGTTACTATCTTAGGCGTTAATATGGCTTGCTTGACATCTAGAGGATGAACTAGATACCTTAGCCTAGTTTGGAGCATAGTATGCCTAATTATGGAAATTATGGTTTAGAAGTGGGATCATCCGGCCCACTTAGGCCAAGATTTGTGTTAGCCCTTTTGGGCTTAGTTGCGGATAGTAGACCTAATTGAGACTAATGAGCCTTATTTATGAGAATTACTTGGTGAATTGATAAATTGTGATGATTTTCGTCGGATTATGATTAGTGGCCCATAGAGATGCATTTTTCTCTTTATTATGACATTTGGCCCCTAGAGATGCATTTTTCTTTTTATTATGATATTTGGCCCATAGAGATGCATTTTCCTCTTAATTATGATATTTTGCCTATAGAGATGCATTTTCCTCTTTATTATGATTTTTGGCCCATAGAGATGCATTTTCCTCTTAATTATGATATTTGACCCATAGAGATGCATTTTCCTCTTTATTATGATATTTGACCCATAGAGATGCACTTTCCTCTTAATTATGATATTTTGTCCATAGAGATGAATTTTCCTCTTAATTATGATATTTTGCCCATAGAGATGCATTTTTCTCTTTATTCTGATATTTTTCCTATAGAGATGCATTTTCCTCTTAGTTATGATATTTGGCCCATAGAGATGATTTTCCTCTTAGTTATGATTATTGAGCTTATAGAGACGATTTTCCTCTTGGTCATGATGCATAACCTATAGATATGTGATGTCTAATAGAGGCGATATGCTTGTTGATATTATGCCTCCTAGATGTGAGATGCCTCCTATATGTGAGATGATTATATATATGCTACGGTTTATAAGTATGATTATTGATATGAGTTTCGGATATGTATATGGGCCTAAGGCCATGATTATGATGTTGTGATTATTCCGGATAAATTAATGGGACAAAAGCCATGTTATGGTATTGATTAAATATCCAAGAAGTGTTTATCATTGTGAATGACGTGATTGCGATTTATGAATATGAATATGTATATGTTTGTATACACATCTCTTCGGTATGGGACGGAGGAAGATGCGGTATGATGCTTATTATTCCATTGATTGAATACTGGTGATGGCATGCATAGGTTTGGTACGTTCATGATTATTTATCATTATAAATGATGTGATTATAGCCGAAATATGATCTTATGGTTTTTCTTCTTGTTAGACGGTTAAGCTATGTGGTAACTAGTTGTCTATTAGCTAACTATTGCACTTGATGGCTAGGAAGCTAGTGTATTAGTTAATGAATCTTGCTTAGTTGGAACATGGTAGCTAATGATGGTCAGTTAATGAATGATGTTATTTAATAAAAGATGGTTAGGCTACAAGTAGTAATGTGTTGTCTAGTAATGATTAACAAAAACAGGATGAATAGCTGATAATAATGAATGATGGATAAATGACGGTTTTGGTCTAATGATGAACCTAGACTAGATGTTAGATGTTGTCTATTAAATGAACAGTGGTTAGTTGTTATCCCGTGAATAAGGATTATGTGAAGGATAATGTTTAGGATAATAATTAGAGGTTGTGTGATGACTAGCGAACTAGCGGTTTAATAATAATAAATGTTGGTTAGCTAATAACGAGTAATTGGGATGTATTGATAAGATAGATATCTTTACGGTTATGAGTATATCGGCTTGCATCTGTGCACCTATTATATGCCTATATTTATGTGTTGAGAGTTATGATGATACATTGATACCCGGCAAGGCCGGAGGATATTATGATAATATTGATACCTGGTTCGAGTCCGGAGGATACTATTGAGATGATATTGATACCCTGCAGGGCCGGAGGATATTATGATGATATTGATACCCGGTTCGAGTCCGGAGGATACTATTGAGATGATATTGCTACACGACAAGGCCGGAGGATATTATGATGATATTGATATCAAGTTCGAGTCCGGAGGATACTATTGAGATGATATTGATACCCGGCAAGGCCGGAGGATATTGTGATAATATTGATACCCGATTCGAGTCTGGAGGATACTATTCAGATGATATTGACACCCGATGAGGCCGGAGGTTGATGACGATGATGATGGTCCTGATGAGGAAAGTTATGATGCATTGTGATATTGATGTTATAATTTGCATTCATTCCTGCATGTGAATCGCCTATCACCAGTATGCACCTATGTCTATCAGCCGGTATGGGACGGTTGCATAGATATGGGTGAAAAATATATTTTGTGTTAGTATATGTTGATTGAACCTTACTAGTCTGGGGCGGTGGGGGTACGCATAGGCTCGGCTAGGTATTTGGTTGTCCAAAGTAGCCAGTTATTTACGATGTTATTGATATTGTTATTATCATTGTTATGATCATTATTATGGCTAGCTTATGACAGATTGGTCATGGATCCGACATTGGGATTGAGATATGTCTTCAACCTTTGCTATCTTATGATTACATTACTATGCACGATTATTCTATGTCTAGCCATATGGATTAGAAATCCTGAGTATGTTGGTATTGAATCCTGATAGTATTATAAGGAGGTCTTAATTCTGATATGTTGCCCATAGAGATGCATTTTTCTCTGAATTATGATATTTGACCCATAGAGATGCATTTTTTTTTCTTAATTGTGATATTTTTCCTATAGAGATGCATTTTCCTCTTAGTTATGATATTTGACCCATAAAGATGACTTTCCTCTTAGTTATGATTATTGAGCTTATAGAGATGATTTTCCTCTTGGTCATGATGCATAACCTATAGATATGTGATGTCTAATAGAAGCGATATGCTTGTTGATATTATGTCTCCTAGATGTGAGATGATTATAGATATGCTACGGTTTATAAATATGATTATTGATATGAGTTTCGGATATGTATATGGGTCTAAGGCCATAATTATGATGTTGTGATTATTCCGGATAAATTAATGGGCCAAAAGTCATGTTATGGTATTGATTAAATATCCAAGAAGTGTTTATCATTGTGAATGATGTGATTGCGATTCATGAATATGAATATGTATATGTTTGTATACACATCTCTCCGGTATGGGACGGAGGAAGATGTGGTATGATGCTTATTATTCCATTGATTGAATACTGGTGATGGCATGCATAGGTTTGGTACGTTCATGATTATTTATCATTATAAATGATGTGATTATAGCCGAAATATGATCTTGTGGTTTTTCTTCTTGTTAGACGGTTAAGCTATGTGGTAACTAGTTGTCTATTAGCTAACTATTGCACTTGATGGCTAGGAAGCTAATGTATTAGTTAATGAATCTTGCTTAATTGGAACATGGTAGCTAATGATGGTTAGTTAATGAATGATGTCATTTAATAAAAGATGGTTAGGCGACAAGTAGTAATGTGTTGTCTAGTAATGATTAACAAAAATAGGATGAATAGCTGATAATAATGAATGGTGGATAAATGACGGTTTTGGTCTAATGATGAACCTAGACTAGATGTTAGATGTTGTCTATTAAAGAATAGTGGTTAGTTGTTATCCCGTGAATAAGGATTATGTGAAGGATAATGTTTAGGATAATAATTAGAGGTTATGTGATGACTAGCGAACTAGCGGTTTAATAATAATAAATGTTGGTTAGCTAATAACGAGTAATTGGGATGTATTGATAAGGTAGATATCTTTACGGTTATGAGTATAACGGCTTGCGTCTGTGCACCTATTATATGCCTATATTTATGTGTCGAGAGTTATGATGATATTGATACCCGGCAAGGCCGGAGGATATTATGATGATATTGATACCCGGCAAGGCCGGAGGATATTATGATGATATTGATACCCGGTTCGAGTCCGGAGGATACTATTGAGATGATATTGATATCCGACAAGACCGGAGGATATTGTGATAATATTGATACCCGGTTCGAGTCCGGAGGATACTATTGAGATGATATTGATACCCTGTGAGGCCGGAGGTTGATGACGATGATGATAGTCCTGATGAGGATAGTTATGATGCATTGTGATATTGATGGTATATTTTGCATTCATTCCTGCATGCGCATCGCCTATCACCAGCATACACCTATGTCTATCAGCCGATATGGGACGGTTGCATAGATATGAGTGAAGAATATGCCTTGTGTTAGTATATATTGATTGAACCTTCCGAATCTGGGGCGGTGGGGGTACGCATAGGCTCGGCTAGGTATTTGGTTGTCCGATGTAACCGGTTATTTACGATGTTATTGATATTGTTATTATCATTGTTATGATCATTATTATGGCTAGCTTATGACAGATTGGTCATGGATCCGGCATTGGGATTGAGGTATGTCTTCAACCTTTGCTATTTTATGATTACATTACTATGCACGATTATTCTATGTCTAGCCATATGGATTAGAAATCCTGAGTATGTTGGTATTGAATCCTGATAGTATTATAAGGAGGTCTTAAAATGAAAACATGACGATCTAGGTTATGTTTGAGATGACTTTCTGTTTATATGTAATATATATATATATATATATAGCTATTGGAAGTCATCGGATATCCCTTTCTTCGTTGTTCATATTGTATAGTCGTTCCTTCGCCTTGTATATTACAATATATCTTTCTTTCGCTCTTTATCTATATATTGACCTGGGATATACGGTATAGCTTTGACATATATTGAATGTAGCTGGAATAAGATAGTTCACCTTGATACTTCCTTAGTCTTATTATTTTAGACTCTTGGACATGAATAGGATAGTTGTCCCTTGTTATTCTCATTGACTTATTACATGATTTATGGACTCTTGGTTGTAGTTTCCATTCTGTTTGTATGTTGTATATATCTACTTTATCTTTGGAGCTCAGTTGACTGTTGTCTACTGAGTACCATTCGTTTGGTACTCATACTACACATCTGCAGCCTGCAGATCATAGTAAGAGTTATCGTCGTTGATATGTGCATCGTGTGGAGTAGCCCTGATTCGGAGACTTAGAGTGAGCTCCTGACGTTCGGAGTATTACTTATCTGTCTCTTATGTATTAGACTAGCCTCTAAGTTGTATTCAGAGGTAAGTTTAGTCAATGTATTTCTCCTTGATATATCACTTTTGTACTCTTATTATGTTTAGAAGCTCTTGTACTATATCTCCAGATTTTGGGATTCATCTATGTATTGATCTTTATCTCATATATTCCGCATTCTTTTTCTTATGTTATTAAGTACTCCGTTACTAGCCGTTCCGGACTACAGGTTGGCTTGCCTACTGGTGGGTTATGGTAGGCGCCATCATGACCTGAAAAGTTGGGTCGTGACACTCTCTTTTCCCAAATCAACCAATAAACCTAACTTGGCAATTTGTGGATACAAATGAATGATTTGATATTAACCAAATGGAGCCAGTAGAAGCAAAGTGTGGTGAGCCCCCACAGGTGTTGGGAGTGTTGCTTTGCTTGCAAGAATTAAGTTTGGGCACCAATTCCATGATTTAGAATTCAAGGTTGGTCCTTCTCTTCATTGTGGTGATCAGTAAAATTCTCTATAATCAGGTAAAATGATTTAATACTGTACTATGGAATGGGGAAGTAAATAAATATGATGAACTGATCCTATGAGTTGTTGGTATGGTGGTTAGGAGCTGCATTAATAGTATTTCGCTCAAAATCCTTGATGGTTTGGGCGAGTTTCTTCATGTTGTCATCGTATACATAGGGTAGCTTATCGAACCAGGTAATGTTCTGCTTAGCGGACATGGGTACAAGCTCACGACAGAGCTCCTCGTGTACAGTGATGGAGTTGTGATAATGATAGTAGCGGATCTTGGTTTCAGTCTGGTGCAATGTTCCTCCTACTACATTTTCCGACATGTGTACCCCTGTTGCATATGCATTTTTTGCCTGTATGGCATACTTTCGGTCTCTCCTAATGTTCGTCCTCGAGTCCCTAAACAGCAACTTCTCAAAACCCCATTGCCTGTAACAACCACCATCCATGAGTAAAGGAAAAAAAATTCAACTCAAGGTTATCACACGAAGACTATGAAAGGAAGAAGGCAGAACGGTAAAACATTTTTAGTTTCATTGCTGATTTGATGGTCAGTCCTAAAATAGTAGAGTTCAAAGCTCGGTTCTTCTTTCACCAACATATGTCTCTTATATGCTACGAATGACGTGTGACTATGTGAACAATGCTAGGGCATCGTCACTTGACTGCTTCTGTATCGTAAATGTAACCACAAAAAAATTGAACAAGGAAATTTTCAGAAACTTGTACATTCGTCCATGGTATTAAAGAAAAGTTCAAATTCAAACAAAATAGGCATTGATGCTTCCGAACTTAGATCAGCAACCCCTAAATTTGGACAATGAGGAAGAAAAATGCCCCCTCAAGTGTCAACTACTAATAACCTAATAGGTACTAAAAGATGAACCAAGTTTTAGTTCCTGATTAGCTCTAAAAGTAAATGCTCTTATCGAATGCCTTCAAGCTGCCTAAGAGATAAAATTGGAAGCAATTAATGGCGCGCCACTTAAACAGTAATTAGGATAACAAGAACAGCAATGACTAAATGCATAACTAGGCAGACTATTAATCAGCTCAGTGGAGAAGTCTGGGAGTACCTGGAATAGTCCTGAGAGGAATCGTTCAAGCAGAGCATGCTGGACATGGCATTTTGCTCAATGGTGAACTGAGTATTGTTGGAGAACTCTCTTAAAACAGATTCGAGAGTAGTGTTGCCATCGGGAAGATAAATGTACTCGTCCACATCGAAGTAGAAGGTCCAATTGGCAGCATGTCGGTAGCGATGGAGGCAGTCATTCACCACCAAAAACTGGTTGTAATAGTAGCCATCGAACTCTGCCTGGTCCCTTATGTCCTGAAGCGTGACTCTACCAGCACGTATCCACGGCTCCAGCACCGCCCTTACCTCCTGCGACACCCCACCAGCATCATGAAACACGAAATGGGAGCTTGGTCCAAAAAACCAGGCGTGGTAGGCCATCCACTCCCTCATCCTGGACGCGCTCAAATTCCCATACAAGGAGGAACCGCAATACAAATACTCGTAGGGATACGGGGGGCTGAACTTGGACTCGTTGTAAGACCCCGGTGCTTCCTCCAATGCCGTGATTTTCTCGTATCTCTTGGGTGACTCGCCGTAGTAAGCGTAGAGAATGAGCTTCCCTCCTTTATTATCAGGATTAGGATTAACAGCAAATGTGCAGTTGACAACAACCACAGTGTAGACACGGCCGTAGCCCCAGTCGGGGAGTATCCTATAGGCCTTTGCCTTGAGGGAGCTGCCATTGCCATTGCCATTGCCATTGCCATTGCTGTTGGGTATCCACTCACATTTGTACCAAGGGCGGCCATAGACGTGAAGGGGCTTGGAAGCGAGACCAACGACAGCAAAAGTGTTGGGACCGCCGCGATAGGCGCCCATTTGGACGAAGAGAGAGGCGGCATTGCCGTAGGTACGGAAGGTTCGTTTGTTAGGGTCGTCACTAGTGATGGAGAGTTTAGAAGAAGTGGGAGTGGGAGAGGCAGGTGAATTAAGGATGGTATCGTAGTAAGGTTGAAGATTCCATATGAGCATGACAAGGGTGAAGGCAAGCAATGTGGCTATCAATGGCTTAGTGTCGAACATTTTTCCGGCGGACAGCAGTGTGCTAGTGCTAGTACTAGTTGTGTCTTTAGCCATTGGAAGAGCTGAGAAAAAACAGACAGAGTGGAGTGAAGGAGTGAAGGAGTGAAGAGACAGCAAAGACAAGGGTCTTACGGACCGACACTTTTAATTGACTTTGAGTTGTCTATGCAATCACTCACATTTCTCCCACAACAATGCACTTGGATCTTTTCTTTATTACCAGCTCTGCCATTATCATCTCCAAATAATTTCCAACAACAAACTCACCAATTAATTACTACTAGTAATAAAATTTTTATTTTTTACACCAGTTCAGTCAATCGATAAATGCCAATTGCCGATTCACGTGTCTTCTTTTATACTTCCTGATCTTTCTAGTTTAATCTATGTTACTGAATCAATTTGTAGTCACTACTTCAAATACGTTATCTTCCTTGCTTACTCCCTCAATTTTGGATATCGTGTTTGTGTTCGTAAGTTGTAAAACAAAACAAGATTTTCAATCCGCATGTGTGATAAATTGAACACTAAAGTTTTGCAAAATTAATCTGTAAGGAGCTAGCATTCAAGAGAGTGATGACCTCCCTAGAGTAAAATTAATCACGCTTTAGTGGAGATGTAGATAAGCTTATTACAAGTTGTAACCAAACATTTGAGCTACCATTCCACAAACTAAACTTTGATCAAAGACTAGAATGCCTAATCCAGTGCAGAAGAGATAAATTATGGATTGATCCCCAACTCTAATTTAAGAAAAATTAAACACTTTCTTCTTCTTTTTCTTCTACTACTACTACTACGATAAAAAAAGCATTGCGGAATTAATATTTTAGACTTCGTGCTAAATCAGCGTCGAGGCAAAAAAGATGCAGGTTTCACATTGATGATAAATAGAGATCTTCGGTTTTGGCCCTTGTGGGCATTCACATAGTTTCGAATGAAAATAGCACTATTAATTACTTACATGAATATGTAATGTAACCAAAGTGGAAAAGGGATAAATAGGTAAAAGATCAATTTACAAGGAGTACTTTTCAAGCTCCTTATCCTTAAAGTAACATCGTCCAGATATATTGGAAGTATATATGACATGCAGTTAAATGTCAATCATTATCTTTCCTACTCTTGCTTCATCATTTTATATGGCCCATGCGGACTTAAAACTTTCTTAAGAAAATATTCATGACGAGTTTATTTGATTAAATTTGATTACTAATAGTACTATATTTAGTTACTATTTAATGATAAAAGTAGTATCAAAAAAAATGATAGATTTCTCTTGACTTGCTAACATGAAGAAGTAAAGAGAAAAATCTACTTTCAGTCTAAGGAATTAAGGATCAAGTAAAGTGAAACGTGGGAAATAAGGAGGGGAAATGGCAGATATACTGGACTATAGGTAAGCATCCAGGATTGGAATTAGCAATAATTGGGGTATCATAGGGAACACAAAGTCCAACTAACTACAGTAAATCATTAATCATATAGAATTATAGATTCGACAGCAGAGAAGGTGAACGTTCAAAATCTACCATCTACAGTAATAGTATTTAGCTTTTATGCAAATTGGAATAGGACAAAGATCTTTATGTTTAATCAATAATAATCTACACGAAGCCACCTATTGGATGCAATTTCCCAAAAGAAAAATAAGATTATGGCCCTGCATACATTTTCTACGCCTCTACTTTATACCAGAATAAGTATCTTCCCAGAAAGTGATTTTGATTCGTGCCGTGGCTTTCATTGTCTACTGGGGTGTAGTAAAAAGAGAGAGAAAAAGAGAAAAAGAAGACAGGCTTGGTTGGAAAATATTGCAGCTTCTTGTTGCAGAGAATAAAAGGTACTGGGGAGAGGGGCCTCCTTTAACCTCAAAAATCAAACTTGTCCACTACCAAAGCAATCCTTAAAAGCTAATCTTTGACTTTATCGAGCAAATGCAATTGCTTCATTTTGGTTTTCACTAGATAAATCAATCAATAATTATGAATTATGCCTCGATCCCAAATTAGTTGCATCAACTTTATGATTCATTCACAAGATTCGTCGTCATTAGATTATCTTTTATGTTGTCAATCAACCTACTGTTTCCGTATTTAATTTAACTTGACAATTTAGATGAAATTCTCTGTAGCCAAGCATCAAAGCAAGCATAAATATATGGGCTAGCTCACACTCAAATATCATTAAGGTTCTTCAGAATTCCGCTTGTGGAGCCAAACTAGAACATGATGAACAGAAACAGCACAAAACCCCTGAGGAGATCAGGGACATCTCTAGTAGCAATGAAAAGATTGAACAATACCTCTTCGTTCTCGTTGGGACAAGCTCCACTCTCAGCTGCAAAGACCAAGGGTGGTAACCAGCCATCTCCCACTCCAACCTACATAGAGTTCCCAACATCGCCCCAGCCACCTGATGATCACGCTGGATATCATGCTAATCACAATGGAACCATTGTTCATCACACTCACTCAAAGCACCCGCTTGAGGAGATTACTCTCCCGGAACTGTTTACCTGTTCAGGCTGCAAAGAGTTTGGCACTGGCCGTAGGTATGCATGCCAAGATTGTGATTTTCAGCTTCATCACTTCTGTGCCTTATCTCCACCTTCTCTTAAGGCTCATCCTTTCCATGGCCAGCACCAACTCGTCTTCCATGCTAAACCCAAACAAGGTACACGTGTTTCCTACACAAAGTGGTACATTTTATGTCAAGATATATGCTTCTACAGGCTTAAACGCATGTAGTTGTTGTTTGGCATATGTTCTGTGCTGTGTTTCTCCTACTACGGAATTTTTACATGTTCTTTTCCTAAACAAATCAGTTAAAGCTGGAATAGCGTGGCCAAGGTGTGATGTCTGCTGCAAGTCCACCAAAGGATTCACATATAGATGCAGAGTCAACTCTTGTAATTTCCAGATGCATCCCTGTTGCGCCATGCTTTCCACCGGGATTAAATTTCCCAATCATCCGCACCCACTAAAAGTCTTACCACCAGGAAACACTTTATCAGGTGGTGGTAATGATCAATCAGGAATGGTGTGTGGTGAATGCAAGAAGAAAAGATCATCAGGTCGAATGTATAGCTGCACTGTTTGTGACTACCATCTTCATGCACTGTGTGCAAAGTCCATGATCAATGGGCTCCAAGAATATGGAATCACGCCTCCTGAAAAACCCAATGTGCTCGGGACTGCTGCTCGTCTTGCTTCCCAGGTTGTTATTGAATTTATTGGAGGTCTTATTGAAGGATTAGGAGAAGGGGTCGGAGAAGCTCTGGTTCAGAACATTGGGAGAGGAAGAAGAAGCAGTAACAGAAGAAGCATTGCATGAAGCATGTCCCCATGCACAGGGAGCACCATTCCCTCCCAATTAATATTCCCAGTCCCCTCCATTTTCTTTCCCTCTCAAGAAAGTGGAACAAAATGCAACTTAAATATTCCTTATTCTTCTAAAGGACATAAGAATTTCTATTTAAATTGTTTAATAAGTTGACTTGTTGAAGCTTATAAATGATGCAGAATGAATAAACTTCTATATATTATTACAAAAAGGATGCATGTCACATAATAAGTAACAAGAAGTAACACGCTTGTTTCCCTGTCAATTACATTCCATCATAAACAGAAGTTATTTGGATAATTCCAGAACTTGGTCTTTTTTATATCTCATTATAAACAAGAGCATATTATGGTTAATTGCCCTGGGTATGCACAACCTAGAATATTCTTCTGGGCACAAGATGTCTTCTCCTTTTCTAGATACAACATTATTTTCAAACGAGATTTCAGATAAATTAGAAGTTCACGTATTACATCCTTAAAATATAAATAAGACACAATTATAGCTGGAAGGGTGCATCGCCATAGGTTGAACCCCACTGTCAACTTGGGTAAGTGAATTCTCCAATATATCTACAGAGACTTTAGAGTGGATAGCAAGTTATTATGGAATGGATCTAAGATATGCTCCAGAAGGTTTTGCATAGGGCCTTTACCTGTAAGAGCCGCTTGGACATAAAAGCCTAACCAGGCAACCATAGCAAGGCGCCCATTTTTTATTTCTTTCACCTTTAGCTCTTCAAAAGCCATTGGATCTTTAGAGAGATTCAGTGGATCAAAAAGAACACCACCAGGATAATTGATATCACCAGGCAGGTAAATTCCTAAGGGTTCCAAAGCCTCAATCCCACAATATCTTGCGTATTCTGGTCCAACCTATGCACAGAAGTATGAAAGAACACTTAATTTCAAGAAAAGAAGAAATCAAGTCAAAATCTCCATAATTCATGTGAAAAAAAGCATAAACAACAACATACCCAGTGTGAGAAAAGCCATTTCCTAATTTAAGTTCCTAACAAGTGGTTTCCTTTGTGTAGAGATGGCCAAACTACAAGTTACAGAATTTATTGTCCTATCACTTCTCTAGGCATCAGATTATCTCCACGGGAATTGTTTCAACATGTTCACTAGCTATAGCACACCGGCAAGCATTCAATATGTCATCAGGCAATAGGATGTTAAGAGAAATAAGTAGCAACTGACCCTTGAACGCAAAAACAGACACTCAATTGGAACTTAACTTCAACTTATGCCTTTCTCTAAATACACCATTAAAAGTTTCCAACAGAATCTTCACTCTCAACCAGATGCATCGATCGACCGGTACAATTAAATTAGTATGACAAAAACGGCAGGAGGAAGTAGCCTTCCATTTATAATATTTAACCAATCAAGCATTAGCTGTATGGATGTAATTTGAACATAAAGCTGCATTGTAGTTCTATTTCTAGAAAGAGTTTGATCTATAAGGTTACTATCTTAATCTTGGAAAACTCTATCATGAGCTAAAAGCTCAGATTACCTTCGGCTCATAGATTCATTATACTCTCAACCATCTCCGTGACTGCAAAATGCCTACCTTTTTCACACAATGAGTGCATTGCAATAGATAGATTGCACCTTTTACATGAAGAATTCAAGTAACGAGAAAGTGTCGCACTCAATGCATTAGGCATTTGAATAGTTACTAGAAAGATACATAGAGAGCAAGTGTTTAAACTCACCATCAAAAGGGCTTGGCAAATGGCTATGACAATGACTCCTTGACTTCCAGCAAAATGGAGTCCAGGGATCCCTAGGTAGTCAAGTGTATCTCCCTGGAAAAAAATGGAGAGAAACAAATAAGAGAGAAAAGACACCTGCAATAAGCGCTGGAAACTGAATTCATAAGGTCATTAGGAGGTCATCACTTTGATAAGAATATGAAGAAGGTGGGTGATACAAATTAACAATTGAAAGGAACACTTGCATGTTAAACACTGAATTCCAAGAAAAAAAATTCAAGAGAAAATCATACCAGAATTTAAGTGAAATTTTCTATAACAAAACTGTTGCGGGATCAATCCAAATTATATTTACTCGGAAACCTGTTTACAAGGAAACCTTGGAAAATAATTTTGCCAAGAAATAGAATTCTAATGGAACTTTGTCTCATCATAAAACAAATCCATTTCGTAGAAATAGTTGGAAGACATTAAGTTACTTTTGGAGTATGTTACTCTAGTAATAATCTAACTTGTTGCATTATCTAGTCATCTGATTCTCACTACTTGCACAGTCGAAATGAGTTGTTTGGGTCAACAGACAAGGGTCCAAGTATGACACACCTCAGACAAGTCTAGACACAACCACAATCTATCTCTTCCTTGTAGTAATTTTACAATGGAAAACCCCAGTACAGTTTCACTACTTTTGTGATATAGAAACTTCATATTCAATAAGTTAAATTTTAAGGAATTAAGTGCCTTTTGTTATCTTTCTCCACTGTTAGGTTTCTGATACTCTCCATCTCTTCCCACCAGACTCGTATCCTCTTCTATAGTCTTTTTTTCCCTGGTCGCTAATCAAGTTCTTCTTCCTCTCATCCTCTTCTCTACTTCCGGCACCCTTCTCATTGTTCTTTCGACTGCTGCTTCTTCTTCTTTATTCCTCCTCGTCATCTATTTCAAACTAGCTCGATTCCCCTTCTTTCTCTAACTTCTCAAACATCCTCTTCCTGGAATTCCTTTTGCAGTATTTACACTATTGCACACCGCCAGGTATCTGGCATTGCTTTCCATCCCAGATGTGATTTCTCATCCCTCTACCTTAGCTTTTCCTCTTCTTTTCCCCTTTTATTTTCTCTCTTCGGCTGCCAGCCACTTATACTTCTATAAATATGACAAACCTTATGTTGTTTTCCACCTCCACCTCTTTCAGTTCCTTGCCTTGCGATCCTTCTCTGATCTCCTTCTACGAACATTTCTTCCTTTTCCTCCCTAGTATTCTCGTAACTGCTGCAGCTACTTCATCTTTTTGTCTACTGCTTCTTTTCCATCTTATTCACATCAATTAATGAGGTTTTCAACACTAATCCCTTCTTTATTGTTATACAATCCAGATATTACCCCTCCTAAGTATCAGAACTATCTGAAACAGATGAATATATACTTCAAGTAACTAAAGAGTCTCATTCCCTTCAAAGGATAAAATCAATTACTATGCTGCAACCCCAAAATAGCCAGGGTTTGTCGTATGAATCCCTTATATATCCATTCTGCTCTACTTGAACAAATCCATCAAAGGCTATTTGCACTTACAGATCTGAATAAACCATGTCAACAAGTACCAACAAAAAAAAAGGATTGGACTCCCAGGAAACTTGTTTATATACCCTTCTGGTGAAGAAGTCAGCAGTGGCCGCTAACTTAGCTAAAAACTCCAAGATACCAGCTAAATCTGAGTGCATCAAATACAAGGAACGCCTAAAGGTTTGGGGAAAAGACAAATAAAGAATCTAAACAATTGTTTCATAGCTTGAAATCGTGTAAAAATGTTACAAATACTAGAAGTATACTTTGCATCACATTTGGTCCCTTGATTTAGCAGGGGAAAGCTCAAGCATGGGATTTTTTGGAACTCATAATATTAATAGCGAAGGTAGCATCACATATTAACCACGGGAAGTCTAGCAACAGCGCATACATGAAAGATACCAACCTTAAGCTTTGAATAGCCCACTCGCCACCAAACAGGTTCCACAAACTGAAAAAGTCCTGTCAGGTCTAAAAGTTCTGGAATCAAAGCACCAAGAGCAGCCAGCATAGCCCAACGGCCGTGCAAAATCTCATAACTGTGAAGTAACCATGACAACTGAAATAAGTCCGAATTCAGAGCTTCTGTGTGGTCTATGAACAAATAGTTTGTATGAGTGTGTGTTTGTTGCTATTTTGAGAATTCCAAGAGTTCCCCAAAAGATTACACAATGGGATCTCTGAAAATCCATGCGGGAATGTTTGAGCTCTCATCCCAAACATGTCTTGCAGTAGAGCAACTTTCATGTCTATGCATGGAAACATAGACAATATGTCACCAATCACCCAGTGGTTTATTTCTCAATAGGCCATTGAAAGCGTTCACTTTGTTTATTTCTTTTATGGGAAGCTCCCGTCTTTAAAAAGATACATACATGTGCTAAAGAAGATAAAATACAATATCACCATTATCTAGTCGGAACAAAAGCAATTTTGAACTAGCTAAAAGAAGCAAAATTTAATTCATACTTGAAGTACTTTTGAAGGGCCACGGGATCCTTGCTCAACCCCCATATATCAAATCCATAGTCCCCGGGTAGCTCCCCATTAAGATAAGCAGGGTAGTCATAAGAAATTGGACCAAGCCAGCGGGGGCGATCTTCTCCATACCAGATACTGCAAAGAATAGATCATAGTAAATTCCCAGCAGTTGTGAAAACAAGAGAGGATATGCATTACTGTATAATGTAACAAAATTGTGAACGGACAAGCATTTTCGTATATAACACAGTAATGCATGGAGTGAAACGAAAGAGAAGAGAGAAAACAAGGGGCATGATTACCTACCTATCGTTTCGTGCCATTTGTGCAAGTGCCTTAAACTTTGCGGAATTCTCAACTGCAACTTTCTTCCTCTCTTCCAAGCGTTTACGGAGTGTCTCACCAAAGGTACTGTTGGCGATAGCTTTGACGGCGGTGAAAGGAATGGCTGAGAATACCAAAACGCCGGCGAGCTGAAGAAAACTTGGTTAGTTTAAGTTAAACTGGTATTTGACGGCAAACAGGTTACAGGAGGAGGAGAAGCAAAAACAAACACCTCTTGCCATGAAGCCTTGTAGCGCGAAAAGGAATTAATCAGTACACTTGAATTGCGATGAAACCTTTGGTATTTAGGGAGGATGAAATCGGATCCAATGAAAGTGGAGGAGGATGACGATGGATGCTGAAGCAGCGTCATGACGATTAGTACGTACAGTGTCCTTTCTGCTTAGCTCTTCAGATTCACTGCTTAATGACATCCATCCTGACGTGGTTCCTTCCCAGCCTCAAAACCCAAAAAGCAGTTCATAACAACACGACGAATATCCTACAACCAATCAAACGCAATTAGCAGAACAAAGTTAGATTCAACAAGATAAGTATAAGTAGTTAGCACACTAGATTATTGTTGGCTTCCATGTACGAGAAAATTGAGGAAACTAAATGGAGGGAAAAATTAAAAAAATACTATTATGAAAAGCGTATTTTAAAATACAAAGTTTACTAGCAGGAAAATGTGACTTTCAAGTGTATGTATTGAGAAACACTTACTTTCACTTGCTAAGTGAAGCAATAAATGAGAGGCACAACCTGCAATTTTATTCTAGGAGGAAAAATTTCGCAACCTCGAATACTTGAGGGAATTATTTTCTTAAGGACACTTCGTGAATTTGGGGATTTGGTCATTTCTGTTTTGTCTTATTTTCTAAAAAAACATACTTCTCGTAAAGATTACTTTGATCTTGTTTTGAGGGTGTTATTATACTTTATAGTGTTCTTATATTATATTTGAACTAATATTAAAATTATTCTGTCAAATTACAGATTTTGTGTATCTGAAAATATTGTAAAGCTGACAATTTTAACTTCACCAATTTTAAAGTTTCGTTTGGAAAAACAATAAATTACTCACAAACTTTTATAAGCGCTGTGACTTGAGTGGCTATGAGCTAGAAAATAACTTCATTCCGCAACTTTTTAAGCAATTAAATCTTCTTACACATTTGTGCTTATTTAGGACCACATAGAATCGATCACTACTTAATACTCTCTCCGTCTCATTTTATTCGTCCCAAATTTTCTAATTTATTATTTATTTTACTTGTTCTTTTTTACTTATCAAAATAAGACAAAAAAAAAAATTCATTATACCCTTAGTGTAATTGATTACTTCTTATTATTAGCATTCTTGAAAAATATTGTAAAGAGGAGTACCATTAAGAGTACGTCATTAAGAATATAAATGGTGTTTTGGTATTAGTCATCCATTAATATTGAAACTAACAACAAGACACAATTAAGAGGGATAAAATGATAAAGTTACATTACCAATCATTGTTTTCTTAATAGCTCTGTCATCCCAATTTGGGACGCATAAAATGGAACGGAGGGAGTATGTAAGTGCGAGTCCACAATAAAATTGGTTAAATATCTAATTGTCGAGATGAAAGAAGAAGGCAATTAATGGTTTACATCATGCTCATGGAATGTTTATTTTGTCAATTTAGTAGTAGTATGTAACATTTTATTTTAATATTTCAAGTATACACTTCAACAAAAATAGATCAATATTTGATTTGAATTTTTCAAAATTAGAGGTGAGACCTAATTACTTGTGGTTAAAGAAAAAACTTATTTAAGTGTAATTTGTCCTCTGTTATCTCTTATACTTCAAAAAGTAGCTAGATTTAATCGTCTAATTTGCCCACACCCTTGACTACATTTGAACAGCAGTCTAACAATGGGAAATTTGTTTGAAAAAGTACAACAAATATAAACTTTTCTGAAGTAAAATATAAACAATTCTGATGTAAATAGGTAAATTTGATGGAGAATTGTTCCACGAGCTGTTCAGTAATAACAAATACGAGAAACATTTATTTGCAAAAACAACGATATACTCAGTATATTCTCATCTAGCGGAGTTTGAAGAAGGTAAAATATACGCAAACCATATTAGGTAGAGACGGCCGGGCAGATGCGATGTTAGTAGAGTGATGGCTTTAATAATAGAGTAATAGTTAGATTCAATCATGTAAGCAGGGAAAGGTTCGACCTTCCATTTATTTAGCAGTAAACTTTTTGCAGCGGGAGATGAGAGAAATACAATAGATCGATAATTGAGTAGGTAATAAATACTTAGTACAACAAAGCAACTCAACATATTACAATTAATTAATTAATCTTCATAGGTGCGGCACTCCTCAGTCTCAGGGTGATCTTGACAGTAAGGTTCAAGAGGATCTTCATTGAGCTGAAGCTTGATGCGCAGATGAGCCTTAGCCTGGCTAACTTCTTCCACCTCATCCCACGCCACCTTGCACTCTGCAGACCTTGCGTCTTCCCCGCAAACCTCTTTAGCTTCCTTCACTTTCTTCTCTATCATTTCCGTCAGCTGCTTCTCCCTCATCTGCGTCCCCTTATACTTCGGTACTCCTCCTGCCGATCCGCTGTTACTCATCGTCCTCACCTTCTGCACTCCTTTCCTCATCGTACTGGGAACTTCAATTGGGAATGGTACCACCTTCAAGTTCACAGCAGCCATCGCAACAATGAACAGTTTTTTTTTTTTTTTTTTTTTTGGGTGGGGTGGGGGGGGGTGGTGGATCAAATTTAAGAGGTGTTGCGGATCTATCTATCCGATGAAAAAGAAAAAAATGTGCGGGTTTCTTGTGAATATTAGGACAATGTCATATCTCAATCACCATTATTTCTTCAGGGCACGAAATAGCATCATTTACTACAGCTCTCAGCTAGCATGAAACGACGTCGTGGGGTATTTCTGTGTCTGGGGATAAGGTTCCCACCTTAGTTTGGGGCCCACGGGAACTGTTCTTCCACCTTTGGCGTTTTCTCTCCTCTTGTTTCACTTTCCAGCGGACTTTTTAATCACCCGTTTAGACGTGCATATGGAAAAATTATTTGATGTAAGATTGTAGCTGTCATCTGAAATTATTTGATATTAAATTATTAGATATGAAGTTGGAGTTTTGTTTTAATATGCAATTTGGATCTTTAAATTATATATTTTTTTCTTAAATATGAAAATTTCACATGAGATAAAAATTATTAAATTTTTTCTAATTCTTTTATTTTACTGTTAAATGAGTAAATTATAATTTTAAAGTAGGATAGCATAATATTTTAAGATACTATATTGATAAATTGCATATTCTTGTTTTTTTTAATAAATAAACGTTTACGATTATAGACTATTATCATTATTCTTTAACATAATTTTTTAACTAACAATCTTCTCACGATGAGTCTTTCTTACAAATATAACCTATGGATCAATTTATATAATTATTTTTTTATTTAAAATTACAAATTACATTTGTTGGAGAATTTGAAATCACGATCCAAAATTTATATTCAAATGTTGATTTAAGAACATAATTTCATATCGCATGTTCGAACATCTATTAGGGTCACACTTTGATTTGGATTTTTTAATAACAAAGTGAATTAATTATATTGAGTTTTAAAATTTATAAATCAAATCAAATCAATAAAACTCAAGTTTTCAAACATTGAATTTTCTCAAAATATTTGTTATCGATTAATCAATTAACGGTCCATGACAATTCAATTGATCATTAAGAAAATGTTATCCAGAAATAAATTGAAGAAATATTGAAGTAAGGTAATTAGACATGACATGAATCAGTTATAGCTTACCGAGGATATAACCCTAGGTAGAAAGATATGAAAGACACACATTAAGATAGATGAGTAGTGGGTAGGAGTGTGCCTCTACTATTAGCTAAACATATACTCCTAAGCTCCATGTGCAGTGTAAATTCTCATGATCTACTAGCGATGTTTATTGGGTGGATCAGATCGATAATTAAACTTAATATTTGGGTTGTCGATTTTTGACTTTTAAAAATATGACTCCGCTAGTCGGCCAATTGAATATCAGTTGATTCAATAACTGTTATCAATTATCGAATGGTTGTTGATTTGTGTGCCGACTAACCTTCCACTATATCTTACTTTTCAATAAAATTTATGCTTCTTATAGAAAAGCTGACTTCTTTTCACATTGTTAAATGCATTGACAAAGAAAAATGTTGTAAGCGACATAAATCAAAATACTAAATGAGTTAATGGGGGCATTAGGATTATTAATATGTATTGTACATAACCAAGGATTAAAGTATAAGTATGCTAATTCTAATGGGTTGCGATTTATCGATAAGGAAATTGAGTATGGAGGTGTTTGGATTAATATTTTTAAGTAACTTATACCATAAAAGGTAAACGTCAAAACTTTGCTATTAACTTTTTTTTTAACTTCTTAAGCTTAAAGGAAACACTATGTGTCTCTGTTAAACACTTTGAATAATTAAAATGTACATAACAATTAAAATTATCTTAAAGAAAGTTAATTCTAATACCCTCTGATTCTTTTCGATATCAATAAATTGTTAATTATAAATTCTAATTTGTTAAGCAATATCATACGTCAATTTTGTTATGGACTCATCGGTGTATTGTAAATTCTAACGGTCTAAATCGCCAAAAAATTGTATCGTGGCCCGAGCGCACTTGCTAAAAAACATTATGTTATATTTCATGGTGGGACCCACCAACTAAGCATATAGTGGAGAATCTGAATTTATAAGGGAGGGCGGTCGGGCCAACGGTTATGAAAGGAAGGGTTTTGGGAATCAGTAAGACAAATTCAAATTCAAATTTGGGTAAGGATTAAGGGCTCTTTGTTTCTCCCTCTCTCTCTCTATTGGCAGGAAGAAGAAGAAGTATCAGAAGGAATGGAGAAGGTAGTAGGATTGGATCCAGAGACGGAATTCTTAGCGTCAAAGCAAGAGACGGGTCACGAGTGGGAACTCTTCAAGGAAAATGTCAGACCTTTGAAGAGAGGCCGCAACGTTAATCTCCTCAACAATGCTCTTAAGTCCACTACCGATTATCATCTCAAGAAATCTCTTCTTGACAAACGAAGGTTCCATTATAAATTCATTTGCCTTCTTTCCCTGCATTTTCAATTCTTCTGTCTTAAATTTGTTTACAGATTTAACGAGTAAAATGAGTCTAATTAGAATGGCGATTGGTGACTCCCTCTGTACATACCACACTAGCCTTTGATTACGATGTAGTAGTAGTAGCAACTGCTGCATTTTTAAAATCCCTAATTAATTTTTGAATTCAACTCTTTCTGCTTAGGGCGTTGATCGAAGCAATTGACCAGTACAAAGGTGAAGACCCTCTTCAGCCATGGATCCAGTGAGTGCTCTCCTTTTCGGAAACAAATATTTTTTGAATTTTTTTACCTTCTATTTAATGAGTGAAACTCTGTTTTTGATTCAACTGCTGACATAATTTATCATTATAACTGGGAAGGTGCATCAAGTGGGTGCAAGAGGCTTTCCCTCCCGGTGGGGACAGTTCTGGACTTATAGTTATTTATGAACAATGTGTCCGTACCTTTTGGCATGATGAACGATACAAGGATGACCTCCGTTACTTGAAAGTCTGGCTGGAATATGTGCGTCGTTTGTTTTTCTTCACATCCATTCTTTTGCCCCTAAATGTTCTCATCGTGCAGTTTGGTACGTGAGTTTGCTTATTCATAGCTCTTTGCAGGCTGAAAATTGTATGGATGCTGAAGTCATTTATAGCTTTTTGGAGGCTAACAAAATTGGGCTGACACATTCGTCATTCTACGTAGCCTATGCTTTGCACATGGAATCTCAAAATAAAATCAAAACAGCAAACGAGATCTTCAATCGGGGACTATCTATGTAAGTTGTGTTCCCACTGGGCCTTGGTTTAATCTTTTGCTGGAAAGGTAGGTTCTTGCATAATTAACATTGGGTCTCACTTGACGCTAGGCAAGTGAACATGGCTTGGTTACGGAGATGTAATGCATATATGTTGTCTATGACGTGAGATGCATCATTCAAACGGGTTGTTGAGTCGCTGTCTGATATTTCTGTTTAAGTAGCATGTCATATGTTAAGTCTAATGATTTCTATGGAAGCTGCTTTTGCATTAATTGTATGCTAGTATTGTGTATTGTAGGGGTGGGGGATTTATGTGTTAAGCTTCCCCAAAATCCACATATTCAACAATTTGCAAATGTTTGAGATGTTAATATTGAGAACGTTGCTCTCTGAAATTTATGCTTAAAATGCTACCAAACATGGTACTAGTTATGCTGATTCACTTTCTAACCCGCAACTAAAAGACCCCTTAGGCATTAATTAACTCAACAAGATTGTGCTTATCTTTTTTGAGCTTCCTCCTCATTTTTCTCTTACCCACTAATGGGTCTTTTCCATTATCTATATCCGGTCTAAAACTTAAAAGTGTATCGGTATAATTTACGACGAGAGAAGGGGAGCCTTGGAGAAACTAGTAAAGTTGCTGCCATGTGACCAGGAGGTTACACGGGGTCAAGCCTTGGAAATAACCTCTGGAAGAAATGCAAGGTAAGGCTGCGACAATAGACCCTTGTGGTCGGGTCCTTCCCCGAACCCTGCGCATAGCCCAGCTTTAGTGCATCGGGCTGCCCTTTTTAAACAATATTCATGAACATTTCTAAAGATACAGTAAATACGAGTACAAAAAACTGGTTTCACCAAGTGATGTTCCTGCTTTTTCTCATCCATTCATAAACCGCCTGTGTGTACCGACTCTCTCAGCTGGTTTATGGTTAAAATTTCGTTGTCTCCTGTGAATCAGGAATGCAGAACCTGAAGAGAAATTGAAAATATCCTACACGAAGTTTCTCAGTCGTTCAATGGGGCGACCCAAAGTAACAGAGGTATCGATTGTTCACACTTACCCTCTTCTAAGTCCACTGCCGTTTGCTTTGATTTGAATTTGTGGCAACTTACTTTGTATTTTCAGGAGGAGCTAGCAGAACACCAGCTTCCAATGAGAAGCTTTGGAACACTGTTGGCTAGGGGGGAAGCTCGTAAGTGCATTTCTGTGTCGAAGCTTCAGGGTGTCTGGTGGCTTTGGCTAACATTGTTCTTGCCTTTACAGGAAATCAGATGACGGGAACCTCTGACTTGTCACGGAAGAAAATGAAACAGGATAGGTAAGTGCAAGTCACCACGGTTTCCTCCCAAGTTACTTTCGTGTCCCTGCATTTTTCATAGTAACACTGTGCTTTAAACCAAATCCTATGTCCTTATTACTTATTCTTATCATCACATGGTTCAGCTGTGCTATGTCAAGCAAGAGTTCAGATTATGACAAGTATTTTCTTTTGAGTACCTTAAGTCCTTTGCAATATGGAAATGAAATTTTGGGTGTTATTGCTGCCTAATCCTTAAAGGAAAAGGAACGTAAGGTTGCAGGAAATATTTAACTTATGCATGCCTTGTTCTAATAGAAACACTGGCTCATTCTTTATCCATTTTGCAGAGCTCAGGGGAGCCTATTTTCCATTTACAAAGATTCAAGTGCTGGAATGTCATCAACTCCTCAATCAGAAATACCAAAGCTAGAGAACACATGGCACTGTCTTGGTGCCCGAGCAGATAGGAACAAGGAGAATCAGGCAATCCCTTCGAAATGGACATCTAATAAGGTCCATTTGAGTCCAGAGACTCTATATACAATACTCAAATTTTTGGTCTGGGCAGATGGGAACAAGAAAACTCATTAACAAAAATGTTTCTTACAGATTCCTCAAAGACACGGGCTTAGACACCGAGCAGCTACTACCACCACTCCATGCCTAGAGATCTTTGTAGATGAGGAATGTGCCAAGTGAGTACATAGATACAATGCTTTTTTCAGTCCGTGTGTCTCTACAACACATGGTTAACAGTGTGTAATTGCATCAAGCATATACCACTGATTTACATCAAAGTTTCCAGCTATTGTAGTAGTGTTGGTTTATTAGATTTTCAGCACAATAGAAGGAAATTTTGGATTGACTTTCTTTTTTGCCTCTTCATCTTTGGCAGAACACAGGAGAAGGACTCTGCTGCTGTAAAGGTTTCTAGTCTGCAGCTTAGACGAGGAGATGACAGAGACATAAAAAAGTAAGCAACAACTTGGTTTCATTTTAATTCTTCACTTCAATAGCAATAATGCACCTATTTGACAATGCACTTGTTTGCAGGGAGACTCAGTTGCTGAGGGAGAATCCACTGCGTTATTTTCCACCGAGCTCATTACCTAGATGATCGGACAGAAGAAAGTTATCATTGTGTGATGAGATTTCTCTATCTCAAAGTTTCTCAACTTGTATCTTAAAAATGTATGAGACAATTCCCCTGTGCAAGCGCGTTACAAATGTTCCAAGTATATTGAGTGGAGTGGTCAAAGGAGACATATTGTATCTTTGGTTTTGGCAGGCTTGAGCCTAAAAATCCTAAGGAATATGATTTTATATGATTGCAAGAGTTATTGATGTAATTGACAATTGTGCTTTATAGTAATTTTGCTCTTGGTTGAAGAGTTCTTTCACTTTCCCCTTCTTTTTCCTCTTTCTTATTTTGTTTTATTTTTTATGTTGATATAAGTGGATTGAGGGTGTTGTTAAAAGACCAAAAATAGCAAGGCGTGTTCACTGTGGATTACTATTTCCTTCTGTTGAAAGAGTAACTTACTACATTAAGTTATGGACTTCAAAAGCCTGTCTTTAAAACCTTGTTATTTAAAGCGTGTAATATACAGTATGTAAATCACATCACATAAATAATAGATACAAGTTCAAAATGCTAACTAGTTTAAAAATCACATCCAAGTTCTACATGTAACTTTGAAATGAGATCTTAGTCAATTACTATAAGCAGCTGAGACAAGATCACTTAAGCTGAAACTTGAAAGAGGTTTTCATCAAACAATTAAGCGGGTATTGCGGAGAAAATATGTGATATATAATAATATATTTTATTTTTTCATCCAGTGTTCGATGCTCACATTGAAATCCGATTAAATTCGGATTCGCACCGGAAAGTCCCACATTGGGAGTAAAGCGTGTCCTAATGACTCCGTCCCTAAGGAGACTCGAACCCAAGTTAAGGATGAAAGAGTATTTATCACTCCACCACAACCCGTGATATTGCGGGGTGTAATAATATTCCTTTGATCTAACAACACCATTAAAATTAAATTTAAAAATAATGTGTTATTTCTCTCAAAAGTAAAGCTTTCAGAGTTAATATAACGTGAAGAGCTTAGTTAGGTATGGAGAAAAAGGGGAGCATTATCCTCTATAACATGCAAAAGGAGAATCATAGAGTACAAATTTGATACATTAGTAGGGAAAAAATCGAAATATAAGTGGTATCATTATTATTTTTTCTATTAAAACAAGTGTGATATTTGTAATTTTACCCTTTATTATATAATATTTTTTTTTTACATAAATAAGGAATTAGTACCAAAGAATTATATCTTTTTTGAAGTATTTACTAAAATAATTTATTAGGAATGAATATTTTTTCTTTTAAAGATATACCCAAATTACAGGAAGTACTTGATAGTCTTTTTTTTTTTTGAAAAGATAATGAAAAAAAAGTACTAGTAGTAAAATTAAAATAGGAGAAGGGATGTAAAGGTGAAGCAAAGTCGAATTCTTATTGGCTGGATGACATAGTAATAGCTTCCAATTAATCACCTCGAAAGTCCTTAACATCTAAGATACCTCACGGTCGTTATTAAATTGGCCCCATCCCAACAGGACCCGAAAAAATCCTAGCGTAGTTATTCATTATTCACCCCCCACCTCCACCTCCACCTCGCCCCAAATCTCCTCCGTATTTCTTTGGTCCAACAGGAACAGGCGATGGTAGATAACATCGACGATATCGTTGCGCACATCAACTGGGACGATGTAGATCACATCTTCCACAACGTTCTACACGATGATCTCTTCACCGTTCATGATCCCGATCCCGATCCCTCTGCACCCAATTTCCAGGATATCGAGCAGCTTCTCATGAACGACGACGATGTTGAAGATCAAGCTGATACTCAATTTGCTGCTGACTTTCTCTCCGACGTGCTGGTTGATTCTCCTGCTCAGTCCCATCACTCTCCATCTGCTGAAGAAGAAGAAGAAGCCTTTGGATTCCCCGATTCCAAGGTTTCTAGTGGATCCGAGGACGACAAGGACAAGGTCTCTCACTCTCCCTCTGATGCTGACGAACTGAACAACGAGGACCCCATAGATAAGAAGCGAAAGAGGTATCCTCTCTAAAAGCTTTGGCCTTTTCCATTTGTACTTTAGTCAATTTGTTTACTCATAATACTTCTCCTTGTTCGAAAGTCTTCTACTAGCTCATGATTTACACTGTGGCTTCTTTCACTTTTCTTGCTGTATGGTCTCTCTTCTTTGAAATTGGTTGACTTGTTTTGATATCTTTTTTAGTGCAAATCATGCTTAGTAAATGAAATAAATAGGTCTGATGCTGTTTGAAAATATCCTTGCAGTTTTTTTTTCCCCTTCTTTTGCATTAGTAGTAAGTGTTATGCAAAAGCCAATCCACATTGTGCCTTCTAGCCAATTCATGAATCACTATTTCTAAACGCGTTCCTCTCTATGACACTCTGATAATTTGACATCGCACGTTGATTGCGTTTATAATTTGATTTGTGCTATGTTTATAACATAATGTTCATTGTCTATTGATTATGAAACAAAAATATGATTGACACTGTGATAATTTGACATCGCACGTTGATTGCGTTTATAATTTGATTTGTGCTATGTTTATAACATAATGTTCATTGTCTATTGATTATGAAACAAAAATATGATTATTTTTTTCCAAGTTAAATTTGTTAATACTGATTTTGTCAAAGCACATGATGGCTCAACGTTTCCATTAGTTTGTGACCGTGAACTGAGCCAGGATACGCTACAGCGCCTTCCTGGGCTACTGTGAGTGAAGCTGGGACACACCACCAAGTGGGAAGCTTTGCTGAATAGCAACTGGTTCTGGACTTTTTCTTAGAAGAAAAAACCACGTTCTTAAAAGTTTGTACTTTTTTAGTGTGTGATGTATATAGTATATTGAGGAAGAACATGCAGTTCTTCGTGCTTAAAATTGCATATTATCATGTGCATTTTAATACACCCTCTCCTGTTCTCCATCAAGATGATGATGATAGGATTGCATTTATCTAATCTGTTATGTATATAGCAGCTTAAAGAAACTGTTAATCAAAAGCTTTAATTTTTATCTCCAGGCAATTGAGGAACAGAGATGCAGCTGTGAGGTCACGAGAGAGGAGGAAGTTGTATGTTAGGGATCTTGAGTTGAAGAGTAAATACTTCGAATCAGAGTGCAAGAGGCTGGGGTTTGTTCTCCAGTGTTGTCTTGCAGAAAATCAAGCTTTGCGTTTCTCTTTGCAGAATAGCAGTGCTAATGGTGTTTCTATGACCAAGCAGGAGTCTGCCGTGCTCTTGTTGGGTAAGCATAAGAAACATCTTGTCATTTGGCTAAAATGCGTTCTTTATACCACTTTTTGCTGCTAAAATTTCCCGGACTTGGCGTCTGGATAACTTTTGAAGCAAGAAAAAGACGGGAATGTCTGAGATTTTTCTAGCTTGCCATGGTTATGTTGAATAGGAAGGTTCATTATTTTCTCTAAATGCCTATATTAATAGATGCAATATGAATTTGCAGAATCCCTGCTGTTGGGTTCCCTGCTTTGGTTCCTGGGCATCACATGCCTGCTCATTCTACCCAGCCAAACCTGGTCAATTCCAGAAGAAAATCAGGGAAGCAGAAACCACGGGCTTCTGGTTCCAATAAAGAGAGGAAAAAAGACTAGTCGGAGTTTGGCGTTCCTGTCCTTCATGATGGGCAAAAGATGCAAAGCTTCAAGATCGAGGATGAAGTTCAACCCCCATTCTTTGGGAATTGTGATGTGACTCGCTCTGATCAAATCCTTTCCCTTAGGTGGATCATGGTTCCTTTTAGTTCTTTAGTTTGTATCAGTGACTCTGTGTACGAGTCTGTCTTTGACATCTGAAGGACATAGTACGCTGTTATTAATTAATGACTTATGAGCTATATTTAGATCTATGCAGCTTTTTAACAGTTCCAGCTGAAATTTACTCGTCTTCATTTTGCTTTTCTCCATATCCTTTTAGCTCCATAGTGGTAGCTGAGGCTTTGTGGTTTGGGAGCCGTCCTACTAGGACACCAGATCATCCTGCTTCCTAAATTTCCAGTACTATGAGGACTCGTTTGGTAGAGTGTATAAGATAATATTGAATATGTTGTATTAGTAATACTGGGATTAGTTGTGCAGGGGTTAGTAATACTGGGATTATTTTTTATGCAGTGTTCCAAACACTGCATATCCTTTTAGGTGGAGGATGAAGGATATGTGATGGGCAAAAGATGCAAAGCTTCAAGATCGAGGATGAAGTTCAACCCCCATTCTTTGGGAATTGTGATGTGACTCGCTCTGATCAAATCCTTTCCCTTAGGTGGATCATGGTTCCTTTTAGTTCTTTAGTTTGTATCAGTGACTCTGTGTACGAGTCTGTCTTTGACATCTGAAGGACATAGTACGCTGTTATTAATTAATGACTTATGAGCTATATTTAGATCTATGCAGCTTTTTAACAGTTCCAGCTGAAATTTACTCGTCTTCATTTTGCTTTTCTCCATATCCTTTTAGCTCCATAGTGGTAGCTGAGGCTTTGTGGTTTGGGAGCCGTCCTACTAGGACACCAGATCATCCTGCTTCCTAAATTTCCAGTACTATGAGGACTCGTTTGGTAGAGTGTATAAGATAATATTGAATATGTTGTATTAGTAATACTGGGATTAGTTGTGCAGGGGTTAGTAATACTGGGATTATTTTTTATGCAGTGTTTGGTTTGATGCATTAAAAGTAATATGTATTGTTATATTTTAAAAAAAATATTGTTTGTTTACAAAAATACCCTCGATATATTATAACTTTGTGTATTTTTTTTTGCAAAAGTTTATTATTCTTTTTTTAGAATAAAAAAAATTAACAATATAACTAATTATTTACTTTAGAATTTTAAGATTTAATCATTCACTTATAAAAATTATTTTTTTAATTATCTTTTCTTTGTTTGTTCATTATTTGCTTGTTGTTCCCATTTTGTGTTATTTTTAAGTTGGGGGAGATACGTATAACTTTTGGACGAGACAATAAAATCATTATTAAAATATAATTGTATTCTATAGTGTGTTAAAACTAAGTAGAAAAATTATTTTAATTTATGAATATCATATTTACAAAATTAAAGTTTGTATGCAATTTGTTTTCCAATTTTGACCAATAAATGTTTTTTTGAGTTAATGGAGTAGTCTTTTATAGCTAAAATTATTTGAAGGGATATTATTATTTTGATAAATTGAAAAGAAGTAATTCATATTGAATAAATTGAAAAACATTTAGAAAAAAAATAAAGAAATTTGAGGACATTTTTGTAAATAATAATAAAATTTGTAAACTAATTTATTTGAATAAATTTATTAGTAAAAATATAAAAAATAAAATTAAAAAAATATTTAAAAGAATTTGAGGGATATTTTTATCTTTACACATGCTAATCCCATGGTATTAAAACCCATATATTACTAATACCATCATATGTGATGTATTAGCAATACACCTATAATATCATGTAAGGTGTATAACTAATACATGGTATTAGTAATATATTGATCCAAAATCCTACCAAACATAGTATTAATTAATACCACACTTAATTCATGGACTATTTCTCCTAATATGGCCTACCAAACGACCCCTGAATGGATTAACGTTTAGCCTCTTGAAATGTGTTCCAAACTTTGATGGTGGATCGAACCACCTTGTATTATATTTCTCTTATTTCCTTTCTCTGAAGGGCTTGGGCGGTCCAAACAGTATATTTGACGAGTTAAAGGCTGAGAAAATGGGGAAAGAAAAGTGGCAGGGGCAAGCATTCTCCGCAAATGTCTGCACGCCCGCCTTTCTTCCCTCTTTTGCGTGGGCAACATTGGAGAAAGAAGGAAATGTCTTTTGCAATGGGTAAAATATTAAACTGGGGGCGCTGCTGGAAAATTAAGATGGAAAATAGGCTCCTGATGCCATCGTAAAGATCAAAGTTGGTTGTCAAATACGAAAATGCTCCTGAGGAAGTTTTGTCCCCATCGACAAGTTAGGTGAGGGTATTCTAGGTGAATATCCACATTGCTCAACCTGCCTGTGGGACTCTGAATTTACGTAACTATCCTCAAGGGCATATTCCTTTGCCGATTCCTACATGAACTTTATTACTCACACCTCTTGGCTAATGATGATCATCGTGTTTTTATAATCCTAACAGTAATATTTGCTTGCAAGTGTCAACGCAGTCATTGTGAAGATTTAAGGAAAAACAAGTTTGATGTAGTAATAAATCAAACTATATATATGTTCTTCAAACAGTTTCATAATTTGTTGATAACAAATGAGGTAACTAAGAAATAAGATAAAATTGATTTAACATAAAACGTAGCATCATTTTTCAATGAAGGATAATTTTTTTGATACTGTATTTTAAAGATTGTGCAATCGATCTATTTATGCACATTAGGAGTCCTAATGAGAATTCAAAACAAATTATATTATGCTCAGATCCTTTTTCTTTTGGACGACGTACAATTTGTGCTCACATGTATTAATCCAGATCATCTAAAGCGGATGCCAAATGAGTGATTAACATGTGATGGGAGGTCCTATTTGCTTAAACAGCATAAAGGGTGGTTTGGTCATTGCAGAAAAAAGCGAATGGCTGTATGGTGAAATTGTGGGAAAAGCAAGGGCATATATATATAAAGATAAAGAGTTAGAAAGCCCGGTAAGGTAAAACAGGTTGCTGTGTAGTTGTTGGTTGTATCGCCCCAATAGCCCCACTGCTATATAAGCAAACGGAGGGACGGACGGTCTTTTCAGAGTTTAAAGAGACTGACAAACAGAACACATTATTATTACTTATTATTTATTATAGCAAACAGGGAAGTGAGGGAGTGTAGTTAGGTATAATCAGAATGGATGCAGATTACGGCATACCTCGACAACTCTCTGATTTGCAAAAACTTCGATCTCAGTATCAGCCTGAACTTCCTCCTTGTCTTCAGGTACTGCTTCTATCCAACTCCTACTATGTGCATCATACAGCTAAAAGTTGGTTTCCGTGCCTTTGGCAGTGTGTTTCTCTCCCTATATATCAGCGTCCTGAAGAATAGATCTAACCTGGCAGTTACACACATACAATACTGTTTTCTATTGTCATACTACCATTTCCTTGTGTGTCTTCCCTCGTGTTTTATTCATATCACATGTATTCTCCATCAATCTGCTTCATCTGTGTTCCTACACTATTTGTTCAACTTACAAGTAATTTGATAAGAGTAAAAAATACTACCTGACAAAGTTGGCATCTTGTGTGTGTACGACTTTCTACATGTATTATGAATAGTATCTTTTTCCATTTTTCTTAAAAGATTTCACTCTGCTCCTCCATATATCCTTTTCCTCTGGCGATCGAGCAGCCGGCCGAAAAATCGAAACTTTACTGTTTCATCTGATAAAGGTCCCCTCTTTACTTCTACCGAAGTCTTCTGTTGCCCTTTTTGAAACTAATTATCAGAAAAAATGCTGCTAAACTTTACAAATAACACTTAGAGGTTGCTCGAATGTCTCTTTGGCTGTCCTGAGACATTTATTGGAGTCTAATTTTTGTAGTTAAATGCATCACCACTTTGTTTGATTTTTTACATTTAGGTTACTCTGTTTGATTTTATGTATGACATTTAAGATCCTTAAGCAATTTTTGCTTTAACGCTATTGCTTTAATATCTTCGATCCCGACTTTATTCCGAATTGCTCTGACTTATACAGGGTACTACTGTCCGGGTAGAGCTCCGTGATGCAACCACTGCAGCAGATCCCTTTGGTGAACACACAATTAAACGGTTCTTCCCACACACTTACGGTCAGCCATTAGCCCATTTTCTTAGGGCAACTGCAAAGGTCCCTGATGCTCAGATAATTACTGAACATCCTGCAATTAGGTATTGCATCTGACGATTGCTTCATAATTCTGCAGTTCACTCGCAAACTAGATCAGCATTGTGATCATGAGTTGTTTTCTAACAAATTCTATGGTGAATTTATTTAGGTTCATGGATCTACTTTCTCTTTCTGATAACTTTCCTTTTGTTTTGTCTTTGATTGAATTCCTATTCTATTTACATCCTCAAAATCTTAACCCAAGGGAACTAATAGAAAATATTGGTATATGCATTAAAAGCTAATTCACATATAGGTTACAATAAAACAAGTGTTCTCCTAATCTCCTTGATAGGACTGAAAAATGTGCTCACTGATCCTCTTCTTTTGTTAGGGTTGGGGTGGTGTTATATGCATTAAAAGCTAATTCACATATAGGTTACAATAAAACAAGTGTTCTCCTAATCTCTTTGATAGGACTGAAAAATGGTGCTCACTGATCCTCTTCTTTTGTTAGGGTTGGGGTGGTGTTTTGTGGTAGACAATCTCCTGGAGGACACAATGTAATATGGGGTCTTCATGATGCTCTTAAGGTTCACAACCCCAAAAATATCTTGCTTGGGTTTTTAGGTAAGCATTTCCTTTATGATGGTTCTAGCTATAAGTTCTTTACGCATTTTTCATTTGAGAACTTCTTTATGACAATTATTGGGATACTGCAGTAATAGCCGACACAAGTCTCTATTTGCAAATCTACTTCACTGCGATCTCCCTGAGTGTCTCTTTGCATGTGTCATGTGTAATATTTCAACGGTCATGCCCTACTGTCGGACAATTACTTTTCTTGTCATGCTCTAATGGTTTCAGTTGTTCGAAACTTGATTCTCTGCAGAGAAGCCTAATGTGTTGAAGCTCTCTTTTCCAAATCTTAACAGGTGGTTCAGAAGGTTTATTTGCACAAAAAATTCTAGAGATCACCGATGATGTTCTTGCTACATATAAGAATCAAGGTAATTCACATCTGAATGAAGATTGCATTTTATATTTTCATTCATCTTTTTATTTTCCCTCTCTATCTCTACGAGGTAAAAGTAAGGTATGCCTACAGTCTATCCTCCCCAGAGTCCCCTTGTGGGATTTCACTAGGTATGTTGTTGTTTCTTTTTTGGCTTATTTTTGTTACCTTTTTCCCTATGAAGGTGGATATGACATGCTGGGACGGACAAAAGATCAAATTAGAACGACTGAGCAAGTAAATGCTGCAATGGTTGCATGCAAAACTCTGAAACTGGATGGCCTTGTCATCATTGGAGGTACTCATATTGCTACTTTTATTAATGGTATATGATAGAACTTCAAGGATACACTATTCCACTTAATATAAATTCTAAAAATATGTATTGGCTTGAAGGAGTGACATCAAATACCGATGCTGCTCACCTGGCAGAAAAATTTGCAGAAAAAAAATGCCCTACAAAAGTATGTGTTATTCCTACCATGTCGTGTAAAGCAATGAATAGAGGCAGTATCATACTAAAATTGTCTTTATCTTCTTTAGGTGGTTGGTGTTCCTGTTACTTTAAATGGGGATCTCAAGAATCAGTTTGTGGAAGCAAATGTTGGTTTTGACACAATATGCAAGGTATTAATACAATCACCATCACAGAATTAGCTCATAACTAGCTTTCCTTTTTCCTTTGAAATGCATTGTCCTGGAGAATCTTCTTCTTCATGCTTCCCATCCCTTGATTGAGGGTCGGTTTTTTCGTTTCTAGGTGGGCCGAGGGTTTGATTGGACCTACTGCTTCTATCTTCTTCTTCTTTCTTGTTGTTCTTTGTAGTGGAATCTCTGCTGGCATCATTCCTTGCTTGATGGTATATTCCCTTGGGTAGATGTAGGGTTTTGCATTGTTGATTGCACTTCGATGGGTTTTTAGATGGGGAATAGTTCCTCTTTCGCTTTGTGATGTTGTGCATGTTCATTGAGTAGTACAAGCTTCATACTGGCTGAGTTGTGTCTTTTGACTTCTTAATTTCTGGAATTCTATCCAATTGTGAGATAGATCGGGGAAAAGCTAATTACATGTGGTTCCACCTCAGGTTAACTCCCAACTAATTAGCAATGTATGCACTGATGCACTCTCAGCTGAGAAGGTACCAACTCTATTCATATCCTGAAATGTTTTTCGTTGCTGCTTCTGATGTAGTTGGGTGCTGAAAATACAACATAGAACACTAATCTGGTATACAAAATTCTGGTGGAGGATTGTTTGCATTAGTTGATTATGATTTACAGCACATGTTTCTTGTTACACCTCTATTTTTGTCTTTATATTAACATACTATGGGCATATTTCCTTTTCAGTATTACTATTTTATCAGACTCATGGGGCGGAAGGCATCACATGTTGCATTAGAGTGCACTCTGCAGTCGCATCCTAATATGGTTTGTTTCATCTCTGAACTGATAAGCTGGTGCTGCAGCTTGGACATGGTGCTTCTTATATATTACAAGTGTTCTTGCTTAAGAAATGTTGATCTTTCTTGCAGGTGATTCTTGGAGAGGAGGTAGCTGCATCAAAGCTTACTATTTTTGACATCACACAACAAATTTGTGATGCAGTTCAGGCTAGGGCTGAGCATGGTATGAAACTACTAGGTCATCATTTTTCTGTAGAGTCATTTTTGAGTTTTTTGTTCAGCTGACAAAGGTTTTGCAATCAGATAAAAATCACGGTGTTATCCTGTTGCCTGAGGGGCTTATAGAAAGTATTCCCGAAGTATATGCTCTATTGCAGGTAAGACTGCATCTTCCATGTTAAGTTTTTAATGCTAAAAAGCTTTGTTGGGATGTAGATTTGGTTATGACATTGCCTTTTCTGGTTAACCGTATGAATAGGAAATTCATGGTTTACTCAGGCAAGGTGTTTCTGCTGATAAGATTTCCTCTCAACTATCACCATGGGCTTCTGCACTTTTTGATTTTTTACCGCATTTTATCAGAAAACAGGTGCAGTTTCTGTTTGTGTATCAATTGACTGACTCAAGTTTCATTAGGATAGCGCTTACACCCCTAGACTTGTGATTTTGCAGCTTCTCCTGCACCCAGAATCAGATGACTCTGCTCAGCTATCGCAGGTAACTACTGTTGCTGTTTGGATGGTGTTGCTTGATGATATATGAGCTATCTGTTAGTTGATTGTCTTAATGCTTCCTTACAGATTGAGACTGAGAAACTTATAGCTCATCTTGTGGAAACAGAAATGAACAAGCGGTTGGTAAGTTCATAAAATTCAATATGGTGCATCTAATGATTCATTGAGATCTCTAACAAGTGATTGGAGAGTAAGAAGTATGATGTCCTGCAAGGATTGAGGATGATATTTGTGCAAACAAAGATATTTTGGAATATCCCGGGACTTCTAGGAAGTTACTCAAATTATCTCTTTCTCCCATTTATGAAATAAATGTTACTTTTTCTCCATTCTGCTTGTTAACTTAAAATGGAATGATGTAGTATCTGCAACATCAGGTGGATAAAATTTCCTCATTGCACAAAATTTTCATCTTCAGCCATTCTTTCGTTTTCCTAGGATGGAATCAGTGCCTGATGATCAATCTTTCTTTTCTTGTTTTGTTTTCTCCAAGATGCTTCTTGTTACTTCGGCTTAACATGCTATTGGTAGGTGAGAGTTAGAAGGAAAAAGAGTGCAGCTACATACTCTTAAGAGATGCTTGCTTCTGATTTTTAATGTATGACTGTCCTTTTTCTTTTGTCACTTTTCAGAAAGAAGGAACTTACAAAGGAAAGAAATTTAATGCTATTTGCCATTTCTTTGGTTACCAAGCACGGGGATCATTGCCATCAAAATTTGATTGTGACTATGCCTATGTAAGTTTTGCTGGAGTTGCTTTATCTTTTTTCTAATTTTGTTTTCAGATACATAATTCCGACAAAACCAAATGCAGGTACTTGGTCACATTTGCTACCATATTTTAGCTGCTCGTCTCAATGGTTACATGGCTACTGTGACCAACCTGAAGAATCCCACCAACAAGTGGCATTGTGGTGCTGCCCCTATATCTGTAAGCTTCTTTTTCGAACTTCCTCAGAGATGCACCCCCCTAAACCTCTCACTTTTTTTGAAGTTGCAAATATCCACCTCCCCAAAAATGGTTTACTCTGACTGCTTTGTTACTGCAGGCAATGATGACTGTTAAGCGTTATGGTCGTGGTTCCGGCCAAGCATCAGTTGGAGTACCTGCTTTGCATCCTGCTACTGTGGATTTGAAGGGAAAATCATACGAGTATGTCAAATTTCTGACTTGTATATATATATTTTCAGCTTAAAATGAATGGAATTGTTGAAGTTCAAAAGGTATGCAGTGGACATCAAATGTAAAGGAGACGTTTCTTTAGAACTGGAAGTCTGAACATGCTTTTTTCTTGTAAACTGCTGGAGCACTACTTATCCTCTTGCCGTGCCTAACTTCTTTCGTCATTTTGGTGTAGGTTGTTGAGTCAAAATGCAACAAAGTTTTTGTTGGATGATGTTTACAGAAACCCAGGCCCCCTCCAGTTTGATGGCCCTGGTGCAGATGCCAAGGCCGTTACCCTTTGTGTTGAAGACCAGGATTACATGGGTCGTATTAAGAAATTGCAGGAGTACCTGGACAAGGTGCTGAATTTTGAAACCTCTCTTTTTACCAAATTCTGTTGGCTATTCATTTTGACGTCTCATTTCTGAATCTTTATGACATGCTTTGTTATTTTATTTTCATTTTCTTTTCAGGTGCGTGTAATTGTGAAGCCTGGATGCTCACAAGACGTCCTGAAGGCTGCATTAAGTGCCATGGCTTCTGTGACTGACATTCTTTCAGTGATATCGTCGCCCTCAAGTGCGAGCACACCATTTTAGATGAGAACCACCATCTTTTAACGTTGAGAAGGTTTGGAGGAGCTCCTGCTTTGCACGCCAAAGATGGGCTCTTGGATCTAGGTGCAGAGCAGCTTCTTGATTGTGATTATATAAGTTTCCATCTTTGGCGGCTGTTTGCTTAGTTGTTTTGTGCATTTTTTTTTTTTCAATTTTGTACAAGCAAAATAATGTTGAGAAGATTATAAAGAGTGTTTGTTGAGGGATCCAAATATTCCTGTGTGGCAGCTGTTGCATACATAGTCCTTCAAATCAATTTTCTTGTTGACTAAACAACCTGATTTGATCGAACTTGACATTAAAAGTGGTATTTGCGTTTGAACATGAGTTTTATATATGAAGTAGAAGTTGAAATTTGAAAATTTATGAATGCAATTACTATTTCACTTAAAATACTCTTTAACATACGTTTTAGTATTTCATCAGTATAAAGGTACTGAAGTTTGTATCACGTATTATTTACAGAGGGCCATTTTATTGTACTAGTATTATTATTTATAAGTAGACCTTGCATAATCAATAGCGAGGTCCTAACAGTAAATCGTCGTAGCTTTGGGACGAGAAATCTTGAAAGAGATATTGTTGAAACATCACCACCCATATTCTTCCTATGCTACATACCATTGAAAAATTTAGTCAAAAGAAGCTTTTTCAATTAATAAGCCAAACTTGTATGTACTGTGTAAAACTTCAGAGACTATTAGCAACTTTAGAATCAAGAAAAACTTTCATGGTATATCTATTTACCATGAAAAATGCCGTCAAACCATCTTTGCAAAACCATGCAGACATTGCTAACTTCTATGCAGTCCAGCTCCAACTTCTTTGCCGACGGCATAAGCACGCCACTTCAGTGTCTGCTCTTGTCCGATCAGTCCACGCCAACATGATCACCTCCGGATTCAGACCACGTAGCCACATCCTTAATCGCTTAATCGATATCTATTCCAAATATTCCAGTCTTGTTTATGCAAAGCGCCTGTTCGATAAAATTCCCCAACCAGATGTCGTGGCCAGAACAACTATGATTGCTGCATACTCTGCTTCCGGAGAACCCAAGCTTGCAAGAAGCGTTTTTGACAAAACCCCATTAAGCATCCGTGATACTGTTTGTTACAATGCGATGATTACAGCCTATTCACACAACAATGACGGCCATGCTGCTATAGAATTATTTCTTGATATGAGGTGGAAAAGTTTTCGGCCCGATGAGTATACCTACACCTCCGTACTTGCAGCATTGGCCCTTATAGCTGATCATGAAATGCACTGCCGGCAGCTGCAGTGTGCTGTCGTGAAGTCAGGCATGGCTAACTTTAAGTGTGTTGTCAATGCACTTATATCTGTTTATGTCAGATGTGCTTCGTCACCCCTAGCATCGTCCTTGGTGTTGATGGATGCAGCTAGCAAGTTGTTTTACGAGATGCCAGAGCGGGATGACTTGTCTTGGACTACGATTATCACAGGGTATGTGAAGAATGATGATCTTGATGCTGCTCGAAAGGTGTTTGATGGTATGGATGAGAAGTTGCTTGTGGCATGGAATGCCATGATCTCTGGATATGTGCATAAAGGTCTCTTCTTTGAAGCATTAGACATGTTTAGGAAAATGTATTTAGCAGGGATGAAGCCAGATGAGTTTACCTGCACTAGTATCCTCAGTGCTTGCGCAGATGCGGGATTGTTTCTTCTAGGAAAGCAGGTACATGCTTATGTTAGACGAACAGAAGAGGAAATTCATGTGTCTGTATGCAATGCTTTAATAACATTATATTGGAAATGTGGTAGAGTTGATGATGCAAGAAAAGTTTTTGATAATCTACTCTTTAAGGACCTTGTTTCATGGAATGCAGTTCTGTCAGCATATGTGAGTGCAGGACGGATTAACGAAGCTAAGTTATTTTTCAATGAGATGCCAGAGAAGAATTCCCTGGCATGGACAGTAATGATATCAGGATTAGCACAAAATGGACTTGGAGAAGATGCTCTCAAACTGTTCAACCAAATGAGAGTAAAGGGGATCGATCTGTGTGACTATGCATTTGCAGGAGCTATTACATCTTGTGCAGTGCTTGGAGCGCTAGATACAGGATGCCAGCTCCATGCCCAGCTAATTCAGCGTGGTTATGATTCAAGTCTTTCAGCTGGAAACGCGTTAGTAACATTTTATGGAAGATCTGGGGTCATTGAAGCTGCACGTAATGTGTTTCTCACAATGCCTTGTGTAGATTTAGTGTCCTGGAATGCATTGGTTGCTGCCTTGGGACAGCATGGATATGGTGTTCAAGCGGTTGAACTTTTTGAACAGATGTTACATGAAAATATAACGCCTGATAGGATAAGCTTTCTCACGGTTATATCTGCTTGTAGTCATGCAGGATTGGTTGAAAAGGGACGACACTACTTTAATATAATGCACAGTGTTTATAAAATAAAACCAGGAGAAGATCACTATGCCCGTTTAATTGATTTGTTATCTCGAGCGGGAAGGTTATTAGAAGCAAAAGAAGTGATCCAGAATATGCCTTATAAACCTAGAGCACCTATTTGGGAAGCTCTTCTTGCTGGTTGCCGCACTCATAAGAACGTGGATTTGGGGGTTGAAGCAGCAGAAAAACTCTTTGAGTTGATGCCACAACATGATGGAACATACATACTTCTGGCTAACACATTTGCTGCTGCAGGCCGATGGGATGAGGCTGCTAAGGTGCGAAAACTTATGAGAGATCAAGGGGTAAAAAAAGAGCCTGGATGTAGTTGGATTAAAGTTGAGAATACCGTTCATGTCTTTTTGGTGGGTGATACTGCACATCCTGAAATTCAAGTGGTGTACAACTACCTGGAGGAATTAAGGCTGAAGATGAGGAAAATGGGATATGTTCCAGACACGCAATATGTGTTGCATGATATGGAGACTGAGCAAAAGGAGTATGCGCTATCAACTCATAGTGAAAAGCTGGCGGTTGTATTTGGGATCTTGAAGCTTCCTCGTGGAGCCACAATTAGGGTCTTCAAGAACCTTCGGATTTGTGGTGACTGCCACAGTGCATTCAAGTTCATGTCGAAGGTTGAAGCAAGAGAAATCATCGTCAGAGATGGAAATAGGTTTCATCATTTCAGGGATGGTGAATGCTCATGTGGGAATTACTGGTGAGATATTGGATAACAATTAGTATCAACTATTGAGTGTCTTGGTTTCAGAGATTTGATGATGTCGTTCTTGAACCGATTGTGTTGCCAGGGAAAAGTTACAGCACCTTTGGACAGTAAATGTTAAGACTTAAAAGCTAGAATAGGAATAAGCTGCTATCTTGTTTGTCTTTGGCATTTTGAATACAGATCTGCACGGCGAATGTTTCTGGTTTGTAGCTTCCGGTTTAGTGAATGCTCATTGGTACCTTCTACATACTTAAGGTATAATTAATTAATGAAATCAAGATCGCATATACCTTATAGTTATACACAACTGAGTGATTATCAAGGAAAAGGCGTGCAGCTCCAGAATGCTGCCACTTTGTGAATATTTGCCGTGATTTGAGTGTCAAAGGGTGGAGAGACTCTCTACTTGTTTCGTGGTAGGGGAATGTGCAGTTGCAATTTCTAATCCTCAAGCATGAAGGTACTAATATCAGAGAAATATGTTTCCATGAAACAAGTTTCTGTTATAAACCTAGCCATGGTGGAGGATCCATAATTTGCAGGTACTCCTTCGTTGTGCTTAGGAAAAATTCCACTCGAGTTCTGGTTATTCATTTTGATGTCTTTAAGAATTGGCAGTTGCTGGTCAAGTCTCAAATTTCTCATTCTGTTGGACCGGGTATCACGTTGAGATATTTTCCTTCGTGGATAAAGATCAATTGAAACCTTGTGCCATTTGGATGCATAATAAGGTTCTGTCTGTTGTTGGGCTTCGACAAAATGAAGTCAATCCAATGGTGTCTGTAATGAAGTTTGAAAAAGCTCCTTCAGAGTTATATGCTGATTTTGGTGGATTAGACATGCAAAATCAGGAGCTTACAGAAGTTGTTGAGTGTCCTTTGACTCACCCCAAGCTTTCCGAAAACGTTGGCTTTAAGCTTCCTACATGGATCGTTCTTTATGGAAAACTTGAAGTTGGCAAAACAATGTTTGCAAAGGTAGTTGCTCAACCCTGCAAATTTTCCTACCTTCTTGCTACAAAAGCTGCTAAGGATGCTAATTTGATCTTGTCCTTCCATTCCAATTTGAAGCTATTTGCAGCAAGTGCTAGAAAACAAATTACTCCGACGTCATGGGAAAAATTATTTACATTGCTCCAGCTGGTCAATACTCTCCGCAGTTTATTGTTCTTGAGCTCGAGTTTCAAGGTGCCAAAAAGCAGTTTACTCTGCTCCAGACTTGGCCAGTGCATACACCTCGGCTTGTTTCAGTAAGGTTAGCTGCTGCTACTTTTATTACTGGACAGTGTGTTCTTGAAGCTCTGTTTTCCTGGGTGCTTGCTGGTGTTTGTAATATGTTGAGTGCATTTGGCTTTGGGAAAACCATGTCTAGTCGAGCCCTTTCCCTGTACTCAAATTTAGACTATGCTATCTATGTTGGTTGGGGGGAAAGTGAGAGTGAAATTGCAGAGGAGCTAATGGATTTTCCTCAATTGACAATGACATTGCCCGAGAGACATGAAGAATTTGTCATGAAAAATACCACACTTGTTGCTAATACTTTGAACATGTCAGTGGCTGCTCATGAGGCCTCAATTTATACAGGTGCTTCTGTAGCCAAATATTTTAGATACACAGGCTACAACATCAGCATGATGGCAGATTCTACATGTCATTGGGTCAGAGCTTAAATGTTGCAGGGGGTTATTTCACAAGTTGTAATCTTTGTCATATTGGACACTCAAACTGCTGAACATAACATGAAAGTAACACTTTTAGAGTTGTATAACAATGAGATAACAGATGCTTTTGCTTCAGAAAAATTTTCAAATTTTACATATGACAAATCCGAGAAACCATTGGCTCTTATGGGAAATAGAAAGGGTTCATTAGAGGCTTGGACGAGGGGATGGTATGTTCTGAAAATGGAATCAGTAATATTTTGGAGAGAGCTTCTGTTAGAAGGCGTACGACAGAGACTGAACTTTTAGAAGCAGACCATGTGCTTACATTATTTCCTGAGGTATGCATAAAATGGAGACGTTGTAACTCAGGAAAAGTACTAGTTTCCAAGTTCTTTGAATGGAACGAAAAGGTGTTATGAAACTTGTGAAATGTGATGGAGCTGCTATTTACTTTCATCCTTTAGGTGTTCCACTAACTGAAGCTAAGATAAAGGACAACATTTATTTTGTTAGCAAAAATAAGGATGACACAAGCTTTGTTGAAATTTTAGGTTGCGAGGGAGTGGGACAATGATGTTGCTATGTTCACTTTCTGGATCATATTCATTGCTATGAACTAAATTATCTCTGATTCTGGGGAAGTCCACCTTAGTTTTCTTACCTTAGGATTTAGATTGTAATTTTTTTTTAAGTTGAATGAATTTGATTGAATGGGATTCTCTTTAGTTTCAACTTTTTATCTTTTTGGACTTCTATGAATTCATTGTTCTGCATTCTCTTTGCGTCTGGTCTTTGATTATAACCACACCCGTTTTAGCTAGAATTTCATTTTATAAATGGTTTATTGCGTTCCGTATCTACATGCTGAAAGTTACCTTATTTGCCTGTTTCCTCCGAAAGATGTGATGCTTTTCTTTTATTACAGGAGTATAGCTTACCTATGCCAAAAGAACACCTTTATGTCCTCCACTTGAGTACTCTCCACTTGTCCTGATGATTCCATCTGGCAACATCTACCAGATTTAATTGACTATCTTTCGCAACCATTGCTTAAAACAAGCATAGGGCTGAAGGGAGACTTGGTTTGCTGCAATCGTCCTCGGGTTTGCACATTTCTTTCTATAGCAAGTGAACTGCTTTTTCACGTGTCCTTCGGTTTGTGTCCGTTCTGATCAGCTCTATGCTTTTTTCAAGATGCTCTGTGCCGCAGATATACTTGTATTTCGAGGAGTTTCCCCTAATAACTGGTGCAGAGTGCTGATCTTTTTGCTTAACTCAACTAGACCAGCCACTCTTTAATAGAGTTCTTTGAAGTGGCTTTATTTAGGCTTTGTCCCAGCCACTGAAAATCATTGTTTTTTGGATCATTGAAGTTTTGCTTGAAGAACAATTGATCTTAGCAAACTCTGAAATCAAGCTCGCATTCGAATTCATTCTTGAGAAGAACCAAAGGATTTGACAGAGGTTGTATATACTAAAAGTTATACTCCTCACTTTAGTATAGATTCATTTGTCATCATTTTTCTCGTCTTTTAGGGTTGGACACAAAAGTTTGTTTACATATATAAGTTTTACTTAACTACTTACCTCTCTTGGAATCTTACATTTGCACGTGTTGTAATTTGATAATATTGTTTTAGAATGGTTTTTGCCACCTTTCATGCTTCTGATTGTTCTTCCATAATTTGACTTCGCATTTATCTACAGGTAATGGAAACAGAGCTGAAGAAAGCAGAATTATCACCTTTTCCATTATGTTGTAGAGTGATATTCCCAAGAAGAATCTCCTTGCAATGTTTGTTTGGCATATTTAATTGGATAAATTACGATTGTTAATATTTTAATAGGAGAATTGAGAAAGTGGGAAGAAGAGTTAAAACTTTTCACAAAGGTGTGTTGTTTGCTTAAATGGACAACAGATATAACAAATGTCCTGTTGATTACATTTTTCAATTAAGAAAGAATGGGACGGCTTCTTACAAGTACAATGTTAAGAAAAAGACACGGACGGTTGCATTTGGTAGAATCGTTTTCACTCACCGAAGTACTAAAAGACAGTTTACATTTCATCTAGAATAGAAGATTCTTTTGTCTCTAGCGCAATGGATCCATTGCATAGGAAGGCCTACTCGATGTTATCAATGTGACAAGACACAGATTTTCTTGCTGGCCATGTTGGTGTCACAGCAAAGATCATAAACAGAAGAAGAAGTCGTGAGTTGTTTAGTCTCTTCTTTCCTTCTCTTCTTTCCTTTCTGGCAGCAGTAAATTTTCTGGCAAATTGGTTTGTGAGTCATAGACAATGGAGCAAGGGAGAGTTGAGAAAGCACATCATATTGTGGTGCTAGCAGATCAGGGACAGGGCCATATTAATCCAATGCTCCAATTCTCAAAACGCTTGGCTTCCAAAGGAATCAAAATCACTGTAGCCACCACGCTCTCCAATGCCAAGGCCATGAAAGCTGCTTTTTCCGACTCCGTGATCACTTTTGAATCTATCTACGATGATTGCTCCGAAGGTGGGGTGGTAGGACCTGGAGGTTTTAAAGGATTTCTAGACAGATTCCAAGGCAGTGGTTCAACAAACCTCACTAAATTCATCTCGGATCAAGTGCATACTGAACGCCCTGTTAAGTGCCTTGTTTATGATGCTAACATTTCCTGGGCTTCCAATATTACAACCCAATTGGGCATAGCTGGCGCGGCCTTTTTCACTCAGTCATGTGCTACTGCTGCTACCTACTATCCCATGTACTGTGAGGTTTATGAGAAGACTCCTCTTTCCATGCCTAGTTTTCCGGTCATGACAGGATTGCCCAAGCTCAGGTTTCCGAATCTGCCATCTCTTGGCTGTAGCGCTGGTCGTTATCCCCCAATAATCATGCACATACTTGGCCAGTTTGACAACTTTGAAAAGGCAGACTGGGTCCTCTTTAACTCATTCGATAAGTTGGAAGAAGAGGTAGGTACACCACACTCCCTTTGCTCTTTCAATCTCTTCTAGCTAGTCTTGATTATGTATGCTTGCCAAACTTGAGGACAGGAAGTTAATTACAGTTCAGGCTGCTAAGTATAGTTTTTGTGTAGAAGAACTGTAACTTAAGGAACTTATGACGGGTATTTGATTTGTTGTTCTCATGCTTTAAAAGATTATAACAAATATGTGCATCAAAGTATATAGAAACAGACGAGAAATTTTCTCTATTCCTATAACTTGCTGGAGTTTTTCAGAGCCAAGTTTAACCTGGTGGGACAGGTATACATTTGCTATATGCTTGATTTTGAGGAAGATGAATTGTTTGACTCACTCAGCTAGTTCGTCTGAATTTAGGTTGTCGATTGGATGAAGAAGCTTTGGAATGCAGTAACGATCGGTCCAACGTTGCCATCATTTTATCTTGACAAACGAGTTGAAAATGATAACGAGTATGGCTTCAATGTTCATAAGCCAAATTCCAGCAAGTGCATGGAGTGGCTTGACAATAAGAAGACTGGATCAGTCGTCTACGTCTCTTTTGGAAGTGCAGCAAATTTGAGCACAGAACAAATAACAGAAGTAGCTGATGCGCTCAGGCAAAGCAACGTTATGTTCTTATGGGTGGTGAAACCAGATGAACAGAGAAATCTTCCCAGCGATTTCACCAGAAAGACATCAGGTAAGGGATTGGTTGTGACATGGTGCTCACAATTAGCGATACTAGCACATCATGCAATTGGATGCTTCATATCACACTGCGGATGGAACTCAACCTTAGAAGCAATAAGCTTCGGTGTTCCTATAGTTGCAGTGCCTCAAATTTTAGACCAAATAATCAATGCGCATTTTCTAGAGAGAGTTTGGGGCGTGGGATTGATAGCGAAAGCAAATGAGGGCGATAAAGGCGTTACTGCAAGTGAGGAGATATACGGGTGCATCAAGGAGGTTTTAGGAGGAGAGAGAGGGCAAGAAATTAGAAAGAATATAACTAGCTTGAAAGAATTGGCTAAGGAGGCCATCGACACAAGTGGAAGTTCAGACAAACATATCGATGAGTTCATTGCACAGCTTGATCCTGCCTACTTGAGACAGAGATCAAACTGCAACTGAAATTTTACAATTTATCGGACTTGCATTGTAGGGATTTGAGAGCTCTGATCTCATCACACTATATTTTGCCACCTTACATCTCAGTAGAGCTAGAGCTAGTCCCATCCTTCTTCTCCACAATTTTTGGGATACTAGCAAGCGCCACAAACAACTTTACGTCCTTGACAAGATGGGGGAGATCACATACCTTTGGCACCCACTTGGGAAAATACTCCAATACTATTACGGTTCGTTTGGTTCGAAAGCAAGTTATGCTGGAATTAGTTATGTTAGGATAAGTTATGATGGGATTATTTCTTATTGAGGGTTTGGTTTGTCATATTCAAAATACTCTCCCGTCCTAAATTTTCTAATTTGTTGTTCCGTTTTACTTGTCCTTTTTTACTTATCAAGATAAGACAATTTTTTTTTTCCATTATACCCTTAGTAATTGATTACTCCTTATTAGTAGCATTGAATTATCAAATCTTGAAAAATGTTGCAAAGACTTTAGTAATCCTAATTATCCATGCAAAAAGCGCTTATAATAACTCCATTAATATTAGAACTAACAGCATGACACAATTAATAGGGGCAAAATGGTAAAGTTACATTACCAATCATTGTTTTCTTAATAATTGTGTCATCTCAATTTGGGACGGGTAATTTGAAACGAAGGGAGTAATTATCCATTGTATAATTTCTAAGAATGATTGTTTGCGTTTGCTTTATCATGATTGTGCATGTGTTTTATTGTTTATGTCACTTTATTTAAGCACATATAATATTGTAAAACATTACAATTATCTTTATTTTAATTGATATGTAAGATATAAATTTTTGAGTAACTAACAGACTATTTAATTAAAAATACCTTATTAAGTAGCCTTCAACTTAACTAATTTATTTTTAGTTAGCAACATACAATCTTTCTAAACATTTGACTACAAAACTTGTCTTCATAATTTCTAATGGTTAGCATTCAGCACTTTCAGAAGCAATACAAATACTTAAATTTCAATTACCTATTATATCATCATTGACGTTATCATTAAATCGTACATTCTCATCAATACTAGTGGAGTCTAACATTTTAAGAGAAATCAAAATATAAATAAACATAAACATTAGTCAAATAAATTTAACGTATATGCATAAATAAAAATTATATTTATAAAGTGTAATTTGGTAACAAAAAAAAAATATATATTATCAAAAAAATAACGAGTGGAGTGTAATTTTGTAACAAAAAAATACATTATAAAAAAAATAACGAGTGGAGTGTAATTTTGTAACAAAAAAATATATTATAAAAAAAATAACGAGTGGCGAAGATTGTGAATGTTATATAAATGACAATAAAAATTATGTGAATATACATGGATGTGAAAGTAATGTTTAAAAAGGACTTATAAGAGCGCTACTTTTATTATTTCACACATTTTATCCCGAGATAAGTTACCCGTTATTACTATTCCACCCATATATTTCACATATTTTATTCCGGGATAAGTTATCCCGATATTACTATTCCACCCACATTGGGATAAACACTCTGTAACCAAACAAAGGATAAGGGCAGAGGCGAACCTAGGATTTGAAGTCTGTGGGTGCACCAGTGTTGTCAAAGGCGCGCATAAGCCTCGAAGTAAGACTCAAAATGTGTTGAACACTCGTCTCAGAGGCGAACCCAGGATTTGAAGTCTGTGGGTGCACCAGTGTTGTCAAAGGCGCGCATAAGCCTCGAAGTAAGACTCAAAATGTGTTGAGCACTCGTCTCGCTTAATGTGCAGATTAAGTTCTAATTTCTAATACATACTTTTCCTAGACGAAGGCTAAACAATTGATATTTCACTTTATAAAAATAAAATAAAAAAATTGTTCATATATTTCTCATTCATACTTATATTATTAGTCTTGGACGAGACATATATTTATATTTTTTTCTCCTTTTATGCTTTTTTTGTTAAATCTCACACTTTATTTGTACTTTGTGATTAAACACAATAGACCTTGAAACTTTTTTACGCTTATTGCTTTTGATAATATTGTGGTGCACCAATATTATCTTAAGACGTTAGAAAAACTTTTGAGTGTCGATTAAGGGATATTATCATATTCAATTGGTCGCCAAAGACATGAACAATAATGCAAAAATAATTATATCGAACGAATATGAGTTCTAAGATAATAACTTTACTTTCTTATAATATAAAGTTTAGTTTTATAACCATCAATTGTTGTAGGTTAGTCGTGAAGGGATGTTCACCATAGGGATTGGTTGTGAGTTCGAATCCCCATTTCATCGATTTTTGTTACAACTTTGGTAATAAGCCTTTAAATCTGAAGAATTGAAATATGAAGTTTACTTTTATCAATTTTTAGCAATCCGTTGTGGTAGGTCAATGGTGAAGGAAATCTGAAGAATTGAATTATGAAGTTTACTTTTATCGCACTTCCCGGGAATTGACCCTTGGTCGCGTGGGTGTTACCGGGAATTGACCCTTGATCGCGTGGGTGGAAGTGCGGGCATCAACCAGCACACCAAGGTGAACTATCTGTACCAAAGGTGTATGTCAACTAAGGGTGCACTATAGTATATATTCCAATTTATAAGGTATATACACATATATACACATAATTTTTTTCGACGTTAACGAGTACACGCACACCCCACCACTACACGTAGGTCCGCCTCTGGATAAGGGTACTAAAAAGTTATCCCAAAATTATATTCTATTATACCTCGTATCAAACAACCCGTTATTGTATATGTATACTCTCAAGGTTCTTTTGTGGTTCTTTTGTTTGCTAATTCTATGTGTCCTTCTACCACTTATGTTTGTTTTGAACCCAATATCAGCAGGAGGAAGATATTGTACAACATACACAATAACCAGACATGTTTTGTGCTCTTTATTTTGTCGAGAATTAAAACAATTTTGTCGAGAATTAAAACTTGTTTATGTGAATGTTTGTGTCAGTGTTTAGTATATATATTCAAGACATCGGGGAGCGTCTCAATAAAATTAGTGGCGTAAAGCCATATTTTAATAAGAGGTCTTAAATATATACACATACATATAAAATAATACTTTAATAATTTAGAGTTATATTTTTATTCTTGTATATTTGTTGTTTTCGGCATAGTATTTTTAAAAGACACATAACTTTTTAGCTTCACATATTAATATGATTATTAATAAAAGTAAGAATTTATTCTAGTCGATAAGATGTTAGCTATTTATTTTCAATACAATAACTTAGATGTTGTTGTTAAAACTTTATTATTAATATGAAGTTTGTGTTGTTTAATTTAAAGTTTTAAAACATTTTTTATAAAATTAGATAATTTTTCTTTCTTTACTTCTTTTTTTGAATAATTTTTGTAAACATATTTCACAATATTTATTATTATTTCAAATGAAGTTAAAATCATAAAATTTAGTATAAAAAATTTTGAGGCCACAAAATTTTGGAGGCGTGAAGCACACACTTTACTAGCCTTACTCTTAAGTCACCCCAGCAAAACACCTTCATATGAGTTATGTTCTTTACGCAAAGAAGCCAGGCAAAAAGCGCAGACGAAGATTCTAAATAATATGTGAAAATCGAATCATTGACAAGAGATTTTATTATGGGATACAATCGAAGGGCTCATAAAATTCAAAACTTGACAAGTAAGGAAATATCGATAGCCTTTGTTGAACAGACGGCAAGTGGAGTTGGAGGAAGATCCATTCATCATCCAGTACTAATTTCAACTTCTTGCCATATGACAATAGCACTCCAACTTTTATTCACGGAGCATTCCATTGGATCATGTACTCTGATTTAGAAAAAAAAAAGGGATTCATGCGCGAATAATGGGATCATTGTTTTTAGAAAGCCTCATCCTGGAACTGGAAGTAGTGTCAAGTGTATGCATTAATGCAGAGCAACAACATATAATGATGTCTCTGAGTGTATTTTGAAATTGAGCAGCAACAACACATCGATGATGTTCATTGCACAGTTTGATCCTGCCTGCTTGAGATAGAGATCAAACTGCAACTGAAATTTTACAATTTATCGGACTTACATATTGTGAAGTGTATTCTACACCTAAGTTTGATTTGATTAAATGGTCCTGGGTGTTGCTTCACATTATAGTGATACTTCAAACATTGTATTTCCCTAATTAGTATTGATTTCTATGTCCCAAAGATTAGTAGGTGTGCTTGAAGATATGTCAAACCTTTCTATGTCAATGTAGTTGGTCACGATTGGATGTTACTTATAGCGAAACGTTGTTATGAAGAACGTACTATATTATAACATAACATAACATAACATGAGGAGAGCTCTGATCAAAATATACTAGCACATCACATCCTTTTGTATCTAGTCCTTAATTATTACGCCCAATCTCCTCTTTTACCCCAACAACAACAACAACAAAAATAGGTAAACAAGAAAAAATTAAAAGGCAAGTATATCAGTGAATAGCATAATTTGTGATAGTGTGAGCCTGCGTGATCGTGATCGCGATCCCTATCCTTTGAAATAAAGAATAAAATATCTAGTACCCTTGAATTATTATCAAATTTGCTATAATACACTTCAACTTTCCGGAGATCCTATTATCCCTGAACTAAATTTTAAAATTAGTTTATCATCCTTCCTAAACTAAATTTTAAAAATATTTTGTCATCATTCCTAAAACTAAATTTTAAAAATATTTTGTCATCCTTCCTAAACTAAATTTTAAAAATATTTTGCCATCCTTTCTAGTTGACGTGTCATCTTTGATGTGAATCCCATTTTATGTAATAAAAGTATCACGCTAGTATAAAAAGGTGACAAATTGAGTTAAAATAGTATTCGTGTGTGAAATTGAAGTTGAAATGTATCGTAATAACTTTGTCCATAATTCGAAGTGGTATTTCTAAAATAAATTAAGAAAAATGAAAAGAAGCATAGTCTCTATTTAGAAAGAGAGTAACTTTAATTAATTTTGATAAATAACTTTGTTCATAATTCGAAGTGGTATTTCTAAAATAAATTAAGAAAAATGAAAAGAAGCATAGTCTCTATTTAGAAAGAGAGCAACTTTAATTAATTTTGATAAACAGTACTCCTCCGTTGTGAATTGTTGGAGAAATTTTAGTATTTCAAAATAAGTATTTTAGTATTTCAAAATAAATGAATGGCAAGTTAAATGTTAGAATTTTTTTATTTTTTTTAAATAGAAAACATGATAAATTTATTTAGTGCTAAAATCCAACAATTAACTTTTATTGTGGAAGGGAGGGAAATAAATAAAGCTGGGATGAAGGTGGTCGCCATTTTGTAATATTAGTGAAGCTCAGAGCTTGGAGGTTGGAATGCAATGCCGGCGCTGTCCAATTGATCTCTCTGTCATCTGCGGGTCAGTCAATTATTTGTTTTCTGCTTCTTATTATGGAATCTGAACCCTTAAATTTGGTAAACGATGCAATGGAAGACAACGATAGTTCGGGGTTGGATTTAGAACAACAGTGTGAGCTAGAACCCTACGAGGGCATGGAATTTGAATCCGAGCAAGCTGCTAGGATTTTCTACAATTCCTATGCCCGCAGACTTGGATTTGGGACTCGGGTCAGTGCTTATCGACGTTCCCTTCGTGATAACACTATTACTACCCGTCATTTGGTCTGTTCCAAAGAGGGCTTTAACCCTAAGCCTGATAATGCCAAGCGTCGACAGCGAATTGTCTCTAGGGTCGGCTGTAAGGCTCACTTGGCTCTAAAGAAACAGGCTTCTGGTAAGTGGGCGGTCAGTAAGTTCGTCAAAGAACATAATCATGACCTCGTACCCCCTGATCAAGTCCATTTGATTCGATCGCATAGGCATATTTCCGGTCCTGCCCGCAGCTTGATTGATACCCTCCAAGCTGCTGGTTTGGGTGCTACTGGTGTTATGTCTGTCCTAATAAAGCAATCTGGTGGGATTAGTAATGTTGGTTTCACAAAAGCTGATTGCCAGAATTATATGAACCAGAGCAGGCAGAGGACTCTAGGGAGTGGTGCTCAATATATCTTTGACTATTTGAAGCAGAAGCAGGCGGAGGATCCTGATTTCTTTTATGCTGTTCAAGGTGGTTCGTCGGGGAACATCTTTTGGGCCGAATCAACCTCCCGAAGGAATTACTCTTATTTTGGAGATACAGTTACATTTGATACCGCTTATAGGACTCACCGATACAGGGTGCCCTTTGCACCATTTATAGGAGTAAACCATCATTGTCAGCCAGTTTTATTTGGTTGTGCTCTGCTTCTAAATGAATCAGAGTCATCATTCATTTGGCTATTCCAAAATTGGCTTGCTGCAATGGCTGGTCGCCATCCTGTTTCTATAACTACAGACCATGATAGGATCATCAGGTCAGCTATTGTAGACGTATTTCCAGGCGCTCGTCACCGCTTCTGCAAATCCAATATTTTTAGAGAAGCACAGGAAAGGCTCTCGCACTCACTCCAGTCATTTCCCACTTTTGAAGCAGAATTCCAGAAATGTGTCAACTTGACTGAGACAATTGAGGAGTATGAGTTATGCTGGGGATCCCTACTTGGAAGATACAATTTCATAGATGATGAATGGCTTCAGTCAATGTACGATGCTCGACAACAATGGGTTCCAGTTTACCTTCGAGATACATTCTTTGGGGAGACATCTATTGCTAAAACCAGTGATAATACAAACTCATACTTCGATGGATTTATAGATGCATCAACTAACATTCACGTCCTGATGAGTCAGTATGAAAAAGCTACTGCAAACAGGCATGAGAAGGAGGTGAAGGCAGAGTATGATACCATAAATATTGCTCCTATTTTGAAGACCCCATCTCCAATGGAAAAGCAAGCAGCTAACATTTATACTAGGGAAATATTTTTGATGTTCCAACAAGAACTAATGGAGACGCTGGCTTATCCTGCAACTGTAATTAAAGATACAGGATCAGATATAATATATCAAGTGGCAAAGTTTGGAGAGGACCATAAAGTTAACTATGTCCAATATAATGTCTTTGAGAAGAAAGCTAGCTGTAGTTGCCAATTATTTGACTTTTCAGGTATTCTTTGTAGGCACATTTTAGCTGTTTTTAGAGTGAAAAATGTTCTGAGGCTTCCATCTCATTATGTACTGAAACGATGGACAAGAAAAGCCAAGAGTGATGTTGTATTGGATGAAGACAAACTTGGATCGCCAAGTAGTCATAACAAATCCTTCACTGATCGTTTTGAAAAGTTAAGCCTAGAAGCAACTAAATATGTCAAAGAAGGAGTGGATTCGAAAAATGTTTACCTTGTTGCTATGGATGCTCTACGTGAAGCTTCCAAGAAGGTTGCTGCTGCTGTGTACGGTACTCCAGCATTACCACTGAATCTAGACATGAACAAAGCAAAGGATTTCAACTTAAATGGTAATCAAACTGGTTGTGATGACTCCAGCTTGCTGGTAATTTTTTTTCTTTGAACCTTCAGCTTCACCCAGAAATTAGGGGAATGTTCTTTCTGCTGGTGTATATCATGCATTCTTTTTACATTAGTTCGTTGAAATTGATTCTTACTTTGTGAGCTGGGGAGGGGGGGAGGCTGTATTTGAGAATGTAAAGAGCTCAAAATGCTAATGAGGGAAACAATGTGTTTGCTCTACATTCTTTCCTTTCTATTATGATAGCCAACTTTTGCTATTGCTATACCTAACCATTCAGCTCTCAAGTCTTGGCTCCTCTGAACAGAAGTCATCTGCTTGCTTTGATCTCCAATCTCAAATTTTTTATTGTTTGTCTTATTTATCTGTTTTTTTTTTCTTTTTTTTAAAGAAAAAAGTAATAAATTCTGCAGTTGCTACTAAGAGATGTTGAATCTGTCACAGCTGCTAAACAAGGAACTCTTAAGTGAATTGTTTCTTTTTTGTAAGCCCATACCAAATTATAATGAATTTAGCTTCTTGCACCTTGGCACCTTGTGGATATTCACTGGTCACATCTTCAGATGCATTTCTTTATATGGTGTTAATTGACCTTGAGGGTATTATGAAATCTATACTTCGTAGATTATGAATTAGCCTGCGGAATCAGCATTGTGAGTGTTTCAAGGTCAGATGAAGTTCCCTTGCTATTTCTTTGTCCTCTCGGATATACTATGGTAGAATCTTATCTTCTCATATTTATGCCGAAGGAAGAGAGCTATGTTAGGATGCTTTTCTTGAATAAGTATCTTATGCTGCTAGTGCTCTAATTCTCTCACAAGAAACTACTTTCCCTAAACCCCAAAACTTGCTTTTACTGAAACCAATTGTATCTGGCTATTACTTTTGTCTGCACATCTGGAAGATGGAACAAGTGAATACAAGTGTCTTATCGCAAATAGCTTATGCTTTTTAAATGAGGCGGTTATCAGAGCCAATATTTGGTCAGTCCGTTCTCACTCTTATACCCGCATTAAAGTCTGAATCACCTTGGGTCTTCAAGCCTTCTAATGCTACCCACCCCTTTCACTTTTCTCCCATATACACTCCTCCCCCCTCCCCTAATGTTAACAATGCCACCCTCTCCTTGCTCACCATGTTTGGTCATATTCATCTTCTTGATCTCTTTTCCAGCAGTCCCATATGCCAGCTCTTCCATCTTTTCTCAACAAAAACCATTTAGACAGAGGAGCAGATAGAAAGAGGAGATGAAAGAGTGACGTAATTGCAGGCACTTATGGCCCTTCCTTTTTCCTTTTTGAGTTTAGATTCTTCTTTTCAAACTTATTCTTATTTATTATAAATGTACTCCAGTCTCTTGTATTACTGCCAAGGATCTAATAAGGTTTGTCTGAAACTAATGCACCGAAGTTTGTCCAGTTATACACCCAAGTTATACCTGTGATTTTACGAGTTGACTAAGAAGATTAAAATTCACATTAGCCTTAGCAATTATAGTACAAGATTTCTGGGGACTGGTCTGAACTATGGTTTTAGAAAGGATATCCTGCAACCCCTTCACGAAAAATCAGAAGCAGTTATATCGTGGGTGTGGCCCATGAATTATCTTGGGGAGATATCTTCTAACTCACAGTCATGGTTGGAAAAAGCTTCATCTTCAGCACCATGGCCTGTTATTGAATAAGTATGTTGAGTCATAAATTCAGTGGTGAAACAAGGAGATTATTTCACTGATAGATCGACTTGAGACTCTGGGTAGAATTTTCATTCATGTTGTCAGGGAGACTATGTTTCCCTAATAGAAGTTCAATAATACTTTCTGATGCTCTTTTTACCATCTATGCATCAATAATTTGAGTATGCAACTGACATGCATTTGTTTTACCTTTTGTAGAGTCAAGATGAGAAAATTCAGGAATTGACGGCTGCTGTGGTAAATGCGTCTGAGATCTGTGAAGCTTATCGAACAAAATTGTTGAGTATTTTGAGAGAACTGGAGGAGCAGAAGCTGAGAATATCTTTGAAGGTACAGAATATGAGGCTTAATCGAATAGCTTGAGCTATAGAAGGCACTTCAAATTCTTTTGTATATATACTGGGTATGTTGTTGTTGTTGTATACACCACCAGTGGAGAAACTTGTGACTCGCAAATATCTGGAGCACTTTTTGCCTCGGGATTGCATGTGTATCGTTCGTCTTGCTATGGAGGAAGGATTCCAATGTATGTATATGGTTGAATTAGATCTGACCCAAGAGCTGTATTTAAGTAAAGGGGTAAAATAGGTGTTGTACTTGTTAAGAATTGCTTTTGTATCTGCTAAGCGGCCTTTGTTCTTTGTATGTGAGTTATCGATTAATGTCGAGGGCTTGTATTATGCATACAGCAGCCTGCTTTTTCTGAATCCTTGTGCAAGGAATCACCAAAAATGTTGTGTCAACAAATATGTGAAGGATTGGTCGAGTAACGCCCAAGTTATGCAGCAGTGCATTCTCTTGTGCACTGTCTCTGCTAGTACAAATACGGGTTTTTTTTTTTTAATAAATAAACATGATGAAAATGGTTGTTAATGTATTCCAAAAATTGATGAATTTGGCCCTAAGCCATATAAATAAAAAATACTAATTGCTACTTATGTTGCTAAAATAAACTGTGATTTTCTGCATCTTGCTCCATACACATCACACAACCTACTTAGACTAATCGAAGATATGGTAGGCTTCTATATTTCATTATAACCTTAAAATTACGATTCTTTTCGAGCCCTGCTCCTGCATCAAAGTCATCCCGTGGACTAGGAATTATGATGTGGGTTTTGAAATCGAATTGAATAATACAAAAAAAGTACCTTCGTCTTGTAGTTTGATAGCCCACGTACAACGCAAATGCCAAGGAAGTCTACCACGACCAAACATGAAGGACCATTTTGATCCTATTTTCATACATAAGGACCAAATGTAATCAAAATCCATACAATTAAGGGACCATATTGATCATTTTCTCTTACTAGTAACGTGGAAAAGAAAAACTCAAAAGTAGGAGGGAATCCGAAAAAATAAAGGGGCAGTTATGGAATTATGGAAATGAGAGTGAACCTGGTTTGAAATTCAAAAATGGTGCCGTTGCGCAATGTGTAGGCGGTTCAGTATATAAATCGGGTCACTGAGACGCTCCGTTTGATAAAATCAGAAAGCATACATTCACACACACACACACACACGACACACAGCGAGAAAAGAGAAGAGAAGAAATGGAGGGTGGTAAAAAGAGTTCATCGGCGATGGAGGCATTCGAGAAGCTGGAGAAGGTTGGGGAAGGTACGTATGGAAAAGTGTACAGAGCGAGAGATAGGGTTACTGGCAAAATTGTTGCACTCAAGAAGACGAGGCTTCATGAGGACGAAGAAGGTGTTCCTCCGACTACTCTCCGTGAGATCTCACTCCTCAGAATGCTCTCTAGGGATCCTCACATTGTCAAGTATCCCCTCATTTCTCTCCACTCTAGGGTTTTATTTCTTGAGATTTCATTTCGATCTGATAATTAGGCGCTCTATCTATTTCAATTAGTTTGTTACTGAAATTCGATATCTGTACTTTTTGATTCCTATAATTGTACAATCAGGCTGATGGATGTTAAACAAGGGCAGAACAAAGAAGGAAAGACGGTTCTTTACTTGGTCTTTGAGTACATGGATACTGATGTTAAGAAATTTATTCGTACTTTCCGCGCTAAAGGAGAAAACATCCCCCCTAATATTGTCAAGGTTTGTTGTCTAAATGCAGTATGCTACTTCTGGCACATTCATTGCTAGTTTAATTATTAACAATTCGTTCCTTGTTGAAATGAGACAGAGCTTGATGTACCAGCTCTGCAAGGGGGTTGCTTTCTGCCATGGTCATGGTGTGCTGCACAGGTAAAACCACAAATTGTGCCTTTTGGTTATTCACGTGATAAGAAGGCGTGTTTCATTCATGGTTTGTCTTAGTCACTTGTTTAATTTGTTGCTGCAGGGATCTGAAACCACACAATCTTCTGATGGACCGTAAGACGAATGTGCTCAAATTAGCAGATTTTGGACTTGGTAGGGCTTATACTGTGCCAATCAAGAAGTACACGCATGAGGTAATTTTACTATTCTGCTGGAGCATCTATAATCAATAATCATGCATCTATGCTATCGTTAGAAGATCCCCTGTGTGTGAAAATATTCCCTTTCTCTTCAGATATTAACCCTGTGGTATAGAGCCCCTGAGGTTCTTCTTGGAGCTACTCATTACTCCACAGCAGTTGACATGTGGTCTGTTGGTTGTATATTTGGTAAAACACCTATTCATACATCCTCTTCTGAGTGATCTTTTATCTCCTTTTAGGTTGTATAATATTATATTATTTATTAAACATGGAGTTATATCTGTTCTTTTGTGGTTCATTTTTTAACCTCAGCTGAACTGGTGACAAACCAAGCCCTCTTCCCAGGGGACTCTGAGCTGCAACAACTGCTTCACATTTTCAGGTTTGGAGCTAAAAATCACCTGCTTTTGAGCTTTGTTCCTCACCTGTTCCACCATTTTAATCTTAAGAGAATTGCGGTGCAGGTTGCTAGGTACTCCTAATGAACAACTCTGGCCCGGGGTGAGCAAATTAGTTAACTGGCACGAGTACCCCCAATGGAAACCACAGGCACTCTCAACTGTTGTACCTGGTCTAGCTGAAGACGGGATTAACCTTCTACAGGTAGGTTTTTTTTTTTTGTGTAAAAACTTTTTGATGGCTTTGATTAGCCTGTTAGAACGAGATGATTTATGGTTTGTGAACAATTTGTGTTTGCAGGAGATGTTGCATTATGAGCCGTCTAAGAGGATTTCAGCAAAGAAAGCTATGGAGCATCCCTATTTTGATGATCTCAACAAAACTCCTCTCTGAAGTTCCAACTTGATAACTGCAAATTGCTTCTATAATCCTATCGCAAGCTTTTATTGCTTTTCTCAAGCATCTTTTAATAGTAGTATCAATTAGTATGGTGATGTGTTGTGTTTCACCATGGTATATTTTGCTATTACATAACTGGAGGTGTTTAGCTGCTTAATAGATTTATCAATATCAGTTGGATCAATGTAAGCACAACTATGTGCAGTGATACATTTTGCTATGATATAACTGGAGGTGTTTAGCTGCTTAATTGTGTTTCAAAGTTTAAGAATCTCTGTTTCTACTTAAATTTTTCTAGGATTATCATCTCTTAGTGCCTTTGTTCAGCTGAACGCAACTGCAGACTTAGAGCCAGAGTACAAGATGCCTTCTTCACTTCACCACTCCAAAATATCTCTTGCTTCAGAGCAAGACTACATCTGTGTTTGCACGGGTCTTGTTTAATGACTGCATCTAACAGGGTTAAACTTAATTCCAGTTTTTGCGGTTACTGTCAGTCATGTCTGGTTTTGGACAACATAGAACACTGGACATGTCAACTTGTGTGTGTATGATATAAAAATAAAGTTAAGCTACAAGCCACATGAAGAATGTTGTCCACAGAGTAAGCGATATTGAAGCCAATGCATAAGCCCAAAGCATAATCACTGAACACTCGCTCTCGCCAGCTCCAAACAACTGCGTTATGGTACCTGCCAAGTGAAACAAGACATTGTGTCATAGACTTTGTATAGCAACAGTCACGTTTGCATTAATGTCACTGAGTGGTGGTTTTATCTCAATGTTTCCATTCCCCCCATCATAAAATTTTAGGTGCAAATGGGTAGAAGGAGAATCACAATAACGGGAAGATTTGAAAAAGAAAATAACCACGAAAAGAAAAGGACAAGCAACAGAGGAATCTCTTTAGTTTCTAAAATTGTGGTCAGGTAAAAAAAGAAAAGAAAAGCGAAAAGAATAGAACAGATAACTAGTTGAATGACATACCAATGTTCATTGCTGGTGGAAGTGCAAATTGAAGTAAAAGCACAAATTGATACAACGGATCATGTTGTACCAAGCCCAAGCGAATAGCTCCTTTGACTACAACGATACCAATCATAGGTAGGATAATGTATCTGACAACAATAATGCCAACAAGTAGGGATTTTTGAATCCCTGAACCCGTCAAACCCTTTAAAAGGTTACCTCCCATGATTAGCGTTAGCAGTGGGATGGCTCCATCCCTGCAATCATTTCAACAAGTCAAGATGCTTGATGGATTACATTCAGTGACGAGTATCACAAGTTTTGATATTTTGGTATTATCTCCAGATACTATCTGCAGCTAGAACGCATATCATATATGGCTGCATGATGGCAATCTAAATCGATTGCATTTTATGCAGGCACTCTCAAGGTTTAGCAGTTTATTTTTTGATAGATCATCAAAATATGAACCAATTGTTATAGTCTCCTCATACAGACTAGTAGTTGTGTCATACCCTAGTAGAATAGCTGAATTTTCTATCACACGTAGAGGAGCTACATCACCAATCATCAACTTCCTTATCTGAGGTACAAGTCCAACTATAAAACCTGCAATCTGGGGAAAAAACTGACAACTTGTCAGTGCGCTGCTGCAACTTGCGTATTTATTCAGCATGCAGATACAGGTGACTGCTAATGTCTAGAGAATCTATAAAAAGCTAACATAAATAGCCTTTTTTATCTCCACAAAAAAGAATTCCTAACCTATGTCATGTGTCTCATTGTTTGTGGAACCGCTTATTGATAGATGATATCAATGAACTACTCCAATGCGGAGTATGAGTGTTCATGCTGCTACAGATGTCTATAATAATTAAGGATTTTCAGAATTTAGTACACATTGAAAACCACCCAACAAATTAACAAGGTTCTTATACATTAATGGTTGACAAAAGACAACTCCTCATACAAAGACTACTTCAAGAACAGAAAAAATAAGAAAAAATTTCAGGGTGGATAGTTTAAAACACGTCTTGTTATTACTCCTTAAAAAATAGGTTTGAGGTTTTATGTCATTGATTACTAGAAACTGCATGACCTAAAAGCTTCAACATGTGTTCTTTTTAGACTAGCATATTTGAAGCACTAAAGTAGAATTAGGACAATTGTGCAATACAAACAAGTTCAGAAAAGGAACATAAATAGAACAATACCGCTCCAGTGGTAGAAGGGGCCAATAACGTCTTCAGGTTGATCTTCTTCGAAAGATTTTCCATGTACTGCTTTAGTTTAGTCCCAAGGTGTGCCTGCTACAAAAATTCAAACATCAATATCCAAATTTGATGCATAATTGTGCTTATTATGATGCATAAATAACTTATGGAAAGAAAAATAACAACGCTTAAACAGAGAGCATATTTTGTGAAGATCAGACATTGGAGCAAATTAATTGATGTGAAAACTTCAGCACAAAATAAGTGAAATCCGGTATGGATGTGCGAAAGTGAAATCCTGTTCGAATCGGTTTATTAGAACACTCAACCAATCAAACATCATTTAAACTCAAAACCGAAGTGCACCATCTCAGCCATCTACTATGGCTTAATCTCAGCAGAACTGCAGAACATTAATGTTGCATGTCATTATAAGTCATAGCTCATGCTGACTCGTTTACAACAACTTCTGGCTATAAGGTTAACCCTATTTCACCATCTCTATTTAGTCATCTACCAGTCCTAGGCCTCTCTTCATGTTATTCATATGCAAGTTTTCCTATCTAACATCTTTTTCCTAATTTTCCTAATTAGTTTCTTTTCTGTCTGTGAGTAAGGGTGGGGCCGACACTGATTTCTGCATACCCTGGAGTATCCAAGATTGAGATGTGGAGCAATAATTAACCTGAGTTTTGTGATCAAATCTAGTGGAAGGAAGCCCAAGTTGTTCTGGTGGGGCCTTCGACGGAAGTAGTGATTCTGTTGATGTCCCAAGTTGTGACATAGAACCTTCTCTTGAAGATCTACTGGCGGAGGAATCATTAATCTCAACTTCCTTTGTGCTCTTACTTGAAGATATTCTCACGATATTATAAACATAAGACCATAGATAAATCGCCCCTACCTGAAGTAGAACAGTCACCGGGAAAGCATTAGATAATACAAGTACTATGCCCATAATTTTAATGTTGGACTTCTAATCATGCAATGAAAAATCCCTGAAATCAACTAAAGTGGTTAAGAGACACATACTGCCATCGAAAGTGAAGCATAGCCCATTCCATATGTGTGACAAATGCCAGGATCCCCAAAAGGGCTCCCTTTCTCTTTACAAACCGCTGGAATGATAATGAGAAGCATATTGCCCAAGTTTCCTGTCCATGCGAAGGAAAATTATTACGTTAGATAACTTGGATACTCCAGAAGAAACTCATTGTACGAGAGCATTTTGCATCCTTCTTCATCTTATTTCTACATGAATTACTTGAAATATGCTAGTTGATTTATTCCCATATGTCTAAGCATTAGTGGACAAAGTTACCCGCTACATCCACTACTGTTGGGAGGTAGTGTTAGAGTGGGTAAAAGTCCCACATTAGTTGAGGAATGAACTAGTGGTTTGCTTATATGGAGTTGGGTAATCCTCACCTCTTGAGCTAGCTTTTGAGGTTGAGTTAGGCCCAAGGTTCATTCTTGACATGGTATCAGAGCCAGGTCCATCCCCGTTTTGGGCTCTCGGTCCACGCGCCAGTGCCAGTTGGGCCTAGGAGTGAGGGGGGTGTTAGAGTGGGTAAAAGTCCCACATTGGTTGGGGAATGGACTAGTGGTTTGCTTATATGGAGTTGGGTAATCCTCATCTCTTGAGCTAGCTTTTGAGGTTGAGTTAGGCCCAAGGTTCATTCTTGACAGGTAGCAGGTACAAGGTGAATTAGTTGAGGTGTGCGCAAACGGCACCTTTGTATAAAGAGCAAAAGATAGGCTTTTCTTCCTTAGGCTCAATGTTACATCTTGGATACTGAAAATTTGTTATGCATGTCTCAAAAGTCCATTAAAATCATTTCCCAGACCTCCATGGCTGTTTCTTTTTTTGTTTAATACTCATAATGTGATTTGACCAGAAGAAAGCAGACGTGCACCAAAAGGTCAACGGAGTGGTCGGGAACATTTCTCAAGACGTCCAGAGGAATTCTTTTGTTGAATTTTTCTCATTTCCACGACCCAAAATATACTTGTACCTAAAGGAATAAGGTGCCTACATTAAAGATTGCACAGTAACGAGGTTCGTTACTGTCTCATTCCGAGGTAAAGTTATTTTGCCTAAAGGAAAAAGTATGTGAAACATAATCGATTTGCTTGGCCTTCCATCACCAGCACCTTTATGGTGAAATTTGAATGATCTCACAATTCCTTTCTCTGGTTAATTAAAGTAAAATAGTATCACATCCGGAGTAAATAATTAGGCTATTCACACTCTGTTATATATCTACCTTAACCTTGATGAGGAAATTGATATCAATTGAGTTGATAAGGTGAAAAATAGATTCTGATAACGCGGAATGTATTTGAAATCTCAAAATTTTATTTTAGCAGAATATGGAAGGTTAGCTAGTTGGAAACAGCCTCTCTACTTTTTCGGAGGTAGTGGTATGGAGTGCGTACATTTTACCTTCCCCAGACCCCACTAGGTGGGAATTTACTGGGTATGTTGTTGTTGTGGAAGGTTAGCTAGTAAAATAGCCTGTGTCTCCCATTTGGTTCAACCTAACTGAATATACAGAGTCAACAGCAAGCTTATCTGATCACGACATTTCTTGATTTTTCAATTAATTTTAGTCCAAAACTTGGTTGTTACTAGTGTTTTCCACATGGTTTCTGGGTATAAATTCTATTTCAGAACAGCTTGTGCTACGCTGGTCTGGAAATTAGTCAGGTTCCTCGTAAACGAAAATAGGTCATATAAAATGTGCACAGAGTTAGCATCAATAGTATCGTCATAATCACCAGAGTTACAGTTATCTTCATCACTGAGGTTCTTGCTATTTTTACATACCTGCAGCACAACAGCCAACGACCAGTCCACGTAGATGTTGGGAAGGCCTTGTAATTTGAAGGACTGCCCAACCAAGAATTGAACCAATAATAAAAGTGATGAGGATATTGAAAGGCATGAACCACCTACAATTGCAACTGTGTCAATAGGAGAGACATACACAAAGGTTTAAGTGAATTAAATGGACATGCAAACTCACAATTTTTTCATGCTTTCGTATGTGATTGTTTTGGCTAAGTTGCTGGAGACAAGGGCTGGACTGAATACAAAAAATACAATCTGTTCGCACGAGAAGTATCAGCATTAAACAACAAATTAGTGCAACACTACCTCTTTAAGAAAAGAGAAAAAGAATTAAAAGACACACATCATCTAGGCTAAGGCTTCACTTAGACAAGGAGAGTCGATTGAGAAACGCTAAAAGGTAGTTTAGATAGTCTATGACTTCATACAGTTGACAAATAACACGAGACACCTTCTAGCTATGAACTTGCAAATATTGATGTAATTGGTGCAATCAGTGAAAATACATTTACAACCTCTGTAACTAAAGCTATAGTTGGTAACTAGGCATTTAAACTTGAGCATGTCGTTTGTCCCATTTCACTTATTATGTGACTATATGAAACAATAGAATTCTTTTCTTAGTAACATCGGGTCCTTTCAGAGTATATTTTCAAGTCGTAATTACTCCTGGAATTATTTTAGCCAAGGATGAGATGACAAAAATCTCTGGTCTTTTCAAACTTAAGATGTCTTAAGGTTTGTGGCATTGTGTAGTTTGGGATACACCTAGTATTGGTATGGACTCAAAGGGATTGAGGATGAAGCTTCTAATTCAACACCATGAGTGTAAGATCATTTGTCTGACTATCTGAATATCCTAATCAGCTGTCAACTCTTAAAACGATTGTTCTATTAGTTAAACACTGCCAATTCCAAAACTTGTAACCTTCAATGAAGTTTCTGTATCTAAAAGTGTTCCGATACTCTCCCAATGGAAGTCCTTGGAATCCTCATCAGCATGCCATTTCTACTAGTTTACACTAATCAAAATGATACATTCCGGAGTACTTCTAATTTGTGCTAATTCCCCCAAAACCTCAGCTCAAAATTGAGCTATTTTAGCTCGCCTTATGTCCAACAAATCAGGTGCTCTCGATCTGTGTGATGTGGAACAGGTTATCAGAAGTTAACATGAAGATATCCACCAACAACAAATAGCTAAAAGGCTCAGAGGATATGCATGGGGCAACGAGACATGGAAAAGGGAGTAAAGTAAGTTTGAAATGAACTAACTCATATAGTAAAATTCGATTAAAACTTGCAATGAAGGAATATAGAAAGCTAAAAAGGAAAGAATATATGGTCTCACATTATTTAAATGTTTTCTAGCATCGTCTCCCAATAAGTCAATACGATCGAGAGCAAGTATTAATCCAAGTCCCGTAACCAAAAGCACTTTCAGCACCGGCATTGATGCGGCAACGAAGAGATCCAACAGCCCCATCTCTTGTGCAAATTCTATCACCAGCACACAAATAATTAAAAACGCAAGATTTTACAGAGAATCAGAAAAGCAGAGCACATGCAAAGATGAGAATAGAATAATCTACAGAGATGGCATCGCAACAACAATAAAGTTGCCTATCTTTATAAAAGCAATATATCTAAGGAGATTAATCAAGTCTTTCAGTGAAAAACAAAACCTGGAGGAGAGAATCTATGTCAATTTTGGTGAATCAAAAACACAATTGAGTAGCTTTTAGGTTTGTTTTATGTGTTCAATTTTAGGTAAAGGTGGAGAATAAGAGAACAAATTGGCATCATGAAATAAGGATATGGAAGAAGAGGCAGGTGGAAGGAAGGTACACGTACGACAACTTAATAAGGGGAAAATCAGTTAAAGAGATGATCAAATTAATGCTCAGTAACGCCGCATGCATTAAACATACGCGTATGTATGTATATATATATATATATATCCATCGATGCATGTGACTAATGTGAAAGGCTACTAAACTTACAATTGAATCTACTTTTTGGCAAGACCGGTAGTTGGTGAATTGACAACAGATTGAATGCATGAGAAATGACGTTAATGTATAGTGGTTTCTGTTTAAGCTTCATTTTGCCAGCTCTATTAATATTGGCATTAGAATAGGAATAAGCTCGCAAATGACACATCAAGCCAAAATATATGATCGTGCTCTATTTTGCTTCTACCACCTCTTCCTACTTCCCAAGAAACTCACGCTGTGTGACAAGTTTGATAAAGTTGTTGTCACGTAATCAGCAGGTCATGAGTTTAAGTTTTGAAAACAGTCTCTTTGATGAAGTTATTGTCGTGTGATCAGAAAGTCATAAAAGTCTTAAAAACAACCTCGAACGAAAATATAAGGTAAGACTATGTACAATACACGTTTGGATCTTTTTTTAAATTAAAAGAGGCCATCAAGAAGGACGCCACTAGCAGGAAGACCTGATAAAGTTGTTGTCATGTGATCAGTAGGTCATGAGTTCAAGCCTCATTGAAAACAATCTCTTTGATAAAAATTGTTGTCATGTGATCAGCAGATCATGAGTTCAAGCCTTGAAAATAGTCTTTTTGATAAAAATTATTGTCATGTGATCAGAAAATCATTAGTTCAAGCCTTAAAAATAACTTCGGACAAAAATATAAGGTACGTTTGAATTCTTTTTTAAATTAAAAGAGGCCATCATGAAGGACGCCACCAGCAGGGACTTTTTCTTTTGGTGGGCTCCTTTGCATGACGCCAGTGCTGTCGTTGGACTATTTGTTTCCTCCCACCTTTCACCAGTCATCTATAATGATAGTATAGAGTCGTGTCTCTTTTTTCTTGACAGTTTCATTTTGTGTCCAATAGAAAATAAAGAGGGAAATTTCGAGTTCACAACAGTACAAATGTACAAAAGGGGCTTTATTCATCATGGAAGGATAAATATCATTATCTTACTGCATGGCTGTCCCCATCTTTTTTATCTTAATTCCCCCTTTATTGGCAGCATGCACCGTATTGGGTCAATAGAGAGTCACAATCACATCATTGAAATGCTTATTCTCTTCAAATTGGACCGCAAGAGAAAATATATGAACCTCCGAATAAAAATCAAAGTTACAAAGTTTAGGACCAAGGACTATGCATACATTAGAATGAATATATGTCCCTCTAATTTAATGGTTTCTCTTCCAAATATTCAAGTCCAGACCTTTTGAATAGAAGAAAAAAATCCTTCTAATTTCTTTTATGTGCTAATATAATATAACGAATTTTTGTAAATGAATCCTGAAATTAAAAATAATTTATAACAACAATATAATTCAGTATATTCCTACCTGTAAAGGTAAAATTGAAAAAAATAAAATACTTAATTCTATCTTGATTTGTAACTTGACAAATAATATTTGAGGTAACTATTTTTAGTAAAATACTATGCATCCCCTACCCTAACAGGACAAAATGATATCCGGTCAATCTCCTCATTTTCTTAAAATTTTATAATCTTTTATAAATAAAGTAATTTATTAAGAATTTGGGAGGCAAAATTCGAAATTCGAATTTAATTTTGTCCCCTTCACTTGAACCCTAGCGACATTCTTCCAACAGCACCCAATTTGCAGAAGAAAGGCACTCTAAAAATGTCGAGATTTGATTACCCAACATTGCCCCGACAAGACATCATCGCAGTATTAGCGGAAGCTCAAATAGCCTCCGTCTCCGATGAAGATCTCATCAAACCTACTCCCGACTTTGTCACTAAACTCTACTCCAGCATTCTTCTTCACATCGACACTCTCCAGTACGCTGCTAAAAACTCAACCTTTACTTCTCTCGTTCAATTTTACTTCTAATTTTTGTAATTGTTTTTTGGGTAGGGATGATCATGACCAGGTGGATTTTTCGGCATTGGAGCTCCTTGAGAACCCGGATCTTCATGTCGACTCTTTTCGGACCATTAATTTGTTTCATAAGATAAGGGAGATGTTGGCTGCTTTGGATTGTCCTGAGATATTTACTCTCAGGGATTTGATCAAGCCTGAACCTGATCGCACCAGGTTCTTTGTCGGAGCTATCCTCAATTTTTGTCTTCACAGGTCTATTTCTGCCATTCATTTTTTATAGCATTTGTATGCTGGCTTTACTGTATTATTTCACAATGTATTGGATTGTACTGTATTGTATTGTATTGTATTGTGTTGTGTTGTGAATTAGATGTTTCAAGGGTGACTAACCGCAAGTCCTATCTTTGCAACCAATATTGATTACAAAGTGATTGAATCATGCATACTGATCCCCGCTTTGTTCAAAGCAATTGAGATGAAACACCTATCAAGTACACAGACTTACCAAAAAAATTGCATAGAGGATCACTAGTAACTATGTAATGCAAATTTGCAACTTTGCTTGAAACTGAGATTGCAATAGGAGTATAGTTTTGCTTAATTTTTCTCTTTAATATATCCTTGGCAAATTTAGGGACACTAAATTAAATGCTATACGACCGACTGTGGAAGAGCTGACTCTCATAGATGAACAACGGCTAACTCTGGACTCTAGAATATCTCAGGTATCTGAAGCAAAAAAATTTGACTGGAAGCTTCTTTCTCTAAGTTTCTCTCGAGTTACTTACGTTGTACTTCACAGTTAAATGGAGAGATTGCAGAGCAAAATGAACTAAGAGAAAGGGAGATGCCTCTTGTTCAAGAAATAGATTCTAATGTTAAGGAACTGAGGCAAACAATTTCTGGTCTTAACAATCACCAAATGTCCTTGAAGGCCTCAATAAGAAAACTTAAGGAGAGGGCTAAAGAGATGGATGAAAAGGTTAGTTGTTTGGGTTGTTTCTCCTTTTAATGTCAGATTTGTTTCATGAATTGCTAATAGCTTAATGCTGGATTATGTCTGATAAAGAATGCTTGCCATATGTTTATAAGAAATTGTGATAGTGTTGGCTTACATTAGGTCCTGTGTTTCTAGCGATCTGTTTAGTCAAGTCAAAGATTTGTATGCTAGATATTTTATGTCAGTAGAAATTATAGAGAACTGTTGGTATGAGCACAATTGGTTGCCGCAACTTGAATTTATTATTACAAAATAAGGACCATCTTCGGTCTTACACTTCTTTACACTTAATCTTTTTCTTTCATTCTCACTCTTGCAACTTTATTTGTTGCTTTCTCTTATTTCTCACGTGCGCCTCACAGATCTCACTTGATGACTCACTTCTTGCTTTCTTGAGCACAAATGCATCTAAATGACCACCTCTATTTATAGGTGGTGATGTAAGAATTTAGTTGAGTATTTTAGAACAAACCTTTCCACTTAATTCTGGAATTCCCATTCCTGGAATATTTCTAGTCTTTTTTCTCTAGAACCCTCCTCCTGGAGCTCTTCTTTTAATCCTATATACAAGTTTTGAATATTCTAGATTTATCTTTGAGATATCTTGAATATTAAGTTGGCAATGACTTTTCAATACTCTCCCTCAACACCAAGTTAATTCGTTCTTTATATCCAATTGATAGATTCTCGAAACCTTGCAATCATCTTGATGTTCAGTAACTTTGTGAATCTCTTTCTCCACTCGCTGCACTTTGAAGCTTTTTCAAAGGTAGTTGTCTTGATCTTGACCGCATATGCTAATGCTGCATCTATATACTCGGGGTTTGGATATTTTGGTCGTATGGACCTCGTGCCTCTTGGTTGGTTTTAATCTTGTTCCCTTGTGATTCTTTGAGCTTATCTTGCAGCTTTCTCGAGTTTATTGAGTAATTGATTAGCCTCTTGACTTGTTGCCTCTGAAAGTAGCTTGTAGAATCTTCCTTGAGTTACTACTTCTATTGATCAACCAAACTCTGATACCAATTGTTGAGCACAATTGGCTGCTCACAACTTGAACTTTATTGTTCCAAGATAAGGATCAACTTTGGTCTTACACTTCTTTACACTCAATTTTTTCTTTTAACTCACACTCCAGCAACATTATTTGTTGCTCTTTCTTATTTCTCACTTGCTTTCACACTTCTCGCTTCATGTCTCACTTCTTGCTTGATTTCTTGCTTACTTGAGCACACATACATCTCAAATGACCATCTCTATTTGTAGGTGGTGATGGAAGAACATAGTTGAGGTATTATTCTAGATTCATACCTTCCATTTATTTCTAAAATTGCCCTTTCTGGAGTACTTTTTGATTTTTCTCTCTAAAACCCTTATTCTAGAGCTCTTCTTTCGATTCTCTACAATTCTTGGATATTCTAGATTCTTCTTTGAAATATCTTTATATTAAGTTGGTGATGATTTTTCAACGGAAACATTTATACATTTTATTTTTAAAAAATAATATTGGTTTGACATGTGTTTAAATGGAGCGACATGGTCAATGATGTTTCGTATGACCGATGTCAGTTTGCCTAGAATTAAAGTGCAATTGTTGTATAATACTAGAGTTTGAGCCATCTTGTGCACACCTTGATTATATTACCAGGTACGTGCTATCTCCCACCAACAAAAGTACTGTGCCTAATAAGGTTTAGACATATGGAAGGAAATCACCCAGTGCTTTGTTGGGATTTGAACTCTGTTGTTTCATGATTTTCACCCACTTTATTGATCGCTAGGCCACACCCTTGGATGTGGTTGCTGTTTATAGCATATTATTCGATACAAGATAGATCATAGTTTCTTTGTGACTGTATTTGAGAATTTTGTAATTTTTCCTCTCATCTACATCTTTCCTCTATGCAATTTGAATTCGATTTAACATTATTTTTTGAATACTCATCTGGGAGTCGTGCCGGTTTCAAAAAGATATTTGTGTTATGAACTAATATGCCATTTGCATTTGGTCTCCTTCCAGATTTCTAATGCAGACTTTGCATTGGTACAAGCTGTTCATGACAATGCCAATTTACGTTCTAAGATTGTCCAATCACCAGATAAGCTTCAGGTATGAGTTATTATTGACCGTTGAGCTGGTTTTAAGAGAGTACGCATCAACTATGTCTTCTGGATACCTTGTGCAAAGATAAGGTTTTTTATTTGTCAAGGGTGCTATGACACTGAGCATGCTGGTATATGAATATTGAACACAATTGCATATATGACTGATGTACGAGCTGAAACTAAAATATAATCTGAATTTGTTACATCTTTTTTACTTTGACAAACCTATGGCATATCTGCCTGTGTTTTTGTTGTTTCCTGCTTGTCTTGATTGATTTTACTGTGTTGACACAAGCTAAGGTTCATGGTTGAGATAATATGAAAGATCAAGGTTGAAATTGTTAAGCAGTAGACTTTGTTTCAGGGTAAAATAAATCAAATTTTCTTGAATATTTAGTGCTCTAATTTAGTAGCTAAGATTTTTCTAAGAAGTTCTATGATTCTTGATCTTTATTTGCAAAAGCAATATCAATTGGTTCTTGCTGTATGAGGCATGGTTCCAGTTTCCCTAAGTTGATATTCTGTGTTTTAGCTAGACCATTTCAGATTCTGTTGGTGAAGTTAATCTCAATTTTTCTGCACTTGCTCCTCTAATATCAAGTTGCTACAGATTTTTCCATGTTCATGTGTTGGTTTTTTGCTATTGAAATTTTTAGAAAGCACTGGAGGAAAAGAAATCAGTTCAAGCTGAGATAAGGAATGCTGAAAGAGCAGCAATGCAGTCTTTTCAAAATAAAACTGCAATTCTTGAGGTTTATACAAAGGTACTTCACAGGGTTCATCCAATACAACTTTTCTACTATATTTTCAACTCATAAATTGCATCTTGACACTTAATTTATGTGGAAATTAACCTTTGACACCAACTCTAGAATATCTTCTTTCTTGGCATTCTTGATGATTTTGGGAAAAATTAATTCATGGCTAAACAATGTTACTAATACTAACATTAATTGAGTATAATCAATTCAAAGCATTTTTAAAAACTCACCTTAGGAGTTACAAATCATCCTTGGCAGAAAAGCCCCTCAAAAGCACTCAAGGGCTTCAAGAAAATGTGCAAATTTTCTCTTCCTGTTGGCTGGCTGGTATTTCTAGACCAGGGCACTGAGCGTGCTTCTCGTGATCCACTCCCTAATCGCATGCTAAGTCCTAGGCCACATCCCCCTTCACTCATGTCACACACCTCACTGCTTGAGTCATGAGCTTGTTTTCCAACCCAGACTGCAATTCATGATTGGGCTTGTAGTGTTCCTTACATTTCTGTTTCTGGCGTTAAAATCCCAGGTCCTTCGATAGTTCTCACAATGCGAGGCATCATAAGCAGCTCTGAAGGCTTGCACACCTCTGATACCCAATTCTTGTCTTCTTTGTTTCTAACTTATGCTCTTTCATGTCTTTAAGCCATTATACCATGTCCATATACTACCGTAGTGTACATATATTTTCAATCATTTGGTGTATTATTTGCAAAATGATCATTGTTAGCATGCAAAACAATGTTTTAGCACTTGATAAACTTTAAATTAACCTTAAATATTTTGAAAAAATTTTGGTGTGCTTATCTTCTATTGTTGAAGTCCATTAAAAAAGTACTTGTTGGTTTAGACGACGCAGCAAAGTCTTCTCTTGTTTTTGAACTCCACACCTAGTCCAATTAAGACACAAATTGAAACGTCGTAGTAATTATGTAAAAAGAAAACATGCAGAAGATTTATAAAGATGGAATGGTGTACTAGCCTTTTATTTTTGTTGCAAAACAATGTTTTAGCACTTGACAAACTCTCAATTAACCTTAAATATTTTGAAAAATTCTTGGGTGCTTTTTCTTCTTTTCTTGAAGTCCATTAAAAAAGTACTTGTTGGTTTAAGGGTATAGTTGGCTCTTCAGGTGTATTTAGATGATGCAATAAAAGTCTTCTCTTGTATATTAGACTCCACACCGTCAAATTAAGACACAAAAATGGCTTAGTAATTATGTAAAAGAAAACTTGCAGGAGGTTTATAAAATGTGGAATGGTGTGCTAGTCTTTTATTTTTGTGATTTACTCTTTGCATGAGTGACTCTTGAGTCATGACGTGCCCATTTGCACAAATGTGGTACTTGGCCACCAAGAGACATTCTGTTTGATGAAATCACCCTTCTCTACGTTAGCATGAGCAGAAGGCCACAAGTATTTAGTTGTGTGTCCAGTTGAGTGGATAATTATTTATTAGGTGTTAGCAACTTATCAAACGAGGTAAGAATATTTGATTGACGTGTGGATAGTTTTCAGCTGGACTTCTCATAAAGCTATTTCTTGAGAAAGGAAAATAGGAAATTATGGAAGAAAGAATTTGAGTGAATCTTCCTTCTTCAATCAAATTTTCTCATTCTGAAGAAGAGTTGGCTGAGATGATTAAAACTGAAATTTTGTCAAGTATGCTTGCATGTAGAATCTACTACCTTCACATCGATTGCACTGAAATTGTTGATATGTACAACTTTGAGTGGAAGTTCTTGATGACATTCTCTCTCATTTTGTTTTTCCTTTTTTTTTTCTTAATTGTTGTTAAATCTTGTCTCTTTCATTCAGGCTTACAAGAAAATGTCCAAGAACTTCAATCAGATGCAGGCTATACAGGAGCAGGTTATCGTGCATATCTTGTTTTGAGATAAAATTTGTCATACGCTTTTCCATTGTACACTTCTTTATTCTCATGATAAATTATTTACCTGAATGCATTTACTATTGTATTGGGAACAAGTAAAATAGGCAGCCCGGTACACTAAATGTATGCGTTGGGTCCCTTGAAGGGCCAAACCACAAGTGAAAATTAGATTAAGGAGAAGAAATAATTTATGTGTAGTTAACATATTTGTTCACTAAGATAACAACGAACAAAATAATTTAAAAGGGTGTTTGAGTGACTTGATCTGCTAGATGAAGAAACAGTCATTTGAAGTGGAAGGAGAGCAAATGTATAGGTCTAACTATGGTGAAAAAGAATGTCATTTATATTTGTGAAAAAGAGAGACGGGAGAAACAAGAGGCATGATTGACACAAATACAACTAAATGAAATGTAGCTATGTAAAGAAACCGGTGATTAGAGATCTTAGAGCAGCATTAGGATCAAAATTGTTACATGATTTTGAAAGAAGTAAACTACGTCTCTAATGCGACTGAGAAATATATATGAGCTATTTATACTCAAGTTTATGCATAAAGACTTGAACTAAGTCATAGGCATTCTCATGTAAGATGTTCGTGTATTCATCTTAAATTTTGTGAAAATATATTCCGAATCTTGGTTGACGACATGGAGCTATCCAAATTTTACATCAACATGTGTCACTTAAAAGTGTTTTATGGCAGTTGTGAGTAATTCCAATGTTATTCTAATCTCTTTTTGGTCGTATATTGGTTTTTCCTTCTTGTCATAAAAAAAAAAAAAACCGTGTCTAAGAATCATTAAAGTGCACTTACAAGTTGTGAGAAGTCACTTGTTATAAGCCGTGGTTGTCTAGATTCTACACTAATTGTCTCCTAGATACTCATCATTCTAAGCCAAGCAGTCATGAAGTCCTTTATATGTTTTCTAAATTATATGTGTGATACTGGCAGGTTAATTCAACTAAATCTATTGAGAAAGATGTTAAGGTTCTCAAACTAAAGCTGAGTGATGAGGAAGTACTTGAAAAGTCCCTTGAAGCTAAACTAGTTGAAAGGCAAGGAAAAGGTATAACTGTTTTCATTATGTTTATTTGTAGTTTCCTCTTACCTCTGATGCTAATATCATATGTTATAGTGGACCAATTGGAAGAATTAAGAAAGCAATTAGAGAAAGAAAGAGATCTTAGTTATGAGGAGGCTGCCAAAGAATTGAAAAATGTAAAGTTGGAAGTGGAATCAAAGAGACATGGTCTTGAAGCAAGGCAACATGACTTGGAAGGTGTACTTTCAGAGGTACTGTTATCATGTCTTGATTTACTAAGTCAGTGCTGTTCGAGTTTTCTCCTTACTAAAAGATCACCTCTTCCATCAGGCGGATGCAATAACTGAAAAAATTAACTCTGTAAGGGAATCTGGAGCATCTAAATGCCAAGAATTGGGCCGTAATTGCGAAGAAGTCATAGCAGAGGTACAACTATCTCGACATTTGTGTTCTACAAATCTATTTTGGTAAATTAAACTGGGATTCAAACTAAGGAGAGCTAATATAATTGAAGCCTAGTTTGCCAGTGGTTATGTTAATCTTTATTTGCTATTATATGGATCAGTCTATTTCTCTTATTTTTTTCCTCTTGACTCTCTTCCTCTGGGTCAATGATACACACTATTAGCAGATCGCAGGAAGATTAACTATGCAAAAGTGCTTATTTGATTGGAAAGAGTAGGACTATTAACTCCAAGCCTACTTGTCTATGCATACTCATGTACCTTTTTTTCCTTCTTTTCTTTCGTCCGATATTGTTGGTTTACATTCCTACACTGCAACTTCTCATTGCCTAACTTAAAAAGCAAATATAGCAAGTGTGTTTTTGCCACAATAATAGACATCTAGAAGCAATAGAACCACATTATATCACCTTCTTATTCTTATTTGATTGCTTAAACTTGCTCTTATTTCAGTTTTATCGCCACTCAAACTCAATCAGAGACTTACTACCGTACATTGAAGTGGACCAGACAGTTGTTGAGAAAAGGAGTTGATCTTTAATTATATTTTTATAGTGAACCAGAGCAGTTCTACTGTAACAATTTGAGAAGAGAGGGAAAAACCTTCATGATTCAGATTTAAGACTGCAACATGCAAGGACTGAAGACCGAAAAGGAATCACATGTACATACTGTATTCGCTTGCCTTGTAAGGCATGGGCTATTTCTCAATCTGGTTTTTGATAGAATCATGTCCACAGTTGTCTATATTTTGCCTAGGTTGGACATTTTAGTGTAGACACATTTCGTCTTTAGACACATTGTTTTCAAGACATCATTGATTAAGCAAATTGCGTGGCGCTTTTTCTCCCCTTTGAACGCACCTGGAGTGCTGACATATTGGTTTGTTCCTTGCATTTTGGAATGGGGTGTTGGTGGTGTTAACTAGGAGGGGTGGGGGTGGGGGGGGGGGGTATCAAATGGGTGGATTGGTCAAATTTAGGCAGGTAAAAATGGGTTATGTCAATAGAGGGGTCATAACTAGAATCGTTCAAATTTTGTTCGGGCCTAAAGGATTGAGTTAGGATGGTTGAACTATGGTTCATAACCAGTCAGTCCAAATTAAAATCATACAAGTAGTTAAGTAGACAACAACTGTCTATTTTTCTGCTTGCTTAGTATTCGACCCATGACTTTGGCCCATACTTTCCTCAAGCTTTGAAGATGAATAGGCGTCTTATGCTCGTGATGAGTCTAACTTTATATACTCCCTCCGTTTCTAAGTAAATAGTATTCTAATTGTTTAGATTTTATGAATAGTCATCAACTTTCGAGAAAGAGTAGAAGAATGAGACCTATTATGGGATATACAATGCATTACAAACGTATGATCATTACGCTTCAACCGAGTTATTCTATTCCACCTCTTAGAAAGAAAAGAACTTAAATAAAAATACTTAATAGCATGTTGGAGGTACACATCCCTCTTCTCGGTGTGGAACGATATACGAGAAATAGGTGCTCAGCCTCCAATGTCCGATAACGACGTTGAAGTAGTGAATCTATCGGCACCATATCAGTGGTATACAACTTTGGACCTACTCGATGCATGTAATGGAATCGGGTACTATACCTTTTTGAGGCGCGCTAAAGACAACATGAAAAACACCTATATTGTAATACATAAGAGGAAGGACGACTAAGCAACTATGCTACTATTGGCACCTCAAACTAAAGACTACAACTGAAAATTCAACTTTTTAACTTCTAGCTCGTTAGGAATGAGATTCCTAAGACTAAGACGGTAATGTCGTATACTACGATCGGAAAAACAGCTCGATGCATTATCTCCCTTCAACCCTTTTGAGCGAAATGCAGCAAAAGAAAAGGAAGGAAACTTCATGAATCGACTCCATCATCTCCACGCTGTAGGAACTATGAGATCACTCCAAGGATGCCTTCGGCATCCAGGGGTCACGGATCGATCATAGAACCCTGTTCAATAAGTGGAACACGAAACCTGATGTATTTCTAACTCCAACTCGAATAATAAATAATTATTCAATAGAAAACACCATCTAATGAGTTTTATCTCAAGCATAGGTCATATATCAATTCTCTTTCTCGAAAAATATAAAAGAAAGAGGTCTGACACCAATATCCGCCACAAAAGGACCAAGCCACAACAAATGAGAAGCGATCTAACTCAACTTCAACTTAATGTTTCTAAATAAGTGGTGTTTTAGATAATCAAGAAGACATTAATGACGTTCTTTCAATTTTATTGTCCTTGAAACATAAAAAGTTTTACAAAACCAAGAATTCACTAAAGAGTTGTATTGATTTCAAAATATTAATTAAATGTAATTTAGTAAAAATATTCTTTATTTTCTAGAAATTTGTAGTTTTTTTTTAAAGGCATACCCAAATTAAAAGAATCACATACTCTCTCCGTCCCAAATTACTCGTCCCAAATTACTCGCCCCAAATTTCCTAATTTGATTTCTCATTTTACTTGTCTTTTTTCATTAATTAAGAAGAGACAATTTTTTTCCATGTTTTACCCTTTTCTTTAAGTACTTTTTCTTAATCAATGTGTCATCTCAATTTGGGACCAGTATATAAGAATGAAGTGAGTAACATAGTAGTATTTGACTGAATACTATGTTTAAAACGTCTAATATTAAACTTAAATAATTATAATATACCAAAATGATAATTAAAATTTTATGATCTTTTATATGTCATATTTTTATAAGAGAAAAGGGAAAAGGCATCGTTTCCACCCCAAATTATACTCGAAAAGTCGAAGTCACACCTAAATTATATAAGTGACCCATTACACACCTAAACTATATAAAAGTGATATTATTACCTCTTCGCGACACTCATGCCCAAGTTTAATGAGTGGAGTGCACTCCAGTCGCCCTCTTGTGGTGCCACGTGTCTAATTTAATTTTCCTTTTTTATTAAAGCTTAATCCGACCCTATTACTCTTTTAACCCATCTTACTATTTAACCCATCTATTTAACCCATCCGATCCGACCCAACCTCATAGTATACCCTAACCCGATTAAACCTCTTCATCCAAATGAAAAGTCATCGGATGAGAGCAAAAACGTGGTAGAAGATTCACCTCTTTTTTTTTCAATTTTTTATCAAATTTAAACCCGATAGAAGAGATAAACAATAATTTTGCTCTGTTTTTCGTTGTTGACAAGTAAAAATTGTTTTTTATCTCTTTTCAGATGAAGTTGATTGGGTTGATTTCAACGAATGTGGTACGATCTAGGATAAACACTTAAGGTTACGATCTTTTATGTAAGAACTAACGATTTTCAGTTCAAAGGTTAGCTTTTTTCTTTCCTAAATATAGTAGATCTAGGATTTATTTTCTTTCCTAAATTAGATCTAGGGTTTTTTGAGCTAGGATTTTTTCGTCTTTAATTTGTCCAAATTAATATTTTATTTTCATTTAGATGCTCAATATGTGATAATATAACCCTTGACATTTATAATAGTTCAATTTTACTAGGGTTTTTAATTAGGATTTTGAATTAGGGGTTTTTGTTGTCTTTAATTTATTTTGAAAACTGATCTGTTATAGTTTGTTTATGTGCTTCAATCTGTAACAGTATGAGCTGTAAGGTTCAATATGTGATAAATAACCTGTGATACTTGTAATTGTTGCATAAATACTATAATTTTTTTATTTTTGTGTACTGTGAGACTTGTATCTTTTTTGTTTTTGTGTATTATGAGACTTGTATCTTTATTGTGTTTTTGTGGTCAATGATTTCAGGTTTATAAAATGAGTTTTGAACTGATCACTTTGAGATTTTACCATGGTGGAGAACTTAATATGGGTAAGGTGAAGGAAAAAAAAGAAAAAAGATATGAGGGTGGACAAGTTACTGAATTTTTAGATGTTGATGTAGATAGGTTGTCTTTATTTGAATTTAGGGATTATGTAAGGTATTTAGGGTATATTCCCAAACAATGCTTACTATACGTTAGACTGCCCAAGCGTTCTAAATTAAAAGAAATTAGGTCAGACAAGGACACACTTGACATTTCAAAGAAAATGGGTAATGGGAAAGTTTTGGAAGCTCTTGTGTGTCACATGGTTGGTGAACCTGAGGTGGACCCACTTTTGGAATTTGTAAGTGATGGAAAAAGGCATGTGGAGAGGAAAAGTGGTGTGTCTTTTAATAAAGACACTAAAAATAACATTGGGAGTGTTGACAGGGCATCTAATGAAGATGCCCCTCCTTTTGACCAACCTATTTCTCATACTTCTCCTCCTCTTACTGTCCAACCTACTTCTCATACTTTTTCTTCTTTTTTCCAACCAACTGATCATATCTCTTCTCTTCATACTGACCAACCTAATGCTTATGTTTCTTCTTCTCCTACTGACCAACCTACTGCTCATGTCTTTTCTCCTATAGCTGCTGCTCCTAGTAGTTGTACGGCTGCTCTTAGTAGTTCTATTGTTGCTCCTACTAATTCTACTGTTGCATCTTTTGAATCTGTTGTAGATTCAGATGTAGAATCTATTGATGGAGGTAGAAATTGGGAGTGATGTGGATGAAGAGTTAAGAGGTTTTAGGAAAGAAAAAAGGAAAAGAAAAAGAAGAAAGAAGGGAGAGAGACCAGTAATTCCTAAACATATTAAGTTAGGAACTGAAAGAAAGGGACCAAATATTGGCTATGATGAATCTGCAGGTGGTGATAGAAATTGTTTGGAGGGTAAGTTAGCTGGTGATGAACCTTTTTACCCATCTGATGAAGCAACCAGCTTTGAAACTGATTCAGATGATGTAATAGATGAAGAAGATGAAGTTGAATAGTTTGAACATAGAGATAAAGCTAGAAGGAGGAAAAAAGTTAAGAGAGTTGCATATAGTTCAGACAGTCAGAAAGTTGTGTGGGAGTTAGGACTTGTTTTTTAAAGTGTTAATGAATTTAGAGTTGTTGTTACTAAATATGTTGTTGTTGAACATGTTACAATTGAGAAATGTGTTAATGAACCTACAAGGGTAAGGGTTAGGTGTACAACTGGTTGTCCATGGCTTCTTTATGCTAGCATTGATTCCAGGTCTATGAACTTTGTTGTAAAGACCTACAATCCAGTTCATAAGTGTGATCCTATCAATAGGAACATACTTTGTAATACCAAGTTCTTAGCTAGCCACTTCAATGAAAGGATAAAGGAACAATCAGATATTAGAATTTTTGAGTTTCAGCTGCTTATTAAGAAAGAGCTGGATTTACATGTTGGAAGAACAGTGTATAGGAGAGCAAAAAATAAGGTGATTGCAGAACTGATGGGTGACTATAATCTGGAATTTGAGAGAATTTCAGATTATAGAGATGAGTTGTTAAGATCAAATCCAGGTAGTACATGTGTAGTGAAGCTTCATGATGAAACATTTGAAGATGGTAGAAAAATATTTCAAGGTTTCTACATATGTTTTGATGTAATGAAGAAGTCCTTCCTAGTTGGTTGTAGGAAGTGTATTGGTTTGGATGAATATTTTTTAAAAGGAGTGACAAAAGGACAGTTATTAGTTGTTGTGTGTAAAGATGGTAACAATCAAATGTTGCCACTGGCATGGGCAGTGGTTGAGATTGAAAACAAGTCCACTTGGAGTTGGTTTATCAGGATTGTAAAAGAAGATTTTCAGCTGGGAGATGGGACAGAGTTGACAGTGATAACAGACATGCAAAAGGTAAAGAAATGTTGTTTTTGCTTCTGTTTCTGTTTATGTTTATGTTGTAACTATTTCTGTTTCTGTTTTTGTTATAGGGATTAGAAATTGCTGTAACTGAATATTTACCAAATGTTGAACATAGAATATGTGCAAGGCATGTCCTTGCAAATTGATAAAAAAATGTTATATGTAGAGGTATTGAGAAGAAAAAATATTTTTGGAGATGTGCAAGATCTACCTTTGAGGCTGAGCTTAGGGACAACATTAGTTATATGAAGATGTTTGGGGGAGAAGAAATACTAGATAAGTTGATGTATTTTAATCCAGAGAGATGGAGCAAGGTTTACTTTAGCTTTGGAACAAAGTGTGATGTTGTAGACAACAACATGACAGAATGTTTTAATGCATGGGTTTTAGGAGCTAGGCATAAGACTATAATTATAATATTAGAGGAGATAAGGGTAAAAATAATGAAAAGAGTGGGACAGATGAGGGATTTTTGTGAAACTTGGATCAGTGACATTTCTCCAATGGCTATGAAAGTGCTAAATGATAATACAACAAGGTCTATGAAGTGCAGCATAGAATGGAATTCTGATACAGGGTATGAGGTGCTTGATAGAGGATATAGGCATATTGTGGATCTTGCTAGACAATATTGCAGTTGTAGAGCATGGATGTTGAAGGGTATACCTTGTCCTCATGCAGTGGCTGCTCTTCACCATAAAAAACTGGAACCAATAAACTACATCTCTCACTGGTACAATAGAGAAACTTACATGAACACATATAGTTTCTTCATTCAACTAGTTTTGAATATGAAGATGTGGCCACAATCACAGAATCTTTGTTATGCCACCTCCTGTTAAGAAGCTACCAAGTAGGCCCGGAAAGAATAGGAAGAAAGAAGAAGGTGAAACCAAAAAGAAAACTGAAAAGTTGTTCAAGAGGGGGATTGAGATTTCATGTGGCACTTGCCATAGCAAGGGTCACAACAAAAGAAGATGTCCAACAGGTGCACCTGCTGCTGGCACTAATGCAAATCCTGGCCCAAGTTCATCTGCTGGTGCAGACCCAAGTGCAGGTCCAAGTGCAGTCCCAAGTGCAACACCTACTGTTGGAAAAGAGAGAGGTTCAACTGGAAGAGGAAGGGGTAGACTACCAAAGAATTCTACAGAAAAGGTATTTTATTTAATTTGACAGTGTTGTGAACTAATTATGCTTACCTTATACTAAATATCTTTTTTTTTTTTTTAGTGTGCTGACAGACCAAGAATGATTGGAATGGGATTACTTCACACACAAAGTGGATGCACAATTCTTAATGTAAGTTTACTACTACATTTACTATCTAAATTTTATTTACTACAATTTCATTTACTAAAATTGACACTTTCTTCATTTGAGCAACCGTGAATGCCTAGTGAAAGATTCAAAACTGCTAAGTCTTCAGCATTTGTGACTGGAAATCTCGAATATACACCAAAAACTGGTGTAAAATGGAAAGGAAAAAAAGTCATAACCTCCAAGCAACTACAAGAAATAAGAGGCAGAAAACAAATGCAAACAAGGTCCAAGGCTGCACACTTGAGTCAAGAAAGCTCCAATATTCAATCTCTATGAGAAGTTGGTGTAGACTGCATTTAACACTGTATAAAGCTTGGCAGTTGTGACTGCATTTAAGACTGTTTTTGATAATTCACTGATGTTGGAGCTGGGACTGTATTTAAGACTATTTTTTGGTAGTTCACTGATGTTGGCAGCAGTGACTGCTTTAAGAACAATTTATTAGTGGCAGCTTTGACTATATTTTGTAACTGTAATTAGTTTAACAGTACTGATCTTTTTGTAAATGTATTTGACTGCAAGATATAATTGACACTCATTTTTGGTTAATGATTATGCAGTTATAAGTTCATTGTTGCTGAAATTTGTGTTTGTGCTTTTGCAGCAGTTGTGGCTGCATTTATTAATGTTAAATTTGTGTTGTGATGTTGAAATTTGTGTTTGTGCTTGTACAACAGCTGTGATTGCATTTAGTGTTGTGATGTGTACAAATTGCAACACAAAGAACCACTGAAAACAAAGCTAAAACTGTCAAGTTCAACCTTACAATTTCATTACACAAACTGGCAGTTTTGTCAAAGGTAACACCTAATAATTGATACAAATTTCAGCCCCTTAAAACATAACAAAAACAAAGCAACTTAGTTTAGGGCAACCTTCTTGGAGCTCCTTTCAAGAACATGAATTGAAATAGAAACTAACACCCAAAATACATACACAAATGAGAGTAGTCCATAGTTGTTTTTCCCTTTTCTTGGACTTAGCCAACTTGATCTTCCATTTCTTCTCATTTGCCTTCATCATCTTCAAATCATCCTAAAAATTGTCCATTTGCAATTCTATTTTGTTCATGTCTATTTTGCTCTCCACAGATTTGGTTGTCCTAGTAGTCTTGTCATCAACTATTTTGTGTTCACAAAATGCACAATTTGCCGAAGATTCAACTCTTTCCCCAAGCTCCCCAATTCTTTCCAACAATTTAGAAATAACAAATTTCGATCGTTCATCAATAGAATCATCCTTCCAAAATAAAAAATCGCATGATCTAGCATTCTAAAATGAAAGCAATTAGATTCGTATACACTATTCAAGATCAATGTTTGAAGGAAAAATCCACTTACTCCATAGTAAAGACAAGTCCAATATCGTCTACCCGGATTTCTTGAGGTTCATGAAGTCATCAAATGCAAAAAATGTCCATGTTTGCATCGAACCTCGACCAACTCATGATCTTCTTCTTGCTTACAACTTAGTCATTAAAGTACCTTGATTAAGAAAACAAGGTTTAAGAGAGGTTGAACAACACTCGAGGGAAGAAAAAACTATGAAAATGGCATCAAAATTAAGACAAAATAATCATCAATATAGCAAGAAATGGAAGGATTAGAAAGATTTAGTTACCAATTCTTCAAACAAATGCTCTTCAATTTCGATTTTGAGGGACAAAATTGGGAATTAGGGTTTCCTTTTGAGCCTCAAATTGGCTTTAAATAAAAATAGATCCGTTGCAAATTAAAGATGATGTACTTTTAGCCGTTTATATTTATTATTTAATAGGCTGGACGCGCCTAAAACAAGTGTAACATACGCACCTAAGAATGGGTGTCGCGGGGAGGTAATAATATCACTTTTATATAGTTTAGGTGTGTAATGGATCATTTATATATAGTTTAGGTGTGACTTCAACTTTTCAGATATAGTTTGGGATGAAAACGATGTCTTTTCCCTAAAAGAAAATAATAAAATAGTGGGAAAAAGAGAGATGAAATGTCGATTGTTCTCCAGGTGCTAATCTAGTAAATCGCGACAAGCAAAGCTTACCGTGGGCCTCTCTGTTTCTCTCTCTCTCTCTCTCTCTCGTCACACACAGAGAGAGTCCGGCGCTGTGACGTTATAGAGTTTGAAAGGAGATAAGCATGCAGCATTCAAACTAAAATTCACCTCTTCAACTTACTTTCCTTGTTTAAATTTCTATAATTCCTTCTTAAATACATCCCCTACATTTATTGTTTTTATTATTCGCATTAATCTTATTATTAACTCTTTTTTCTCTCTTTGGTCCTTCCGTTTTATTCGCCATACATACATAATACACATTTACCTGAATTAATCTCCGACTGTAACCAAACCCTAGGCGCCGATTGACGTACACCTTATCAACCTCTGCCCTTCTTCCAGGTATCTCTCTTCTCCCTCCCCCCCTACATTTTTACACCCTTTTTTCCTGTTTATTTACTCGACGTATGCATTAAAGTTGTGACCTTTCACGTTTCTGTTGATCGGTGGTGCTTGTTTCTTCACGTCTCCCGGTTAATGTGCTGAAAAAAAGCGAGCTAATTCCCTTTTTCGGGGTTCCGTTTTTATTTTCTCCAGCAAATGTTGTTTGACGAAACTAGGGTTCTGTTGGTGAACTCTATGTCCTTCTTTTTAGTTTTTACGTGTTGTTGTTTTTTTTTTTTTTTTTTTGGTTTCCATTTGCGAAAATTTAATTTCAGCTCGTCTTTTGAGGTGTATGCTAGAATTTGAATTTTGATACTCATGCTACGCTGTGTGCGAATTACTTTTCAGAATGGATAAGAGCGACATAGAGATGGAGGATGCCGAAAAGAAAGTCCATGATGTCGATAATTCTGTGGTAGAGTCGGAAAGTAATAAGCTTGATGAAAGTTTGAAACCTGAAGGGGCAGCTGTTGAGGGCCAACAGTCTACTGGGTCAACCGTAAAGTGCCAAGAAAGTGCTAAAACAGAGACAGTAGATCACAATGACCAGTCTGAGAGTGGGGCTAAGAGCCCAATGCCTGCTGAAAATGGGAACGGAGAGAGGAAAAGTAATGTGGTGGAAGGTGAAAGCAATGTTAAGGATGAGAAAATGGACCAGTCTGATTCAAAGAGTGCAGTAGAGGACCAGAGGAATGCTGCAAGTGAGACAGAGAACCAAAGTGAAACTATAGGCCAGCTAGAGACTCAAGGCAATAAAGTTGGCGATGACCAAAACAATGCTACAGGTGGAACAGAAGGAGAAACCAAAATTGAGGAAAAGGAAGGGGATATTAAAACTGATGTGGCCGTGAAGAATGAAGAATCTATGGGAAATGTTGCACACCATGATACTGGAGATGTAAATATGCAGGTACATGAGGAGTTACCTGCTAATGAAGTAGGTGAGAGTGGAAAGGAGGTGAAGGATCAGGCTGAGAACTCGATCAATGATGTTCATCAAAATGGCAATGATATGATGGTTGATGAACAGAAGAAAGTGGAACTTAAATCTAATGCTGCAAGTGTTATCGCTGATCGTGACGCTAGATTGAATGAGTTTTCAGAGTCAAAAGATGATGTTAAGAATACTGCTATTGCAAAAATGCCTGAGCCAGCCACTCCAAATTTGTCTGTGAAATGTGCCACTCCAAAAGTTGGAGAGCATACTGGGGAGGCATCAAATAAAATCTTTGATGAGTCGAAGGTAACATGTGCTGATACTCGGTTTGCTCTGTAGATTTTTCGGCAATTACTTTGTGTTTCTAAATTGATCAATTATCTGCTCAACTTGTAGATAGCTGATGATGAGGATGAAGATGAGGATTGGAATGATGATGGATCACCAGAGGATCAAGCAGCATTTATGAGAGAAGTTGAAAGTTTTTACAGGGAGAGAGCCATGGAATTTAAACCACCTAAGTTTTATGGTCAACCTCTTAATTGCCTGAAGTAAGTGTCCGATGTTTTCCCGTTGCGCAGATCTTTCATTTTGCAGCAGGTACATATAGGATTCTTACCATGAACTTGGCTGATAGGTTGTGGAGATCTGTGATCAGATTGGGAGGCTATGATCGGGTAGGTTCTGTCTTCTTAACCTGTATGTGTGTATTTTATTTGTGATATACTTTGTCTTCTTAACCTGTATGTGTCTATTTTATTTGCGTTATATAAGAGTTTGGTTGAGTGTTAAGTTCAAGTCTCACTGCCCTTACCTATCACAAAATTATTTCAATGTGCTTAGTCATGATACAGAATCAGGATGTGGGGCGGTGCTGTAAACCTAAAATAAATGTACAAAAATCTCTCCTTTCGAGCAGTTTAAGTTTTTACATGAGGTGGTTCACAGAGTCTTAAAGAATACACTGATCATACTTTAGTTGGTTTCAGTGAAAAGGTTGCGGTTGTATATTTTTTCTTCTTCTGCTAGGTTGACTCATTAATGATTTTTGTGCATATCTTGTACTGCTGAGAGATGAATTTTTTGTTATTGGCTCATTGTCATGCTATTTGTGACGGTCTAGTATTAAATTGATTTAATTATTTAGGTCACTGGATCCAAGTTGTGGCGGCAAGTTGGCGAGTCATTTCACCCCCCTAAGTAAGCATCTAAATCTAATGAATCCTATTTCTTTATGAGCATTATACTTAAAGTATGAATCTTCCACCCGCACAATGATTATTTTTTTTGATAAAGTAAATGTTCCATTAAAGGCATCAAGAAGATGCAAATTAGTTACAAAAGTAAGAGCAAAGTAGTTGGGTCTGTTAGCTCTGGTACAATTATGCTAGAGCTAGGGCACCCGCACAATGATTATTGCAGCTCTACTTTTTCAATTGTCAAATTCTCTCGTGTATTAAATGGATATAAGGCATTGATGATCACAGACATTTTAAGTGTTGTGCATCCAAAATTTAAGGTACTTGGCTGAGGTATAATTCACGAAAGCAACTTTCTTGACCTGATTTCTGTGTCCTTGCTAAGAATAATGATTTACAATTTATAAAGAAAAGGTCTTGTAGGCAAAGACGTAGAAATCAGGTCAAGAATTGGGACCAACTCAATACAGAGTAATGCTGGAACAAAGGACCCCTTTGTATGTTTATTTTGGAGAGCAGGGTGGTACAGTTCACTCAGAATTGTGTACAGTCACCGTTGATGCTTCTTTTGTAGTGTCAGTATAGCTGAAGTCCTCTAGCAATTTGTTGAGGGGGCTGAGTTATTCGTTAGGTGTTACTTTAGGTTGCTTTTTTTGTTCGGGCATATTTTATTTTGTTTATTCCCTTTTAACTTAATATACAAGAATTAGGGGTAACACATTATATAAAATCAGAATGTGTAGATTCTTTTTCTCATAAATAGAACTAGAGTCATCTTTTAAATTATTCGATCTTTATTTTCTTTGATAAGTAGCAATTTTTTTATAATTGGTATAAAGCTCAGTAAGAGCTCTATCAGCCACGGAAGCACTAGAAAATGCCATTAAACCTTCAAAGGAAGCTTCGAATGCTCTAAGAGGGTTTAGAAAGCAGTGGGAATGGGAAACTGTCTCTAGGGGGTTGTGAATCTCATGTGAAGGCGACATATCCATGGGGGTTTCCTCCCACGAGTGGGAGCTGTTGGGAACGAGTTGGGCAGGCTGGTACAGTCAGTGATGCTACTGGAAAGGCTCACAAAACAGGTCAAGATATGGATATAAGAGTGGGGAATGATTCTAATTGTTATATAAGGAGGGAGCAAGACTGTTTCGAACTAATCCAGGCTAAAATTACAAGCTGTGTCTTTTTCTTTTTTCTTTTTGAAAAGGATGTCTTTCTACTTGCCTCGCCTCCCCGCCGCTGCTCACCTAATCGCCTTCTGCTTGCCTTTTTCGCCGCTCTCACCTTGCAGTAGAAAGGTGACCTCGTGACGCCTCGCCTCTACTTTCGCCTAATGCACTAAGGCGAGTGCCTTTGATAACACTGATGTGGTCCAGTGGCGGATGATCCGTTGGAGAAGGAACAAAAAATGGGGTTTGGGGTGGTGATGGCTCTTTCTTTGGTGTATTGGGAAATTCCATGTGTTCTTTGCGGGGATTTAAATACTATTAGGGTCCTGGAGGAAAGGATGGAGTGTAGATTGGTGATTGGGGCTCTCTTAGGAAAGTAGTCTTGGAGATTTGGAGCAAAGGAGCACGCACTAGGGGTTGGCGTTTGGTTCGGTTCTTCGATTTTCGATTATGAAAAGCATGCACCAAACACCAAACCGAATTAGTTTTTTTTTTCTAAAATGGTTTTTTCAGTATTGACCTGATTAATGGGCTTGATCTTTCCGTGCAAATAGATACACATATCTCCCTGCCCCTATATTGTGTTCTCTCTTATAATGCGGATCACAAGGTTACAAGACATAACACCCCAATGACTTGGACGAGGGGGAGAAATAATTAAGAAGTCTATTGAAGAGGAGCTCTGCTAAAATGTGAAGTTCTAGGCCCATGGCTTCTCAATGCCGAGAGGCTAAAGAATAAAGTAAAAGTCAAGTTCAACTGATGAAGAGAAGGAGGAAAAAGCTCTATTTTATTTACGGCCTGAAGGCAAAGCTGCCTATTTTTTAGGGCAATGGGCGCTCCATCCTCTTTAAGTCCTAACTCCTTCCACTTCTTCCAGGGACAGGAACTATGAGTTGACCTTTGGGAAGAAGTCCACGGGAGCCCCTTCCATCTTCTAATAAGAGAGCGAAAGATGCTGCTTTGGTAGTTACAGTTTCTGTCTCACGTAAGCAAGAGAGTTTAGAGTGCCAGAACAATTGGAATAAATGAACTTTCAACGTTAACGATCTGCTACTTCCATATCCATGTCTTATTAATATTTTCCCAACTCCCATGTTTCATGTATTAGTAATTCACTCTACCTGCATGAATTTCATGGATGCTCTACCATAAGTCTATCTTCATCTTATTTCAATTACTTAACTAGGAGTACAATTTTTTCTTTTTTCAATTTCAGAAGTTTCCTTACCTTATTGAATGAATGTTCAATTTATCAAAAGCTCGTTGATATTATTTTAAGAAGAAAAAAGAGGTGCAAAACAAGCACTTTTACTGATTTAACTAGGAAAATAGTACTCAGTCCCATTAATTTAGGTATTGTTAATCAATAATACTCGTTGTCATCTCTAACTTTAGTATTCTCCAGAAAAATACTCATTGTCATCTCTAAGTCCAGTGGCAGTGGCTGAGTATTATAGTTTCTCGAACCTATGTAATAAAAGTCTGGTTAAAATGAAGAACCGTCCCAAGACTGAGAACTGAACCGAACTTTTAGAAAAAATAGAACCATAACCGAATCGAAGAATAAATTTAAAAAACGAATACTCAGATTTGGTTTTTCGATATTTATGCCTAGCACTAGGAGGGACTATGGAGAAAGGTGACAGGATTGCAGAAACAACATTACTGCTCCTTTTGCTTTGAAGGGGTGTGGGGAATTTATTGTTAAAAAATTTGGAATATACGAGAAGGAAATGTTCTTTGGGATCTTCAATCGAGGAGAATTCTTCAAGATTGGGTGATGGAGAAATTGCAGTAATTGCTTGACACGCTCTAAAAACAAGCCAGTTTTTTTTTCTTCCATATGGTTGGCAACTAGAGGAGTGATTTTACTTTGAAGATTATGAGGAAAATGAGGATCGCATATTTTAGTTGGTGCTTCATGTGCAAAAACTCGGGATATGATGTTGATCACCTTCTACTACATTGTCAGGTTGCTTCAAGGGTGGGTGATTCTGAGATGGTTTGGGCTACTGTAGACTATGCCGGAGACAATACTATTCAGTTGGCATTTTAGAAAACAGACTAGAAGGCGCAGGTCATGGGACATTGCTTCATTAAATTATCTAGTCAGTGTGAGAGAAAGAGACAGGAGACCTTTTGAGGGAATTAAACATGATTTGTATTTTGAAGAATAGTTTCTTCTCTCTTGTTTATTTTGGTGCATCCGTGAGGTTTCTATTTGTTCGGATGGATGGGTGTCTACTGTGGAGAACCATTTATTTTTGTAGATTCTCTATTATTAATGAAATTATTCCGTACTTGATTAAGAAAAACAGCACTAAGTTTTACTGTCAATCAAGTATTTTCTTATCTTATTGGTATGACACTTTTCTCCTTAACAAGACAAAAGAACTTTGATTGTTTGTTCCCATGCCAAAAAAATATGTTCTCAGTTTATCCATTCGCTTTAGGACTGAAGTTGGATAGGAAAAAGAGACATGAGTGGTCCTTCTCTGAAAAATGAATATGGAACCTTTTGAAACATGTGTAGACAAGGATGCCACACAAACACATACTCTTCCGTTGCAATTTGATTGTCTTGTTTTGATTTGACACGGAGTTTAACAAAGGAAATAAGATTTTTGAATCTTGTGGTCTTAAATTAAAGATATGTAGGATCTACAAAAGTGTCCTTTAATCTTGTGGTCTTAAACATGCCATGTGGAAAGTTGAAACTAGAGAGTTCTCAAAAAAGGAAAGAGACGTTCTTTTTGAAATGGACTAAAAAGGAAAGTAGACAAACAAGTTGATACGGAGGGAGTATATAATTATATCACAAGGGAAAAGCACACAAACACAAAATACAACGACTTGTATGTAAGCATGTATTGGTTCTCAACAATTAGAGATGTTGGGAACTTGGGGTGTTATTATGTAAAAATTCCATGTAGTTAGACTTTGTAAATGACCATAGACACCTGATGTCTCCAAAAAGACTAGTGTGAGCCAATATGGATAAAATGAGAAGGGACAGTGCCCATAGACAAGGCCATGTTGTTGGACCTTGTAAATGACCATAGGCATCTGATGAAAGACGAGTGAGTTGGAAATGACCAGAGCCCATTTTATACTCGAACAAGGAAGTTACTTGGCTAACTGTCAATTTTAAGAGAGAACAGACCAGAAGCTTCTATCAGTCCTTACTGTAGTATCTTTAATTTTTATTTCATCCCTTTTTTGATAATCACCTTTTCTTTCAGGACTTGCACAACTGTGTCCTGGACATTCCGCATTTTTTATGAGAAGGTAATAACCCAAGACCCCTTTGGTAGCTATTAGTATATTTTGCCATTGTTGCGCATTAAGTGTAGCTTGTAAATTAAGTGATTTTCTGGACCTTAAATAATCTTTACAATGTGGATTGTTTGTGAAACCTGTGCTTGGTAATATTACACACTGGCGGTAATGATGATTTTTTTTCTGTTGAGGGTCTATAAATGTCACTTCCTCTGTCCAAAGTATTGTTTTGCTTCTCGTGCCTTCTTTAAATGGGAGCCTTTAATATTGACTCATACTATTTTTTTTAATATCGTACTGCTGGAAGAGTTGCATTGAATCTTGTTCCATTCTTATATAATTTCTAACTTATTAAAACTACTGAGAAGGTGCATGCCTATTCAAAGTAATACAGTGAAAATTGAGAAATAATGTGGTACCATTCCTATTTCTATTTTTGTGGTTCCTTCACTTCTTATTTATACGTTCTGATAATCATACATTTATGGTGTGGCATAAGGAGAATGGCTGTGATAAGGCAGCTGAATATACTTTGGCTTTTTTGGAATTTAATCACTAGCTAGCATGACACTATTCTACTTTGCCATTTTTAAACCGAAGTTAGATTTAACAAAACCTTTTCTTGTCTCTGTGTATTTGATTATTTTTCACTTTTTCTTCTTATAATTTTATTATCTGGAATACCTTTTCATTTCTTACTTTCACTTTCTATACTTCTTTGTTATCCAATGCTTTCTGCATTACAGGCTCTTTTAGAATATGAAAGGCATAGGACGCAAAGTGGCAAGCTTCAACTTCCTATTGCTGCTCTTCCTGAAGCAGGTGTTGACAATGAGGTGAGCTTGTGTTTACATTTCAGCTCCTCATTTGTACTAACTGTGCATCTTCTAATTGCTCTACCTTCTAATTGAACACTAGTGAAGTCAATTGGCCATTGACTCTATTGCAAAAGCAGCACCACTTAAGCACTAATCTGTACAAGGTTGAACAACTACAGCTTTCATCTATTGAAAGGACATATGGATCAACCGTGTGTTGAAATAATACATTTGTCAAATTGCACCAGGAAGCCAAAAAATCTAGCCGTTTGAACTTTATACATGAAATGCTGTTTTTCCTTCAATATATCCAGAAAACCTTGTATTTTAAGTTTTGCATATTGGGACCTCTTCCCTTGAAGATTCACGCATGTAACATTTACTGCAGATGGCTAACAGAGCCTCCCCCCTCCCCCCCTCCTCTTTCTACTCTAAAGATAATGTTGTTGATCGCACCCAAGGGTGTGGCCTAGTGGTTCAATGAAGTTGGGATGAGTATCATGAGGTCTCAGGTTCAATTCCCAGCAGAGACAAACACTAGGTGTTTTCTTCCCATCTGTTCTAGCCTTGGTGGACAGAGTTACCAGGTACCTGGTGCTGGTGGGAGGTGACAGGTATCCTGTGGATTTAGTCAAGGTGCGCGCAAGCTGGCCCGGACACCACGGTTATCAAAAAAAAAAAAATGTTGATCTTTTTAACTGATAGCTGAAAATAATAGATTGCATATCAAACTGAAATGTATACTTTATTTTATTAAATGTTGTTTTAAATGAACCAAATAGAAATTGCAATATTATGGAATGTGTATAGCTTCAGATATGGGATGATAGATTGTTCGTTCTAGATTATTCAACATATAATTAGTTACAATTTCTAAATTATTAAGATATTAATTCCTTTGCTGCAGCTTAAGGTCAAACTCACAAGAAAATTGCGGGACCTCTATGAAAATAAATTTATTTTCTTTTATTATCCTAACTTAAGTATTACTCCCTCGGTCCAATTTTATGTGGCACCTTTTGACTTGGCACGGTGTTTAAGAGAAAAAGTGTAGCTTTTGAAACTTGTCTAAACAATCCTTGTATATTTGTGTGAGTATAGATCATTTCTGTAAGAAAGAGGAATATTAAAGCCAAATTGTTAAATATATTAAGGTGACATTCTTTTTGGGAGGACTAAAAAGGAAAGGATGCCACATAAAATGATACGGAGGGAGTAATTGTTTTCCAATTTCCTAGAGAGCGCATCTCGCCCAAGCTATTCTTTATTATTCCTAGTGTTTTTCTAGGTTTTACTCTTGGTACAACTATCGACATGTATTTGTGACTGAAGAAGCTTGTACTAATGTCTAGTGTTCTCTATATCTTTTAATGAATTTACTTCACCCCCACCCCACCCCCCAAAAACTCTTTGAATAGATTTGTGTCTGCTTTGATAGAGATAGGTTCATGTAGATTATGTTTCCTTCATTTTATTGATTGGTCAATCAGTTGGCCCACTTAGGCCTATATAGATGTATAATGATCATCTTGAAGTAATTTTGCAGGGAAATGGTAATCAAACTCCTGGATCAGGCAGGGCACGAAGAGATGCTGCTGCTCGTGCTATGCAAGGGTGGCATGAGCAACGTCTTCTTGGTTCAGGCGAGGTTGGGGAGCCAATTGTAAAGGTCTGCTGAAATTATAGCACTCTAGAAACATTTATTGGCTGTGTCTGCCTTTGACCACGTCTTTTGACATGTGTTATTATTTTTGTTATAAATCTCTTCATAGGACAAGCATGCCAACAATACGCCAAAGCGTGAGAAGAATCTCAAAAGCATTGGTAAAGTTATTTCTGGCTTTTATTGACCAACCTTAACCCTTCATATTTATTTAGATATACTCGTTTCTGGTTATGATATCTCAAATTGAAGTATCATATTCAGCAAATTGTTGGCTGGTAGTGGGCCTAGTGGTTATCAAGAACATAATATTACTTGAATCTGTAAGATACAGGGATGATGACAGGACTGATCACTGATGATATCTCTTCTCTTAAGAAGTCGCATAATTCTGATATTGTACGTGCATTCAGGTTCTATAAAACACAAGAGACCAAATGAAGTGGAACACCCTTCGAAAGTGGCACGAACTGAAACATATAAGCAGTTAAGTTCTAATTTCTGTTGATCCCCTTATGCAACATTCTTCTTTGTCACAATTACTTCATCTTGTTGGAAGTTGCTTGGTTTAAAAGTCTTAGTTCAATATAGCTACTCATATCTGCAAATGTTGGTTTCATCTCCATGCATGTTCTTGTATTATTTTTTTGGTTGTAAAAGATTTCAATTTTCAACTTTGACCTTGCAGTGTCCAGATATTTTGATTTGCTGAGTGGTCATATCATTGCACCTGATGTTTTGATCCCACATAATTCCTTTTCTGGACAAAGCTAATTATCATAGGCTTCTGAGATTTGATCTTGTAGTTTGAGATATATAAGCCTTTACTGTAACCTTTGGAGACTGGGTTGTAAATATATGTTGCTGTATGATTGAGCAAGTTCTGCTCTTGCCATTTCTTTTCGTCTTTCTACTTGCTGATTCATGAACTAAATTAATTTCATTTGCCAGGTTAGTTACAACAGTTGTTGATTTGGGACCTCCAGCTGATTGGGTAAAAATCAATGTGCGAGAAACAGTAAGTTCCTCTCTGATTCCTAGTATTTCTACTTTTTGTTTGATCGCTCTTCCATTGACTCTTAATGTTTCTTCACAAACAGAAAGATTGCTTTGAGATCTATGCTCTGGTGCCTGGGCTTTTGAGAGAGGAGGTATGTACCTCTTGTGCCACGCGTTATCTTCAAGTCTTCACTCTGTTATGTTTTATTGTATACAAATGTCAGACCTTTCCTTTCCCCCCATTTTGATCTGGTACAAGTGGAAGTGGACAAATGTCATTTTTCCATAGGTTTCTAAAACATATAGATCTCAAAATTAGACTAGATACTGTCTCTTTGATGTAAACCACATATCTTTTGGAACCACTTTAAAGGAATCTCTGCTTTTAAGAATTGCATGCGAGACTTGTGCTTCTGTTACACATTTGTGTTAGACCTTCACCACAAGCTTCATCTAGGTAAAAGGGCAAAGCGACAATAGTTAATTTCTGGAAAATAATGAGGCTCTGCACAAGACGGGTAACCTATGTATTTCGACTCTATGCTACACTAAATGTCAGACATATATGTGACCATATCTTTTCACATCCTCCGCACATCATACTTGAGCCCTTTACACAATGTATCCCATCCGTCTCTTTTTCTTCTTTTTTGGGCATTGTTTTTTTGTACATGAGAATAATGGCTTGGCTTTGTTGCCATTTACGGGCATAGAGCTGTTTCCATTTTATCTGATTTGCTTCAATGGATGGATTAAGTAAAGGAGCAGGAGAGACCTGTGCATATTATCGGTTGATAAAACCCTTACTTTCACGTTTGGCAGTTGTTAAGCAGTGAAAGAAATTAAATAGATATTTTCAAGTTTCGTTGAAGTTGGTGACCTGTCTAGAAGAGAATTTCCATTTTGCACCAGTGGTTTTATAGAATATGATAAATTATAGAGATGTTTTCTCGGTTCATTGAAGAGAAAGGAGCGGGGGAGACATGTGCATATTATCGGTTCATTAAACCCTTACTTTCACTACTGATTGATCTGAGTCACTATTATTTATAAGCATATTCTTGCAGTAAATTCTAGTCTATTTATCCATAAGTTTTCATTCCTTATTTCTTGGATGACCAGGTGAGGGTTCAATCTGATCCTGCTGGCCGTCTAGTCATAACTGGTCAACCGGAGCAACTTGACAACCCTTGGGGTATTACCGCCTTCAAGAAGGTAAATTTTGCTGTTTTATTGATCTACTTGAGTAGATGAATTCAATGATCCTCATTCCATGACAATCATGCGTTTGCGTCATCTGTGACTTCAATGGGTGATGTCTAGGATTGATGATATCTAGGAAAAGAGAAACTAGTGTGTGTTTGTCCCATGGTAAGACGGAAAATATTTCTTTGTTCAACGTCCTTCCATTATTATTTCTTGGAATGGAGTCTCAATTTTTTCAGAATAGGAGAGCTATTTATATTTCTCAGAGGTCAATGTGATTCTAATTTATGCACTGAAAACTGGCTTCCCATCTTTCTTACTGACCTGAACGTCATGTCCACTGCAAGAGTAGTCCCTTTTTTTAAAAGTAATAATCCCTCTTATTGGCATGGTAGGATTATTAAAAGTAGGTATAACCAACCAGCGCCAATGGCTGTCAGATATATTATCCTTCCGAAGCTGTACTCTATTTTTAAGTCCGCCTCTTGTTAAACCTGTATTTCATTTTATCTTTTTAAATGGCTGTCAGATCTCTGGGTGGATAAAGTATTGATTTGTCATTTAGTACCTCTGTTTCCATTTTCTTAACAATGTTTTGGTTGTTCAGTTGCTATATGTTTGATCAGACCAATTAAGGTAATCGCTGTCTTCAGAAATCCAAACTATACATCGAGATGTAAATGCTTCTGTTATCTTTTAATTCTGACGAAACAAGCTCCATTTTGTTACTTGTTTTGGTTTCCTCAGGTAGTAAGCTTGCCTGCTAGAATCGATCCACTTCAGACTTCTGCTGTTGTAAGCCTCCATGGACGGCTCTTTGTTCGTGTACCATTTGCGTAGTGAATATTTGACTTGAAAAGGAGGAAGTTTTGGACAATTTAGCTGAAACTTGATTGACAAAGCATGGATGCTGGTAGTTGACCAACGTTGATCGTCAGATTGTGAATGCTAGGGCCTTAGATTGTTGGAGCTGTGTATGATTAGTTTGATCAAATTAGTTATTGACGTTCTGTGGGTCAAAATTTGACAGCAAAAGAAGGCATGTCCGGTTACAGGACACATTTTTTTTTTGTTTTTTTTTTAACTCTTGGAATTGAGGGATTTATAGCTAGAACCTTTTTGCTCTGATGCTAAATATTGATACTAATTTATTTCTAATTAGCATTTCACTATCCATTTTATGTCCAGCTTGATCTGTGGTAACTAAATTTGTCATTTTGCGTGATGCAAGAGAGACAAGTGTTGATTAATTCAGCTCCTTCGTTGACCTAACAAGTGAAGGTCAAAGCTTGAAAATGAGAGATCACCTAGCGTTTTTCGTTGAAAAAAGCTTAGTTGGCGGTGGGAGGGGCTCGAACAAATTTTCCAATTCACTAGTTAGTGGTTGATTGTAGAGGTGAGGCTCGAAGTCTCTCTCACATTAGTAAAAGACAAAATGGACTGGCAAAATTGGTGAGGAGGAGAGGAGCATACGTTGAATTCTCTCATTGCAGATCCAGTCAGAGCATCTTACCAGTACATCTGTTGGGCCAAAAGGAAATTGCAGATATCCTTGTGTCACTTTCACTTTCCCAATAATATCAAAGGCAAATGTTGTTTCGTTTTGGTCTTTGTTTTGCCTCGATATTATCTACTTGTTCAAAGGTCCGCCATTCAATGGAGTGGACTGAATAGAAACAAGGACTTAAAAGAGGATTAATAATATACATTCAACATTTTTCATCGCACATATTGGCAGATTTCAAGATATTATTATTCCACGTAACTTTTGGAACTCCAAACCATCAAACACATATCATATACATTAGTACAGCTCGAGCTCGAGCATACAAAAGAAACGATTAATCCTGGAATTTAGTGGTAAGTTCATTTACACGACATGAATCTCCAAAACTACTCATGAAGATATGGACGTTACTAGTTGTGTAGGTAGCTGACACTTCAATTTTCTGTGCTTGTTTCATAACCAGATGATATATACATACATGCATGCAGTCATTGATGGATGAATCCTCGATGCAGTTTGACTAGGGTCTTCTTAATTTCCTTGTGAACTCAATATGGATCTCAGTTTGAGATCTCATTACTTACTTAGTATCACCAGAGTAGATATACTCTTAAGCTTGTCAGCCCTTGGCTTCCAACTTACAATATGATAAGTATTATGATACATATCGTAATTAATGCACCTAGCAATGACTAAAATCAATCATACAAAAATTAAGCAAATACAAGCATAGAGAGATTGATCATTATCGAATGCAATTATCAATGAAATGGTGCATATACCAACCTCTAGTAACAAAGGAAAAGGGAGGCGGCAAAAACCAAACCACACATATGACGAAGATTGTCTTCAAGAACAAAGAGGTGTGATCTCACATATGATAAAACTCAGTATTTTGATGAAAGAAATTCAGGCAAAAACAAGGGATCGATCAATATGTGAAAACTCTCAAACCCCTTGTTAATCTTGTAATAGTAATTTGCACCATTGCATACATACCTAATAATTGAAGATTACAGAAAAAGACATTCTAATACGCCAAGTGATAACGGATCTGGAAATCAATGGAAAATGGCACAAGATCAAACATTATATTGCTAGGTGGTAGTTCTTGTACAAACACTATGTGCATGAAATGCTAGCTAGCAACTCACCTTTGAGAATTCTTGGATGTATAATACTCCCCAATGCTCAAGTATCATGCATGCTTTCAAGTTTCAATAGAAAGTTAGTGCCCTTGAAATGCCTCTTTCATTGTTAGACATGAAATTCAAAATTAATCTACTCTTTGTGAACTACAAACTGGCTACGCAATTCAACGTTTTCCCATTTCCGCTCGATCAATTCTCCAATCCAACCATTCTGAGATAATCATATGAAAGCTAAGTTCTAATTATTAACAATCGTGAAAATCATCTAGTTCTCCCATCATGATCATTCTTTGTAAATGAAATCATCCATATACACTAAAATGGGGGCCTTTCATTTGCAGCATTGCCAATACCCCATCCAAGCAATTCAGCTGAGAATGAGTAATTGCTATGTGGTGCATTCCCAAAAGCCATACCACCACCTTCGCCTGTTCCACCAGGATGCCCCGTACCATCTCCACCACCGGTTACTCCTGATGACTGTGAGGCAGCGGGCTGTACCTATTGAAAGTCATACTAAAGCTCTTTGGTAAAACATTACTATACGACACAGAGAAAATTATTGAAAAAGAGGGACAAATATAAGCACAATACTAATTTGCAAAGCTCCAATCTTACAAAACAAGATTGCAAGAGGTGTTCTATATAGGTGCAAAGGATATTCTATGAACAAATTGAAAACATCAAAATGCACCTAGCTAATACTAAAAGATACTATATACCTTCATAACAATAAATCCATGCAACTAGATATCTTAAAAGCTAACATGATTACATTAAGACTAAACATGCCTAGCAACTAGTATATATAAGCGACCGTTTGCTTAGAATAATTAAGTTGTCCCAGTTTAAATTTGGAATTAGATTTATTCAGTGTTTTAGTAATTATGCATATTAGTTAAAATCAGATAAAATTTGAACCGAATTTCTGGGATTCCCCATCCATAAATAGAAGATGGACTATCTATCCTGATTATAATTCTCGTTATTTATTAAGACTCTTGCATAACTAAGTTTTGAATCAAATCTTTTCTTTTATTTATACGAAGAATCAGATAGACAACAAGTTAAATAACTAATTTGATAATAATAAAAAACTATTTACAATGTCAGAAATATAAATTATTAAAACCTACAAGCTAGTCGTATAATAGTATACAAATTAGCTAGCTATTCAGCAATACCTGTTGAGCAGCAGCAGCAACACCAGCACCAGCACCAGCACCAGCACCAGCAGCAACAGTAGCTCCCTCTTCTTCCTCCAATGGAAGCCGTTCAAATACAGCGTTAGCAAACGACGCAGCCATTAACACCACCGGACCTGATGCTATCAAAGGCCCTACGACGGATCCTCCAACAACCTGACCTTGTCCACCTGACAAAAAGATAGAGATGCCGCTTGACCCAGGCGGTGCAGGCGGAGGAAGCACCGTGCCGGAGAGTGAAAGTATCTCAAAACGGCCGTGAAGTGTGACTACACTTCCAGCAGGGGAAGCAGGCTGACGAATGTTGACGTTAGCAACAGTGCCGCTACCACTAAGAATGCAAACACCTCGCCCTCTCCGCCTGGCGTAATTCGAGACACTTTCCATGATATCAGCATCGGCTGAAACTTCAAGCACGTGAGATCGGAGTGCATTAGGTGTATCTCTCGTCACGATTACTGGAGGCTTCGGTTTATTTTTAGATCCAGCCGGTCGGCCTCGAGGCCGGCGATTTGAAGTTCCTGGAGCTCCGCCCCCGGAACTTGCACCAGCATCACTGTCCGATTCACCACGGCTCAGTCCCAAACCATAATTAAAATCCATATGTATATATACTAATGGCCCCGTCTCTCAAGTTATTCCGTGAGAAATAACAGTGCAACCACAGAAATGGCACTAAAAATAGTTATACATGGACAGTCTCTGAGCTATATATCGATGAATCGTCATATACACATGAGGCGAAGGTGATCGGATCCAGTAAGTTGCAGTACTCCAGCAATACTTGTGCAGATTTTGTTAATGTTTGGCCGATTCAAAAACCTGTAAATAGTTATACGGATCGGGAAAACAAGCTTTCAACACTTAGATATATAGTCTCGCTAATTCTGCTTGCACAAAGTGAAAAAGCATTGATGAGCAGGAACCCTAGTGCTTGATGTTCATATATAAATAGAAAATTAGAACACGGAACTGTAGATAACTAGCCCACAACAACTGTAGAAGTATAGCTGCTTAAGAAATCCAATCAGGATTTACCAAAAAAAGAAAAAAAGAAAACAGCACCACTAGGACAAGTACTGCTCTTTTTGCCGTTTAAGACATGCCAATTGAAAGGGGTAAATGTAGATGAGCAAGTTGCAAAAGAAAGGAAAGAAAAGAAACAAAGGAGAGGACACAGTAGCAGGCAAATAGGGCAAGTGGGTATATTGATATTGGTATTGAAATGGGATCTGCAGCCGCAGTCAAATCAGTGGCTTGTCCTTTTGAATAATAACATCCAGCTGACCTAAGTCATTAGAGATAGTATTTACCACTGTGGAGAAAGCATCTTCTTTTATTAATTACCACCACTAACTTTCTCTTTTTTCTTCTTTCTTCTTTCTTCTTTCTTCTACCAAAAAAAATGTATCATTTGAAATATAAAATGAACGACCTAGGAAGTATGTGGTGTTATACTTTCATTCGTCATTTGGCTGGGAGTATTATAGGTAATATTTTTGGTAGTTTTATTTATCAAATCTACGTGAGTTAATATAATATGATTAAACGTGTGTTCGACCTGTGACAAGTTTAAATATTTTTCTTCAATCAATATGTTCGTTTGAAATTGTCTTTTCAACTGGGGTAGTCTTTATTTGATTAAACTATTTCACCTAATAATTCCACAAAAGAGAGACCCTATCGGATATCTAGGCTTTATCAATCAATAAATAACGACATGTTTCATATATATTATTTTATAGTAGAGTACAATTTTTACATAGCAAACCATGACAAATTCATGTGTTTCCCAAGAGTCACTAAATTTGTGTTATAATTTAATCTTCACGGCCCAAATCTGTTAAAAAAACATTCTCGATATATTTATTACCAATATGTTTTGTTATAGAGCAATTAACGAGTATAGTATAAGAAACATATGATATTTTAGTTATGATATAGTAGTATTAAATTAACTAACATATGATATTTTAGTTATGATATACTAGCAGTATTAATTTAACTTCTAACCCAAACAAGCTAAGTTATATCAACTACCAGTTCTCCATTTAACTTGTAAGCCAAACAAGCTAAGTTATATCAATTACTAGTTCTCCATTTAGAGACTGTCTGCTAAATAGATATATAGCAGGACCTATTGTATCTATATATTGTTTCAACAAGTCATCTAATACTCTTAACCATTCCACCCCTTCATCAATCATTATCAACAAATATACATAGCACGGTTTTGAAGCCCTAATAGAACTCTTTTTGACAACATATATGCAATGTGTGTAAGTACATGTAATTTTTTTCTCTGTTTCCTCCGTTTTTGACAAAAACATTTCGTGCGTTTATAGGACATCTGTAATTCTATCCTCTTGGAACGCCGTCTAGGTATACAATTTGACTACACTGTCAGATCAGAAGCGAATCAAATCGGGCTCGTTTGAGCCAGGATTATCACAAGGGGTTCACAAGTGAACATACGAACTAATCAAAGGAGATTCGACATCTACTATATATACATAAAAAATAAATTTAACCAACAACAACAAACCTAGTGTAATCTCATCAAGTGGGCTTTTAAAAAAAATAAAATTTAACCATGTATATATAATATAATTTTTCGTCGAAGGAGTTCGAATGAACCCCTTGTCATGTAGCTCCGCCCCTGTGACGTTTGTTATGCATAATAGATTAATTTTAGGCTTAAACTTTGAGAAATTTCGCCTTAATTATTTCATCCATTTAGTGATCATTTTATTACATCTTTCAAGTGAAATAAATCGATCTAGAAACTATAATCTCCTAATTGCTATAATTTCGTGTACCAAATCACCTTTTGTCATTTTCTTTTTCAGTAAATGAATGAATGAATGAATGAGCAGTCGGGGCCGGTGTCTCGGGTGTGGTGGCAGCAACATGCATTGCAATTTGCAAATAGCAAGAAAGTTGCAGGAAGCTGGGGCGGACACGTACGTATGAGCACACCAAGCCACGTGCGGTCAAACAAGCCGACCGAGTGACGTGTTCTCACTGGACATAACCACGTGGACTTTGTCGGTACATCGGTACTTGCTCTTTACTCGAAACTATACAACCCACCCACTCTAACTCCCCCACACCCTTTCTTCATAGGGAGGTAAAAAAACCAATCGGAGTTTTTTTTTTTTTTTAAAAAAAAAAAAAGGGTATGTGTGTGTTGGAAAATATCTTGAATTTTACTATATGAGTGCTACCTATTATAACCTAAGTTCTGGAAAAAAAGGGTCTTGCGACTGCATCTGTGTAGCTGATTTAAATTGCAGGTTTCATATTCAAATTGCAAAAGCACGAAGGATGTGTTGAAAATTGAAAATTTTATTATTATTATAATTAATAGGTTAGTGTTTCATAAGTTGAAGAATTTTAGTCCTTATAAATCTAGATTAAGTAACCCCCCCTCTTTTGTAATTGAGTTGTCTAGGTAATATATAGAATGGACAGGTGTACGTACGAACGTACTGTCCATTTTCATTTAACAAGAAAATGATTTACCCTTAAGTATCCATGACAATATATTATTTCAAACGGTTTGCCCAAAAAAAGAAAAGAAAAGAAAAGAAAGAAACGTGCAGTACTAAAATGGCAAAACAAATGGACGTGCGGAAATGAATGGATAGGGTCTTCTCTTACATCTCCGATAAAAAGGAAAGAATATAAACCAAGCAAAGGTGATATATATATGAGAAAAAAGTAGTAGTAGTAGTATCCATATACCAAATTAATGTTTTTTATTATATAATTAAATTAAGTAAAATATATGTTGATTAATTATAATCAAGTAATATGATATTTAAATTTAAATATATGACATTCATATGTTAACTTAATGTGTATATATCGGGTGGGTGTAAATTTTTCTTCACCAAATGAAGGGGATGGCCGATGAGGGTCCCTTATAATTAGTAGCTAAGGATAAAATGTGGACATGAAATAGAAATGATGCATGCATGGTACAGTGTCCCAGGCCCAGCGCAGATAATAATACAATACAATTTGACATGAAAAGGTGGGGCGCCCTCCATCACCATTTTTAGCTGTCAATGTTGAATACTTCTTCTGTCTACATTTACGAGAAGCAGGTGCGTCGACGAGGAGATAAGTTTTTGTTATGCGCACGGTTCGAGGAAGAGTTTCACCGTAAGAGTGTATTGTATGCAACTTTATCTTATATTTCTGTCGGAGATTATGGTTCACATGACAACAATTTTATCAGTTACTCCAGGGTTCTCCTTCAATAGTAGTAATACATATGCACACAATATATACGTACTCCCTTCGTTTAAAAAAGAATGACCTACTTTGACTTGACACAAAGTTTAAGAAAATAAAAAAGACTTTTGAATTTTGTAGTTTTAAATTAAAATTGTGTCAAATGTACCAAAATGTCCTTTAATCTTATGGACCTAAACATACCATGTGGAAAGTTGAAATTAAAGTATTATCAAAAAAGAAAAAAGGATCATTCTTTTTTAATCGAATTAACAAAAAAAAAAGTAGGTCATTCTTTTTTAAACGGAGGAAGTACAATAATAAAAAGAAGACAAACAAACACGTACGCCTACTCCAATCGTTCAAACAGCTCAGAAAGACAACTATTCTGATAAGCCGAAGAAAGATATATTCCTTAGTTATTGAATATTGATGGAAAGTACACACTTTTATTTATTTTATTATATTTTCAATATGTTTATTCCCGTGTGGATCTAATATTTTCTTTCATTCATGAAAGGACATACTAGATGTTTTTTGAATAACATGGTAAAGTCAAACCTAGAACCTCTATTTTCACTAAGATGCTATGTTAAAATGTATAATAATCTCAAATTATCAAGCTTCTTATATGTGTTTTTGGAATATCAATTTGAGTTGAAGTGAAATCACGAAAGCAGCTCCTCATGAAACGAATGTAGGGTTTATCTTTTGTTTTATCAGAACAACAAAGGAATATTTTAATAAAAAGGATATGAGGCAGATCGAAGTTAATAACAAGTACTACATTATTAATGCGTACAAGGACGACAGGTAGTCACTATTTTATAGTAATAAAGTACAATAGAATAATGATATATGTCTGGTATTCAGCTTTGATTATTTTTTAAACATAAGTTGGAAGTACAACATGCTTATGTGTGTATTGGTGCCCCTTGTTTAAAAATACTGACTGAATTTGAGTTCGAAACCAATCACGCCAAACCCACCATTCCCTAATTTGCTTAAACTTATCCGTAAGATTCACTTTAGCAATTTAACTTTATTGATAATTATTTACGAAAGTGCATTATACATGCGCCGACATGAGCGCCACGTCGACGCCACATCAGAGCCACGTAATTTTTTTTTTTAAATACTTTCTTCTCAAAAATCTCCATACCCCTCTTTTCTTCTCCTCTTCAACCCCCACCCCGCCCCCACCCCAAAAATTATTATTATTATTATTATTATTATTATTATTATTATTATTATATATATATATATATATATATGAAAAAGGTAAAAAATCCCCATATCCCTCCTTTATTCTCCTCTTTATCCCCACCCCACTCCTCGACTCAAAAATTATTTCTTCTCCAAATCCGTCCCCACCCTCTCACCTCTGTCGTGCTTTCATTTTTTTAAGGTTTATTATTTTTAATTTTGGATTCAAAATTTAAAAATTGGTGCTATTTTCACATGGACATTTCTAATTTGTTCATCAAAACAAAAATCCGATTAATATGGATCAACTATTGAGGAAACAAGATTTTGATGGAATAAATTAATTTTTTTTGAAGATTTTTTCGTAAGAATTCACAAAAAATTGAATCGTTTTCAGTCTCAGTTGGTGGAATCAATATCAAATTGAAGTTCTCAAAACTTGTTTGGCCGAAAAATTTAATTTTTGTACGGGACAAAAGATTCAACGGTTGATTGGCCTATAAAGCTATGAAATTTATTCAAAAATAGTAGTAGGAGCTTCAAGAAAATCCAACTGATCGGAGGAACTCACACACAAAAACAAATCAATTTATACCAACTGTAGATTGGGCTGTTGCAAGAACCCACACACAAAAAATATTTCGATATATATTTGATTGTAGTTGGTTGATGGGTGTAAACGAAAAAGAAATAGAGAACAAGAAGAGGGGGTGTTGGGGTGTGAAGAAGATGATGTAGGAGATAATTTGGTAGCTGAAAATAAATAAATGGGGCCCACTAACTTTTTTTTCATTTTTTTTTTAATTTCAACACGCGGATTTTAATAAATGTTGCCACGTCAGCTCCTGAGGTTGTAGAAAATTTAGTTGAAAGTTGTTTAGGGGGTAAATAATTACCCATAAAGTTAAAGTGCTAAAGTAAATTTTATGGACAAATTTAGGGGTGTTTTGATGTATTTTCTCATTAAATGTACATACATACATAGATTCCTACAAAGTACAAAGAGTTAATACATAAAAATGACCCTAAACTTGACATCAAATTATAACTTTGACCTTAAACTTTGATAGTGCACAAATAGGACTTTTAACTATTCAAAACCTGAACAAATATGACCTCCAATTTTGCAACCCCATGTGTGAGTCTCACTCGCGCCTACGTGCAAAAGTAATCCAATCACACGGTGGCACGTCGTTAAAAGGGCTGACTTGGAGAGAGATCATATTTGTGCAGTTTTGAATAGTTAAAGATCATATTTGTGCACTGTCAAAGTTTTGTTTTTTGTGTTAAAACGACGTCGTTTTTATTATTATTATTATTATTATTATTATTATTATTATTATTATTATTTTTTAATTTTTATTTATTTATTTCTATAGTAGCAGCACCTAACTTTTTTTTAATTTAAAAAAATTATTATTATTATTTGGGATCAAACCCGCACAGTAGGCTGAAGGAAGCGCCCAAGAAGAGCAAATAACACCATTGGGCTATTTACGTGCCTTGTTTCATGTGGTTTAACATTAATATACGTACATAAATATACATTTTCTATCTTATATATATACAACGTAATTTTTTGGCAACCACGTAGGTCCGCCCCTCGTTAATTTAATAACGTTAATTTAATAACATTTTAATTACGTTAATTTGATAACGTTAATTTAATATACTACTACTACTATCCTTAATAACATTAATTTAATAACGTTTTATTAAAACTATAATTTTTTTATTAGTAGTATAGTTTCATCTTTAATTTAATATTTAAATAAATAATATTTAGATATATTATATAACTTAAATTCGTCCTCTGCTTTATAATATATATACATACCCGCTCGATTTTTTCATATGAGGCTGAACCGCCTAATTAATAAATCTTCAATATTGCTCTTTTTCCGCAATGACAAAAGAAATTAGATGTCATTTTCATCTTGAGCCGAAAATAATGAAAAAATAATAGTGAAGAGTCATTTAAAGGTCATATGTATGCAGTTTTGAATAGTTAAAGGTCATATTTGTGCACTGTCAAAGTTTAAGGTCATATTTATGTATTATGCTCTTAGATTTTAAGCTGGATGCGCTCAGTTTTGCGTGTTGAACACGCGTTTTTCCACGTAGAATTGGATGTCATGTTTGTACAGTTTTGAATAGTTAAAGGTCATATTTATGCACTGTCAAAGTTTAAGGTCAAAGTTCTAATTTGATGTTAAGTTTAGTATCTTTTTAACTCAAGTACAAATAAACTAATGTTACTGATGAGAAATAATGTACATTAGAACTTCACCAACTATAAAGAGCTACGTAATCAGAGACTGCTACAATCATACATCTTTCACTCAATATATATAAATATATAGTGATATATAATGTCAAATTATATTACACTACTGAATTCCGTCACTTTTATCCTGAGATTTTTTTTAAAAAACTCGTAATTAGGAAGGAAGCCACTAATATACCCTAAAAATAGAGAGAGAGAGAGAGAGAGAGAGAGAGGAAAAAGAAACATCTTCAATTTAATTTTTTTAAAGAAAATTAAGAAAGCACAAATAGAGGCCTCGTGTATTCCGCAGCTGGTCAATCTTTCAGAATATGCATATCTTGAAAGATAATTAGCAGTTTATGTTTGGTTAATTAGTTTGAAAGATAATTAGCAGTTTATGAGATCAAAAACTTATGCATTCAAAAGTGCTTAGGAAGAATATTACTTTTTTGAGCTTCTTAAAAAAAAAAACTCCCCTTATTACTCAAAAAGTCACTATTTTTTGGCCAAAGTCGCTAAGTTGAATCATTTTTAGCTTCTAAAAAATTGACTAAACAAGTTAATACTTTTAATCCCCCTCACCAGCAAAAGATAATGCGTGGCACTGTTGGAAACAAGTTTGAATAATAGTATGACACTACTGAAAAAGCAAGCTGGGAACTAATTAGCGATATGACAGCAATATAAATAATGGAATTGGGAAGGTGACGTTAGTTAAGGAGAAAATAATTAATATGCCCTTAAAACATTCTGAGTATAAAACTTAAAAGGGATAAAAGCAAGTTGCACTTCGTTTAATACTAATATTGTCGACGTTAGATGCTCCTGTCCTCTGTATATATTTTGTTTCCTCTCCTTTAACCTTTTTGTTTCCAGCATCATATAATATAAACCCTATTCTCATTAACATAAAGACCTCCATAATCATTTCATCAACATTAAGGGCTCTTGTGGAACCTATGTCTAACTCTATTCCTTTCTCTTTTATATATACTTACTTACGTCCCTTCTATGGTTTGTTAGGGAGGATGGGACCATGCATCTACTCAAATATACTTCCTGTTAGAGACATGATAGTGGCACAAGCATTTATTGATGAGATGCACAATAGTTCAGAGTTGGATATAATGCTAATCTACTCATTCACTCCCCTAACTGCATCATAATTCAAACAGATTTGAGTGAGATCCGAAATAGGAAACACCAATTCCCACAGATGTAAACAAGGATATCATCTGCTTCTTAACCCTTTTTTCTCAAGTGTTGCTTACCTTAATTGTATTTAGGTAATTCCAGATGTCTAATCATCGTCCCGGCACAATCGGGTAGTAATGTTACTTCTTCACCAACAATGGCTTTGCGCAAAATGTGAGAGGAGCCATGAATAGAACAAACTAAATGAACATATATTAAGCTGAAAAGGCAAGGCATCTATTACCCTGAACTTTCCCAATGTAGCTACTAATCAGAAGCAGTTTTAAGCTCGAGCAGTGAAACACCAAAATATAACAAATAAAGCTCGAAACAAGATGAGCACGAAATTCCAATCTCCATAAACAAAAGGTCAATGGTACAATAGGTTTTATTATAGTTTCCAAGAATGTACTTTTGTCCAAAATGGAGAATTGGACCAGATAGAACATTCAAATCAAGTTCTAAAGGAAACTGAATCATAGTATACTAATCCAACATATCATCAAAAAGAAAGGTCCCGACAGCCCAAATACTAAAGAAAGATACTAAAGGAAACTATGTCCAACAAATCGGGAAAACACAGAGAGCATGATTTGGCTCAACGACAATTCCCAATCCATCGCCACAATAAACACCATATAAGCATGTTAATCTATCTTTGGCCTAAGATATCTACTGCAGGATTGCTAAGGAGTTTCCACTGAGAACGGCCAACAAATTATTATCAGCAAAGTGCAGGACCCTGTCCATTCTATACCTGTTGCGGGCAGGGAGATGGATGCAATTAGGAAAATGACTCAAATTGTCATTACCAGTAAAGTTTAAACAGGCTCTTGCTCTCTGTTGAGTATAGATTTCAAGACTCGATAAAAGCTTTTTGCAATACGGACAAGCTTTATGAAGTAATTCTATGCCAACAGAAATCTGATTGATACTAAGAAAGACACACAACTACAAAAATAGACACACAACTACAAAAATTCATACTTCACTTTTCCAATTATTTCTTCAATTAACAAACGAAAGAGAATAAATAAGATTCTCTTAGCTCGTCCGGAAGGATTCATTATGGAAACCCAGACCAATACCTCATCAGTATCACAGTCTATTTTTAGTTTCCTTTTATGGAAGGGAACCCGCAGCCACTACCCTTGGGATGCGCACTGAGTAAACCCCGGTCCTGTGCAATAGCTCGCAAACCATACAGGACAAATAAACCACTAGGCAAGCCCCATGTGACGAGCTCTACCCATTAACTGGCTGAAATCAGATAAGTTTAAGCAAAAAAACATAATAATCGCAAGGAAACAGTTAGTAGCAATTGTACGCAGTACTTTCTTCTCCATTGCACATCTTCCTACTTCTTGATTTGTCTTAGAAAGTGTGACTACATCATTGTTTCGACCATTTCTTAAACATCATATTTAATTTACTGCCAATGGCAGAACTAATCAGCCCGGCAGGCATAAACGAACATGTAGCTCTCTTTTCAGACAAGTCTGGCTCCTTCGGTATCTAAAGATTACTCGTCCTCTCTCCCTTCCTTTTACTTGGACATTCTAAGACATTCGTCACCATGGTTTTCTCATCTTCTTTTTCTGATATTCTAAATGCCAAATTATATGGTTGCAGCAGTATCTTTTATGTAACTTATACTCCAATTTATGCTTCATTTTTAGTTTGTCCAACAAGAGTAACACCTTTCTGTATTCAAAACAAATTAACTTTAGATTTACTATTTTACCCTAAATCAGATAGGTGATTTATAGCCACACAAATGTCTATGGCTTGTTTTAGATCACAAGTTTGGAAAGTGTTTATTTTTTGTTAAACTCCATGCCAGGTCAAACAACGTCACATGGAGGGATTCTCTGGGTCTATATTTGGAAAAAGAACCTAATCAATTACTGTCAAACCTAGACCAAGTTGATCAATTTTATCGACAATACCGGATTAGGTGATTCTTTTTGGGTGAAGGTAGTATTACTTTACGAAATAGAATCACTGGATATGATTATGCAATTTTTGGTTGAAAGAAACACTGATGCACATAAATCCAATCTTAAGATGATAAAGAAAACTTCTTATTAAAAAGTTTGGAAGAAATTTGACTTAACATATATGGCTGAGCACAGCCCCAGGGCCTCGAAGAGAATGATAGATTCATGTTGATGAAACAGCAAAGTGTAAAGTAGAGAACGAAAGGAGTAAATGTAGGCAGGAAAATTCTATGATTAATACATACAGAACCATCCTCACCTCCATTAAAATCACGTAGGAACAAAATAGGTACATATTTTCCAGCATCAAACCAGAACAACGCAAGTTTTGTGTATTTTTGGAAGAGAAGTTCAAAGAGATATTGGTGTGGGCACGAAGCTGTGTTGCTTCAACTCTCCCTTCACAACATTCAGTGAAGATAGGTTTCATCCTCGTTCTCTTTTACCCTTTATTTTTTTTACTTTTAAGACTATGCTCTTTCTCTTTTACCCTTTATTTCCTTTATTTTTTTTTTACTTTTAAAGCATCCAAAATGAACATCTGAAATTACCCCAAAAGTAGTTCATTTCAAATGAGTAAAAAGACAGCCTGTAGTAACAAAGACTATACAAGTTACTATAGTCTAGAAACTACACGAGTTATCACAAATTTCGCAAGACTGTTCTTTAGCTTAATTTTCGGTCAAAATGAAGAGTGATCAAGCTCTTAAATCATAACAAAGGTTTAATCACACAGTTCTTCATGAATCTATCATATATAAAAAACTTTGAAATAAATAAGTTGAGATAGTTTCCTAAACTTTCCCCAATCAGCCAACCGTCAGATATAGCTTTCACTTTTCACCCATGGTTTTGCCATAATTCAGAAACAAGACAAAATCAAAACCTAAACATCTCAGTACTAACGCAATATCAAGATAAACTAAGAATATTGAGGTTCAAGGTTTACATACCTCTTAGAGGCAAATATTAAAGGTATCCTTTATTGAAGTGTCTGATCGTCTCTCCAAAAGTTTAAATTTTTTGAAAGAGCCCACTTCTATTTACTTAATTATGTCCCAACACACCCCTTCACATGCAGTCTGGTTCTTTTTCATGGGCCAAGCACATGGAATTTCTTTTTGATAATGGGTGATGATGAGATTGAACCTAGGACCTCTACTTGCTTTTGATACCATATCTAAGTGTGTAACCATTCATTTAAAAGTTTAAAATGTCAGACACAGTACACCTTTATTTACTTAATTATTTCCCAAGATCCTTCATAATCTATCTACAGAAGAAGTCAAGTTTTAAGCATATGTAAGGTAGAAGCAGACGGTATACGCTTCTAGCACTAGTCCAATATAATGGACATGAATCCTACTACTAATAACACTTTTAAAACCAATAGAACTTAAATACTTCATTAGATTTTTATAGTACGAGTATACGGTACATTATCCATCAAATATTTTGGCTGTTAAAGGAAACTCTTGAAGAGAAAGGCTTTGACTTCACCAAATCTCAACTAAAACTGGTTTTCTCTCCATTATCGGCAATTGAAATTGGGAATCCAGAATAGCAAGATTCTTGAACTTTGATGACCATTAATACAAAAATCCTTATCAATTAACACAAGTATAAAAGCTAGTCGAACCAATACATATAAACTTTGAACAATTAACAAAAATGTTCATGCGACTCAAACAAAAGGAAATAAAACATCATGTTGATAAAACTGTAGATATAACGTCATTCAAGAACCTCACCTTGAATACAAAAAAGATGCTACACTATATCAACACAAACATAAAGCTTACATGATCTTCATTTCTAGGTATAGATAATTATTCACCCCCATTAAAAAAAAAATATTCAAGTTCCGAAGTACAAGTATATAAACTCCTCTACGCCAATGAGCATCAGTAACTCCAAAAGGGATTACAATTCCCTGAGCATTATGCCAGCTATAACTTACAGAACGACATCGAATCCTCGCTTATCTATTCTTCAGACTGTTTAGTTTTGTTCTTGTTACCGTATATCAATCCAGTTTCCTGCAAAATACATCAAATGTATAAGACTGCTCATATTCAATACAGCACATACACCCCTTGATGGAATGGAAATTAAAAAGGTTAAACTACCTGTGGATCAGGAATAGGTTTTCGCTTCTCAACATAACGATAAGCATCAGATGCAGCAGCCAAAGCCGCTTTTTCCTGTCACCCCAACAATTAAAAGTAAATACTCAAATTTGCCCGAGTTAAAGTATATACAGCTAGCAAAAGGGGGAAATTGATGATAAGTGAGAAGAAGGTAAGGTACCTGTTGCTGTTTTTTGAGTTCCTGAGAGGGCTTAACCCATAGAAAGTAAGCTAAAGTACCGGCGACAACCCAAGATGCCAAATTGCTTCCGCCTCTTAACCCTCCCGTAAAGTTTCCGACAAACGATCTAACATTTCCCACCGATTTCCTCCAATCACTCGCCATTCCAATTCAGTTTTCTTACTAAAATTCACCGGAGCAGCTCATGCAGAAATTGATCCACTGTTGCAGAAGCAGAGCAGAGACTGTCATTTGGGAATATGTCCTGGGCTCAGGCCCATCTGTTACGTGTCCATCAAGTAACGGGCTGGCTGGTCCATTTCCTTGACCACCATGATAACCAAGTTATATAGTTCAGCCCAAATCCTTAAATCAAAATGTGTCGACCAGCAACCAAAAGTTACGTACAGGTATTTTATTTCGATACTACTAAGTACTACTATTTAATTTGTACTACTATTATGGCCTAATTTTTCAGATAAAACGAATTAAAACTTAGCTGAATGAAACTGCAGACATCAGACTTGTAAAATAATGAAGGATATATGTGACAAATATAGAATGATAATAAGGATGTTACCTTTTATCTTTAAAAAGTAGGTAATTTTTTTTTGGCCATAATAATAGATATCTTGGCGACCTAACAGAAGTTAGTAAGGCTGTATTTTCACTAATGTCCCTTAAATTAATTAAGGCGGAGGATCGAGGAAAATCAGGATTTGTCATTTGTGTGAAAGTATGATGATTGTCTCGCGGTTCGAGAGATTAATGCTAATAATTAAGAGGATTAATTAGGTTTAACAATGACCTACAACAGTTTGGAAGGACATGTAATTGATTAATTGCAATCAATGATGAACTTTGAATTTTCAAGTATACAACTGCACAAAAAAAAAAGGTGTGCGTCACGTTGGCTGGCCCCAAAAGGGACGATGATATATTCCAAAGATTTCAAACTTTAACTAGTATGTGGTATGTATACGCGTAATCAAGTTTTTAAATAATGATTATTAAGTAGAGCAAGCATATTATTTTATACTTGGTCGGGATACTCTTGGAAGGATCTAAACTACCATAGTAGATATGGTCGCACCACCTAACTTCAATTTGAAATATATATATATATATATGTATATAAAATCTCAATAGCTCTAATTTTAAATCTTAGATGACTGTGTTGATGATGATATAACACAACATGAACAGTTGGAATTCGTATTAAAATAATAATAAAAAAAAAGCTCTATGTTCCAACAATGAGTGTTGGCACCAACATTAGGTCCGACACCACATGTTTGTACTAGTTGAAAAAAATGACGAACTAACAGGTCGGATAACCTGCCATAGTCCTTGAACTGGGGTTAATTTTATTAATTTGATATAAAATATTGAGTGGAAGCCAAATATCATACAATGTATGTACAAAACGTTGATAAAGTTTGGACCACTCCTTTTTTTAGTGGGTCAGGCTACCTTAATAGGCATAGCAGTTGGCTCTTTGGTCCCCCAAATGAATCGTAGTCATGTTAATATAATTCCACTTGCCATATCACATACATGTACCAAATAGCCAACCAAACAAAGCAAAACATAGTTCCCATTCACACAAAATATGTTTGTAAGTTACCAATTTTTACCAGTAACTTTACGCTCTAATTGCATCAATCACCCTTCAGTTTGATGTCTATACTCTTGAGGATTTGAATACTACCAATGAATGCTTTGGGATAGTAAGCCTAATGTATTAAACGAAATTGAAAAATTCCTTCACTTAGTACTTACACATAACCAAACTGTACAATGAAATAATAATAGATACCAATACTTGAGAACATCCGACAAACAACAATACACCAATGCTGAAAATTTAGAATAAATACAGATCAAAGGGGGGACAAGCAAGATTGGGTAACAAAATGCAACCTGTCTAATGCTTCAGCGGGGACATTGAAGTAAAGTCGACCATGTGAGTTTTGTCTACTCTGAACGCACATGGCTTGCAAAAAGTTGGCAGCTAATGCAGACCGCAACAGCAGATGTGCACTGCTTGCTCCAGCCCCGCTTTGGTTTCAACTCTAACTTCTAGTCGCTCGCATATCTCTCGAGTTGATTTGCAAGGAACTAGCTAATAATTTCAAGACTTTAGGAGGTAACCGTGCTCATATCCCTGCTGGATCTGTTATATTTCATGTGGCTTTTAACAAGCTGGCCAGATGCGATGGCAGACATCAGTGACAGCTCCCCAGCCAAAACAGAACCGGCTACTATGGCTGCCAGGAGCCTTGCGTTTGATGCAGGGGATTCTCTGCATGCACCCTTAACGCCAAGCAGATTCAGGCAGGCAGATTGAGACGCAAGTTGGGTTCCACCACCAACGGTACCAACCTAGACAAACCATGCTTGTTTATCAGAAAAAACTTACTTTCCAACTACCAAAAGTTTATACATGGCAAGAGATGCTACTATCAGAAAGAAATTTTTGCACCACACGGCTTTGTCATGTATAAATTGATTTGTCACCAAATAGCTATCAAAGTCAAAGATAAACTACAGAATGAAAATTACCTCAATGCACGGCATGGTGACGGATACATGCAGATCCTTCCCACCATTGGTAGCCTCCATCATCGTAATGCAGTGCGAACTCTCTATATTTTGCGCCGGGTCCTGCCCAGTGGCTATGAAAATGGCGGAGACTATGTTCGCGGCATGGGCATTAAAACCACCAAGAGCTCCGGCAATAGCAGAGCCGGTAAGGTTCTTGATGGTGTTCAGCTCTACAAGGGCGGGTATGGAAGTCTTCAATACTTTCTCGATTACTTCACCAGTAATCGTTGCTTCACATATAACTGACTTTCCACGCCCATTTAGCCAGTTCACAGCCGCAGGCTTCTTATCACAACAGAAATTCCCTGCAACATGAGACAATTAGCAGGCAGGAAGGTATGGAAGCAAGCATGCAATAGAGGATGCAAGAGCTTCATCAATGATTACGACAAATACAAAGTTCTGTCAAAATTCACCTAGATACATTTAGGAACTTCATTTAGAAGCACTTGTTAAATTTTGGCACCTCAAAGCAATAAATTTGACTTTTTGGATTCGCAATACTGGGCAGAGCACTATGAGTTGAAAAAAAACAGCCAATGAGGAAATCATGAAATCAATAGGGAGTTTTCATGAATTTCCACACAACCAATTGCAAAATAATAGCTTACTAAGCTTTGTAAGAGATCCCAAGTGATATGAAAGGCCACCGCACAATAAGAACTATTAATTGCAGCAAGCTATCTCTGAATAAAAGTTGCAATAACTCACCTGATATACCAACTACTTCCATGTCAGGGAACTCAACCTGCAGATACTCGAGAACGTTCTGAACACCCTTCGATACCATGTTCATTCCCATGGCATCCCCCGTTTCACAGGTGAACCTGATGTAAAGGTTTCTCCCTGCAGGAGTGGGCTGAATCTTCTGGAGCCTGGCAAATCTGCTTGATCTGCATCCAAATAGGAAAAATTTGGGAAGTTAACTATCTAAAAAGCTGACCAACCTTGTAGTGATCTGCATATGAATCATCATTAACCAGTTTGCTACATTTAGACTCATTTCATTTCAAAATTAAATAGTTTTGGGGGTTCTCTAACACTAGAGGTACTCTACATTGTCTAGAGACATACAAATCTTTGAACGTACTAAAACTCCTAGATACTGAATCTAATGCAAGTATACTCACTAGGCTAAGGCTTGACCCTTTTTAAATATTAAAATGGACAATGTCTTGATCCCTTCTAGTTGGCATTGCTCGGAGTCTCTTGCTTTCGTTGTATTCTATTTTTTGCCAAGTTTGGCATCTGTTCTAATGCGGTAAACTACTTATTGAGCAGCGAAGATCTAAATAATCAAGTTTATTATGCCTAAATGCAACACAAAGCTGAAACATATTAAATTGGCAAGATGCATAATAAAGAAATGAATAAATTAACTGAATAGTGTATACCTAAAACCAGAGGCAGAGCCAGCCTTCTGTTTGGGGGTTCGACCGAACCCCCTTCGACGGAAAAATATACTATTTATACATGATTAAAATTATTTTTTATGTGGTTACAGTAGGTGTTGAAACCCCCCGCCTTCGACTAAGTTTTCTTTGAATATGGACCCCCATAGTTGAAATCCTAAGCTTTCTTTAAATATGGAACCCCTTCGTTGAAATCCCGGCTCCGCCTCTACCTAAACCCAGTATCTCATTTATGAATCAAAAAGTCACCCTGATGTTGATTTAACACCAAAAAAAAAAAAAACTTGTATAAAGATTGTATTTTTCAACAGCAACAATTGCCAAGAATCTGAAGTGAATAGTGTAAAGACTGCTCTTTTCAGACGAAAACAGCAAAAATACAACATTTTTAGTGACAACATAAAATTTAAAAGCTGTGATACAGAAAGGAACATCAGAGAAATTAAAATATTACTGTGGAAAAGGACTTACTTGTTGAAAACCATAGCTAAGGCATCAAAATTAGCAGGTTCCTCCAAGTAGAAGAGTAATTGCGACGCCCTTGTAGCGGTCTCGAACTTCACAACGGGGGCCCTGCTCATCCCGTCCTTGTAAAGAATGCTAGTAGCTCCCCCAGAGGCATAGATAGCTTTGCAACCTCTATTCGTACTGGCAACCAAACAGCCCTCCGTAGTCGCCATGGGGACAGAATATTCACACCCGTTAAGCAGCAAGGGCCCTGCAATGCCCACTGGGATTTGCACGTACCCAATAGGCATTTCGCAGCACTGCCCTAAAATCGACTGGTAATCAAATCCATCAAGAGGCAAACCATCTAGAGACCTCCCAGTTAACCTCTGAACCGCCTCACGCCGAATCGAAGCAGCTCGGTAACAATCCCCAAGCCGAGATTCAAGCGAATAGGAAGGAATCTCACCGGAAACAACGGATTTCACAAGGTCTTCGTCTTCTTGAGAGGGAAGAGGCGCAGGAGGATCCATAAACCTGGAAACAGGAGCAGAAATGGATGAATCAATGGCAGCAGGACAAGGAGCAGATCGACGATCTTCGTCAATAATAAAACGGCTTTCCACTTCGTCCTCCATATCCCAAGCGTCGTGAGACGCACGTGAAATAAACGACTGAACAAAATCAATCCCAAAGAAACCAAGAAGATAAATGAAAGAAGCAATGAGAGAAAGAATGGCGGCAAGTTCAGAGAGCGTAACAACGTGTAGAGGAGTAGAGCAACGGATCTTGTCACGCCAACGATGAAGAAGGTAATAAGCAACAGAGAAGAAAAGGGTAAAGAAAATGCCGTTAGTTAGATATAAAGGAAGAGGGAGAGCATCGGAAGCTTTAGGGGGATGGAGGTTGGGGTCGGAGGTAGATGTCTGATGGTGGTGAGAAGGCTGCTTGGGAGGTCTCCGACGGACATCCATTCCGGCAGAGAAGAAGAGAAAGAGCAGAGAGAAGTAAAAAAAAAAAAAAAGAAGTATTGAAAGAGAGGAACGGAGGAGCGATGGATTCGGGGAAATTGGAGAGAAGTTATAGTAAGGAATAGTAGGGACAGCTAACAGCTGATTTCATTGTATTGTATGTACCTCCATGTGCTGACCCTTGTTTTCTGCTGTATGGTTACAAAGCCTGTTTTATAAAAGGCATACTATCAGAATCATGAATTTGCCCAATTTTTAAAACCGCCGGATTTGGTGGTTTTTCATAGTTTTCTTATTTTTTTTTTTAATTATGCTTTTATATAATATTTTTTAATTTTATTTTACCCCATATTACTTACAACCCTAATATCTTATAATTTTTACGCACAACTCTGTTATTTTACGTTCTTCTTTGGATGCTCCTGTTCCTCCTTCGATCGATAACATAACTTTGATTCCTTTGAATTGACAAAATTTTACGTCAGAACTTCCGTTAACACATCCATTTGGAGTGTATGGATCACAATTACCTGCTAGACTGAGCATCGCATTTTCGACCACCGCCAAATGTTGAGAGAAATGTTATCTTCACGGAGTCATAGTTCCCTATAGCACAAGTGTCGGCTAGTGTTCCTTTATTGCCATTTTGTCCCCAATAGAAGCAGACCTTGTTGCTAGTGCTAAAATCAATAATATTGGGACATAATACAGAAAAAATGAAGCCTTGATTACCATGTTCTAATTGGTTTTCAATATGATCTTTGATTTTGTTCTTGTTGGAATAATGCAGCAAAGTTACATGCAGGGAAGAGTTGAATCTAAATGGTTGTGAAAAGCTGTCCTTAATACCACTTGTAGACAAAGTTAGAACCCATGTTACTGTTAGTTTGTGCTTCTGCCTGGCGTAGCAGTTGTTAATAATTTAATATTGACTGCTAATACATAGAAAACTTGAAAGCAAAATAACCAAATGCTGCCTATGTACCTAATAATTCAATTAGGGTCATTTTAGTAAATTTACCTATTACGATACATTATCATACCATCAAATCAAACAAAAAAAACTGTTATTAAACCGCAGTGAACGATGCAGTCCATCCAAACATTGTATTGTATCATACTGTACTGTACCATACCAGATTATATTGTACAAACCACCATCCAAATAAAGGCTTAGTTGGGCGCTTTTCTCTACTCTAATTTCCTTTTTCGACACATTTCATTTTATATAAATAATTAAGAAACTATATATAAAAAAAGTCATTTTATTAATTCATTTCTTAAAAAACTTTTTGAAATTTTAATTTGTGAACACTTTTAGAAAAAAATTAATTACAATAATATATAAAAAAAAAACTTAATTAATATTTTTTTTCCATTTAGTAAGTTACCAATTACTATGAAACTGCTATGAAATATAAAACAGAAAATGAAAAAAATTGAGAGAAAAGAGAGAGTAATTCTTATTTCTCTTGACAAGTTCTTGAGCGGTAAAGAATGGAGCAAATTGTCATCTTTCAAATTTAGTGGGCATTTGATTAGGAAAACTAAAATTTTTAAAGTTGGGGTCGAAATTGGAGTTGTGTTTGTCCGTGAATATAATTAGAGCTGCTTTTGAATTTTTGTGAGAGAGGAAGATGGAAAAAAGTTTAGACAACATTTTCTTGTTTTTCACTTTTTCAAATACAACATCAAATTGTATTTGAAATTCTCATGGCCAGACATCAATTTGGAGTTGAATTTGACATAAAGTGAAAATTATTTTCAAAAAAGTGAAAAAGATTTTATGGTCAAACGAGCCCATATCATACATTGTTACCACTGCACTTCAGGAAGTGAAGCATATTTCGTGGGACTAGTTTAACGACTTTTTATAAAATAAACATTATTTCGCCTTATCTATCCATTAATATGGTGCATTGAGATTCAAACTCAATGTTTTATCCATATAAAGACGTTTTAGGCATAAGTTGATAGAACTTGAACCTAATATCTTACCATCATGGTGATCAGAACTCTAACTCAATATCTTACCCTTTCGGTGCCTTGAGATTTAAATCCACTATCTTACCCTTAACTAATGACATAATATGTCAAAAGGAGATCGAAATTGATTATCCTAGAGCCACTCAAATATGTTGTTAATAGTGTCAATTGAATCTTATTCACATTTATAAATTTTTTCTGTACCACCTCAATAAAGTAATTAGTGCAAGCAAATTGAATAAAATAAATCATGAGAATATCACATAAAAATTCTCTTCCCGTAGTTTGATTTTAAAAGAAAAATAACTCTGAGTCATTACATCATAGTCTACTAATAATAACTGAAAAAACAATGAATAGAGTACTATCTTTGTTTTTCAAATGAAAATGAACAATCTACTATATACACTTTGTAAAAAGTGATGGTATGTATGATCCATGCATAATTCGTTATCTCTCACTTAAATCGCGCAATTGAAAAAAATTAAAATTCTAAAATAATAATTACCTGATAAGTTAATTAGCCTTTAATTTTTTTATCCAATATCACCAAGCAAACTTTTTTTAAAATATGGGTTTGCAAGAAGTGCAACTTAATGTTGAAGTAGAGATTTTATGTTGATAATGGGTTATAAAATATAAAGTAGTGAAGAAAAAGAATGGAAAGAGAAGAGAAAGTAATTCTTATTTTTTTTCATGGGGCAATAATAATGAAGGAAAACCTTTATTTATAGGGAAAAACTTTGTCTCAAGATTTCTAACTTTTCTATAAATATACATTCACTATATATGGTTATAAATTTATAACATAAACTATTGTTTTCAGGAAGATAATCAACTAATATAAAACGGAGGAAGTAATGATAAAATTTCGATTAATTTGAATTTATGTCCATTTAAAGAAGCCTTCCTTAATAGAACTAATTTCACAAAATTTCTAATTAGGACCGCAAAGAACGTAAGTATTAATCGAATATCTGTTTAGGACCCCAAAAAAAAATCCCATTACACTCTTTATTGATCCTTTGTTTAATGTTGTGGTCCGTGACTCATGAATTAATAGCATAAATGAAGTGTTACTTTGATTTGTTAACGGTTGTGATGATCAATCAATTAGACATCATGAGATGTTTGTTCTTAAGAGGGTTGTTTTGTGGGACACGAATTATTTCGAGATAACTAATGTTAAGAAATAATTATCACACACAATTGATATTTAGATTGAGTAGCTAACTTTGATTTATATATTTCGGGAGTTACAAATCCTTAATTTTGAGGGGGGAGGGGGAAGGAAAGGGGGGAGGGAGGGACTCTGTAATTCTGGGCTCATGTATGTTTGTATTTATATACAAAATGAACTTCGAGGATCATATACATATCTATAAAGCGAATTTGTATTTGTATATATAATCTCTAAGTTTGCATATTTAGTACGACTACATTAATTAGCAAATTTTAGCTATGATGCCTCATTTTTAACCTAAATATTAGCTATTTCTATAATTTTGCTACTAAACTTATTTCATGTTTTAAAACTCTAAAATTAATTCCTACTTTACATAATTCTTTAATATTAAAGGTAGTATGAGAAAAAAACTGTTACAACGACAACATACTCAGTAAAAATTGACAGGAGACGTGTGGGGAGTGTAAAATGTCCGAAGATTTTATCACTATCTTGAAAAGGTAGAGAGACTGTTTCGAAAGACCCCCGACTTAAGTGTAAATCCAGATATAAAGAAGAGAAAAATAATGAATAAAATATAACAACTAACAAGATAATAATGTAAAATCTGTGAGAAAAACAATACAACAACAACAAATCCAGTGTATTCTCACATAGTGGGGTCTGGGGAGGGTAAGATGTACGTAGTCCATACCACCTTGTTGCATGATTTATTACGAATTTGTTTATTATTCATTGTGAGAAAAACAATAATCAACCATAAAACAGCATGATAATCAAAATAAAATAAACAATATTAATGATAGATATCATAAGTAGGGATCGGCTCCACCTAAACATCTATGGCTAAATCCTAAGCTATCATATTACGGCTAGCGCACGATCACACTCCTACCCAACTAACTTTTTATTCTAATATGCGCCATCCACATTTTCCTTTCCAATGCCATGCTCTCATAACCTGAATATGCGCCATGTCGAATTTAATTACCTCTCCCCAATACTTCTTCGACCTACCTCTACCCTTCTTCATACTAACTATATCTAATCCCTCACACCTCATCGTTGGAGCATTGACCCCTCGCTTCACCACATGTTCAAATCATCTCAATCTCATTTTCCTCGTCTTGTTCACCACGGATCTCACCTTATCTCGAATAACCTCAATCTTGATCCTATCATACCTAGTATGCCCACACATCCACCTTAATATTCTCATCTTTACACCATACATCTTCTAACACATGAGAGTCGCCTCATACAATAGTATTATCTAACCACCATTACATAAATTTACATTTAGGTTTCTATGGTAATTAAGTTTGCTAATATGGTCAATTAAAATAAAATATCTAATTTTGATATAGAAATAAGTATAATAAAACGAAGCAAATAATTTTATTCTTTTTTATCCATTTATCAAAAACAGAAAGGCAAGAGAAAATATTTATACGACGTGTGTAAATATGGAAAACGAAATAAATGGTACTCCACTAGGAACTCAACGTTCCCCCAAAAAAAAAGAAAAAAAAAAGAAGAAGATAATTTTACTCCATAAATTACGTGGGTTATCCGGATAAAAACAACATCCATAATAAGTGAATTACTAAGATAAAATATATTTATTAAAAATTGAAAATTAAGAAATAACTTAGATATTACTTTATATTTTTACCATTTATAATCAGACATAAACTATTTTTTAAAACCTAAAATATTGATCATATAACTACTTTAAGAAAACAATTCAAAATAATTAGTAAATTGAAACAATCAAGTTTCCAAAAAAAGAAAATAATGTTACTCCATTAATTACAGGGATCCTTCGGATAAATACAACATCCATTTTAAGTAAATTGCTGAGATAAAACACATCTACTAAGAAAAGGAAATTAAGAAATAAATTAGATATTGCTTTTTAAATTTACTGAGTTACTATTGCAGATTATCTATTTAATTTTTATATTTTGTGCGATGCACAGAAATGAAAGTGTAAATGTAAATGGAGGGTAATAAGAACATTTCCAACATTATTCTTGATTTCGTCAACGATTCACATGATGATGTATTAAACTATTGTGTGAATGGTCCGGATGCTTTTTTTACATTGAGCTGTTTCTAGTAAAGAAGAGACGTGTGACATCAAGAAAACAAAACCAAAAGCAAGCAACAACTCCTTTCAAAGGCGTGTTTAATTAATCTTCTTTGGATTGCAGTTGCAAAGGCATGGCGGAGATGGCGGAGAAATGCGGAGTTTGTGTAACTGGTGCAGGTGGATATGTGGCGTCATCCCTAGTGAAGCTTCTCCTTTCCAAAGACTACATTGTTCATGGCACCGTTAGAGATCCTTGTAAGTTTTTCCACTCTTTACTCTTCTTCTTCGTTGTTTTCAAATGAGGGATGTGGTGATAGGCCATATTCAAATGGAGATTAAAGTAAAGGAAAGAATTGACCAACCAAAGTGTAAAAAAAGAGCTAGTAGATGTAGACAACTGATGTAACATTTAGGATGTTAGGCAGTAACTGTTTTCACATGTATAGGGATTTGGTTTGTACGGTAATATTTCACAGTTTGTTGACAAGAAAAAATAAATAAATGAAACTTAGGAGCTTCAGTTGTTTATTTCAATGGAAATGAAGATTCCTAAGAAAAGTTTCCGTCTTTGGATTGATCTGACTGCGCTTCAATTCCAAATTAGTAGTTGAATCTCATCAGTTATATCTATTTCAATCTATTTGAGATTAGGAGTTTTTAGAAACTATCATAAGGCAGAATATAGTAAGTCAACACTTACATTCACAAGATGCATCTCTTTTTGCAATAAAAATATCTCCTTTTTATTCTCTGATGAATTTTTCAATTGACTTATAGTAATAAATTGAGAAATGAATTGAGCACGGATATAAATTGCTGTTTGTTTTATGATGAATACCTAGATTTTTGTAGACGGATCTAGGATTTCTTAGAACATGGGTGCGCCACTAAAGAAAGAAGGAAAAAAATGTATTTAAAGGGAATGGATCCGTGCTCCTTTGGATAAATAACTCAGCATTCAGCCAAGTGCATCATTCAACCCTTTTGGAGCAGGAGTGCCAACAGATCATTTTGGCTCAATTCTAGAAAATATGTACATGAAATTTCTATTTTAGCGGAGAGACCACGGGTTCACGTGCACCACAATTTCTATACTAAATTCGCCCTTGCTTATGCTCCTTTTTGTTGAAAACTGTGAAGGAATACCAAAAATCTTGTTCCTTGAGCGGCAAGAAACCAAAAGTAGCATATTTCGCGTACAGCAAATGTGCCCGAATGGGATTTTTTTTTTTCTAGGTTACTTACATGGTATAATAATTAAATTGAAAGTTTTGTTTTAGTTTGTGTTTAAAGTTTTTGAAGAGGCCTCTTGTAAATTAATTTGCAGCTAGTGACAAGTATGCTCATTTGAAGAACCTTGACAAAGCTGCTGAGAACCTTAAACTCTTCAAGGCAGACTTGCTGGATCCCGACTCGCTTGCTGCAGCCATCAAAGGATGCAATGGAGTATTTCATGTTGCTAGTCCAGTTCCTCCGGGATCTGTACCAAATCCCGAGGTATGAATCTGCTATGACCTATTAAATTGTTTCCTGTGACCATATCGAGAGAGCAAGGTTCTCTAAAGATCTTAAACAAAGTAAACTAATAAACCAACAGGCCTATGAATTCAAGGGTGTGACATTTTGTTTAGTGGTCAATGAAATGAATGCAAACCTTGAACCAGGGTTCAAATCTCAGTAGGTACAAAAAAGTACCTGGTGATTTTGTCCATATGGTTAAACCTTGGGGCAGAGTTACCTGGTATGGGGGCTAATGGGAGGTGGCAGGTTGAATAGTCGAGGTGTGCACAAGTTGGTCCGGACACCATGGTTCTTTAAACAACATAATCGGCCAATGAACAGTTTCTATACATGTCCACATATTTAGATATACCAGCTTATTCACTTTGTTGGTATTAATCACATCCTGTGGTTTCAGTTTGTAAATCTTTAAACGCCAGTGGAATCTTTATGAGCAGTCTAGGATAGTGATCTTTAGCACATGGTATTAGACGTCAGCAAAAAGAAAGTAAAACTCTTCATATGTTCAATGTCTTGATTGCAGGTTGAACTTGTTGAGCCTGCAGTAAAAGGCACACTTAATGTTCTGAAGGCATGCTCTGAAGAAAACATTAAGAGAGTTGTGTTTGTATCTTCTGTTGCTGCTTCTGTCTTGGACCCCAATTGGCCGAAGGGCAAACCGATGGACGAGACTTGTTGGTCTGACAGTGAATTCTGCAAAGCAACTAATGTAGAGTTTGTGAATTTGACTTCTGTGTAAATTTAAGATTATTAGTCATGTTTCTTACGTACGATACGTAATGTTGGTAAAGTAATATATGATCTGTATCTTGATTACTTAATTACTTGAGCAGTGTGCTGTCTGATTGACTTAGTTTTTATAATATAAATTCGGATTTGACTCTTGAGTGCTTATTTTGCTAGAGCAGCTTCCTATCTGATTGCGTTTTGTGGTTCCAAATGCATGCAGAACTGGTACTGTTATTCTAAAACGATGGCTGAGAAAGAAGCTTGGTCATATGCAAAGCAAAGTGGACTAGATATGGTAACTGTGCTCCCAACACTTGTTATAGGGCCGATGGTGCAGAAGACAACAAATGCCAGTAGTTTGGTTCTCATTAAGCTGCTGAAAGGTACCAAGAAACCATAGTTATACTTCACTGTTTTAGTGTTTCTGCATCATTTCTTCTTCTTCTACATTTCTGCTTGCATGAGTTGCTTTGGGAATAATCAGAATTCACTTTTCCCCACAAGCTTCTTAATTGTTTTTTCCTTGTGAGCATGAGCATGCAGATTGTGTTTTGTTAAATTCTTTGTTGATGCCTGAAAGTATCAGAATGATATATATGTGTAACTTAACAAGTCTCATATATGACTTTTGGTTATACAAATTACTTGGTGGTTGACTATAAAGCAAAAGATCATTGAAAGTAAAAACAGTGATGTCTACTTATCTTTGAAGCATATTAGCTAAGCTGCAAGTGGAAATTTCTAGAATATTATTTGTCCATGTAGATCGACTAACTTGAATCCTGAACTGTTGTGCAGCTTTGTGACACATATATATTACTGTGGTATTTATGAGACCCTATTTTAGGTTTCTTGTAGTTTTTCATGCTTAATATATTGGTTAGCGGTAGCTAGGACCTTTTGTCCATTACAATTAGATAGATTATTATTTCAAATTCGAGTAGTTAAGAGTTCTTCCTTTTGTATACATTCACTTTATACCTCAGATGCTTTGGACAACTGCCTGAAACCCCTCTAGCTTGAGTTTACTTGGCACAATCATTTGATATGACAGAGAGACAGTATCAGTTCCCCATTTCCCTTTCATGTAAATCACTGAAGTTGACTTCCTTATTATATTTAGTATAAAAAAACAAAAAATATAAGAGAAAGAATTTAAGTTATGTGCTGTATCGGTCAAGTAATGTGCTGCTATATAGGTCATTTGATAAAGTTTTGTAGGCCAGTATGTCATGGTTCTGTCAGAAGCATTGCTCAGGCGCTTTTTTGTCATCCTTCTATTATAGTGTTTCCAGCATTGCTTTTGCTATGGATTCTTGAGTGTATTGCCTCGTTAGATAAAGAACTCTGGCTACTGTGCACCGACAGCTACTGAGCTTTGTGTTTGATGGTAGTAAAACAAGTTGACCTATTACTATTAGTTATGGATATTATAAATAACTGGTTCAGAGTCTAGGAATATAAGAATTTTAGCTGAAATAAATAATGTTTCACTTAAAGAGCTATACCCCACTCCTCCATACCCATTTTTCTATTTCAGTACGAACAAGGTGTTTGCTCTTTCTTCATTCACCTCGAAATTTATTAACTAAAAGGAGCACAAGTACTTAAATGTTATATCAGCTTATTTTTGTAGTCTTAGTTGCTTTGCATTTTTTTAATGCTAAAGGCTTCGTCTGTTGTTTCTGTGCTTTCATGTATATCGATCCATTGTCATTGTTTTTCCTTTTTTCGCTTAAAGTGATTGATGTTCCTTTCTTCTCTCTTTGTGTTGCTGATACAGAAGGATATGAAGAGCTGGAAAACAAGAGCCGGTTTACGGTAGATGTACGTGATTTAGCTGAAGCTTTGCTGCTAGTATATGAGAACCCTGAAGCTGAAGGTAGATACTTGTGCGCGGCTCATACAGTGAAATCAGAAGATTTAGTTGCCATGCTGAAGAAACACTACCCCAACTACAACTATCCTAAACGGTGAAGTTCTCTCCTTTCCATTTTATCCTTCTTTAGTGGGAATCTAATGTCCAATTTCTTGTGTCTGGTTTAAGAGTTACAGAAAGCTGTTTAGTAAACTTGGTCCAATTGATTAGATGTATTGATAAGTATTAGAGTGACAACCTTGCCCAGTAGTGATACTGTGGCTTTTGGGCCTAAGACTACATGGCTTTAAAATGTGTTACCCAAAGATATGCTTGGACAAATCCATAGAACCTACAGCCCTAGGCTCAAATCGGACAATTATCACTCGTGGGTTGAACTCGATCTTACACATAGAAGTTCCTCGTTTATCTAAAATCTGCTGTCCTAATGTACGTTATACATTGCAGTTTTACCGATGTGACGGAGGATACAAGTTTTTCTTCAGAGAAGCTGCAGAAGTTGGGTTGGCAATATAGGCCACTGGAGGAAACTCTAATTGATGCAGTTGAAAGTTACAAACAAGGGGGCTTGCTGGATTGAAGAAAAGAAAAGGAGACATGTCAAGTTGACCTTATTCCCTATTTGTAATACTTTGTGGTAAATAATTGCTCTGTATGTCTTCCGAGCTCATCATACTCTTGCAAACTAGGATCTGTAATACGGTCTGGCACTCTGGAATAAGGTTATACTCTACTATACTCTACTATACCCCCCTTTTGTTGTTTTATTGCCCTCGGTTGGAGTACACCACCGTACATACTGCTCTCAATTTGTGTTCAAGTTCGACCTTGTACCTTTATTCCTGGAGCTTATGAGAATGTAGCTTTGGTAGCGCGTTTTTAGTGAAGGTGCTTGGCAAATTTGTCTTATGTTCAATGTGAACAAAGTAGGGATCGGCTCCACCTACACATTTATGGCTAAATCATAAGCTACCATATTACCGCTAGTGCACGATCACACTTCTACCCTACTAACTTTTTATTCTAATACGCGTCATTCACATTCTCCTTTCCAGTGTCATGCTCTCATAACCTGAATATGCGTCATGTCTAATTTAATTACCTCTCCCCAATACTTCTTCGACCTACCTCTATCCCTTTTCATACCAACTATATCTAATCCCTCACACCTCATCATTGGAGCATTGACCCCTCACTTCACCACATGTTCAAATAATCTCAATCTCACTTTCCTCGTCTTGTTCATCATGGAGGTCACTCTCACCTTATCTCGAATAACCTTATTACTGATCCTATCACACCTAGTATGCCTACACATTCACCTTAATTTCTCATCTCTGCAACATACATCTTTTAACACATGAGAGTCGCTTCATACAATAGTATCGATCTAACCCCCATTAAATGAATTTACATTTAGGTTTCGATGGTAATTAAGTTTGCTAATATGGTCAATAAAAATAAAATACCTAACTCTGATATAAAAATAAGTAAAATAAAACGGAGGAAATTAATAATTTTATTCGTTTTTTAATCACTATCAAAAACAGAAAGTCAAGACAAGATATAAATAAGACGTGTGTAAATATGAAAAACGAAATAAATGGTACTCGATCCACTAGGAACTCAACGTTTATCCAAAAAAAAGAAGATAATTTTACTCCATTTATTACGTGGGTTATCCGGATAAAAACATCCATAATAAGTAAATTAATTGCTGAGATAAAACACATCTATTAAGAAAAGAAAATTAAGAAATTAATTAAATTTTACTTTTAATTTTTACCGTTTTTATTCAGACCTAAATTGTTTTTAAAAATTGTAAAACATTGATCGTATTTAAGAAAATAATTCAAAATAATAAATAAATTATTTTTTTCAACCATAATAACAATTAAGTTTTTTTTTTTTTAAGTCATCACAATATGCAAATGAAGGGTAAAGGTGAAAAACATTTCCAATATTACTCTTGATTTACCACAAAGCGCTTTCCAAATAGAGCTACTCGTCGTGAATTAGGATTAGTCGGACTCAATGATTCACGTGATGATATATTATCCTATTGTGCAAAGTGTGAATGGTCTGGATGCTTTTACATTGAGCTGTTTCTAGTGAAGAGACGTGGGTCAGCAAGAAAACAAAACCAAAAGAAAGCAACAACTCCTTTCAAAGGCGTGTTTAATCTTCTTAGTATTATCAGTATTGCAGTTGCAAAGGCTGTTAGGAAAGACGGACACACAATTAAACAGCCCGATAGGGTAGCAGCAAAAAATATCCAAGACTAAACTTTCCCTTTCAACTTGAACTGAGAGGAGACAAATAAACCCAAAGCAAAATAGAGTAATATACAGCAAACAACTCAACCAAATGAAACAAGACAAGAATAAACACGAGACACAAGATTTACGCGAAAATTCTTCAGTGTGAAGAGTAAAAAACTACGGGACCAAAATCTCCACTATAATCACCAAAGAGTTACAATATTGTCCTCCAAAGTGGGTTGGTCAAAATTGAACTTCATTTTATCCACATAGGAAGGGACAAAGGCCCATGACCCAACAATTCTTCCCCTCCCGACTATGTGGAGGAGACCGCCATCCCGGCGATCATGCAACAATCTTCAAACTTCCCTCTTGGCAAAGTTTTAGTCATCATGTCGGAACCATTATCATCCCTATAAATCTTCTCAAGTTCAAGCAACTTAGAATCCAACACATCCCGAATCCAATGGTATCTCACATCAATGTGTTTAGACCGACCATGAAATGTAGAATTCTTACCAAGATGTATGACACTTTGACTGTCGCAATGAAGCACATACCTCTCTTGAGCACAACCAAGTTCTCCTAAGAAATCTCTTCATCCAAAACAATTCTTTACAAGCTTCAACGACAGCAATAAGCTCAGCTTCTGTAGTAGATAGAGCAACACATTTTTGCAACCTAGATTGCCAAGACACAGCTCCCCCTGCAAAAGTAACCGAATACCCTAAAGTAGACTTGCGAGTATCAACATCACCGGCCATATCTGAATCAGTATAACCACAAAGACTAGGCTTCCCTGTACCAAAATACAAACTCAAACTAGAAGTGCCACAAAGATATCTCATAATCCACTTCACAGTATTCCAATGTTCTCTTTTCGGATTAGAAAGAAAACGACTAACAACACCAACAACATGAGCAATATCCGGTCTTGTGCAAACCATTGCATACATCAAACTACCAACAACTGAAGCATAAGGAACTTTCTTCATATCTTCTTTCTCATCATCACTGAAAGGACACTGCTTCGTGCTCAACTTGAAGTGCATAGCTAAAGGTGTACTGACTACTTTAGCCTTGTCCATGTTAAACTTTCGAAGTACTTTCTAAATATACTTCTCTTGTGATAACCACAACTTCTTGGCCTTTCTGTCACGGACAATCTGCATGCCAAGAATCTGCTTTGCTGGTCCTAAGTCTTTCATAGAAAAAGACTTACTCAACTCTTGCTTCAACTTTTGAATCCTTCAAGCATTATGACCAACAACAAACATGTCATCAACATAAAACAACACAATAATAAAGTCACCATCAGAGAATTTTTGCACAAAAACACAATGGTCTGAAGTAGTCTTCTTGAAGCCCTGCTGACTCATAAAGGAACCAAACTTCCTGTACCACTGCCTAGGAGCTTGTTTCAAACCATACAGGCTCTTCTTCAATTTGCAAACATAATTCTCTTTTCCCTTTGACTTCAAAACCTTCGGGTTGCTCTATATAAATTTCTTCATCTAAGTCACCATGGAGAAAAGAAGTTTTAACATCCATTTGCTCAACCTCTAAATCTAGACTTGCAGCTAAGCCTAGAACCACATGAATAGATGACATCTTTACAACCGGAGAAAATATCTCATCAAAATCAACTCCCTTTTTCTGGTTAAATCCCTTCACAATCAATCTAGCTTTGTACTGTGGAATTGGATTACCATCTTCATGCTTCACCCGAAAAACCCACCTATTTTTCAAAGCTTTTCTGTCTTTAGGCAGCTTAACCAAATCAAAGGTATGATTATCTTGCAAAGATTTAATTTCATCTTCCATAGCATCAAATCACTTTTTTTTCTTCACTTTCCAGGGCCTCATCAAGACTCTCTGGTTCTCCCCCGTCAGTCAAGAGTACATACTCACTGGGAGAATAACGAGATGAAGGTATTCTCTCTCTTGTAGATCGTCTGAGAGAACTCTCTGGAGCATCAACAACTGGTTGATGATCAACCATATCAACTTGCACTGGAGCATCAACAACTTCTTGCTGGTCATTCTGAACATGATCATTATCTTCATTATCAGCTTGATTTTCATCATCATGAAGATTTTCTTCAGGAGCAGTAGTCAAAGGAACTGGATCAACATCAACTAGGCTCTCACTACTCTGAGAATTAACCTTCTCAGCTTTGTCAAAATCCTCAATTGTTTGGTCTTCAAAGAACACAACATCGCGGCTTCTAACAAGTTTCTTCTCAACTGGATCATAGAAACGATAGTCAAATTCATCTTAACCATAACCAATGAAGATACACTGTCTAGTTTTAACATCCAACTTTCACCTTTCATCCTTAGGAACATGAACAGAAGATTTACACCCAAAGACTCTAAGATGATCATAAGAAACATTCTTACCAGACCAAACTCTGTCAGGGACATCACCATTCAAAGCAACAGTAGGAGATAAATTGATAACATAAGCAGCAGTATTAAGTGCTTCTGCCCAAAAGGAATCTGACAGCTTAGCATCTGAAAGCATACATCTAACCCTCTCAACTAGAGTTCTGTTCATCCTCTCTGTTAAACCATTCAACTGAGGAGTTTTCTGATGCCGAATACCCTGCTCTCTGCAATATCTATCAAAAGGACCAATACACTCACCACCATTATCTGAACGAATATATTTCAATTTCTTTCCTGTCTGTCTTTCAACCAAGGCCTGAAAATTCTTGAGCACATCAAGTACTTGATCCGTGGACTTCAAAGGAAATACCCAGAGTTTGCGAGAATGATCATCAATAAAAATCACAAAGTAAAGTGCACCACCACGAGACCTTACTTTAAAAGGACCACACAAATCAGAATGCACCAACTCCAGCAAATCGAGCTTTCTTGAAGGCGGATGACTCTGAAAAGAAACTCTTTTCTGTTTACCGGCTAAGCAATGAACACACTTCTTCAACTTTGCTTGTTTTACTCCAGAAAGCAAATTTTTCTTAGCCAAACTATCAATCCCCTTCTCACTCATATGACTCAACCTTCTATGCCACAACTCTGATGATGTATCATTCTCCACCAAGTTTATCAAGCCTCTAGAAGTAGAGCCCTGAAATACGTACGAGTTAGACAACTTGTCACCTCGAGCCACAATCATCGAACCTCTAGTAAGCTTCCACTAGCCAGCACCAAGGGTATTAACATAACCCTCATCATCAAGACTTCCTACAGAAATCAAATTCAGGCGAACATCTGGAGCATGCTTGACATTATTGAGAAATAGTTTGGAACCATTGTTACTTTCCAAACAAATCGTGCCAATGCCAAGTACTTTAACTTCAGCATTATTGCCCATTTTCAACATCCCAAAATTACCTGGAGTATAAGAAGAAAATAATTCCTTCTTTGGCGTAACATGAGAAGTAGCACCAAAATCCACAAACCAGCTTGACTCATCGTGAACAAGATTAATGACATTCTCACCACAAGCAACAAGAAGATCATCATTAGCAAAAACAGCAACACGATTTTCATTATCGCCTTCTTTCTTTTGCCGTCTTATATCTCTCTTATGCTTGTAACAATATTTCATGATATGCCCCTTTTTGTTGCAATAGTCACATGTAACATTCTTGAATTTAGACCTTGACTTGCTTCTACTTTTATCTCTATCATTTGAATCTCTGGACTTGTTTCTCCCCCTCTCTTCAGTAACCAAAACATCAGAGTGTGAAGATGAAGAAGATGTGGCCTGAGATCTTCTTCTCATCTCTTCATTCAAGACACCGCTCTTAACATATTCCATAGTTACAATACCACCGGGAGCAGAATTAGTCAAAGAAACTCGAAGAGTTTCCCAAGAGTCAGGCAGAGTATTAAGAAGCCAAAGTCCCTGAATTTCTTCAGCGAACTTTACATCCATTTCGGACAGCTGGTCAAGGACACCCTGAAAATCATTTATATGATCAGAAATAGGACTGCCCTCTTTATACCTGATATTCATCTATTGCTTAAGCAGGAACAACTTGTTATTGCCAATCTTCGAAGCATAAAGTGTCTCGAGCTTGTCCCACAAACTTCTAGTATGTGTCTCATTCACAATATGATTTCTAACATTATCTTCAACCCATTGTCTGATATAGCCACAAACCTGTAAGTGCTCAAATTCCCAATCCTCATCTGTCATGGATTCAGGTTTAGTAGATGCAAATACAGGTAGATGCATTTTCTTGACAAATAGAAGATCTTTCATCTTGCCTTTCCAAGTATGATAGTTGCTACCATTCAAACACATCATCTTGCTCATATTTGCCTCCATCATTCAAATCGACAATCAACAACAACCAACTCTCTGATACCACTTGTTAGGAAAGACTGACACACAATCAAAGAGCCCGACAGGGTAGCAGCAGAAAATACCCAAGACTAAACTTTTCCTTCCAACTTGAACCAAGAGGAGACAAATAAACTCAAGCAAAATAGAGTAATATACAACAAACAACTAAACCAAATGAAACAAGACAAGAATAAAGGCAATCACACGAGACACGAGATTTACGTGGAAAATCCTTCAGTGTGAAGAGTAAAAAACTACGGACCAAAACCTCCACTATAATCACCAAAGAGTTACAATATTGTCCTCCAAAATGGCCACCAAACAAGTGCCAAACAACAAGAAATAATACATAAACTACAACACCAAACACTAGAGAAATAAAGGAGTGAAAGCACAAAAGCGCAACTACTGTTCGGGAATGAAGAACAGGAGCTACAGGCCACCAAATCAAGCTCCGTCAGTTCCTAATCAAAGATTGAGATGAGAGGCACAAGCAGTCCAAAAATCAGTTCAATCGGACAAGAAACGAAGCGGGAATTGCAATTTGAAGTTGACAGTTATGGCTAAAATTTAGATGCGAAAATCAGCTCTTTTTTTTCTCTTTGGCTGCTGAAAACTCTCTTTTTTGTGATGGTGAATAAGACTAAAAGATCAATATATATGCCCATAGTAATGGGATAAAAGTGGATTGGTGCAAATTGGGTTCATTTTATCCACATAGTAAGGGACAAACGCCATGACCCAACAAAGGCATGGCGTTGATGGCGGAGAAATGCAGCGTTTGTGTAACTGGTGCAGGTGGATATGTGGCGTCATCCCTACTGAAGCTTCTCCTTTCCAAAGACTACATTGTTCATGGCACCGTTAGAGACCCTTGTAAGTTTTTCCACTCCTTTCTCTTCTTCTTCGTTGTTTTCAAATGAGGGATGTGGTGATAGGCCAGATTCAAATGGAGATTAAAGGAAAGAATTGACCAACCAAAGTGTAAAAAAAGAGCTAGTAGATGTAGACAACTGATGTAACATTTAGGATGTTAGGCAGTAACTGTTTTCACATGTATAGGGATTTGGTTTGTACGGTAATATTTCACAGTTTGTTGACAAGAAAAAATAAATAAATGAAACTTAGGAGCTTCAGTTGTTTATTTCAATGGAAATGAAGATTCCTAAGAAAAGTTTCCGTCTTTGGATTGATCTGACTGCGCTTCAATTCCAAATTAGTAGTTGAATCTCATCAGTTATATCTATTTCAATCTATTTGAGATTAGGAGTTTTTAGAAACTATCATAAGGCAGAATATAGTAAGTCAACACTTACATTCACAAGATGCATCTCTTTTTGCAATAAAAATATCTCCTTTTTATTCTCTGATGAATTTTTCAATTGACTTATAGTAATAAATTGAGAAATGAATTGAGCACGGATATAAATTGCTGTTTGTTTTATGATGAATACCTAGATTTTTGTAGACGGATCTAGGATTTCTTAGAACATGGGTGCGCCACTAAAGAAAGAAGGAAAAAAATGTATTTAAAGGGAATGGATCCGTGCTCCTTTGGATAAATAACTCAGCATTCAGCCAAGTGCATCATTCAACCCTTTTGGAGCAGGAGTGCCAACAGATCATTTTGGCTCAATTCTAGAAAATATGTACATGAAATTTCTATTTTAGCGGAGAGACCACGGGTTCACGTGCACCACAATTTCTATACTAAATTCGCCCTTGCTTATGCTCCTTTTTGTTGAAAACTGTGAAGGAATACCAAAAATCTTGTTCCTTGAGCGGCAAGAAACCAAAAGTAGCATATTTCGCGTACAGCAAATGTGCCCGAATGGGATTTTTTTTTTTCTAGGTTACTTACATGGTATAATAATTAAATTGAAAGTTTTGTTTTAGTTTGTGTTTAAAGTTTTTGAAGAGGCCTCTTGTAAATTAATTTGCAGCTAGTGACAAGTATGCTCATTTGAAGAACCTTGACAAAGCTGCTGAGAACCTTAAACTCTTCAAGGCAGACTTGCTGGATCCCGACTCGCTTGCTGCAGCCATCAAAGGATGCAATGGAGTATTTCATGTTGCTAGTCCAGTTCCTCCGGGATCTGTACCAAATCCCGAGGTATGAATCTGCTATGACCTATTAAATTGTTTCCTGTGACCATATCGAGAGAGCAAGGTTCTCTAAAGATCTTAAACAAAGTAAACTAATAAACCAACAGGCCTATGAATTCAAGGGTGTGACATTTTGTTTAGTGGTCAATGAAATGAATGCAAACCTTGAACCAGGGTTCAAATCTCAGTAGGTACAAAAAAGTACCTGGTGATTTTGTCCATATGGTTAAACCTTGGGGCAGAGTTACCTGGTATGGGGGCTAATGGGAGGTGGCAGGTTGAATAGTCGAGGTGTGCACAAGTTGGTCCGGACACCATGGTTCTTTAAACAACATAATCGGCCAATGAACAGTTTCTATACATGTCCACATATTTAGATATACCAGCTTATTCACTTTGTTGGTATTAATCACATCCTGTGGTTTCAGTTTGTAAATCCTTAGACGCCAGTGGAATCTTTATGAGCAGTCTAGGATAGTGATCTTTAGCACATGGTATTAGACGTCAGCAAAAAGAAAGTAAAACTCTTCATATGTTCAATGTCTTGATTGCAGGTTGAACTTGTTGAGTCTGCAGTAAAAGGCACACTTAATGTTCTGAAGGCATGCTCTGAAGAAAACATTAAGAGAGTTGTGTTTGTATCTTCTGTTGCTGCTTCTGTCTTGGACCCCAATTGGCAAAGGGAAAACCGATGGACGAGACTTGTTGATCTGACAGTGAATTCTGCAAAGCAACTAATGTAGAGTTTGTGAATTTGACTTCTGTGTAAATTTAAGATTATTAGTCATGTTTCTTCATACGATACGTAATGTTGGTAAAGTAATATATGATCTGTATCTTGATTACTTAATTACTTGAGCAGTGTGCTGTCTGATTGACTTAGTTTTTATAATGTAAATTCGGATTTGACTCTTGAGTGCTTATTTTGCTAGAGCAGCTTCCTATCTGATTGTGTTTTGTGGTTCCAAATGCATGCAGAACTGGTACTGTTATTCTAAAATGATGGCTGAGAAAGAAGCTTGGTCATATGCAAAGCAAAGTGGACTAGATATAGTAACTGTGCTCCCAACACTTGTTATAGGGCCGATGTTGCAGAAGACAACAAATGCCAGTAGTTTGGTTCTCATTAAGCTGCTGAAAGGTACCAAGAAACCATAGTTATACTTCACTGTTTTAGTGTTTCTGCATCATTTCTTCTTCTTCTACATTTCTGCTTGCATGAGTTGCTTTGGGAATAATCAGAATTCACTTTTCCCCACAAGCTTCTTAATTGTTTTTTCCTTGTGAGCATGAGCATGCAGATTGTGTTTTGTTAAATTCTTTGTTGATACCTGAAAGTATCAGAATGATATATATGTGTAACTTAACAAGTCTCATATATGACTTTTGGTTATACAAATTACTTGGTGGTTGACTATAAAGCAAAAGATCATTGAAAGTAAAAACAGTGATGTCTACTTATCTTTGAAGCATATTAGCTAAGCTGCAAGTGGAAATTTCTAGAATATTATTTGTCCATGTAGATCGACTAACTTGAATCCTGAACTGTTGTGCAGCTTTGTGACACATATATATTACTGTGGTATTTATGAGACCCTATTTTAGGTTTCTTGTAGTTTTTCATGCTTAATATATTGGTTAGCGGTAGCTAGTACCTTTTGTCCATTACACTTAGATAAATTATTATTTCAAATTCGACTAGTTAAGAGTTCTTCCTTTTGTATACATTCACTTTATACCTCAGATGCTTTGGACAACTGCCTGAAACCCCTCTAGCTTGAGTTTACTTGGCACAATCATTTGATATGACAGAGAGACAGTATCAGTTCCCCATTTCCCTTTCATGTAAATCACTGAAGTTGACTTCCTTATTATATTTAGTATAAAAAAACAAAAAATATAAGAGAAAGAATTTAATTTATGTGCTGTATCGGTCAAGTAATGTGCTGCTATATAGGTCATTTTATAAAGTTTAGCAGGCCAGTATGTCATGGTTCTGTCAGAAGCATTGCTCAGGCGCTTTTTTGTCATCCTTCTATTATAGTGTTTCCAGCATTGTTTTGCTATGGATTCTTGAGTGTATTGCCTCTTTAGATAAAGAACTCTGGCTACTGTGCACCGACAGCTACTGAGCTTTGTGTTTGATGGTAGTAAAACAAGTTGACCTATTACTATTAGTTATGGATATTATAAATAACTGGTTCAGAGTCTAGGAATATAAGAACTTTAGCTGAAATCAATAATGTTTCACTTAAAGAGCTATACCCCACTCCTCCATACCCATTTTTCTATTTCAGTACGAACAAGGTGTTTGCTCTTTTCTTCATTCACCTCGAAATTTATTAACTAAAAGGAGCACAAGTACTTAAATATTATATCAGCTTATTTTTGTAGTCTTAGTTGCTTTGCATTTTTTTAATGCTAAAGGCTTCATCTGTTGTTTCTGTGCTTTCATGTATATCGATCCATTGTCATTGTTTTTCCTTTTTTCGCTTAAAGTGATTGATGTTCCTTTCTTCTCTCTTTGTGTTGCTGATACAGAAGGATATGAAGAGCTGGAAAACAAGAGCCGGTTTACGGTAGATGTACGTGATTTAGCTGAAGCTTTGCTGCTAGTATATGAGAAACCTGAAGCTGAAGGTAGATACTTGTGCGCGGCTCATACAGTGAAATCAGAAGATTTAGTTGCCATGCTGAAGAAACACTACCCCAACTACAACTATCCTAAACGGTGAAGTTCTCTCCTTTCCATTTTATCCTTCTTTAGTGGGAATCTAATGTCCAATTTCTTGTGTCTGGTTTAAGAGTTACAGAAAGCTGTTTAGTAAACTTGGTCCAATTGATTAGATGTATTGATAAGTATTAGAGTGACAACCTTGCCCAGTAGTGATACTGTGGCTTTTGGGCCTAAGACTACATGGCTTTAAAATGTGTTACCCAAAGATATGCTTGGACAAATCCATAGAACCTACAGCCCTAGGCTCAAATCGGACAATTATCACTCGTGGGTTGAACTCGATCTTACACATAGAAGTTCCTCGTTTATCTAAAATCTGCTGTCCTAATGTACGTTATACATTGCAGTTTTACCGATGTGACGGAGGATACAAGTTTTTCTTCAGAGAAGCTGCAGAAGTTGGGTTGGCAATATAGGCCACTGGAGGAAACTCTAATTGATGCAGTTGAAAGTTACAAGCAAAGGGGGCTGCTGGATTGAAGAAAAGGAGACATGTCAAGTTGACCTTATTCCCTATTTGTAATACTTTGTGGTAAATAATTGCTCTGTATGTCTTCCGAGCTCATCATACTCTTGCAAACTAGGATCTGTAATACGGTCTGGCACTCTGGAATAAGGTTATACTCTACTCTACTATACTATACCCCCCTTTTGTTGTTTTATTGCCCTCGGTTGGAGTACACCGTACATACTGCTCTCAATTTGTGTTCAAGTTCAACCTTGTATCTTTATTCCTGGAGCTTATGAGAATGTAGCTTTGGTAGCGTGTTTTTAGTGAAGGTGCTTGGCAAATTTGTCTAATGTTGGTGAGCTTTTGGACATTTCAATGTGAACAAAGTATTTAAGCTGAGAATTCGTATGCTTATTATGTTCACAAGCTAATTGTCAAGAAGATGAAAATCAAGACAAATTCAAGAAACTTCCCTAGACAAATCAAGACAAGTAAATACTGAAGTTGTGGAGTAAACATTACTACACTATTAAACAACTGTTCATCCAAGAGATATTACAAGTTGAAATGTAAAAGGATTCAAGTTGTAAGTTGCTATAGTTGGCATATACTATATAAGAAGGGGGCCAGGTGGGGTAGTGTACTTGGACTGAAAATCACAAATAATAGGGCTAATATAAAGTGAAAATTGAAAAAGAATGACAAATGGGGGAATGCTAGAATCTGATGAACACAGAGTAGGACCATCAAACAGCCATCAGAGAGTGAAATGATAAAAACCTCTTATCCTTAATTAAATATCAAGTATTTTGAGCATGAAAACGAACTCTCCTACAATAGGGGGTCAAGTTGGAGTTATAATTTCGCCAACTCATTCAACATACTCAATAGCTTTAGCTCATATTCTACTGTTAGTAAACACACTAATTTTTTATTATGTACGATCAAAATACCTTCTCAGCTCGTTAAACACTTGGACTTACCACCTTCAAAACTTATACTCCATGTCACGTTGAAAATAAGTTAAAGAGTGTTTAGTTACCGATTGAAATACTTACTTGCCCAGCTGGCCAAAGATACCTGCCACTGCCATGCTAGAAAAAAAGAGAGTATAAAGCCGTTAACGAAATGTAGTATTTTGACTGTGTAATTAAAAAAGGATGATGATTGAATCACTTGCTTCTTCTCCCCTTCTACTACTCTGTTTTTCTCTCTCTCCATCATTTCTCCCCAATTCCAATACTAATTCTTCTTCAAAATCAATTCAAAAATCCCTTCTTTTTTCACTATTTCACTTCTTAGGATCCACCATGAATTCTCATTAGCCTTTCTCAACTTTTTCACTCTCTCTCTCTCTTTTTTTTTGCTCTTCTTGTGTCATGATGACCCAGTTTCTTCACCTTTTTACCCCACCCACCACCCCTTCTTCTGCTCTCTTGTACAGCTGATCCACCCCTTCAAAACCCCACCTTGACCCCCCCCCCCTCCTTCTACCTTTTGACCTACTCTTCTCTTCTTCTTTTTTCACCTTCAGTTCTAGGGTTTCCTTTTCTTTTCTTGATCCTTTGTGTTCCGCCCTTCTTCTTCCTGCTCTAGCTCTTTTCTCGAACACCCTTTTCTTCTTTTGTATATACCGTTAGATTCTCACCATCTTTTCTGCCATTTCTTTAGGGGTTTTCGCTGGATCAGCTTTAGTATAACGTGAATAGCTTCTGTTTCTGGTCTCCCCTTAGTTCTCTCCTGTAGCTTGTTAATCAAATTGGGTAGTGGGTTATGGCGTATCAGCAGCAGACACCACCAGTTCAGGGTTCAGGTTCTTCTGCTGCTGCTGGTGGTGGGGTTCCATTCTTTAATTCTCCTTTTGGGGACACCACCTTCACTAAGGTCTTTGTTGGAGGTCTTGCTTGGGAAACTCAAAGTGACACCCTCAGACGATACTTTGAGCAGTTTGGTGAAATCCTCGAGGCTGTTGTCATCACTGATAAAAATACTGGCCGATCCAAAGGCTATGGCTTTGTGAGTACTACTTGTTTACTCAATTTAAAAAGAATACAGCTGTTGTTTTCTTTTTCCTTTTACCGATAAAAAAATTGCTTCCTTTTTGAAGTTCGTCTTTGTCTATATAATAATCTCACATATCTTTTACAGCTAGGTGGTATAACATCCCTTACTTAAATTGCCTGCCTTTTGTTAGTTGCTAAGCTGCATCTAAGAATTTGGATAACTGAATGACATAATTTCCGCATGGTATTTCTATGGAGGGTTTAGGTGACTTTCCGGGACCCTGAGTCCACGAGGAGGGCGTGTGCTGATCCTGCTCCAATTATCGATGGGAGACGGGCAAATTGTAATTTGGCTTCGTTAGGGCGACCTCGGCCTTCTGTGCAATTTGGTATTGTAGCTTATTTTGGTTGAATGCTCTACTCTATATTATATGAAGTGTTACTGGATGGCTTGTTTTTCCATCACTTTCAATTCTATTTAGCTTGTAGATTGTTTTTCTACTTGTGCACATTTGCATGCACTCCCAGCTAACACAAGACAATGTGTGATCCATCTTAAGCGATCATGTGGTGAAGATACTATTGAGGTGGTGAAATGGAAAATTGAGGGAGAAAGGTGAGAAACTGCATTTATGTTGTTACAAGTAAAACAATTTGAGAAGGTAAGCCTTAGGATAGGTACACAGTGGTGGAATGACGATGGTTGGAGGAGTAATAAGATGCTAGGATCTGAAAAATAGAGTTGAAGTTCTGTATTGTGATAATGTGTCATTAAACTGAAGTAGAAAATGCATTAGACATGTCTGCTTTTTGGGGATTTTTGTTTAATTTAATTTTAAAGAGATTGTGGTATATGGTTTAAAATGAGAAATAGGTGTGCTTGATCAGACGACTGAACATCCTGAAGTGCACGTGCTCAATAACTCTGCTTCAGGATGCTTTTTAGTCTTGTTTCCTGAACTTACAAGAATTCATCCCTCATCTCGAAGTGACACAATGATCTTTGACCCTTCAACAACTTCCTTGTTTGGTGAAAGGAAATGGCTACTTTTCTTGTGACATACCATGTGTTGTATGTTTTGTGGCTTGGCCCTATGCTGTCTACCTTCTTGGTGGAAGGCGGAGATTTTTCTTCGACTTTTCCAAATTGATTGTGTAGAAAAGAATACGTTGCTGCACGCTTATCAATTACTTATGTGACCTTTTGCATAATCGATGTGGAGAGCTATTTCCTTGCCTTTTCTCTAACACATTGATAATCTTCGATATGAATAGCTGCAAAGTTCCTTCACGGGCCTTTTATATGAAAAATTGTAAAACTGCTGAGAATTGTTGTAAAAACATCTGTAAGGATCACCTCTTTTTTGAAGGTTCCTGTGAATGACGATTCTTAGCTGGTGTTGTGTTTGGGAGAGATCTCAGATGAGAACCTGTTCAATTTAAAATAATGACACCTAACCGTTTGATACCTTTTCGGGGCACGTCCTACCCTGCAAAAGGGAAAGAACCGATAATAGAAAGGATGCTCATTCTTTGAAGGGCATTAGCTTACTTTCACTTTATTTGGTACAGGACGTCTGAGGTCATCGACACCATTTCCACCAGGTCTGCCAGTTGCTCGGGGTGCTTATGCCGGAAGCTTTGGCTACCAGCAACCAGTTTCTTATGGCTACCAACAAGGCTTGATGTATTCTCCCTATGGGTAAGCTGTGTGTCGCAGGCATGCTTACTCTCCACAGTTGCATATATTCGGATGGAAAATGACTTTTTATAGACTATGCAAGCGTTGATTCTCTTATGGTTTATAGTAGAATCATAGATCATAGAGGAAACATGCAGATAATTGGCGGTTATCCCCCAAAAAATAAATAATCCAGATAACTGGCATAAGGTGACAGGAAGGTTCAGTTAATTAAATTAGATGCACACTGTCTCCTAATTTTTTGCTATCAATTCTTGAAATGCTATCAATTCTTGAAATGTCATTGCATTCAGGATTATAATAAGTTTGTGTGGAAAGGGCCAAGTTTGATTCCGTTCATTCTTTAGTTTCTTATTTGCATGCAGAACTAGTAGCTTCTCCCTTTTTACTGATAAATAGCAAAAAGTTTCATCCTATTCACTGAGAGAAAACCATGTTACTTCAATTTGCTGACTTTAATTTAAAAATAGTTAATATAATATTTTAATTGACAGACCTATGGACTTCATGTCAATCAGTCATTTGTTAGTACATTTTATCACATGGAGTATTTGTGTGTACTGCATTTAAAAGCACAACTTTTAGAAGGTACAGTTACCTCTATATTACTAATGCAGGTATGCAACATATGGTGCGGATTACGTTTATTCTCAGGTTAGTAGCATTGCATATATGGAGACATTACAATATATCCCTTTCTTTTTGCTGCAGTAAAAAAGTTCAAGTGGCCTTTTTTCTCTTGACTATGAGACTCAATTTTGATGCATACTGTAATTTTATCCTATAGGGTGTTTACAATCCTTATGGTGGTCAACAGTACCTACCTGTATATGGTGTACCTGGAACTGTTAACACAACAATGTATCCTTACGGCCAGCTAAGTCAGGCTGTTCCTGGAAGTCACGGTTATACGACTTTGCAGGGTTATGCAGTGCCAGGACATCAGATTCTTCAGTTTGGTGGGCCTGGTGTCAATGCAATGACAGCTTCATCCATTCCAACTATTCAAGCACCATACCAAACAGGCAGATCTCTCTTTTATTTGTGTCTTATAGATGCATGCATGGTAGCCTTGCTCATCATATTATCATTGACATTAATCTGCATTCCAACTTTATCAAGACGTCTGACGTCTAGAAGAACAGCCTCTCTACTCCACAAATCTAGGGGTAAGGTTTTGCGTATTCCCCACCTTCCCCAGACCCCATTTGTGGGATCACACTGGGTATGTTGTTGTTGTTTGGCATCTAGAAAACTTGCTATAACTACTTGTGGGACATCTATTTCTGTAGCCTCAACTCCAGTTCTTGCACAAGATTGCAAGGATAAACTTGGCAGTATCATAAAGCAACTATTTTTTATTTTTAGGTGTCGGAGCGCCTGTTACACCACAGCCACAGTTCATACTACCTACTCATTCTCCTCAATTTATGCAAGGTAGCGGTTCTGACCAAAATGCAGGGTGAGATTTTATCAAGGTAAGTGGTAATTCAGACCTGACGGATGAAATAGCCGCGACGTATTTGCTTCTGCAAGCTGTTGATGTCTGTGTTCTACTTATATTAGGTACTAGATTGCAGCAGGACTAACAGCAGCAATATTGCTACTTGAGAGGCGGGCTTTTAATCTAGCCTTGCAAATTGTTCGCTTTGCATTCTAGAGGTACTAGATTTGGCTTTGTCTCCTTTTAGTTGGTCCATGCTCCCCCTCCCACCCACCCACCCACCACCACCACACACGCACACAACCACAAACACTCCCTCCTGCCTCTTTATCGTTTTTCCTTGTGTGTGTTCGCGGGAATGGGGGTTGCTCAATTGCATTTAGGAGGTAATGTGAGGACCAAAACAGAAAGCAGGTCCCTAAAAAAAAAAAAAGAAAGCATCATTGTAGTGCTTCTTTCTTGGTGGACCGTCTTTGCCTGATTAAGAATGCTGGGTTTGTGCTAACATGTTACCTTTTGTCTGTACAAGAACTCCCAAGATGGTTTTCAATTTTCATTAAATGCTGCTTGATGACGGTGTTTCTCAAAAAATGCTTTTTTCAGCCTACTGTGCCTGGCTGGTTTAGTTACACAACACATCGGATGGAGTTGACAGATATTTGTTAGTTCTTTCTCGTTGTTGTGTTCATCTTGCTTCGTGCATATTGGAGTTTTGAAATGGTTAATAGTAGTGAATGTCGTATCCTCTTATCATATTGATTTTAACAATCTTTTATGGCATTCAAGGAAGGTAGTCTCTTTTTCATTTGGTGCCAGCTTATATTTGCATTAAGTATTTGAATACATTTAAAGGTCCTTTCTGTGGTAAGCAGTCCTGTTTCAGTGCGCGCCATTTGCATGTCATCAATATGAATTGAAGCTGCTGGAGAATCAATGGAACTCTGAAATTAATCCTACTAATTTGATATGCAGCCATTTTTAAAACAAAGAAAAAGAAAACTGATAGTAAGTAGTGAATGTAGATTAGGGTAGATATTTGGACTGCAGCAAGGTTGTTATCCTTCTCCTAGATATCGCATTTAAAAAGCTATCAAGCCTTTTCTACTCTCTCTGTTCTTAACGTCATTTGCCTTGATGCAGGTTATAAAAAGTCAATACTCACCATGAGAGCTCAATGTCTGAGTCGCTCCTGATGATTGAGTGAGAAACATGGAAGTCGCGGATTGCACTTCCTTCAACATCATGTACCTAGGCAGGCCCCTTGCATTCTGCTGGTGTCGGGATAACTGGCAGAGAGTCGGTGTCGTCATGCATTGGAGAGATGCTGGAATAGGTTTCCGGCTCCCTCCCCGTAGCAATAAACTTTGTAAAAAATTCATATCAGAATCAATCTATGATTCTTTTATAGTCAAAAGCTCCCGGAATACGATTCTTGGGTGTGTGTAGATAAGTCATCACTGCGTTGCGTGCTGGTGCATCAAGCACCGTGTTTAAAAGTATTCTCAAGTCTTGTGCATAAAACAAACAGTCTTTTTAGTCTTAAAATTTCAGATTCATTCTGTAATTTGAATGTTTTATTGATGATTCTTGAAGCAAGAAGCTTCAGGTTCATAAGTTGTTATCACCAACGTTGGTGACATACATGACCATTATTTGGAACATTTTGGGTGCAAAGCAATCTTGCATCCTTCATTTGTCTTCATCCTGTTGGTACAAGAAGAAGAAGAAACTTGGTGCAGATTTTGCAACTGAACACAAGTTTTTCCATCCATGCCAATGTCTCAGATGTTCGTCCTTGTGTAACAAAGTTTCACAAGTTTTTCCACTTTTGTTTCACAAGGACCGCAAATACACCTAGATCTTCATAGGAGATTATTAACGGTTGGTTTGATGATGGCCAGAATTATTAGTGATGTGTTGTTAGTTACGAAAGTTTTTAAATTGCAAAAAAATAATTCATACTTACATGACTTAAATTCTAGCAAACATTGTATAGCTTATACAGAAATTAATACTACAGTAATACATAAATAACTTATCTTTACTTGTTACAAAAATGACCCCTAACTATTTAAAAGTACCACCTTCGCATGATGTTTACGTGGTTAAATAATTAGTAGGTTTAAGCACTAATTGAATGTTGTAAAAATATACAAGTATGCTTTAAACGTGTTCAATTACAATTTACATGGATGTTGTTAATATAATCTAAGTAGTAAATGTATTCAATTATAGAAGACAGAAGCAAATTTGTTTTTATTTTAAAACACTATTCTTTGAACGAACAAAATTACTTAATATCTATTAGAAAGTCATTTAGTGAATTTAATTTAGATGACATCACGATTATAAAAAAAAAAACTAGTCCTCGAAATAAAAATTATAGCTGGAGCTTAGTACAATACTTATAATTCCTGGGAAATGAAATGAAATAAAACAAACCTTATGATTTCCCAAATTAAGATGCAGGGAGAATATTGGTGACACTTGTCTAAATTCTGTTAACTTTGAACATGGCCGAATCCGGCGAAATCAACCCACCGGCACCTAAACCCGACCCTGAAACTACCTCTCCGCCACCGCCACAACAGCCACCATTACTGCCGCAGCCGCCACCACCACCGCAACCGGAATCCTCCCCAGCAAAGCGTCCCCAGCAACCGGAATCCTCCCCAAACCCGACGACCCCTTCCGCCACCGAATCCAAAGACAAAGACAAAGACGTCACTCCCACCACAGCCATATCCTCCCGCCTTGCTGAACCTGAATTCGTCTATATTCCCAGCTATTCCCGTAAGTCCCCATCTACTTTTCACCTCATATTTCTGTATTTTAGGGCGGAATTGATATAGGTGGATTCATGTAAATTGATTAATTGAATGTTTGGGTGTTGTTCTTTTAGGTTGGTTTTCATGGAATAGCATTCATGAATGTGAGGTTCGCTTTCTTCCTGAATTCTTCGACGGAAGGTCACCTTCTAAGAACCCTAAGACATACAAATACTGTAGGAATACAATTATTCGTAGATTCAGAGATAACCCCACTAAAAAGATCACCTTTACTGAGGTTCGCAAGACCATTGTTGGAGATGTGGGTTCAATTCGTAAAGTTTTCGATTTCTTGGAGACATGGGGTTTGATTAATTACACTGCTAACACTTCCAAGTCTCTCATCAAATGGGAAGAAAAAGAGTCAAAATCAGCATCTGCATCAGCTTCGCATAATGCTGACGCTAATGGAACTTCCACTGATTGTACTGTCCCCAAGAAGAGGGTGTGCAGTTCCTGCAAAACTATTTGCAGGATTGCTTGTTTCGCTTCTGATAAGGTGATTGCAACAGTCTTCCACTTTGCAGTGTTTGGTTTATCTTGTTTTTATAAGTTAGAAGGATTATTTGGTATCTAACTATTATTTGGTATCTAACTACCTTTTGAATCAAGTTTGGATCTTTTAACTTCTCCTCAGTTGATCATGCTTACGTTAGCTCCCTAAATGGCAGTTTATTTGAAGTGTTGCTAGGACTTGTTTGCTATTGTCGAATATAAGTTTTCCTCAATTTTGTCTGTTTAAATGCAGTATGATTTGACTCTTTGTGCAAGATGCTATGTTAGTGGTGATAATAGAGTCGGTGTGAATAATTCAGACTTTCGGCGAGTTGAGATTAGTGAAGAAGCTAAGACAGATTGGACAGACAAAGAGACTTTGCTCCTTTTAGAAGCTCTTCTGCATTATGGTGATGATTGGAAGAAGGTTGCTGTGCATGTTGGTGGCAGAAGCACGAAGGAATGTGTGGCTAGATTTGTGAAGCTTCCTTTTGGTGAGCAGTTTATGGGCCCTCTTGAATCTACAGAAGTGGATAGTGAACCCAAGTCTGAAACTATGCATCCTCAGTCCAAGAGAATGCGCCTCACTCCCCTTGCCGATGCAAGCAACCCAATAATGGCTCAGGTACTGGGTCAAATTTCATAGTAAATGGAAGTTTTAGGACGCTAGATATACATGTTCTATGTAGTACTGTGGACCATGAATATCAAACGGAAACTGGACATCAGTTAAGTGCTTGTGCATTAAATTTGTACTTGGATACTTTGCAAGTTCAGTCGGTACTCTGCAAGTTCAGTGTAGTTGCTGAAGCAATTCCAATTTCTACACGATCAAGGAAACTTCTCTTCTCATCTGTCTTTGAATTTTTTATGTAGATCTAGGCCATTTTGCTTTTTATTGATCAAGAGTCTTTTGGGCTGCTGATTTCTTGAAGTGGACAAATTTATTAATTAGGTCTTGAGTATTAGTCAAATCAGACCTCAATTGATTCTTCTTGTTTTTGAATTTTGCCACAGGCTGCTTTCCTCTCTGCTCTTGCAGGAAAAGAGGTTGCAGAATTAGCAGCACATGCCGCTGTTACAGCTTTGTCTGAGATTGGAGCGGGAATAACCAAAGGGAATCTAGGATCTCTACTCGGTGGTGCAGAGGGGCAAGGTATCAGTCACCACTTATTATTTATTTTGCTTTCAACAGAGAAATCATTAGTACTGCAAACTGTTAGAAAATTAAGTTGTCAGCTTCTTAAGAAAGGAGTTTGTTTAAAGTGAAATCTGATACGATTCTTGTCTCTTGGTTTGTGCTATAGTATTAGTGCATTTGCAACATTAACTAATGTGTCTTCTTGGTGCATTGTTGGCTACTTTCTATCTGGGAGTGTGACATTAACTGTTGGAGTGTAAAATGATAAGGTCCATGTTAACTAACATCCTCGTTTTGCCACTTCCGTATACAAGGATGTTTTCTGAAATTATTATCTAGCCTCTGTGTTCCAATAGGATTGGCGGATATTAATACACAAGTAATTTAGAATGATTAACCTACACGAGAACTTCATCGATAAGAGGCTTCTGCTTTTCCAATATTGATAATTTGAGTGTTCTACTTCTTGTTTTTCTGAATACCAAAAACGACTTGATCCTTTCTAGATGCTGAAGAGTTTGGACTAAGGGAACTTTGGAAAATTAGGGGAACATAAAATGAGCATCGCCACAGCACCCTTGATTACCATTTTCTTTTCCTTTTTGGTTTGGTACTCCTCCCTAAAACAGTACCTACCAAAATCCCCTTCCCACTCTGGGAGCAGAACTGGTTTCTTGATTTTTCACTGTTCGTACATGAATCTTCAATGAACTTTTGGTAGACTCTCTCTACTTGCAAAGCCAATAATCTCCCTTGTAGCAGAATTGTTGGCAAATGAGGCAGATCTTCCAGAAACTACGATAAAATAAAATAGTGAGACGGAAGATGAGAAAAAAAAATTCTTTTCCAACTTAATAACAGTGAAATCATGCTTTAAATGACATGGTCTTATACGATGTAGAATCGGATGGCACTTCCAATGGGTATGGCAAGGATAAACTCGAAAGAGCTCTTGTTGAAGCAAGGCCTCAGCTTGAGAAGGAGGCACTGGACCTGGAGAGAGCCGTCTCCGATGTGGCAATTGAGGTATACTCCCACATGAAATTCAGTGCTAAATATTCCGAAGTTCTATTGACGAGTTCGATCAATTTTCTGAATGTTTTACATGTTTGCTTTCGCGTTCTACAGACCAAGGAGATTGAGGAAAGAATTGCTCATTTTGAGGAACGTGATTTACAGATGGAAAAGGAGTGGCAACAGCTGATGCAGCTTAAGAACCTGATCTTCATTGATCAACTTACTTTGCTGCTGAATAAAGCTAGTGCTCCAAAACCTGGAGAAACCATTGGGGAGGAGGTGATAGATGCCAAGGCAGAATGACAAATCCCTTTAGTATAATATGGTCTATTTTAGTTGCTTATCAATCTAGTGGGATTTAGTATTTGTCAAATATTAGGCAGTAGCAAATTCAGAGGAATCATATAGCAGAACTAATTTGTTTGGCTGCTAACCCCATATTTCCTTCCTTACATGTTGTATTTCCCTTGGCAGAACTTGTAATTTACATTTTTTGTTGTGTTCTCTTTAGTAGTGTAAATCGATAATGAAAAATTCTCCCCGTTGGCTAATAATAAGCTCTTTGTGCTGTTCTCTACTCTTTCATTGTGACATGAGAATTCTTCAATATGCTTTTGGTCTCCTTACACCTATAACAATCTATGCCTCAATCCTAATAACAATATGAGTTCTCATTGACCAAGTTGGTCCATTTAAGCTCGTTTCAATCGAATATTATATTATACAAATAAAGAGTTTTCTGAGACCAAAAGCAAGGAGAAAAACCTTAAAGAGTACTGGAAAGTTGTTATTTAGTCTCAACTTGATATGATTGCAATTACATGCTTCATAGTCACACAAGAAATATGGTAATCCTACTTTTTAGCTCTCTTCAGCAGTAATCGTAGGGAAATCCTACTTTTTAGCTTTCTTCAGCAGTAATCGTAGGGAAAAAAAACCCAAAGCAAACGTCTGCCAAAACCACCCTCTTGCATTTGCAGGATCAATTGTTTTTGCAAGATTCCATGCATATATACCTTCACCTACATGTGTAGCAGTCGCTAGAACAAACGTCATTTTCAATGCCCATATAGAGGGAAAGAAGAAGAGGTGAACTGCTCTAATAAAAGGAATGGGTCCATAATCGGGCAGATATGCAGCAGCAAACAACGACAACATTCCAATCATACAAAACAGCCATGGCCATATTGTAGGTCCATCCAAACTCCTCCTTTTCCTTTCTTGCCAATATGCAATGGTTGCAGCCATGCCCTCCTTGGAACTCACCATTGGGACGTACCCAAGTTCCTCCTTCGCTTTTAGGAAAGAGAAGTAATGAGTGACACCAACCTAGCACATGCAGAAAACCAAGTATCAACTAGAATTCTACCTCTTGTACAATTGTAGAGAAGAATGTTGTGTCGATGACCAGAGAGAGTTTACTATTGCTGGACAAAATTGAACATCTGGTGTCAATACGGGATAGAAAAAAGCACTCACACATTCATTCTCTAAGAATAGCGAGCCATCATTTCTCTTCTTTTTTATTTGGTAAAATATGTTCTGTTAGTATCACTTAACAGAACTTTTCCATGAATATATAGCAAAGCAACAAAAGAAAATCTATTACATAATGTCTAGAATTTGAACTAGCAGAATATAAAATGACTAATTTGGTGTTAACACACACCATATCAGCCATAATAACTGGCTAATCATTTCTCTTCAGAATAATTGCCATAACAAAAGAACGGTTTATCCCTAACTAATTTTGAGACAGTTTCCCAGAAAAGCCAGTGAAGCCTATTCAAGGCCTTTTTTTTTTGGATAACCGTGGTGTCCAGACCAGCTTGCGCGCATCTCGACTAATTCCACGGGATACCTGCCACCTCCCACCAATAAAAGAAGAAATAATGGATTCAAAGATGAAGCACTAACCTTATAGACTTCAGCAGGAAGGATCAGAGGTTGAGGAAGCCACCTACTATTTAACCAGGGATACAGGAAGGAGTATAAAGCCCAGAAAAATTTTCCCAGAAGAAGAGCATGAGAGGCAGCTAGTGATGCCTTTGGTAGATCATAATCCAGGCTTTTCAGTAAAGGGCGAAGGAACTCGAAACTGTTGATGGGAGAACCTGCAATAGAAGATCACTGATGAAGGAAGGAGATACAGCAAGTAACAAGTAGCAATTGCTTTGCTTATAGAAACTTTGTTTGCTCTGATAAGCTAATAAAGTCTTTGGAGAATTCTAAAAACATATTAATCAGAAATAACACCTCTACTTGGTCCAAAACAAGATTCCATAATCCTGCAAATAAATATAAGCCAAGGAGTAGTTACCATCTGATATAAAATAAGGTTGACCAGCAGCAATTGGATGCCCTTCTCTGCCAGGGATGTCATCCAAAAGTCCCATGCTAGCCAATAAAAGCGCCAATACAAGGTTGTCCACGTACACCCAATCTGATTTCACATTTGGTGAACCGATTTTGAAGGGAAGCAGACCTAGCTTTGCAAGAGTTATGATCCTCGGCAGGTGCCTTTCTTCACCTGGGCCATATATAGCAGCTGGACGAATTGCGCAGCTGTAAAGGCATTTGCCATTCTTCTCTCTGCGCAATGGACATACATGCAGAGAAAAGAGAAAACAACCATATATATTATGTCAATACAACATCAAGTAGCAGTTCTTGATGTGAACAATCATAGATATACGTATAAACACACATTATACACACCTATAGACAGAGCTGAAGGGGTTTTGGTATGAAAATAACGTATTCCGTTTCTTTAGAAGTTGGTTGTATCCAATAGGAACTAAAGATAAGAGGAATTAATCTCAAAGTGCTTTTAATAAGAAAAAGAACACCTTTTGGAGCATATTGCACTTTTTTCGATCCATCTTACCAAAACATTGCAGTGCAAAGAAAAAAAAAATTGTACAAATAGGAAACCGTCATGTTTTGATTCAACATCCAGAAAACAGAGCTGAAAAGGCCAAACAGCTATTGAGAGTTGCTAGAATCACTATCAAGGATTTTGGCAGCTTTATGCCATACGTGTTTGCCGTGGGAGAAACTGATTAAAATTGTTAGCACTGGCAGAGGAAAAGCTGATGAGATTTTGCCCATTTTGCTTTTCTTTTCAATCCAAAGGAAACTTATCTTCCAGTTAAAAAACAATCGTGTAAATGCAACTATCTAGCAAAGATATCAGCTATCTTCGATAATATGTAGCATATGGTTCAACAGGATAGGTCACTGCAGTCAATTCTGAAGGAAATAGAAGAAAAGCGTGAAAACTCATAATGCATCTAAGGAAAAGGAATGACTTATATGTCTGGATTCTATTACATTGTATATAGAGAGTGAAGCTCTATAACATATGTGTGCAGTAAACATTACGGTGGATTGTGATTTATGTCCCTGTAAGGATTACTTACTTGAAGGGACGACCGCTGCTCTTCAGGACTAGTTGCTCAGCAATAGATTTGCTGCGTCCATATGGATCAGCATGGTCATCTATGGGGAAATAAGGCAGGCTTTCATTCCCATTAACAATTTCCTTACCGCCATAAACAACGTTAGGTGTGCTCACATAAACAAGCCTCTTAATCTGATGGTCAAGGCAAGCATCAATAATGTGGCAAGTTCCATTAATATTAACCTCATCAACACGGCTATATTGGAGCATTTCTTTCCCTGACATGCCATAGGAAGCAAGATGGAAAACACAATCTGACCCTTGCAGTGCTTTCTGTACATCTTGTTTGTTTGTTATATCCCCTGAAATTTGAAAACCAAGCAAATTGAACAGCTGCAGAAAACACTACAAGACTCGGTGTAATAGTGAAAACTGTATCATCAGTTTCAGCAACCTTAACAAGAGGATTATAAACTAGTCCTCAATTTCTAAATGTACATAAGTTCCTTATAGCCGAGGGTCTATCCGAAACAGCCTCTCTACCCCACAAGGGTAGGTGGGTAAGGTCCGAGTACATCCTACCCTCCCCAGACCCCACTTGTGGAATAACACTGGGCATGTAGTTGTTGTTTGTAGAAAAGTTCCTTATCATCAATCAATCAACTACTTCTCACCAAATAAATTTGGGAAAGATCAACTACTGTATCAACTCTGATCTATTTATTTTTTTAATAACAGTGGTGTCTGGTCCAGCTTTCGCACACCTCGGCTAAATCTACAGGCCACCTCCCACCAAGGCTAGGACACGTTCTGCTTAATTTAGATCCATTTCACTTCAATACCCCTTAAAGCTGGCATCTTTTCACCTACTCATCTCTTTTCATGATCCTTTTTATATACATTGACCGGAAATTGGGAATTTAGTCACCCAAATGAGACCAATCTTGAACTATTCTACCAACTTCTTTTGTTCCATATACACAACATGCCTGAGCAAGAATCAGATCAATAAACCGTAAAAACAACAGCCTCAAACTTCACAAGATCAATAACCCAAAAACAAGGAAGAAATTAAATCAATGGGCGGCAGTCCCAAAGTTGTCTTTTTTATAGCATGCAAGAATGAAATCTGGGGGGAAAGGGGTAGTTAGTAGTTACCTTGGATGAGATGAACCCCATTTTGAATTAGTTTGGAGGACCAAGGAGAATGGGTTCGAAGATCAAATGCTTTAACAACACGAGCACCCCTTCTCACCAGCTCAACACAAAGTGCGGAACCTATGAATCCCAGTCCACCTGTAACCACAAAACTATTGTTCTCAATCCCTTCATTCTCGCTCACATGCATTTTTTTTTCTCTTCTCCAATTGCTGCTACTGCTATTCCCAAAATCTAAGTTGAATTTTTCCTCTTTCGGCGGCTTTGAACTATTTGAGTAAACAAGACAAAATACGCCTCTATTTTCTACGTATACAATTTTAATTTAAAGTGATAGTACTAATCTACAATTAATAAAAAATTCCAATTTGGAGAAGACAATGCATGTGGCAAGTTATAAAATTCTAATATAAATATACAATTTCTATTAAATAGCAAGTTTATTGTTAAAGACATAAAAGCCAGCTTTCTTGCGTCACCAATTGGCCCTTACTCGATTTCATTTACTATTCACGTTTTTTCTAATTATATATTTTTATATTTTTGTAATAATGAAAAATAGTAATTAGGATAAACAATTCTCTTATTATGGATAAGTTTGATTATATATGTCTTTTTTTTTTTTTTGGAGGGGGAAGGGGGGGTTAAAAGAGGAACTTTATTAGTAGTTAATAATATTCATTACATGATACTAAGACAGCAGAGTCCAAAGAAAGCTATTAGTATAAATAGTAGTAGTAGTAGGAAGAGTAGAACTAAGGACATCAGTACAAAACATTGGTCTCGATGCTGATAGATCATAACAAAAATCAAGATTACTATCCGAAAAGCTAGTATTAGAGTTTGGATGGGATAACCGCTTAAGCCTAACAAAAGTAGTTTTTTTTTTGCCTGCGTTCAAAACATGGTCCATAAACAAAGGCGGAACTGTCCATTCCTGAATATCGTCGTAATTACTAGATATTGCTCCTCTCTTTGCTAAAACATCCATTGCCTGATTAGCTTCACGATAGCTATGTTGAATGGGCGGGTTCCATTGTTATTTCATTATCAAATACTCCCAATTTTAAATAAAATTATTTACATTTAAGAATAGGGGAAGAAAAAAGAAAAATGATTAATGCTAAGATTAATTTTAGTATATTAATTTGAAAACTTCTTTTGTGCGGTAGGAGTAGTTGATACAAGATCGACAAGAAAGACAAAAAAACATACACCTAAATAGTCAACGATTTGAAGAACCGAGGACCCCTTTGATTACCTCTCTCGGATTCACAAGAAGAACAAAAAAGGAAATGACATCAAGAGTAAAACACAGTAAAAACAATCACAACACTTGATGAACAAGATGCAATAACAACAACACACGGTTACAAGACAATAACACAAATGGATTATACCCACTTTTGGGCCTTTAATATCACACACAACCTAAACTTATCTCTGACGTGACCTCAAGGAACCAGAACCCCCAAGTAATCTCCGTTTCTAAACAAATCACCAGAACCCCCAAGTAATCTCCGTTTCTAAACAAATCATCAACACAAGGATTCCACCTTGAAAGAGGCTACAAATATGTCATCTAAAAATCTCTCCTTAAAATGAAGGCAAACTAGCTATTTATAGGCCATGAGTCTTTATTACACAATGGGCCCAAAAGTGACCCTAAAAGCTATTGGTCCCAAAAGTGCCCCAAAGCCCAAAATAATGTCATGGGCGTCCATGCTCTCTCGAAGCCCACGCTATTTTCCAAACACGTCGTGGCTCAATGCTCCCGTGGATGACATCATCAAATGTAGTTTCTCCCGCGCTCCAAGTTATCATCCACACACGTGTTTGTTCCCCTAAAACAACTAAATCTTGGATCCATAGATGTGATCTTTGAAGAAGCATCGATCCCAAAGGAGTAGAGCCCATTGATCTTGTATCAGTAGTAAACGATCCTCACACATTAATTAACTAAAGAGTTTGATTCTGAACTCTAATATAGAGTCCCAATTTGATGTATAGTCAAGTTAAGTTAAAGGTATTACATAAATTAAAAGCTCATCGTTCATACATATGATAGAAATAATGTAACAAACGGTAGGTACATGTATCAAACGAAATCCCAAAATAAAACTCTTCCATCATTTCCTTCTTTGTGTATACAGTGCTAAAAAGAACAGATTTGGTATTTCAACTAAAGAGCAGAATTGAAAGATGGTAGCTAGAAGAAGGAGAAGTTGTTGAATTTGAAAGAAGAAGAAGCAGCAGCAGCAGCATAAGCTTGAAGGAGTTCATTTTGAGGAGACCAAAAATCAGCTTTAAGACCACTTCTTCTTATTGCTTTTAGTATTCTGTTTCTGTGTGCATACCCTCTAACCACCACTTTTTCACTCTTCCCTTCCACTTCCACTTTCTCTATCCCTGTCGTCAGAATCAATTTACTATTTATTAGCAGTGGAAAAAAAAAAAAAACATCAAACGAAAGCGCAGCCTGAGCCCGGTGAACTAAAGCTCTGGCGGCCGCATGATGATTACCTTTCAATTTAGACAGGCATTTTCGCAGTCTTTTCTCATGTATTCCGACCATCTCTACCTTCAATTCAACTGTCTGTCACAAACGGAAAAAGTACGTAGTGATTAGCTATTGCTACAAATGAAGAACAATTTATGATCATAAACAAATTAACAGCAGGAAATCTAAAATATTCGCCCTGATCAGAAAGTGTATCCTACTACTGATGACAGTTTCAAAGTGTGTAGTGTGTTAGGTATTAAAAGACCTAAACACATCAAATTTAAATCTTGGATCGATCTTTGATCTATTGTAAGCGAACGACCAAAAATTAGAAAGGAGATAAAAAGATGGTAGTGTACAAACCTCCATGTTCATGATGATGTATGGATTAAGTGACTCGCTAAGCAAAACAAAGAGAAACAAGATGGATGATGGATCAACTGATGATACAGTGAGGAAGCGTATATATGAAGGGAAAATGGCACAAGGAAGAACAATGGATAAAAGACATTGCAAGAGAGGCAACTTATATATGTAGACAAAAGTAGGTAGGGGGGGGGGGGGGGGGAATAAACAGCAAAGTGAATCTTGGTGATGGGAATGATCTGCTTTATTTTTTGAAGGTCATGATAATATTGATTTGCTTTATTAAAAGGATCAGTAGATTGCAAGGCAAAAAATTAAAGGAATTCAACTGGGAAAACCAATAAACAAGAAACGTCCTCTCATCGAGATCCAAATCAATTCTTTTAATTTCTCTTTCTACTATACTACTTCTACGCGAAATACAAATGGCAAGCGGCATTACTAAAAGAAAATATAAGTTAGCGATAGATAAATTTTATTAATTATGAACAATTTAGCAATGAATTAACGATGAAATTATCAGCAGAAAGGTGAAAGCAGCTCTAGGCTCAAAGGTCCCCTCCCTATGTGTTTGTGCCTAAAAGCAATGTGGGCGTTGGTTAAGAAGCATTCCCAATGATTGTCCTTTGACGAGTCCAACTTTGCTTTTTTCTTTATGTTTAAAAAACTTGCTATGTAATTCATCCTTTTTAATTTTTTTTTTTACTATTATTCATTCGATGTTTGGTACCTACATTGAAGCCCGATTAATTCGAATTTGTGGCGGTGTAAGCAGATAAACTAGGAGGGACAAGTTCTATTACTTAGCAGAGGTGTTTCTCTTTAAACAGTAAAGGTTCGTTTAGTTGTTGGTAAGAAAGAGAGTTACTCGTGTATTAAAACTAATATAACTAATATCATAATAACAAATTAATCCAAATTAACGACCACAGATATGTACAACAGATTAATTTAAATTCAAAACATGGGATTGCTCAACCTTAAAACAATTTGATTCTGAAAAGACAGGTCAAACTGGTGATAATGTTCAAAGACAGACAAGGGAACAAGACAAAAGCCAAATATATATATATATATATATATATATATATATATATATATATGTGCAGGAAGACAGAAGATCCAATTGTGTCTTTCCATGCATCTCAAGGAGCTATGTGTGGGGATACTCCACAGTAGCATTATATACTTTTTGAATCCATTTTTACTAGTTCCAATCTTTGAAAAAAAAATGCATCAAGAAATAATTATAATTAATAATCAGAATAAATTAAAAATTAAGTGATAATCAATCTCTTGATGTTCTAAATTGAACAAGTAGAAATAAACATCTATTTTTAATATTATGAACAAGTAAAAATAAACAACGGAATTGCATTGGAATCTAACGTGTATCTCTTGATAACTTCTTTTGTCAAGTTGTTTCTCCTTTAATTTCTTGATCACTAATTCCGTCATATCCTCGGGAATTTCAGCATTTGCTTTGTTCAAGTATGAAGCACTAATCCTTCAATCTCATTTCATTCGAAGATTTAATTCATTTGAAGTGAGAAGGAGAAGAAAAAGAGGAGGAAAGAGATTAATTCGAATATTTTTTATTCCCAAATACTCCTAAAAGTTTGACATAAATAAAAAGAATTGATTTGGCTTTATTTGTTTTCTTGATTTGTTGCAAGACTTGATTTTCTAATTATTATTACTAATAAAAATAAAATAGTTAATGGGTTCTGGGGCCCACTGACCTTTCTTAAGATTTTTTTTTTTTAATGAAACAAAAATTGCTGGTGAGTTTCTCTAACAGACACGTCCTCCTGTCTGTCACTATTCCAATGTCATAATCCATAACTTTGGCTCCAGATTAATGAACATCAAAGATTAAGAAAAAACTAATGCAAGAAAAGGGACAAACGGTAAAGCCCCCCACTTTCTGAAGATTGAGTAGGACTTTGATTCTTGCTTGGTCTGTATTCCCATTTTGTCTTTTGGTATACTATACTTACTCTTCTAATTACTTGATCCGTCTGAAATTAGGAGAGCCCATTTGGCCATTGCATGAAACAGACTGTTGCAACATAAAGTTTGAATCCTTTCTGCTTGGTGTTAGAGGAATAGAGTGCTGCACAATTCTTTATGTGTGTAGTTTATTTAGTGAGTTAAGAGTAGTTTATTTATGTTCTTTCTCGTTTTGGGAATTCTAAGAAGAGATATATAGATATTCAGTTAAGACTTATTTGAAAAGCTACTGAAGCTTTTCCAAGTATATATCCATAAAGCTCTAAGAATCTAAATTGATCTTTGTTGGAAGCATAAACTTAAGTTTTCTCCAAATATATAGGAGTATCAGTTTGCATTTGTACTTGGGTTGTTAATTTAAACACCTTCAAGTTTGTTTAGGCTATGTTGTTCTTGCTAATATCATTCCATCATTCGGAAAAAGAAAAAAAGAGAGAAGCTAAAGTAACTAAATATGTTCATCATTCATTCATCCATGTAATGCTAGTTCAAGAATGAAATTTGCGGTTGATCGTTTACAAACTGAATTAGTTATGCCAGCAATCAAGTAAAGGAAATATAACTAATAGTACTACTTGATTTGACGAGAAGAACGAACGAAAGTCTTTGCTTTTTTATATACAATATATTGGTGAAACATATTAATGCATTAGTTTTCTTAAGCTGAATGTGGACCTTCGGATGCCCTTGAGAAGTTGGTTGATTATTGGGAAATTTGAACATATCTTCCAAAAGTGACCCATGTTTTGCAGCATTAGGTAGTCGATGGAAGCTGTTTTTGTTAAACGTCACAATTGGATGATGTAACCGGATTATCCGGTTCTCTATGTCACGCTAGACCTGTTTTTGACCTAGGTGGCTTTTGTCCCACACAGGCTGGACTCCGGAGGTGTTTCCAGTTTTGCATTTGGATTATACAGATAACCGGTTTCCTTATGGTATTATTGACAGTACACTTATATGGCTGTTAAAACGTCATGAGCTTACCTAGTTCTCCAGTTCTTCTAGTTTTATGTTTTCACCTGCTAGTAAGGTAGATATCAGCTTGGGAGTTAATTTTTTCTATTGAATCCCTTCTGTCCAAATATGCCGGTGACATGTGCGTCAACCAGGGATCAATGGCTTGTAGAACATCTTTTGATCTTGGAGGTTCGGTTAATGCTTTTTACTGTGTAACTTGCTTTCATTCAGGTTCAGCTCCTGTGAAGCGTGTCACTAAACTCTCTTCATCTCTCTTTTCTTTATTTTATCTACCTCATAACAGTGGGTATTACCATACTAGCATATAGATACTAAAAGAACTTCTCCTAGGTATTTCCACGTTCGGTAATAGACTTGTTTATAGATTATATGAAGTACTATAACTTGCATATTACAGTGTTTCTCTGAATTTTTTCATGCCCTAGTGTTCTTTTCTTTTTCCCATTTTTTAGTAGTTGTCCTTTTTGACCTTTTCCCTACCTGAGTTCTTCTTGCTCTTTATTGGTGGCAGGATTAGTTTGGAAGTTGGATAACTGTTGAATGCTTACAGTACGTTTCTGATGAAAGAAATGGTGAACATTAAAAGTCAGTGAATGTCAAACATGGAATGCTTACATCCTGAAAAGAAGGTTAAGAGAATAATTTGGAAGCGGTCCAAGGAGAAACCGGATGGGGAAGATTCTGCTGAAAACTGTATGTCATTGATGAAGATGGAAGGCAACGTTAAAAAGAGGCCTTATTCTGATTTAATGACCAATGATTTTGACGGGCCTTGCATGATGTCCCTTCTCCCACTTCCGAACTTGGAAGAATGTAACTCAGGGGCCCCTGTTGTCTTGACTGGAACAGCATGCAAAGGGCCAACTGGACCACCTGTTGGAGTTGTTGATATTGGTGTTAGCAGATCTGCTTACTATTTTCGTATTGCTCTACCTGGAGTCAAGAAAGATCCTGGTTTGTTACTTTACCTTTTACTTGTTGCCTTTCTGTTATCTGTTTGAACGTGGTAATCTGCTTTAAGCTCTTAGTATACAGAGATCCTGGAAATTATTTTACGTGAATCAGATATTACAGAATTGATATTACAATGCTGTAACCGCAGAAGGACCTAAAGCAAGAGTAGTTCATGAAGCTTGTGCTTTGACCAATCCAGTATGGTTGCCCTTTGACTTATTTTGTTCTATTATATTAAATGAATAAGGCCTTGTAAATCAATTGTGCCACAGATATTCATGGCAGTAGCGCTACATCTTTATGTTGCTGAACTTTTTCTGCCATTGATCATCAGCCAAGGAACTTATCATATTTCATAAAATGGAGTACACATCCTGTCTCATATATAAAAGTCCTTTTCAAAACGAGGAAACTTTGCCTGGAAGATATAAAGTTTGAAGCATGCAGAATACGAGGAATTTGGTTCGAGTAGGGAAGTTCATTATTCTGCATGTCGCTGCTTGCAGCTATGGGATGTGGATGAGTCTGTTATGAATGAAATGTTGTGCATTTAACGTTTTCAAGGGCAAAGTTGTTTCATTGATGATAAGATACCATTTCGACAGAAATTAAAACCAGTAGATGGGAATTGCTATGTGTTACTTGTTCATTTTCCTAATGCACATTCAACTAGGATTGGTTCATGGATAAATCCATTACAGACAAAAAGGTTAATCTATCAATGATGATGTTCCTGTATTAAGTTTTGTAATGTTACCTCGTGATGTCTATTTGAGAAAGAAATATTTAGGTAATCATTAGGTGAACATGCTTCTGAATTTATTCTCTCGGTATTGGCGTTCTAAGGTCCTTATATAGTTCTTTTTTCGACATCTAGCAATCACGTTATCATAGAAGAAACTGTTATCCTGATAGTATTCTTGTATGTCAGACTTCTCTCCCCAACAGTCAGAAAACGAGATTATTGGCTGATCCCCTATCCATTGGTGCAAACACTTTCACAAACTTCCCTGATTGTGGTGGTGTCTTATCATATTTACTAAGTGAACTCTTTAACCCTTGATGCAGGAGATTTCAACTGTGAGATTGAGAAAGATGGAAAGGTCCTTATTCGAGGGGTGACATCAACTGGTGGAAGAACTGTCTCAAGATATTCTCGGGTCTTTGAAATGAAAATTCAGCAACAATGTCCATCTGGAGCTTTCACCGTCTCCTTTAGTTTGCCTGGGCCTGTCGATCCGAGGATGTTTTCGCCAAATTTCAGATCTGATGGCATTTTTGAAGCTGTTGTAGTGAAGTACGAACCATAGCTGGTCGGTCATGTAAACAACCATTTAAGCCAGAACCTACCACACCACATAAAGCTGTTTGCACTGAAGTGTTGTTGATATGGATTAGTGGTGGCTAATGTGCTGTGTGTACTGAACTTGTAGATTTTGTATGGTTCAGACAATGACATGTTTTTGCAATGTACATAGCACGAAAGTACAGTTCAATTGATCCACTGTTTCATTTTGGTTCACCAAAACAGCATAGTACTGCATTAGCAATAAAAACTGAGCATTGTAAAGAAATAATCCACTTGCAGGGATTTCCCCCCCATGATTGGAACCTAATTTTCTGAAGAAAATCAGCTAAAAAGGAATTTTATATTGTCCAAGATTGCTTCTTGATTTATTGTAAGGAGGCTGTCTTCTTCAGAAAAATTACACATTGACACTCCCAGCAGAATGGATACCAAACCCATATGAAGTTAATTTTACCATGAGCGGATTGTATCCATTGAGCAAATATAGGTTCAATCAAGATTTGCTTCTCCAGAGTGCCATGAGTAAAGAATCGAGAGTTGGTTCGGATTCCCTAGACAAGAAAAACTTTCAAGTAAGTTATGGCTTACCAAAGTCTAACCTTCCCCACAATTGGCTTATCCGCTTCAAGAGCTCAGTTTATTCTTTAAAGGACCACTTCGCCATCATTTTCACTTTGGCCGGACATACTGATCCCAAGTTTTTAACTGACAAGTTAAGCTCAAATGGTGTTTTGGAAGGAGCTGTGCTTAAACATTGGATTGCTAGGTCTCGTAATGATGATGACCAGTCCGACTCGTCTGATTAATTGGACATGGTTAGCTTGTAACCCTAATAAAAACCAACTTCCTATTCTGGAAAATCTCTAGTTATTATGTTACTGAAACTCTTTATCTGTAGCTTCCTTGCATAAATTCAGCTTTCACAGCTCAGACTACCAGATATTGCAACAGCTCCCTTTATTTCTTTTGCATTTTATCTAGTGTAACTTAGTACTAGACTTTTTATGTGAAGTTAGTTACTTATGGACCATTCAATGGAATTCTTGTATCAGTTTGTAGGTCATATTGCTTCTACTTGATCAACCAGACTTATTTTTCTTGGGTCTTTGATATGAAAATTTAGCAATAATGTCCATCTGAAGCTTTCACTTAGTTTGTCCAGGCCTGTCGATCCAAGGCTGTTTTTTCACCAAATTTCAGATCTGATGGCATTTTTCAAGCTGGTGTGATGAAGTACGAACCATAGCCGGTAGGTCATGTAGACAACCATATCAGCCAGAACCCACCACAGAAATCTGCTCGCACTGAACTGTTGTTTATATGGATTAGTGGTGTGTGTACTAACTTGTAGATTTAGTATGGTTTAGACAATGACATGTATTTGCCATGTAAATAGAGCAAGCGTAAAGTTCGAATCATCCTTGGGCATGGTTAGCTTGTAGTCATGATTAAACCAACTTCCTATCTGGAAATCTCAAGTTGTAAGCCAGTTTCTGTTTCATCATTTTATGTAGTGTAACTTAGTACCAAACTTGTTTTGTTATTTTAGTTACTTCTATGAGTTTGTAGGCCATATTGCTTCTGCTTGCACAACTAGGTATAGTGTTCTTCAATCATGAAACTAAATGACTAGAAATCATCTATAATCTATTCCCTCAGGCCTAATGCGCCACTAGTGGCGGAGCCAGGATTTTCATTGAGGATGGTCAGAAGTATATATACGAACTAGTCGAAGGGGATTCAACATCTACTATATTTTTAATCATGTAAAAATAGTATAAAAACAATATAATTTTCCGTCGAAAGAGGTTCGAATGAACCCCCGGGAGCAAAGGTGGCTCTGCCACTAAGTGCCACTCATTCGTCCTTGATTGATCTATGTTTTTCTTCCTTTTTAGGTCACTTTCTACCATAAACTCCACTCATCTCACTTAAGAGGACATATTAATTTTCAGAAACTACCGACATGCTTCAAAAAATAACACTTGTTTTAGCCTTGTCCGACATAAGTTTAGAGAACTTTTACCTTGTTCAGTAAACGATTTGGAGAGAACTTAAGGCCTAACTTTGTGAATTCTGAACTTACGACATATTTCGGTAAGAACTAAGTTATGTTTTGATAGGCATAATTTGTGTGTTAATTATGAGCTAAACATATACCTCTAACAACATAAGTTCTATAGAAATTATAAGGCATAACTTATGTGCATATTATGAAAAAACAAAAAATAAAAGTGATTTTGCAAGGCATAAGTGTATATTTTCAATTATGTCGGGGATATTTTCGATCACTTTTTTATTATTTAAAATGCTGAAAATAAAAAATCATCAGCTTGAGTCACATAAATTAAATAACGCTACAAAATAGGCATTTGATGACCCTCAATAACCATAAAGAATAATTAGATTCTACTTGATTCAAGACAAGTCAATCTGTGTAATTTGCATAACTAGTACTACTCCCTCCTCTCCAGAATAATCGTCACGTTTCATTCCTGAAGAGTTAATTTGACTAATTCTAAAAGCTAAATTAGATTAGATTAATTTAATATTTTAAAATTAAAATTTGAATTTTCAAAAACTAAACATAAAGTACTATAAATTGCATTTTTTCTCAAATAAATATTATGAAAAAATATATCTTAAAGTGATGCTCAAAATTTATATTGTGACTCTACAAATGAAATTCATTTTACTCAAAATTCATATTGTTTGACTCGAAAAAAGGAATTACTTTACGGAAAACTCACATTATCTGACTTAAAAAGAAAATTTGAATCAAACTGTTTGACTCTAAAAAATATATTGTGTATTTGGAATATTGGGTCAAATTGTTTGAATCTAAAAAAAGAATTCATTTTATTCAAAATTCAAATTATTTGGCTCTAAAAAAAAAAATCACTTTACTCAAAATGTTATCCTCTATTTTTTAGGGATTGCATTGAGTGATATTCCTAATTTAAAGTTACAAGGTGCTATAGAATTAAATATTTTATAGGTCATAACTGACAATCAATTAATGATGTCATATAGTATGTTATTTTTTGTCTCATTTAATTTCAAACAAGCAAAAATCCAAAACCTATTACAAAAAGATCACTTCAGAAAGCTTAATTTGCTTTGTTTAATACACAAAAAAGACGACAAACCTATTCACTGAGGAAAGTCATCTCTTTCGTTTTTTTTGTTCGCAAATTATGTTATACTCAAAACTCATATTATTGACTGAAAAAGGAATTTTGTATTTGAATCAAACTATTTGACTCTAAAAAGAATTTACTTTACTCAAAATTTAAATTGTTTGGCTCTAAAAAGGAAATTCACTTTACTCAAAATGTTATTCTCTATTTCTTAGGGATTACATTTAGTGATATTCCTAATTTAAAGTTAGAATATGCTATAAAAGTAAATATTTTATAGGTCATAACTTATAATTAATTAATGCTGTCATATATACTATTTTTTTTCTCATTTAATTTCAGACAAACAAATATCTAAAACCTATTATAAAAAGGTCACTTCAGAAAGCTCAGTTCGCTTTGTTTAATCCCCACACAAAAAAGACGGCAAACCTATTCACTTAGGCAAGTTATCTCTTTCATTTTTTTTTTGTTCGCAAATCATGCTATCAAACACTTTATAGATAACTTTTCTTTAGTGTAAATAAATCAACAAAATAATAAATTTATTGCATCTTCTTGGCTATCTATATATGTAAATCTGAATTTACCGATTGATGTTATATATAAAAATTAATTTTATAAATTGATGTTATATGTAAACCCTAGATCTATCGACTGATATTATATGTAAACCTAGATCTATCAATTGATGTTATACGTGAATATCGATCTATCAATTGATGAGTTATCGATCGATGTTATATATAAATCTGGATCTATCAATCGATGTTATATATAAACCTAGATCTATCGATCGATGTTATATGTAAATCTGAATCTACCGGTCGATGTTATATGTAGATCTGGATCTACCGATCGATATTATAGGTAAAGTTGAATTTATTGATCGATGTTATATGTAAACATGAATTTATCAAATGATGTTATATGTAAAATTAAATTTAATGATTGATATTATATGTAATGTTGTCTGTAAACCTAGATTTATCAATTGATGTTAGATGTAAACCTAGATCTATCGATCGATGTTATATATAAATCTAGATCTACCGATCGATGTTATAGGTAAATTTGAATCTACCAATCGATGTTATATGTAAATTTGAATCTATTTGTCGATGTTATAGGTAAATCTAAATTTATTGATCAATTTTATATGTAAACATGAATCTATCGAATGATGTTATATGTAAAATTAAATTTAACAATTGATGTTATATGTAAATCTAGATTTATTGTTTGATATTATATGTAAGATGTTACATGTAACTCTAGATCTATCAATTGATGTTGTACATAAATCTAGATCTATCGATAGATGTTGTATGTAAATCTAGATCTATCGATCGATGTTCTATGTAAACCTAGATCTATCTATCGGTTTTATATATAAATCTAGATCTACCGATCGAGGTTATATGTAAACCTGGATCTACCGATCGATGCTATATGTAAACCTGGATCTACCGATCGATGTTATAGGTAAATCTGAATCTGCTAGTGGATGTTATAAGTAAATCTAAATTTATCGATCGATGTTATATGTAAACATGAATCTATCAAATGATGTTGTATGTAAAACTAAATTTACTAATTGATGTATACGTAAACCTAAATTTATCGATTAATGTTATATGTAAGCATGGATTTATCAATTAATGTTTTATGTAAACCTAAATTTACCTATTGATATTATAGGTAAAGGACCCTGGAGTTTGTTTCACTGCTGATTTCTTTCAGGAGTTAGATGAATGTGAAATAGTTGTAGATGGTGAGGATAGGGCACTGCAATTTTTTGTAGTACACTTCATTAAATTTCATTTGATGTCTTTCACGAGTATTTAGTTTAATTAGAAATTATGTCAATATAAGCATGAAATCTAGAGAACTTTGAATCTTACTATTACTATTTTTTTTATTAAAACAAGATATTTAGCAGTGAAGTGAAAGAATATAGTGAAACTTATACATAATATTCAATAAACTAGCCCCAACTATCTTACTATTACTAATTTTTTATTAAAGCAAGATATTTAGCAGCGGAATGAAACAAGCTTTAATAGAGTGAAACTTATACATAGGATTTAACAAACTAGCCCCAACTACTTTTGGATTTGAAACATATCTGATTGATTGATTGAATTTGATAATAAATACATGTTTTATGTGCATTAAAACTTAATTTGATATAAATTTTGTGTTAGAAAAAAATATCGTGGTGGAAAGGTTTAGTGCATGCTATTTCTTTTTGTTATATAGCCTGCAGAAAGCCATTTTGCTTGAGACATATGTAAGCAGGAATTTTAAGAAATCTGCAGAGTCACCTCACACTTTTCATCCAGAAGTTAAAGTCATTATCTTATAACCTGCAGGGAGACAACTTGTTTGGCACAACTATAAATCATGAATTTGAAAAATATGCAAAGTCTCAAGTCAAACTATATATTACTCTACGTGGGACTGTTGAAAAATGTGCAATTGCATCATCACTTGGTTTGTTGACATAGGTAGCAATAAAAAAGCGTATTTTTTTTGCGTTGCGCTTCCTGGGGTAAGAGGTAACTATAAGCATTTTTTTAATGAATTTCTTTTTCTTATTCTTTTTTGATTGTTGTTACGATTGTCTATTTATGCATACACATACTTAATAATCTCATCATGAAGCTGAAACTATTTTAGGACCTTCATAGTTAAGCGTTTGCATAAATATATGAGATCAAATTGTTTTGTCATAATATGATGATTTAGAAATGAGTTATTCCTAGAAATTTGGATATAAGGGTGCATTACAAACACTTGCTATGCAATGTAATGTTAGAGATGGCCCAATAAATGATCCACGAGGCCCAATTGATGATCCACAGTCATCCAGATCCGAAAATCCCACATGAATATATTTTCATACATTGTATTTTTATTTTTCTCATTTTATTGTGTAAATATAAATAGAGGAACCTATTCTAGAAGCATTTAGTTTTACAAGGAAATGAAATATTTCTCTCTCTCTTCGTCTTCACAACTTCTAGGGTTTTCATTTTACATTTCAATGGTTATTCTGAGCGGTGAAGCTCTAACATGGTATCAGAGTCAGGTCCATCCTTGTTTTGGGCTCTCGGTCCACACGCTAGGCGCCAGTAGGGCCCTGGGCGTGAGGGGGGTGTTAGGTAGGTAAAAAGTCTCACATTGATTGGAAAATGAACTGGTAGTTTGCTTTTATGAACTTAGATAATCCTCACCTCTTGATCTAGCTTTTGAGATTGAGTTAGGCCCAAGATCCATTCTTTACTTGTAAAGAATGGATCTTAGGCCTAACTCAACCTCAAAAGCTAGCTCTTAAGAGGAGGATTGCCCAAGTTCATATAAGGATACCAATTACCCATCCCTTTTCCGATGTGAGATACTTAATACTCCCTCACACGCCCAGGATTCATTAACTAGAGCATGGACAATATAATATGAGGGCCCAACATTAGTGAACAAAGATTTGGGATGAGCCTGACTCTGATACCATGTTAGAGCTTCACAGCTCAGAATCGTCATTGAAATGTAAAATGAAAACCCTAGAAGTTGTGAAGACGAAGAGAGAGAAAAATATTTTATTTCCTTGAAAAACTAAATGCTTCTAGAATAGTCTCCACTATTTATATTTACATAATAAAATGAGAAAAATAAAAATACAATGTATGAAAATATATTCATGTGGGATTTTCGGATCTGGATGACTGTGGATCATCAATTGGGCCTCGTGGATCATTTATTGGGCCATCGTTAACACCCCCTTAAGCTGTAGGGTGTGCGCACACCCTGCTTGCAAAGAAGATGATGATGGAGTGGGCCACTTAGAGCTTTAGCCATAATGTCAACCAGCTGATCAGCGGAAGGAACATGATGTAGAGAAATAAGTTGAGCAATAAAGTGAGTATAATATCAATCGATCTCAATGTGCTTAGTTCGTTTGTAGAAAATGAGATTCTTGGCAATGTGTAATGCATCCTGTCTATCACAAAAAAAGAGGGACAAGAGTAGAAATAGTTAGACCCATGTTAGCAAACAAGCGAATCAACTAAACAACTTTGCATAAGGCACGATACTCAGCCTCAGCAAAAGAGAGAGCAATAGTGGGTTGTTTCTTGCTTTTCCAAGATATATGACAACCACCAAACACCACAAAGAAATCAGTGACTGACTTCCTTGAAAGAGGGCAGGCAACCCAATCAGAATCAAAATAGGTAGACAATAAAAAAGAGGGAGAGGCAGGCAAAAAAAAATGCCCTGATCTCTGCATTCAACAGATACCTGAGAACATGTATACCAGTTTTCATATGATCAACACAAGAAAACTGTAAGAACTGACTCAGGTGTTGTACAACAAAGGATATATTAGGTTTGGTAGGTTGAAGAAAATTGAGTTTACCAACAAGGCACTTGAAAATAGATAGTTCAGGTAGTGGACCACCCATATCTGGAACCAGATTCACATATGTTTCCAAAGGAGAAGCAACAGGAGTGAAATTGGAACAAAGAAACTTATCCAGCAAATCAGAAGTATACTTATGCTGATGCATAAAATAACCATCATCATGAGAAATAATCTCCAAGCCCAAAAAATAATGAACCAGCCCCAAATCTTTGATCTTGAATTAGTGATCAAGAAAAGACTTGAGGTTGTTCATTTCAGTAAAATTGGAACCAACCAGCAGAATATCATCCACATAAACCACTAAAATAATCAAGGAATCACCAGAAGACTTAATGAAGAAAGAATAATCATTTTTGATAGCAATGTAGACTCGAGATAACAAGGCTTCAGACAGTTTAGAGAACCACTGTCTGGATGCCTGTTTGAGGCCATATAAAGACTTCATGAGTTTGCAAACCAAAGGAGTTGCACAAGAAGAAGAAGCTGAAATATCAAGGTTGGGGGGTATTTTCATGTATACATCCTCATGAAAGCCACCATGAAGGAAAGCATTGTTGACATCCAACTGAAAAACAATCCAGTGATGTTTTGAAGCAAAAGATAAGAGATATTTAACAGTGGTTAACTTGACCACAGGAGAGCAAGTCTCATGATAATCAATGTCTTCCTTTTGGGTATCACCCCTAATGACAAACCTAGATTTATACCTCTCAACAGTACCATCAGACCTTTGTTTGATCTTGTACACCCATTTACAAGGGATAACCTTCTTATTAGAATGAAGGGAAACAATATCCCATGTATAGTTGTCCTCAAGAGCCTTAAATTCTGGTAGCATGGCCTCCTACCAAGCAGGTCTAGAAGTAGCTTGCTGGTAAAATAAAGGCTCATGCATATGTAGGTCAACACTAGAAACCTTGAAATTGATCTCGATAGGAGCAGATGGGGGAAGGACAGAAGAACATATGTAATTAGCAAGATGTCAACAATTCTTTCCTTCATGGTGACCTTCATGAGGAGAGATTCATGAAAATACCCCCTAACCTTGATATTTCAGCTTCTTTTTCATGCGCAACTCCTTTAGTTTGCAAACTCAGGAAGTCTTTATATGGCCTCAAACAGGCATCCAGACAATGATTCTCTAAATCGTCTGAAGCCTTGTTATCTCGAGGTGCATTATATTGCTAGCAAAAATGATTATTCTTCCTTCACTAAGTCTTCTGGTGATTCCTTGGTTATTTTAGTGGTTTATGTGGATGATATTCTACTGGCTGGTTCCAATATTACCGAAATGAACAACCTCAAGTCTTTTCTTGATCACCAATTCAAGATCAAAGATTTGGGGTTGGTTCATTATTTTTTGGGCTTGGAGATTATTTCTCATGATGATGGTTATCTTATGCATCAGCATAAGTATACTTCTGATTTGCTGGATGAGTTTCTTTGTTCTAATTTCACTCCTGTTGCTTCTTCTTTGGAACTATTTGTGAAGCTGGTTCTAGATATTGGTGATCCACTACCTGAACCATTTATTTTCAGGCGTCTTTTGGTAAACTCAATTTTCTTCAACATACCAGACCTGATATATCCTTTGTTGTACAACACCTGAGTCAGTTCTTCCAGTCTCCTTATGTTGATCATATGAAAGTTGGTATACATGTTCTCATGTATCTGTTGAATGCTCCAGATCAGGGCATTTTTTTGCCTTTCACTCTCTCTTTCTCATTGTCTGCCTATTCTGATTCTGACTGGGCTGCCTGCCCTCTTTCAAGGAAGTCAGTCACTGGTTTCTTTGTGGTGTTTGATGGCTGTCCTATATCTTGGAAAAGCAAGAAACAACCCACTATTGCTCTTTCTTCTGCTAAGGCTGAGTATCGTGCCTTACGCAAAGTTGTTGCTGAAGTTGTTTGGTTGATTCGCTTGTGTGCTGACATGGATCTAACTATTTCTACTCCTATCCCTCTTTTTTGTGATAGCCAGGTTGCATTACACATAGCCAAGAATCCTGTTTTCCACGAACGGACTAAGCACATTGAGATCGATTACCATTATGTTCGTGATTGCCTTATTGCTCAGCTTATTTCTCTACATCATGTTCCTTCCGCTGATCAGTTGGCTGACATCATGACTAAAGCTCTGAGTGGCCCACTCCATCATCATCTTCTTTGCAAGCTGGGCGTGCACACACCTTCCAGCTTGAGGGGGAGTGTTAATGATGGCCCAATAAATGATCCATGAGGCCCAAATTGATGATCCACAGTCATCCAGATCCGAAAAGCCCACATGAATATATCTCCATACATTGTATTTTTATTTTTCTCATTTTATTGTGTAAATATAAATAGTGGAGACTATTCTAGAAGTATTTAGTTTTACGTACAAGGAAATGAAATATTTTTCGCTCTCTTCCTCTTCACAACTTCTAGGGTTTTCATTTTACATTTCAATGGCGATGCTGAGCTGTGAAGCTCTAACATGTAAAACGATTGAAACACATTTTTTTTTTTTTTAATTCAAGTAGTTTTCAAATTTGGTGCAAGAATATCATTTTTACTTAAATACAACTGAGCAAAAGTGAAACTTAATAATGAATTGATGTGTATATTGTAGAGATAACATAAAATGTCACATACAGAAGGCAGGGAGAGTCCGAACGGAAGACGTGGTTGCAGAGAATGAGATTTTGAAAAACTGACCCAAGGGTTTTGTGATGAAAGTTCAGCAACTTTCTCCTCCTGGGCCTTTTACTGTATCGTTCAACTTGGCTGGACAAGTTGATCGGAGATTATGTTCCCCACAGTTCAGAGAAGATGGCATCCTGGAAGTCATTGTAATGAAATTTCCGATACCTATGACTTCAGCTGATCAAGGTTTGCCTGAACATATGTTCACTGGATCTTTCCCAGCTCCTTGAATGTTATTTGGTTCACATTTTCCTGGAATTTATTTGTTCGTGACCTTTGTCATGAATATAACAATAGATAGCATCAAGAACAACTTTCGCGGAAGGGGACATATGTTTAATTCGTTGGAGATTTTGGAAATGCTAGCTCACTTCATTTTGAATCAAGAGTAGTGTAGTTTCCACATATCTTTTTCATCATTATCATGTTCTATGTACTTTACATAGTGTGTAAATAGTCGATGGCAGGATCCTCAGTTTTTTTTTTTTTAAAGCATTTTCATGTTATTTGGGAATAATAACTGTTAGGTACATCAATAAGCATATACCGAATGCGATTTTAAGTATTTATCTTATACTTTGACCGTTCCGTTCCGTTCATAGTCCAAGTCTAAATCATTATTGGAGTATTTTATTTTTAAGAATTTACAAGTCTTCAATTGGCCAAGGGGAAAATTTCCTGAATTCTATTTGTCCACTAAATAAGGGAAGGGAATATTTTGGGCCAAATTGTTTCTGTCTCGTTGGGCCGAACTAGCCCACTAAGCATATTTCAAGTCATCAAACAAATAAAAACCTAAAAAAACTTGTATTAGAAGAAGTTCACTTTTGCTGAAGCTGCTCTAGGACTTTTGTTGAATTTCAGGTACGAATCTCCGCACAAAATTGGCAATTTTATCTCTTTCTTTTTTTCGTTTGCAAATCATTTTATCCAACACCTTGTGACTCTTTTTTTTTTTTTTTGTTGGTGGATTTATTGTTCTTTGTGATATGTTTGGTTCAAAATGCTTGTTCAGCTTGATTCTCCTATTTTTTATTTTTTTGTACCTCGATTTACTGCGTATGTTGTTGTATTCGGTGTCCGGAACCCACATTGGAGTTGCGTAGAGCCCATTCGAGGGAAGGGCGGATTTTTCCTCGAAACAGGTTCTAGTACTTTGTGATCGGGAAAATTTATTTGAATCAGATTTTTGTATCGATGTTGTTCTTGTATGTGGAATTTTTTTGAATACCAGAATTGACATTTCAATAGATTGTACACGTAAACAATTGATAACGCCCAAACTACAACTCTCGTAAGAGGGTAAGCGGTCGCTGTCAAATATAGAACCCAACTGGGTTGGGTGTCGAATCCCACAGGGAATACTTGGTCACTAAGTGTTGCAATTATTAATAGACTGTTGATCGAAAAGTCCACGGAAAAGGGGGGATTGGGTTTGGCGTGAATTAATACTATGGAAGTAACAACAGAATGCTTGATTTAGTAAGATTTAATCACAGAGAAAAATAAGTTAGGGTTATGTCCACCTTATGAGTTCTACGTATCTATTAACTATGAGTAATGCGGAATTTAGACATGCATGCACTTATAGAGATTCGTATTCTAATGGTAAATCCTAGTGTTTCTCAACCATCAAGGATTATTTCACTTTAACTCTCTCGAGCTTAAAGTGTATAACTAACGGTACAAATTCTCCAAGAAGTTAACCCAGTTACGGCACTAACGTGTAAATAGGGGTTGGTAGCCCTATTTCCTTGTCACACTCTCTTTTCCAAACATGTAACTTTTCTTTCGAACAAGTTAATGCTATAATGGCGTATTCTATATGTTTGCAACCACAAGAATTTAATTAAAACAAAGAGAGTAATGATATAAGTAGCATACGCATCAAGAATTCACAAACTCATAGTAATAGATAGTATATCAAAAGGCTTCCATAACCCTAACAGAGAAGTTTAGCTACTCATGATTGTAAAGGAAAACAACGAAGACATCATCATCATCATACCAAAACGATAACAATCTCACGATGGGTATGTATTGGCGTCACTATGAGAATGACGTGATTTCCTCTCTAGCCGTTCTTGTAGCGTTTTTCCTCTGTCTCAACTTACAGAATCTGTAAACTGAATAAATAAAAAGTGTTGACTGAATTAATTCCTGAATGAATGAATGCTGAAAAATTCAGCAAATAGGGTTTTTATAACATCCTTGTCCTAATCCTATTAAGTTACTGCTGCACCCCTAAGTATTTAAAAATACTGCTTTTGCTCGGGACAATTTCTCCATGCGTCACATTCAGTCCATAAGCTTCCAAAAGCTGCCTTCCCTCTTCTGTGAAGTTTTCCTTTGCTGCCCAAAGGTCCACAAAGTGCTGAAATCTTCATCATTAATACCTGAAAACATGCTAATCACGTAGGTTAGCTCACTTACAGGAAAATGGACTAAAAGTGCAGGAATTATATATTTTATCCTCAAAACTTAGCTATAACATGGGTAAATTATAGTGTTTAGGCGTGTAAATACACCCAACATCAACAATCTACTAGAAATCCTATCAATTATTCAGGATTGTGGAACTAGGTGATTTTCGCATAAACTTAAAAGTACTATAATTTAGTCAAGAGGTGAAGGTGGCCCGGCGGGGCCATTTGGGTTGTCAAACGGCGAAACAGCACTAACGGGCCTTTTTCGGGCCAAATCGGTGGGCGTTAGCCCACGGGCGGGCTGTGGAGCGGGTGAGGGTGGCCCGGCGGGGTCGGCGAGGCCGTTTGCTTGGTCAAACGGGTGAAATGGCGCAAACACACCCGAATCAGTCATGATATTTTCTAAACTCGAGAGAGGAAACCTTCTAAAAACCCCAAGATGGAATTTGATCTGTTTGCACCAATAAGACTACTAAAGGTTGTAACACAGGCAGAGTGCGAATGAAAAGCAAATGTTGCAAATAGAACATGCTCACTTGTTAATACTTTGAGTTTAAACATACCATCAGATTCAGAAATAGATTATGTACTCTTAAATGTATATCGATGTCCAAAGTCTTTTATTGGTTATAACTTGTAAGCATCAAAATGAATGGGTAATTGAATGTAAGTCGAATCATTATTTTGGAACTAATTTTGTGAAGATTTGATCACTTTGGTGATTAACAAGTGTCACATATAATAATTCCGAATAATTACAGATTTCACAACCTTAAATTTTATAAATTCAAAAGGTTTAACTGTGAGCCGTCAAAATTTTCCCAGTGCTTTTACATAAGTTCATAACTTCGTAGATTAACATTTATTAAAGTAGGTAATTGAGCTTTTCATTCATGCTACACTTTTGTATAAAATATCCTCATACATATTGACAAAATCAAGGAGACTGTTAATTAGTCAATTATGTAAATATTCAAATCCGTTCAATTGCAACGTTATAACGAATGCAAAATTTTGAGGCAAAACTTATTATATTTTTAGATACATTGGAATTGGATTCAAAGTTCAAACAACCAACCCCAACTAATTTTTGGATTTGAAGCATTTGATTGATTGATTGGCTGGGGTTATTGATAAATACATGACTTTATGTGCATTAGAGCTAATTTGATATAAATTTTTAGTTAGGGAAAACAAGTGGAGGTGGGAAGGATTAGTCTTCAATCTTTAGTTCGAATTCAAATTTCAATCCTAGAAAGTGTGCGAGAACTTCAATTATTCAATACATATGTAAATGCATCAGCAGGCAAATTCTCTGTGCACTTATCACTTATATAGCCTGCAGGAAGCTATCTTGCTTGACACATATGTAAGCAGAAATTTAGAAATATCTGCAGAGACACGTCACACTTTTTCCCCCCTGAAGCTAAAGTCGTTATCTTATAACCTGCAGGGAGCTAACTAGCTTGGCACGGCTGTAAAACATGAATTCAGAAGAATATCCCAAGACTCATGCCAAACCATCTGTCACTCTGTCTGGGACTGCTGAAAACTGTGCAACTGGACCCTCACTCGGTTTGGTTGACATAGGCAGCAGTGAAAATGCATATATTTTTCGTGTTGCACTTCCTGGGGTGAGGCACAAATGTAAGTACTTTTAAATGAATTGCTCTTTCGTCTATTTTGTGCTGTTGTTGTTACTATTGTCTATTTTCTAGAGTGGGTATAGGTAATGGGTGCAAGTACACTGACTATTTTATGCATACACGTAATTAATGATCTCATCATGAACCTGAAATTGCCGTATGACCTCAGTGTTAAGCTTTAGCATAGAAACATAAGATCAAATTCTTCTATCATAATATGATGATTCTGAAACGAGTCATTCCTAGAAATTGGAATGTAAGAATGTATTACAAACACTCACTATCAATCAGTTCAGCTGCACCTCAGTACTTGGGGTTGGTTAGCTAAATCACCTGAATTATAAACACTTGCTGGTCAGTGGTAAAATGATTGAAGTATTAAGTTTTTGTAAAGCAGTGTTCAAATTCGGTGCAAGGGAATCATATTTACTTAATACAGGTCAACAACTTTTAAGGAGTGGAATTTAACATTCAATTGTTGTTTATACTGTTCAGGTAACATAAAATGCGACATACAGAGAGAAGGGAGAGTCCGGATAGAAGGCGTGATTACAGAGAGTGAGACTTTGAAAAACTCACCCAAGGCTTATGAGATGAAAGTTCAGCAGCTTTCTCCTCCGGGGCCTTTTACCGTATCGTTCAACTTGCCAGGACCGGTTGATCCTAGATTATGTTCCCCACAGTTTAGAGCAGACGGCATTCTGGAAGTCGTCGTCTTGAAATACCCGATACCTCTGGTTTCAGCTGAAGGCTTGCCTGAGCACTGGTTCAATGCCTCTTTCCCAGTTTCTTGAATTGTAGTTGATCCGCATTCCCTTAAGAAACAAGGAACTTACTTGTTTTGTGGCGTATGTCATGAATACAGCATAGCGTTAGGAACAACTTCCCAGCTTCTAAAAGGCCATACCTGTAAACAATTTGCCAGCGCCGACTTGATTTTCAATCAAGTGTGTACTTACTTTTATGGGGAAAAAACTTGGTATCGACATCTTTTCCATCTTTATCATGGTCTATGTTTTCTATGTCTATTATCATTTATATCAGCTTAGCTTACCTGAGTACTGGGAGGAAAACCATGAAGGGGGGCAAAATTTTTCAGAACTCAGCTACGTGATATCAATCTAAAGCTGTTGATATCTCGAGTTAGCTCTAGTTTATAAATTTGTTTCTGCACAAAATGGCTCTGTTTTCTCATAATTGTCCGGACAATGAGTTTATATGCTATTTGGAAAGCACCGTTATGGTAAAGTATGTGATCAACAACCCGATGTAGTACATTGTGTGTGTTAGTATTTGGTGTTGGAGTCTTGTTTAAACATCAGTATTAGGTGGGGACAATAATTGTTAGGTGTGAAGTAAGGCGCATCAGTAAAGCATATATACCGGCTGATATCAAGTATTCATCCCATATATAATAATCTTATACTTTGACCTTTCATCATTATTGGAATTTTGATTTTCTTTATTAACATGACAGATGATGTTGCTTGTACTAAAGCAACGACAAGATTCTGCCTTCCCCATCTTAGGCAGTTGGTTGGTTAGTTGAGGGTCCAGCTCTAATTAAAGAATTCACGAGTCAACCAACCAATGAAAAACGTGAATGTTTAATATTTGAAAATTCCACAAAGTCGTCTACGTACTATACTTCAGTCCGTGCAATAAAAGAAAATCGGTTTGCCTTCAAGGGTGGTTTAAATTATTGGTACGAGGTGGCAAATATTCTGTGGAATCAGCGTAGGTGCGCCACAAGATGACCCAAATACTACAGTTACAACAAAAAAAGTGTTGCGGAAGCAGACCGGGTAGAGGGCGATTATTGCACAACTACTACCCAAAATAAAAGCCGCTAAAATAGTAAAAGAGGACGAGGTAGGTAAAAACGTCCTCAGACACAACTGATCAAATTTTATTCCACTCCAAAGATACAAGTGAAATATTACAAAAGAGAGAATACTCAAAATGCCTTAAGAAGATAAGAAAGCAATTGTGAGAGGTGTGTTTAAAACTAAAACATTTGGGTTCCTTTTATAGGGAGGAAGGAACCCTCATTTTCCTTCACATCCGATGTGGGATATTTTCCACTTTCAACAAATCTCCACCTTGGGATATCCCACATCTTCAATTCTCTCTCGTGACAAATTTCAGTTGTGTCTTCAACTTTTGAACTTCAATGTTCAACAATCTTGATCAAGTCCAAACAATGTCCAAACTTGATCGCAGTCACCACTTTGGTTAGCATATCAGCAGGATTCTCTGTAGTCTTGATTTTCTGCACTGTGACTCCACCTTCTTCTATTATTTCTCGTATGAAGTGATACCGAACATCAATGTGCTTCGTTCTTGCATGATAGACTTGGTTTTTCGCTAATTGAATAGCGCTTTGACTATCACAAAATATTGTAATAGTTTCTTGTCTGATACCAAGTTCCTTAAGCAATCCTTGAAGCCAAATTGCATCCTTCACAGCCTCTGTAATAGCCATGTACTCTGCCTCAGTTGTAGACAAAGCAACTGTTGACTGTAAAGTAGACTTCCAACTAACAGGCGCTCTTGCAAAAGTGAACACATAACCAGTAGTTGACCTTCGTTTGTCCAGATCACCTGCATAATCAGAGTTACAATATCCAACTACACACGAATTTTCTTCCTGCTAAAAAACTAACCCAACATCCACGGTATTACGAATATACCGCAAAATCCATTTCACAGCTTGCCAATGTTCTCTTCCTGGATTATGCATATATCTGCTCACAATCCCAACAACATGTGAAATGTCAGGTCTTGTGCAAACCATTGCATACATCAAGCTACCAACAACACTTGCCTATGGTACCTTTGACATATATTCTCTTTCGACTTCATTCTTCGGCGACATATCAACACTAAGCTTAAAATAAGGAGCCAATGGAGTGCTAACTGGTTTTGTTTTTTCATCCATACCAAATCGATCTAGCACCCTCTTCTAGTATTCTTTCTGAGATAAACAAAGTTTCTTTGAATGTCTATCCCTTGTTATCTCCATGCCAAGAATCTTCTTTGCATCTCCCAAATCCTTCATCTCAAACTCCTTACTTAGTTGAGCCTTCAGCTTCTCAATTTCTGCCAAATTCTTGGAAGCTATCAACATATCATCAACGTAAAGGAGAAGATATATAAAGGAACCATCCTTAAGCTTGTGCAAATACACACAATGATCGTATTTGCTTCTCACGTACTTCTGCCGCAACATAAACTTGTCAAATCTTTTGTACCATTGTCTAGGAGACTGTTTCAATCCGTACAATGATTTTTCAAGTTTGCACACCATGTTTTCTTTCCCTGCAACTTTGAATCCTTCAGGCTGAGTCATGTAGATTTCCTCTTCCAAATCACCATGTAAAAACGTTGTTTTTACATCCATCTGAACTAGATCCAAATCCAACTGCGCTACCAAAGTCAACATGATTCTAATAGAAGAATGTTTTACAACTGGAGAAAACACTTCATTGTAATCAATTCCTTCCTTCTGAGCATATCCCTTGGCCACCAATCTTGCTTTGTAGCGAACATCATTTTGATCAGGAAATCCTTCTTTCCTTGCATATACCCACTTGCACCCAATAGCTTTCTTGCCCTCCGGGAGGTTGGCCAGATTCCACGTATTGTTCTGATGAAGGGACTTCATTTCCTCAGTCATTGCAACCTTCCACTTATTTTCTTCACAACTTTGGATAGCTTCTTTATAAGTGGTAGGAGTATTGTCAATTATGATTGAGGTTGCACATGCCATCGTCTCTATGAGACGCATAGGCTTCTTTATTGTTTTTTTGGGGTTTTGGGTTTCTATTGACTCAAGTTGTTTAGGTTCTTGAGTTGGAACCTGCGTCTCAACTGGCTCTGTTTCCAAATCATCATTTGTTTCTTCATCTGCCTTTCGTGGAGAAAAAATAAATTTTCCCTCAAACGATACCTTCTTTGAAGCACTATCAGTTACTTTTGTATCTTCATCTGCATCATTTTTCATCACCGCGGATTCATCAAAAGTAACGTCTCTGCTGAATATTACTTTTCTTGTCTCAGGACACCATAGGCGATATCCTTTAACTCCAAAAGTAATTCCCATAAAGATAGCCTTCTTAGCTCTTGGATCCAATTTTGACTCTTTCACATGATAGTATGCAGTTGAGCCAAATACATGTAAAGAATCATAATCCACAACAGGTTTTTTCATACCATTTTTCAAATGGTGTTTTCCCACCAATTGCAGCAGATGGTAGATAATTAATAATGTGGCACGCATATGTTATTGCCTCAGCCCAGAATTCTTTGCCCAAGCCAGCATTGGACAACATACACCGTACCTTCTCCAGCAAAGTACGGTTCATGCGTTCTGCCACTCCATTTTGTTGTGGTGTATGTCTGACAGTGAAGTGTCTGATGATGCCATTATCTTCACAGACCTTGTTGAAAAAATCATTCTTGTATTCACCTCCATTATCTGTGCGAAGACTCTTGATCTTTCTGCCTGTTTGATTTTCTATCATCGTCTTCCATTTGACAAAAATTCCCAACACTTCATCTTTTGTTTTCATGGTATACACCCATACTCTTCGAGAAAAATCATCAACAAAGGTTACAAAATAGTGTTTCCCACCTAATGAAGGTGTTTTGGAAGCACCCCAAACATCAAAATGTACATAATCCAAAATGCCTTCAGTATTATGGATAGTTGTACCAAATTTAACCCTTGTTTGCTTTTCCTTCACACAATGTTCACAAAATTCCAAGTTTTCAGATTTAACGCCTTTTAACAATCCTTGATCTGATAGAATTTTCAAGGATTTGCCTCCAGCATGTGCCAAGCGCATATGCCATAGCCTGGTTGCTTCTGCATCTTTGTCAACACTGGATGTTATTGTTGTTGTCCCAATAATTGTACTGCCATGATAATGGTACAAATTATTGTTCTTCCGAATAGCCTTCATTACCACAAGTGCACCAGTGTATATCTTCATCAATCCATTTCCTGTAACAATTTTGAGCCCTTTTGAATCAAGGGTTCCCACAGAAATGAGATTCTTCTTCAAATCCGATACATATCGAACATCTGTTAGTGTTCTGATCACCTCATCATGGTTCCTCAAACGTATTGAACCAATGCCATATGCGGTAAGAGGACTATTGTCTGCCGTGTGGATAACTCCAAATTCTCCTTCTTCAAAATCAACGAACCAGTCCCGATTGGGACACATATGATGGCTACAAGCCGAGTCCATCAGCCATACATCTGATGGTTTTGATGACTCTACTGTAACCAATGAGAAATCTGAGTCGTCACAATCAGCTACATTTGAATCCATTACAGCCTTCCCTTTGTTAGGTTTGGCCTTATTCTTCAATTTTGGACAGTCCTTCTTCCAATGCCCTTTTTCTCGACAAAAGGCACATTCATCTTTGCTAGGTCTGGACTTTGACTTGGATCTTTCCTTCTTTGTTCTCGTTTGATCTTGAGAACGGCCTCTCGTTACTAGTGCTTCTCTTTCTTCGCTCTTCTGTTTCTCTTTCTTTCTTTGTTCATAGCTGTACAAAGCTGAACAAACTTCTTTCAGAGAAATTTCTTCCCTCCCATGATGTAGAGTAGTTTCAAGGTGCTCATACTCATAGGGAAGTGACCCCAACAACATCTACGCTAGATCACCATCAATAAAAGTTACATCCATATTTTGCAAATCTGTAACTAATTTATTAAAATTGGTGATATGATCATTTATTGTGGTACCAGGAACATAGGTGAAGTGAAATATTTCTTTCTTCAAAAAAAGTTTATTCTGAATATTTCTCTTCAAAAATTTATCCTCCAATGCCCTCCCAATTTACTTGCAGAAGTTTCCTTTGTGAATGGATACTTTTGTTCTCTTCCAAGGAAGGACCGAATAGTACCACAAGCAACACGGTTGATGTATTTTCAATCTGCATCTTCAATATTTTCTGGTTTCTCTTCTTCTAAGGCAAGATCTAATCCTTGTTGAAAAAGGACATCTTCAACCTCGCATCTCCACATCCCAAAGTGTCCTTGTTCCGTCAAAAATTTCAACTGCAAATTTCGCATTTGTCTGAATTCTTGACATAAGCGAAGATACCAACGATGTGTTATTGATACCTGATGTGGACACCTTTGTCATGTCCGAGCTGGATACTTCTTGATTTCCCTCTCCCATTTTGTGCTATAAATACTATTTAATAGCTGGCTCTACACAGACCAAGATAATTTTTGTAGGCTCTGATACCAATTGTTGTGGAAGCAGACCGGATAGAGTGCGATTATTGCACAACTACTACCCAAAATAAAAGCCACTAAAATAGTAAAAGAGGAAAAATAAAAAGAACACTAAATTTACGAGGTTCGATAAAAATGTTTTACCTACGGCCTCAGACACAACAACTGACCAAATTTTATTCCACTCCAAAGATACAAGTGAATTATTACAAAAGAGAGAATACTCAAAAGGCCTTAAGAAGAAGATAAGAAGGCAATCGTGAAAGGTGTGTTTAAAACTAAAACATTTGGGTAAAAACATTTGAACCCTCATTTTCCTTCACATTCCCACTTTCAACAAAAAGATCTAACACTCTTCGCATGAGATTGGTAAAAACTAATGCCGAGAACCATAAATAAAACATTTAAGATATCCGTAGAGTGATTTTCTTCTATTCAAATCGTAACTGGGTCAAGCATGATTTAATATAGAGTTTGTTAATACGATGATATAATCAAGTTTCACAATTATTCGCATCTTCAATAGGTATCATCAGCAAGCCACACATTTCTCTAGTATTTTTTTCTAGTTCAAAGTCTTCGCTTGTCTCCTTCTCCTTCCTTTTTCCACGAAATTGCTTTCCCTTTCCATAATGTCTCAATCATCCATTTTCTTATTAAACAATAAATTCAAAGTCCATCAATGCAGTGACCCAACCCGCTAGTGATATTGTCCGGCTCTGGGTCTAGACTCACACGGTTTTAAAACGTGTCCCTAGGATGTAAGACCTTCTTACTTATATACTTAGCATCTCTGTTGTGTTGTGTTTTGTCGATGCGAGATTTCTTATCTCCAAGTAGTCTACTACTACTACTACTACTACATATATCCAACTTAACAAGAAAATTCATTCTGTGTATATTCATTCCTCTTAAACCAAGAAAATGGCACTCAAAGTCCTTACTGCTCTTGACTCAGCAAGAACACAGTACTACCACTTCAAGGCGATTATCATCGCAGGTATGGGCTTATTCACCGATGCATACGACCTCTTCTGTATCCCTCCGATCATGAAACTCATCGGTCGAATTTACTACAGATCGCCAACGGGCAATGCTAACAAACTTTATGAGGTCCCTCAGGCCGTCACATCCGCTATGGTTGTGACAGCCCTTTTAGGGACCGTTATAGGTCAGCTAGTTTTCGGCCGATTAGGTGACCTAATCGGCCGACGCAAAGTCTATGGCTTTGCACTATTGATCATGGTGTTGAGCTCATTTGGATGTGGACACTCAATATGCACGTCTAGGACTTGTGTTTTGCTAAGTCTTGGTTTTTTTAGGTTCTTGTTGGGAGTTGGTATTGGTGGAGATTACCCTTTATCAGCTACAATTATGTCTGAATTTGCTAATAGGACAACAAGGGGTGCTTTCATTGCTGGGGTTTTCTCAATGCAAGGATTTGGAATCCTTGCTAGTTCAACTGTCACAATGATTGTTTGTTCCATCTTTAATCTTGCTTATGGAGAAAATAGTGATAATAATACACCTCATGATGCTGATTTGGCTTGGAGAATTATACTTATGATTGGTGCTGTTCCTGCTGGACTCACTTATTATTGGCGAATGATGATGCCCGAGACCGCCAGGTACGCTCTCTCGATCCCAATTTATGTGACAAGTACATTTTCATTTTTAGTCAGTCTCAAATAGAGTAGACACATGTCTAAGTCTTGTTTTAGACCATAAGTTTCAAATGACTTTCCAAACTTAGTAGCATGATTCATGGTTTATGTAGCTCTTTCATTATCCTCTTTGTGTCTTATGGTATTTTTTATCGATAGGTATACGGCGTTGGTCGAAAGAAATATTCCACAGGCAGCCAAGGACATGGAAAAAGTACTCGATATTTCAGCGAGGCAAATCGCTGAGGAATTTTCTACTTACTCACCAAACACACCGCCCTCTAATTATTCCCTTTTCTCCAAAACTTTCATTCATGGCCATGGCCTTGATCTTTTTGCTTGTTCAATTTCATGGTTCCTAGTTGATATTGTTTTCTATAGTAGCAATCTCTTTCAATCCCAAATATACAAAAGATATTTAAGTGATAAACACGATGTCAATGCATTTCAAGAAGCTTTTGAAGTTGCAAGACTCCAAGCTATTATTGCAATTTGTTCAACCATTCCTGGCTATTTTGCAACAATGTACTTCATTGACCGAATTGGGAGAGTCAAAATTCAAATAATGGGATTTTTCTTCATGGCCATTAGCTTGTTAGCTATGGGAATTCCATATTACTCCTATTGGAACAAGAACACCAATGTAGGGTTCATGTTTTTGTATGGTCTAACGTTCTTCTTCTCGAATTTCGGTCCGAACACGACTACCTTCATCGTGCCCGCGGAACTTTTCCCCGCTCGATTCAGAACAACATGTCATGGTATATCTGGAGCCATCGGAAAATTGGGCGCGATAATCGGGTCGATAGTATTTTTATGGGCATCTCATAGTAAAAAAGATGGATATAGTGATGAAGGAATTAGAATGACAGCATCGTTAATATTACTAGCTGGAGTTTGTGTAGTGGGAATGATCACTACATATGTTTTCACTCGTGAGACTATGGGAAGATCACTTGAAGAAAATGAAAATATTAGTATCAATGAAGATCCACAAAATGAAGTTGTTGGTGGTAGGGTTTGAAGGTCATTATTTTATTCCACATCTTGTGTTTGTTGGTGTGAAAATGTATACATATTTTTTCCTTTTCTTGTACGTGCTTCACATTTGTACATAGTAGTGGATTGAATTAAAATTAGGTGAGCGTACTTAATGACCATATATGTGGTAGAGAATGAAGTTGATTTTGATACCAATTATACCTACTTTGTACTACGTTAAGAACACAAGCACTTTAATACATAAATAGAGTAAATATCAATGAAGAAATATTATATCTTAAAAAAAAAAAAAATAGGAGTTTAGGTTAAGAAAAAACCTTTCTAATTTATGTTTTTTAAAAAAAAAAACGCGACCGATAATTTAAGACGGAAAGAATACTTAACGTGAAAAGTTGGTTTCAACGTTGCCGGCCACACATCATTCTCCAATAAGCTAAGGGACGACTTTCAACATGTTTCCTATTAATTAACTTTGACTTAGTTAAAGTTACTCAGTTCATTTTTATTTAACATATTTCGTTGTACGAAAGTCAATTTAATTAAACTTCAAAGCTAAATTGAAGTAGATTAATTTAATTTTTTTAAACTAAAAATTTGAATATTCAAAAACTATACGAAAAATTTTATAAGTTGCAATCTTTCTTATATTAATATAATGAAAAAATACATCTTAAAATACTATTGATCAAAGTTCATGTAGTTTGACTCTTGAGAAGCGAAACGTGATAAGTAAAAATGAATGGAGGGAACAATGTTTATTTCTATCTTATCCATTAAAATGAAAATTTATGTAAGAATAATTCAATAACTCTATAAGGTAGAGTTAAATGCAAGAAGAAGAAAAAAAACATTAATTTATTGAGAAATTTATTACATCGTACGTAGAGTGTTGTAGTACATTATAACTTGTTAATAAAAGATACAGAAACAAAACATTAATTCAGAAAAATTACATTTAGAAAGTAGCTCCTATTTTTGTTGTTTCAATTCTTTTTGATTGGGAAAGAGACCATCTTGTTAATACCACAAAGGCCTTCTGGCGTGCCTGTATTTCTCTTCATCCTAATAAACCCCTTTTCTCCCCATTTTGGCCCCCATGAATTCTTCACAATGATGTAATCTGCTCCTTTTATAGATCCATATCCTACTGCTGACACTCCATGATCCAAATCTGTTCCACAATGCCCATCAAACACACCCTGCACGTCGATTTTCACGCTCTGTTATATTATATTATATGTTCTTTATAACTTCATTTCATCGATGATATACTTTGTTTGTATATGCTACTCTTTCGGTTTCATTTTATGTGACTGCCTTTTTGTGTCAGTTGCAGAAAGAATAATAGTTTACCGGTAAAATGGTGACACTTTTGTAGCAACAAAGATAGTATGACATGTGTAATACTTCATACTTCATGTCGAGTCAAACATCATCACATATAAATCAAACGGTTCATGTCGAATTGTTAAATTAGAACGTAATTAGAGGAGCATTAGGGAAGAATTAGGATGTGTTACCCCACTGTAAAACTGGAAATCTCTAGTTGAAGCTTCAATAGCCACACTCAAAGGTTGGTTAGCAAGTGCTTTCAATAGACTTTGCTCATCATTGGCTGGGACATCACGGTAACCATCAATAGTGACAACCTCAGATTCATCCTAAAACATTTAAAAACCCTCAATTAATATCAATAATTAGTATCAAGGAATTAATTAACTAATAACTGGGAGTAAGTATTACTCTTTTTTCATCACAGGTGCCTTCTTCCATGAGGTAAGGATAGTCATCCTCTTTGTGAAGACCACCATTAGATACAATGAATTGAAAAGCATAATCCATTAGGCCACCATTGCAACCATTGTTATAAGTTGTGTCACAGTCTATCAGCTCTTGTTCAGACAAAGATGTCAAATTCCCTGTCTTTATTTGGTTTATTCCCTCTACTGCTGCTACAGTTGAAAATGCCCAACAACTACCTGCATACAATGTGTTGCATCAATTTATTATTACAACTCCAGTGTTACATGTACATATACATCATGTTTAATTATTGTGATCAAGATAGCTAGGTAACGTACCACATTGACCCTGGTTCTTCACAGGCGTAACAGCACCTTTTTTCCTCCAATCAACAGACTTAGGCAGATCAACAAAATCTCTGTATTCAAATTCTTCTTGAGATAATTGTTCTCTTTTGTTGAGCAAATCTTGATCAACTCTAAGTCCCAAATACGTTTTCTTGAACTCATCATGGCTCAAATCAGAAAATTCGTTAAGACCAAGCCAATAGTTGGTAACAATCTTATTCCTCTCATCGATATGCTTCAAATTCTCCTTGAAAATCTCAAACCTATGCAGTTTCTCCTCAATGCTCTTGTAAATCCTGCCGTGTTTATCCATCCATTTCTCGAAGAGATTGATGAGCTTATCGATGCATGTCAAGTCATCAGAGGAGTATCCCACGATGGAATGATCGCGAGCCAATGAGGTGCAGGCCAGGAGGGAAATTGAAAACAAAACAACAAGTGACAGTTTTGTAAAAGAGAAGATAGCCATGTTTTTAAAACAAGTAGTAGTAGGAATATTATTTTGTGTTTAGAATGAATGAGAAATGGAGAGGGAGAGTTGGGTTTATATAGAGTATGTAAGTTTGCTTAGAAGCAAAGTATGTTTTGCTATTTATATTATTAACTGTGTACATACTAGCAGAAGTAGTAGAAAATCCAGTGCACGCTGAGACTTGAAGCATGGTGCTTATTGGCTTTGGATTGAAATAAAAGTATGTTTTTCTTTCAAGATTTAGAATAGAATTCTGATGATACCATGTGATCTTTGTGTTATACTCTTTTTTCTTTCATTACAATTGCTGAATGCATGCTACCAATGATTATGACTCTTGTATGGGCCCTTTAGTTAAGAGTGTGTCTTACCATGCACAAGGCCCAAATAACCGTTTGGGTTCGAGCCCAATCAACATGATCATTTGTAGGTGGTACATGGCTGGTTTTTCCAAAATCGGTGCCGCTAGATCGATGAAGAATCATTGATTGTGTGGGTTGATTATATTGTCATACCTATCCCTTCATGTCTTTCTTCACTCCATTTTATATATATAGCCAACCTAACTAAACAACTATCATGCATGTTGAATCAGTAACAAGCTATATCCAATCTTCATGATTTCAAAGCAACATAAAAGCTTAGTTGCCTTGATGGATTAAATTACAGATCATATTGGATCCATCACCAAATTCTCTATCCCCATTTTTTTATTTTTTATTTTTGCATAGAATTTAGAAATCAGAAGTGACGGGTCGGGTCCCATAGTATAATCATTCATCATCAATCATTCTTAAAAAATGTAAATGTAATTAATGACATCATCAAAAGACATTCAACAGCTTCCATCGCATCACCAGTCATGACACTAACCTAACTACTCTAACAAGCTTAAACAGACATAAAATAGTGTACTCCCTCCATTCCATTTTATTTGATACTACGTATTATATATTATCACAAATGTTATATAATTTAAGATTAAAAAGGTAAATATGTCAGTATTAAATCTTACGTTAAACTAACTTGGTACAAACAAATTGAAATGAAGAAAGTAATAGACAAGGGGATATATATATATATATATATATATATATATATATAAGGAGCAAACAAGCAACATGCAGGTTTCAGAATATAATAGAGCAGCCTGAATTAATTACATATAGCTAGAGGGCTAACTCTATCTTTATATATATAGGAAGAGAGGAGGGGGGGAGATGACATAAGAATACTAGTCATATGCTATAACTAATATCATCGTACTGTAGCTATATATATATAGCTGGCTAGAGATTGAGAGGCCAAGATTCTGCAGCAATTTTGATGGGACAATTGTCCATGACGACGTTGTTATTGAAATTGCATGATATTCCCTCCACGCCCCCTAAACTACTCCAATCTGAAATGTTCATCATCCCATAAGCATTTTGATCATTAATGTAGCAACCAGAATAGTTTCCTTCGATCTTCATCGTCGCTGCTTCGTTTTTCTTGGACGAAGTGCAAAGTTGTTGATTGATGAAGAGCATATTGGATGAGTTCTTGTTTGTGTCTACATGATCATGTTTGGTAGTAGCAGAATTATTTATGGTAGGTGTAGTACCATTATTATTATTCATTGGGAAGAGGTTTGTTTGGGAAACATTATTATTAGTACTATTACTACTGATAAAGAGAGATTTGAGGGGGTCGTTTTCATGGGGGTGAAATAGATAAAGGTTTTGCAGTGATTGCACTGCTGATGAGTTGTGTAATATTTGCAATGACTCAGCTTGCTGCTTCTGCCATAATGTTGTTGTATTATTTGTGCTTGTTTTTGGATTTGGTGTTAAAGGTGAATTCAGAGCTGTGTTATGAAAAGTTGAGGCTGCTGATGATGACCATGTTTTAAGAGTGGGGTACCCACCACCAGCTTCATATAATATTGGATTTTTCTTCTCCCCTATCCCTACTTTGTGAAGAATTCTGCATATCACCCATTCCTCCTGCAAATACCACAAGGCAAATTAAAGCCCCTAAGCTATGTTGCACTAGTGTAATCACGCAAATCGGGATCTAGGAGAGGTAAAGTATATGCAAATCTTACCCTACTTTAAAAATAAAAAGATTGTTTTCAATAGACTCTCAGATTGTCGTGTGGACCTTATAAGAATGGTTGTAAAATGATTATAGTATATTGTAACTTGTAAGTACTTCCGTGGTCATGAAAGCATAAAGAAAAAATGACATCATCGAAAATGTTCATTTATTCATCAAAAGAAACACGTCTTTTTCGAAGTCCAAACTTCTACGAAACGTTATGTGAATCAAAATATCTCGGGTCATTCCTATGTCAGATTCCTCAAATATACATTATATTTTAGAAATTCCTATTAACACGCACCAAGTAATAGCTAGCTAATAAGTCTCTACATATGTTTCAAGTAACAACAACTCATGAACCACATGTTTAGATTAGGTTAGGGAATCCCTTATAGCTTCAACGTGAAATTCATAACACCAAAATGATTTTCACTATACATGTTATGAATCAGAAAATGGTGAAAAAGAGTACTATAACCACAACACCTTCATTCATCTATCCATCCATCCATCCATCAATCAATTCATCCACATCACATCAATTAATATCACGAGCTCCACTTATTAAACAAGTCAACCCAAAAAAGGACAAAAACCCATATAGCAGACCCTACAATTATAGCTCTACATTTTTTCCCCCACAAACCAATGAATATAATAAAATCAGAAAACAATTAACGGTAACATTGGAGTAAAATATGACAAACAAATTAATACGGAAGGAGTAAATGAAATTAAAGTTACCTTAGAAGAGTAACGATAGGAGAAATCACCATCAAGACGATATTCATGCATGACCCATTTGGTTTTTTCACCTCTTGGAGCTCTACCTTTGTAAAAAACAAGTGTTTTCTTCATGCCAAGGAGTGCTTTGTTAGTTGCACTGTACACTTCCCTGTCTTTCCCAGTTGCTTTCCAGTAACCCGCTCCGGTTGCCCGGTTCGTTCTTAACCCGGTTGGGTACTTTCTGTCCCTTAAGCTAAAGAAATACCACTCTCTTTCCCCCATCTTTGCCACTTCTGTAATACCAGTCATCATCTTGGTGGAATATAACCTTAAAGCTCTTAATCTTGTCTTTGTTAAATCAGTTAATGAATACAGACAAGCCACACATTTTCTTTTAAGGGTAGATTTGATACATAGTACAAGTATTGTTTTAAAGAAGTTGGTAACTCATTAATGACATGAAGGTATTCCAAAGAGAGAGAGAGAGAGAGAGAGAGAGAGATCTAAAAAATAAGTATAGGTAGAAAGATAACATGCTCAGACCCTTTGTTTTTAGCTTTCTCTGAATAGTGCAACTTTGTAGGGAAGAAAAAAAGTACTCATGAGATATATATTATATGAGAGGAGATACTGGATGTATTTAGACAAGAATCTAGCTCCAATAAATACTATATACTGTTGCAAGGAAATAAAGGGAGCAAATATTATTAGTACTGAAGATGGATATATGGCCTCTCTCATTAAATATTTCTTAAAGAATACATTAAACAGTTAGTACCTCTGCCATATATAATTTCCATCACATGTTTACACAATATGAGACAAACTCCAAAGTCCAAACTCAAAAACCATGTTGGAGACAAGGGAGTTAAGAAAACATAAAACTTCTTTTTGAGTAATTACTACTCCCCTCCATTTCAATTTACTTAAACATAAAGTTTAAGAAAGTAGAAAAGATTTATGAATTTTGTAATCTTAAATTAAAAAATAAGTAGAATGCACAAAAATTGCACTTTTAATCTTGTAGTCATGTGGAAAAATTAGAACTAAAGAATTACTAGAATTTTTTTTCTCTTTTACAACATACTAAAAATGAAAGTAAGAAAAATAAATTGAAACGGTGGGAGTAGTATGATAATTAATAATTACCTGGAAGTTCCCAGGGCTCACATCTGTTGAGATCAACTTCAGCAATTTGAATACCACAAAAAGAGCCATTGAAAACCTTAGAGGCTAAGTAAAAAGTGATAAGTTCTTCATCAGTAGGATGAAACCTAAAACCAGGTGGAAGACCTTGTCCATTCTCATCCTCTCTATTCAGTTCACACAATATTTCTTCCATTGCCAACATCATCTCTCTCTCTCTCTCTAACTCTAAAGATGTGTAGTGGTGATTGATTTTCAAGATATGTGGTAGCTGGTTATAAAAAAAGTGGAGAATTATTAGTGTTATATATACAAATTAAATAGAAAAAGAAAATAAAACAAAATAGGCACTGAAACCAAAGGAGAAAGGGAAGTATGAGAGGAGAGAGTAATGAAGTTGTGGAAAAAATAAGATGGGGTACAGTAGGGTCTTAACTTATATACATCGATATATAGTATTAGTATAAAATAATTAATTTTACATGATCTGGTTATGTAGAAAATAAACTGATCTTAACTGTAATCTTAAAATTAAAAGCAAATCACATATTAGTATAAGTGTATAATAAAATGACAGTGTAAATCATTTTTTATATTACGATGTCTCTTAAAAAGATATGAATGAAACTTTTCATAAATATACATATGTAATCTTGATAATTATTATGTCACATATTTGCTTGTTATAACAACACAGTAACTTTTTTTTTTTTTTCATTTTTAACATGTGATATATAATTGATATTTCCATCTAAAAAGACTCTCAGCAACTGAATTTCTGCCGAAAATTCTCATATTTTTAATAATAATGCAATGTGCAAAAAAAAAAAAATTACATCCTCTAGAAGATTATTTCATTTATTAACTTTTACTCATCATGTTCGCTTTTTGAGATTTGAATTGTACTAATTTTGATCACATCTTAAGATGTATTTTTTTCAACATATCAAAATAAAAAGAATTGTCGCTCATAGTATTTTTTCGCATTAATCTAGAAGGGTAAGGGTGTGGAATTAACTAACTATAAGACATCTGAATAAATTATTATTATTATTATAAGAAGGGTGATCGAGGAAGGTGAGCTAGTATTAAATGAAGATTGACAAGAGAGGGGAGGGGTCTATCATCTATGGAATTGGAACCTCATCACCTGAAATGGGTACGTACCAAAATAGGTAAATGAGAGATACATTTAGGAAAACGAGAGATTTTGGGAGTCTGTAGAATTTCTTTCTTTTGTTTGTTTGTTTGGTGGAGACAGAAAATTAAAAAGAGAGAAGTAAATGCAAATGGATTGGTTTGGTGGACTGGAAGCTAGGATGAAAGAGAGAGATTTATTTATGCGTGCTCGTGTGAGCATGTTTTTTAACATAGCTTTCTACTGTTGCATATTACTAGTAAGTGGAGTATTTCTTTTGGGGCAGATAGATGGGATGGGGTTAATCAGACACATAATACTACACTAGGAAAAGGACGTTATGGGGAGGGGGGGGTGAGATCACTCCTCTACCCCCTACCCTATACATCTATCTCCTACTATTCTCTTTATTGTAATTTGAATTTGTTGGAAAAAAAATAAAATTTGAGTATTCGAGAAATATATACGAGAGTAGACATGTTGGTGTTATCCATGACTTTTAATTAGTATTAGGATACTTAGCTAAATAGATTTTACGTTGTCTAAATTCATTGACATTCGAGTATGTATCCAAGATCTTTAATACTATACGGTAACAGAGAGACCAATGCGGATGCGTCATATATACTACTATTAATATGGATCAGATGACATGGAGCTCTCTTCCTAAAGGTCGTCATAGCATTCAAACTTGAGGTTGAGGGTGAGTTCAATGGAGTGGTGATTAGGCTGATTATGATGTTGTGTGATGCATATAGTGTTGTTCGGTTAAGAACTCGCATGTCCACAATATGAAGGTTGCGGAAATAAAGGCATCACCGAGATTAGTGTGCAGTAAACAAAGAGGTATAAGATTAGAAATAAAGGCGGCAGGAGTAGTCTCAATGACGGACAAGATAAGAGAAGTGAGATTTATCAAATGGTTCGGAAAGTCAGCTTAATATTATTTGTCCTTCTTCTATATATACTCGTAGGGGTCATTTGGTGTACTATGTGAGGTATATATTATAATAGCCCCGAAATAAAATATTGAATTATTTTATCCCATGTTTGATTAGACCTGTTAGTTAAAGGTACTGTCCTCTCTCACGTAAGCCTAAGTTAACTACACTTTGGTCTATGTAAGTACTATAGAAGTTGGCCATCTTTTTATAATTAAACATTGGTAGGGAGTCATCAGTACCTATATATATGATAGTGGCAGGGGCCTGGGGGTATCTAAATACTACTCATGTGTATTTTATAACATGAAGAAATCTGAATGAAGATTTATATGCAGTTGCACACGTACATTAACCTGCTCCCCTGCCACCCCCCACTATTCCCTACCTAGCTAGCTATCTCAATATTACACCATCCCTACATACAGTCCATAGCTTTCCAAAAATTATTTAGTACTTCTCCCTCCCTTATTATTTTTTTTTTTTCAATTCAGTAAAAATTTCTTTAATTTTAACTTTTTACGTGAAAATCAAACAAATTATAAGTTGGACAGAGGGAGTAATTTCTTTCTTTAATATATTTCCTTACTGTGATTTTTACCTCAGAAGTGAAGTGATTGATGATGGTTCCAAAAGATTCACAACTACTAAACAACATAAAATGTTTTGTCAGGAAATTTATGCATTTCTACTAGTACTTTATCTTGTAAATTTGAGTCTTCTCTCTCTATATATATATTAATTGCAAGCACAATATACATATATGATATAACCTTGATATGTATACAAATATATATGGGGTCGTAATAAATAAATAAATAAATAAATATACAGTGTTGGTGGGTAGATCTCACATCTGGAATTAATTGGAAAATGTTGGGAGGGAGGGGTCTCTGACTACTTCAGCGCCGTCCTCAATATATATTAGACAATAATATTACAATGGCCATGCTTGATGGAGACTTGACGCTTCACCATATATATACTAGGGGAGGGGAAAAGGCATCGTTTTCACCTCAAATTATATTCGAAAAGTCAAAGTCACATCTAAATTATATTAGTGACCTACTACACACCTAAACTATAAAAAAGTGAAACTATTTACACCATGTCAGGCTACCACCACTTGCATGTGGTGTCGTGTTTTACATGCGCTGTCACGTCAGCACCACGTCAGTAAAAAGTATCATTTTTTTATAGTTAAGGTGTGTAATAGGTCACTTATATAGTTTAGGTGTGGATTCGACTTTTCGACTATAGTTTGGGGTGGAAACGATGTCTTTTCCCTTAATGTTTTTAGCCGTTTACTTTTGTTATTTAATAGGTTGGACGCGCCTAAAATAAGTGTAACACATGCGCCTTAGAATGGGGGTCGTGGGGAGGTAATAATATCACTTTTATATAGTTAAGGTGTGTAATAGGTCACTTATATAATTTAGGTGTGGCTTAGACTTTTCTTGTATAGTATAAGGTGGAAATGATGCATTTTCCCTATATACTAGTACATATATATAAAAAGGAACCTCTACTGTAAATACTTATATTACTCGATCTACCTATTTAGCGTAATTTCATAAGTCAAATTTAGGAGGGTAGAATATATATACGCATGTTTAATTACCTTTAATCTACACAGTAATAGAATATATGTGTACACGGACCTTACCCATAAAAGGGATTGGCCTATACTCTAATTTTATTTATAGTGCATGTCATATTATCGTATTGATCAATTTCTTAAACAACTGTTCTCTTCTACTAATTCTCATGTGAATTTGGTTTGCACATTCAGTAATATAATAGAGAGGGTGCATGAATGAATGAAGTTGAAAATGATTTATATACATTAATACAAACCTATCCAAAATAGTGTGTATACAACTTTATTTTATCTAACTAAATAGAAAGGTTATTTTTCATAGGTCTTTGATTAAAAAAATATAAAAGATGATATATACATATACATATATATATATATATATGGAGTGAATTTGGAAGATGAATAAACATGAATAGTAAGCAGAACAGGTACGTTCGTGTGAGGGCGGCTATCAGACATTACACTACTAATTAAAGTTCGTCTCCATATGAATTTATCTGAATCCCATTCGACGAAAAATTATATTATTTATATATGATTAAAATTATATTTACGTATATATATAGTAGATGTTGAACTTCTTTCAATTAGTTTGTGTGTACACTTTCGAATTTTCTTAATAAAAATTTTGTGTGTATGTAACTGTTAAGAATTCGTGTCCTACTGATTGTCTTATTTTTGCCTAATTGTTGCTTATCGATGGAACGGGTTGCCTGACGTGTTCCAAGAAAGCAGTAAAACAGAAAGTAAAGAACACAATGATTTTTACGTGGAAAACACCCGGCTCAAAAAGATGTAAAAAACCACGACCTGTACCTCTACAGGATTTAACCCCAACTTCACTAAATAACTCTGAGTCTCAACAACGACTGATTACAAAATTCTTGTAACCAACAAATAGGAATTATAAACTCTAATCCCTATAACTTAACAACTAGAAATTATAAACGTTAATTCCTAACTACACGCACACCTCCCAATGTATGCTTTCCCAAAGTCTCTGAGTTTTTCCCAACTCAAAGACTAGCTCCTAATTCAGTTTATAACACACTGGAATTAATATTACATCAATAGTTCAAACACAATGAACAACTCTAAAAATCAACGCTAAAACTCTTAGCTGGATTCTATACCTGGGACCAGGTTCTTCAATGTGTTTCTTCAGTGATTGAGTAGCACTTCGTGAAGTCAATCTGTCGATTGTGCTTTTCTGTTTTGTAAGTGCGTGAATTACTCTTAATGATGCATCTTCTATTTAAGCACAGCTCTCCAAAGAGTCATTCTTTATTTTAAACTCCTCCTTTAATCAAAACTCTCATTACATAGAGTTCTACTTCAAGTAAGACTCTTTCTTTAATTCCAACTCTTGTCTTCTTAGTGTTGTAGTAAAACTCCAACTCTTTTAAATCAGTACATGCTTATTTATCAGAATCTTTCTCCTCCCACATATAGGACTCTTCAAGATATACTCAGAAGTAAAACTCCTTCTTTACGTAAGATTCCTTTTTCAACTCAACTTGTTTTCCCTTATCATCAAGTGTTTGAATTAAATTCAACTTGTTCTATTCCCCATGTGATCAGTAAGTTAAAGTTTTCAGTTGCACTGAATTAACTCATATCAACTTGTTTCATT